>CM030800.1:22627891-23227891 GCA_018127125.1 Rhododendron griersonianum | reverse complement strand
TGAAGTGCCAATCGTCAAAGAACGGGAAGGTCTTCCCGTATATGTTCTTTGTCTTTTGAGGATGGGCCTACATATAAGTTGGCCGTTAGTACAAACTTCCATGCCTTATGGGGTAGTAGGAGGCTGATCTCAAAATTGCAAACCGCTTCTTAAGAACCCCAAAGCTCCTCTCAATGACATTCCTAGCAGCGGAGTGCTTCATGTTGAAGTACTCCTCTTTGCTCACTGGCATATGACCTTGCCTCCAGATGTTTATGTGATACCGTTGGCCACGGTATGGTGCCAGAAAACCGTTTCCATTTGTGTAACCAGCATCGACAAGGTAATAATGTCCTGTTATCAATGAGAATTAAGAGAATAACTTAGGAAATGGATAGCTAATGGTAATGGAGCGAAGGAAAATATTAACTTAGGATATGGGAACATACCATGAGGGACTATAAGACCCTCCGGTCTTTCAATGGCGTTCTGAAGGATTCTAGAGTCAGTGGCCGACCCTTCCCAACCAGACAAGACATAGACAAATGTTTGGTCTTTCGTACAAACACCTAAAACATTTGTAGCAATCTCACCCTTCCTTGACCTATATCGTGGCCTGTCAACAGCTGGGGGATTAACTGGCACGTAGGTTCCATCCAATGCCCTTAGACAATTCTAACAAATGTTGGGAAGAGTATTAGAAAATTAAATTTGGCCAACTATAGGGAATATTTCAAATGGAAGCAGTGAAAGAATGAAAAAGCACGAGTGTACCTGAAACCAACTCCATCTACTGTCTTCGTAGTTAGGAGGTACAGGTTCAGGCGTTACTAGGAGCATGTTGTAAAGGCGCAAGACAGCTAGGAGTACAGCATTGAAATGCCTACTTACAGTCTCGATAGATCTCCAAAAGTCAAATTTCGTACGCCTCTGCTTTGTATGGTGACCGAGGACCCACAAGAAGATTGCTACCCTCTCCTCCAGACATACGTTGCGTGAGTCCCCTTACCCAACACCTCGGACTAAACAGCACAATCTTAAAAAAGTATGTCTATTCACCCTCAACTGCTCGTGGCAGTCAACGTCATTACCCCTTACAAGTCTGTTGATATTATTTATGTGTGTCTGGTAGAAGTTTGGATTCGGAGACAACTCGGGACGAGGAGGTTGCTGGCGCGACGTCAACATGATGAAGAGGTAGAGGCGAAATATAGCCATTGCATTAGTAATGAAGGCATGTAATGCCATGACTGCTTCTTGCTCTTCTCTTCTCCTAATTTGTTTTCTGTTTAATCTTGGCATCCTAAAAAATGCTAACAAGGGTTTCATCGATTAAATAAGAACTAAAACTATTTATTCATAACTTCAAATTTCACCTTTTGAACTATTTATACATAACTACAAATATGAATGGATTTCACACATGATCATCATGTACTAGTATTCTTTTTAGTTAGACAAAAAAATGGTAGGGATCAGATGTGGTTCTATGCTAATCCAGGCTCAGTGGACACAAACCTAACAAAATGCTTATTGATCATTGCCAGCTATGTATGGTACATCAACTGACTGACTGATCATAAAGTAGGCGAAATGCATGGAAGGCTATTTCACAATAACATGTCAACAACCTGAACTGCAACAGAAACATGGCCTAACTCTATTGCGATTTTATCCTAACTCTATTGCGATTTTATCTAATAATACACAGAAACATGGCCTTAGCATGAAACTCTTTTGTGGCAAGTGCGTGTAAAATTTACTCACATACCTTAGGTACGGAAGTATTGAGTAGAGCAATGAAAGAATAGGTGAGACTAATGGCATGAGACTGTTGGAATGGCTCTCGTTTACTATTCTTTTGACGCAAAGATTTGGAAATTGTAAAAGATTGATTTTTTCTTGTCAAAGATTGGTTTTGATATCTGCTTTTAAGGAAGGGATAGTGCACTAATAATTATAGTCAGTCTGTTAATCAATGATCTGAATTACGGTATTAGTGAAGAATGGTAGGAACTAGGAAAATGAGGGGGTTTGCCTTGTGTTTGAGCCCACTTGTCACACCCATCCCAGACATTTAGTATTTTAATTCACGTATTTATTCGAATTATACGTCTCGGGGTAAAATTGCACACATTAGAAGAATGGGGACTTGTGTGTGATTTGTGGTTGAGTGTATACTAGCTTGTGGGCTAGCAAACACTTGATAATTTTATTCTTTACGGTTATCAGCAGAGAACTAGTATGTGTTCTCTTTTCCTGTTCTTCGTTTATACACGTACGTAGAGAGAGAGAGAGAGAGAGAGAGAGAGAGGGGAAGCGGCAAGAAGAGAGGGAGGGAAGGCCAGGGGTGATTTTTCTTTTATTGATTCATAGTTCAAGGAGGTAATTACTTTGTTCTTGATTTTCTCTTGAATTGCATGTTTTAGATAGCCTTTAATCCTTCTAGTTTGGGGCTGATTTGGGTGTGGTTTGAGTTGTTGAAGATGGGTTTTGGTTGATTTTCGTGGGTCATGTGACTGCTGTTCCAAACCTAGAAAATCTGCAGAACTGGGTCTTGGTTTTTGGGGACTTTCGCCTTCTTAAACTCAGAATTGAATCTTGGTTCCTTCTTATGAAATAATGTAGACTTGAGGCTTGTTTGTTTGCCGCTGGAATCACTTGAATCCGATAAGAATTCAATTTGTAGTGACTTATAGAAAACTGCTCTGTAATCTGGAAATCTGGCAGCATTCAGAGTTGAGTCTTTCATCATTTTTTTATGGTTAACCGATTCTTTTGGTTATGGGTTCTTATGAGTCTTATAGATTGTTGAGTTGGTAATGTTTTAGCGCAAGAATCATCGAAAAGTATTAAGTGCACGATTTTTAATGATCTTTCGATCGCAGACTGTTCTGCTGAATTTCGTATTTGCTGCATTGACACATCTTAGAAAAAAAGGGCATATCTCTTAGCACGTGTAACGGATTTGCAAACCGGTTTTTGATTTGGAAACTAGACTCTTAAACCTTTCAGAACATGTAGGGTTTGTACCTTTAAATTTCGTAGGTAAATACAGATTTTAGTTCGAAGTTGGCTGCTCTGCAGAATCTGCAGATTTGTGTTTCTAATGGTGCGATTTCGGACGGTCATAACTTTGTCATCCGGAATCTATTTGGGACAAACTTTATATCGATATTGGTGTACTGGAAGTCTTCTTTCTAATGGTAGTGGTTTCATGATCCAATTCTAAGTCTATAAAATGCTACGAAAAAAATGCAAATGGTTTTGAAAGATGTTATACACTATGAACGAATCAAATTTGCAGCAACGAAGACAACAGGGAAGAAAAAATCAAGTATTTCCTCCCTTCTCGTACGAAATAAAAAATTACAAATAACAAAAATAAGAGTTTGTGGCTCATTTTCTTTATCCGTAATAGGGGGAGTACATTCTTTCGATCGGTATCAACAGATGCATGCATTCGTCTCTAAACCAGCTCTATAAGAAGGAGGTCATCTGTTCCCATGTTTCAATATGAACTCTGGTTCACTAGCAACACCTATCCAAGTCCACCAATTCTTGTGTACCATACTAGTCTCGTATCCTAGGATTATTAGGATTCTGCTTTTCACATGCATTCTACGTTCAAAATGGTCTACTCTCATTGAGTTGAGGTAGCCCCTTCTATCCCGACATTGAGGTAACCCCGCTAACTTAATTCCGACGACAGGCAACCGCATCCCGATTGGGATGATAAAGGGGGACTTGAAGGACAATGGGCGAAAGCCCGATCCAGCAATATAAATATCGCGTGAATAAGAGTGAAGGTCTATAGACTCTCTCTTTCCAAGGTCACTCTCACTAGAAGTAGGAGCAGTAGGACATCTTAGTGAACAACCGATTCTGTGAAACAATAAGTTGTTAACCGAGCAGGAACCTACTCTCTTCCCTTCAAATAGCGTAATATAAGGGGGTCTGTTTAATATAGTATGCTCTGTATACCATACCACTGTACCATATTCTCTTTCCTTGCAAATATGTTAATCTGGGAAGCCAACCAAGGCCAAGGCCATTCATACAGAAGCAGCAGCACTAAAACTAGGGTACACGAGTAACAAAGCATATGCTGGTGAAGGTGCAATTCAGATCGACGAAAAATGGAGAGAGAGAGAGACAAGGGTTTCATACAAAATGCAGAAAATTTAGATCTTAAACGTCCAGACCCTAAATCCATGGAAAAATCACAGGTATAACAAAAACCCACGCATCATTGAACTCGAAAATCAACCAAAAACACATCACACACATGATATCAGTTCGTCGAACCTCATACCTGAGTTAATCGAGGCTAAAATCGGTTGCACTCACCAAATCGCCACTCCTCTCGAAACTGCACCAGAAATGGTGGGCGGCAGAAATGGGAAGCTGGGGGTGAGAGAAGGGGGATAAGAAGGGGTGAAATCGTCCAGTTTGAAGGGGGATTGGGGGGGATAAATTATGGGGACCTCCAACCCTAGCCGGAAATTATACCGCCGGATGCCCCCTTCTCCGGTATTACTGAAGAACCGGTACAAATGAAAACCCCTCCTTTTGTGATTGCCAAACGGGGGTAAGAGGTGGGCTCCAGGGCTATATGAAGGGGTCATAAATTATCCCTGGCCCGTTACCTGCATCCAAACGGTGCCTTAGGGAACATATTGGAGTAGTACTATCTGTAGGAGATAAGTTTTAATACTACTAATAAGAGGTAAATGTAACTTCCCTTCAATCTTTACATACATTTATAGTACTAAAATCTTCCTCACCCAAAAACTCCAACTAATAACAACGTTCAACTCTCAAAAAGAGAAAAAAAAATCCTACACCTACAGCAGGGGCTTTTCTGCCACCTCTTCATAAGCATTCTAACAAAAATTATGGGAATCTCCACCGCCTGTTTGAGAGATTCATGGATTGAACCATTTTTTTCCACCAGGTCTATCAACTCGACAGCCAACTAATTTTTTATTTATTTTTGATAAGTAACTCGACAGCCAACTAATGCCACAATCATAACAACGAAGCCGCATCCCAGAACTTAATAGCACACTTTGCGGCAATCATGAAGCATACAATCTTTCACTGTCATCTCTGAATCTGTTTGCATCTTACATCCACAACAAGATGGCGAATGTGCGGAGCATACCATTTTACTCTCTCCACGTGCTCTATCGAAACCTCCCATACATAACCTACAAATTACAAACAAAATCAAGACTCTAATTTGAACTGCTTGATGCGGATAGACTTTGAATCCTAGTTGTCGTAAGTTGGAACAAATTGAATAAACCAAGTTATATGCCACGTTGAAAATAAAATGTTTTGAATTGTATGTTTAATTAACTACGAAGAAGATAGGCTAAATCACCCGGCCCGACAAAAGTCTATTTGATACCTTCAGATCGGGAAATTTCAATAATGGATTTCAAAACATGTTCCGTCCAAATAGCCTCATCAGAGTCCTTCGCATTCCCATGCACGCGCAACATTCCACCCTCATTCCTGCATAAAAAAATAAGGCCATTCAATCCCTTCGTGCGAGACAGTAGAACTAACAGCAGAAACAAGAGCACGGTGATACGAACACTTTGAAGAGCACGGTGAGTAAAGGGAAATGGTTAGGGGGAAACTTGAGTGGCACGCCCAAGTAATAGAAGTGTAAATTTGCATGGTTAAGAATGCCAAATCATCACACAAAATACCTTAACGCCCTCACACCCGTAACCCAACTACCCTCACTGGTAGGCAAGAGACCAAGGCAGACTCGATCAGCTACTCCCTGATAAGAAAAGTGACATCAGTAAAGCAAAACCTCCCCATTTTTTATCAAATTTTACGAGTGATATACACAAAAAGGGAGAAATTTCATGCAAGAAGAAAATCTGAATAGAAAAATAGTCAAAGTACAGATAATTTCATCAGTAATCCAAGGATCTCAGAAGATTAGCTTTGAACTGCAGTTGACACTCTAGGAGGAGGAAGATTTAATCAGTGAGAGGCAAACCTCAATAAAGTAAGATTTAAATTAGCTCTATGTCCTGATCCTACAAGATCATCAGAAAAAGAAAAGAAAAACATTGGACAGAAGAAAGAAAGATTTTCATCAACAAAGACAAAAAGCCAGGGTTCATACTTTAGGTGCCGTAACCCGGTTATCTCCTTCAAGTATGATGCAACGTTCTGCTACAGAGTTTGCATGAAGATTGCGTCGGAGTGCCTCAACAGCATGGGGATTCCACTCACAAGCATAAACCAGTTTTGCATTGGCTCTGATCAACCAAATTGTTAGTTCAACCATTCCAAAACAATGAAAATTTACTAGGTGTGCAATCACAATGAAGTTTGAATATTATAAAACAATGACCAAGAAGTAGCTATTACTGAAGCCAAAAGTCCCCTCCCCGATAGACTGTGTATCTGTTAGTTCAATTCCAAAACAATTTAAAATTACAAGGTTACTATCAGGACGACTTTGAAGTTTGTGTACTATTAAATGATGTCCAAGAAAAAGCTGCTACAAGCCAAAAGTCCATTCCCAATACACTGTATATCTGTTTTTACTAAAATTAAGGTAGTGTATGGTATGTTAGAATAATTTTGGATAAACAAAATGAATGGTCATTCTTTGGCCTCACAACTAAATTGCTATATAGCACATTGGTAGATGTCTAGATGATGATTCCATTTGCAATTCACATTTTGTTATTTTTTTAGCAAGCCAAACGGTGAAATCAACAACTCTGTTCCAGCTTCATTCTAGACCTAGTCAACCAACCACTGCCTTAAGAAGTCCTGGGAGAAGGGGTTAAGGGGGATTCACTTCTAAGGTCAAGTTCAAACGTGGACCCCTTTTCCCTAAAATCCCCCTGCTTACATAGGAAAATCCACGCATGGCCTAACTTAAACTTGGATCTCAATTCTCAAACCATACAAGAACTACCATGAGGAATATACAAGCGTCAAGGCTACATGCAACCTTTTAATTTGTTCTACCTCCGTGTCAGGAAAGCAATAGTTAGAAAATGATAACCGCGTAGCACACTACAAGACCAGCAACCGAAAACCACAATTAATCATGATATCAAAATGATAACCACAGTATACCTGACAAGAAACGGCAGCACAAAGTATCCAATGCCAGCAAATAAATCTACAATAACTTCATCTCTGCAGTCAAGACGGGCCATCCTAAGCTTCTCAGAAAGATTGCCCCAGGAGAACATGCATTTGGTTGAATCAAAGGAATAGAGAATCCCATTCTCGTGATGGTCAACCCAGCCATTATCTCCCATAAGAATCTCCAATCTACTGTCCCTAGTTTGAGTCGGTGCAATTCGACCCTAGAAATACCAGCTTAATCATTTAACAAAAAGCCATTCTCTAAAAAACCAAAAACAGATGTACGAGAATCTTTGCAGGCTGAAATTTGGAAGAAAATTTCTATGAGTTATCCTACACCTGGCATTTAGCTCAACGGAAATCCAAACGAGGGATAGCATTACCACATTTTAGGAACACAGCATTCTCTCTCTCTCTCTCTTTTTATAATTACAATGGACATCAAGAAAAAAGATAACGCTACCGTTCTCATAATTGTTGCAAAACACAAAGGGTTCGTACACATTCATACTACATAAAAACCTTTGTATAGGGTTATTTGTTTATTTGTCTATTTGTCATTGAGAAAATAAGAATACTCGAGTTTCTGACATCCAGGTTGATAGTCCACGAGCAGACTAAGCTTGCTGTTAATTCGAAAACCTAGCATCAGAACTGAGAAGTAGCTTGCTGCTCCTACCTTAGCTCCATACCTGTAAGTTACTTGGGCAGAACCAACCTAGACAAAATCCATTTGTTATCTATACTTCAACAAACTAGAATGCTAAAAATTTTGAAGAAAAATATGCTGCAGGATTCTGCCCATGTACCAAACATCATTTGGTAGTCCAATTCAACCCAACTTTAGAATTGGCTGGACTGTAAGAATTTTACCAGTCACCGAGTTTAAAAACCTCCTAGACACATGGAAAACACTTTTGGACCTGGTAATAAATAATCAAATGAATTCTATGATTGTCCAATTGTCACTTGTCTAGCACTCAGACCTGGGCATACTTAATAATAACGCACAGTAAATTTATGTTCTCGCCATATTATGTCGCACCAAAGAATTACAGCCAGTAACCAATTTCCATATGAGTACCGTCCACCGTGCAAAAAGACAAGCCTAAAAACAGCAGCTGAATTAAAAAATGCACGTGAGCCACACCAAATTGGCATGCAGAAATGGGTTTGAAGCCAATGAAAAAGAAAGAATGCAACAAGCACCAAGGCAACTTCGATGCAGTTATGATTACGAACCATACCTGCCGAGCAAGACGTTGACCACCAAGCGATTTGGCGACAATAGACCATAGCTCATCTCCAAATGAGTCCCATACTGGATCCTTAAAGGATGACACTGGAAGGACAACAATATCCCCAAGTCGATCCCATCTGAAGACGAGAAAATATGCTAATCTGAGATGTATTTCAGTATACCCGATAGGCCCTCCCAAATAGAGCAGCCAACCCACAAATCTTTTATCAGCTCAGACCTGAAGTGCAAATAAACAACTCTTTCCGACCCACAACGTTGCTCCATTTTAGGACTTCCAATTTTAAGAGGACATGCATCAAATATATGTAAAAGTCAAATCAAAAGGTATCTATCACCAACATTGCCCTTATATTCCCACTTTTTAGAGCATCCATAAGCATTTGTAAGGTATAGTCTTAAACTTTGACTTTTCAAAGAGGACATGCATTTTGGGACATCCCACAACGAAAAATGGACAAAGAGAAAGGACCGACAGAGAAATAACATATTCTTGGGAATGAAATGCAGCATCATATTCGTCAATTGACGAGCAAAAGAGAGAAAAAAATATATCAGACACACCTTGTGGGTAGCTGGTCTAGAAGTTCTGTTGGTAGGCCTCTGTGCATTATCAAAGAAGCTACAGCTTCATTCATCACTTTAAGAGGAGAGCTTGAAGCTTTTCTCGCTTTGACAATCTCATCTGCATGTATAGTTGCACGTAATGCCATTAGAAGATCCAAGGCCATTAAGCAGGTGCAATCCTTCGATATCATCCCATCTCCTGTAAATGCCTTCAATGAATGAAGATCATCCAACTCTTCAAGGGTAACTCCTGTATGATTTTGCTTATCAAGATATATGGTACAAAAATTTTCAGTAATTGGGAAGCAAATACAAATTCCATTTTCCACAGAATAAACCTTTCTCCCCAGATCTAACCATCCAAACTTCTTTAACATGTCCTTTGCCAATTTTGCATGTTTTCTTTCTAATTGTAAAACCCAATGCGATGCAATCATATGATGGTTAACATCTGTTCCTCGTGGTTCAGTCTCAAAATTCAGGATGGGACCTCCATTTGATATTTTTGAATTACTATTCTGCTGAACTTTCAACTCGCTATTTCCTTGCTCTACACCCGCTGCAATTATATGGCAGTTAACAGCAGTTCCTTGTGGTTCAGTCTCAAAATTCAGTATGGGACCTCCATTTGATATTTGTGAATTACTATTCTGTTTAACTTTAAACTCGCTATGTCCTTGCTCGACACCCCCCTCATCTTTGTAAACAGAATGCTCCACACCATTTTCAGTAGAGCTTAAAGACGATAATGGAAGCAAGTTTATTTTTATCGGCTCACTGAACTTCGTTCCGAATGCATAACAAGAGGCTCCTCCACCAATCATGACTAGATCATCACCAACAACACTGGCTGTGCATCGAACAAAAAGATCTTTGCCAATAGAGTTGAGCATCACATACTTCCACAAACGAGATCTTAAGTCAAGTAACACCAACTCTTGATAATGTTGTCTGACAGGACATCCCCCTATAATCCCCAGATAGTTCTCATAAACAAACATGGAGTGTGAAAACCTTGCATGTGGGGTCCGCCCAGCCATATTTTCCTTTTTCCATAAACATTTGTTAGTGTCGAAACTATAAAGGTCTCCCAGTGCCTTGTCTCCATCATATCCACCAAACATGTATAACTTATATCCACTTGCCGCAAGGGTGTGGGAATGACGGGGAGATGGCCATTCCCCTTTTACAAATATCTCATTCCACTCAAAACTGGACATGTCAAGGACAGAGAGTGCTGAAGAGATAGAATGACCAACAAGTCCCCCAAATACATATATCTTCGAATCTACAGCTGCTGCTGCATGGCGATGCCTACACATAGCAAACAAAGCTAGCAGCTTAAGAAAAGAAAAATAGACAGAAGGGCAACACAATCATCTCAAAATAGCCAAAGAAAAAGAGTTGCTCGACATAAGACTATAAGAGTCAACTCTGTGAATCTTGATATTTGCTTTTCCCAACATTCACCTCTCAAAGGCTGTGCTAAAGAAAGTAACTAAAAAAATATAAAACTCAATAAAATGATTGAGATTAAATCAAATTCAGGATGAGTGACACATAGTTAATATGAAGCAATGAAAATAGAAACAACTCCTGGAAAAAATGGCAGTGTTAAAGACATCACCTTGGGGGAAATACACTGCCTGTGCATTCTAACAACTTCCATTCGCTCGTTGTTGGATTAAGGACCCAAACATCATTCAAAATGTTCACAGGATCAGCCCTGCCTCCAATAAGAATCATACGGTCACCTACCATGGAAGAGGTGTGACCCATGCGCGGAGATGGAGCTCCCTGAACACTGATTGTTTCCAACTGGCCACATAATGGGTCAAGCAGTGACGAATCATTTCTTCGTGCATGTCTTCCAATACCTCCAAACCCACCAAAAATGAGAATTTTTGTGTGGTTTATGTTATCTAATGTACAAGCAGAGTGACCCCAAAGAAAAAGCTTCTCAACAGGTTCACCAATTATCCTCATCGGATTCATAGGTAGACTAATATTCACAAATCCAGAAGACCCTGCCAATGATTTAAAGATTCAGACTTGTTGTCATATTAAAGGAAAGTCCTGCAACCAAACATGTGTAAGTTATCATATCCATTTTATTTAGTATGCAAGTCTTTTGGACTATGCATTTTGTTCTTCCCAAGGCAGTTGGGAAGCATATCGAGCAGCTATTCAGGAACTTTCTTTGGTCTGGATCCACCACATATAATCACTACAACAAAGTTGCACGGGAAGTTATCTGCAGTCCCAAAAGTGAAGGTGGACTTGGTCTCAGAAATGTTGTGGATTGGAATCATGCTGCCATGGCTAAGCATCTCTGGGCTATTTGTTCTAAGCAGGATTCCTTATGGGTTAAGTGGAGTTATAAGAATGCTGTAAATCAATGACTCTGGACCATGAAAGCCCCCTCTTCTTGTTCCTGGACATGGAGGAAATTGCTGAATCTCGGGCCTAAAATAAGGCATTTTATCAAAAGCATCATTGGTAATGGCTCTTCTACTTAATGTTGGCATGACAATTGGCACCCTGCTGGTCCTCTCATTGATCACTATGGGCATCAATTTGTGATGGCTTACGGTATTCCTATGGCTGCAAAAGTCTCGTGGTCATCTATAATGAAGAGTGGACTTGGCTGCATACGCAGCTAATGGGATGGTTCCCCCTCCTCTAAATACCCAGCTTCGAATGCTCTAAGGATTCATTATCCTCTTGTCAGTTGGCACAAGATTGTCGGGTTCTCTACAAACCTTCCTAGGCATAGCTTTATTCTTTGGATGACCCAAAGGAGGTTGAGAATTAAAGATAAGCTTCATGGTTGGGGTGTTAATAATAGCCCTATCTGCACTCTCTGCAACCTTCACAATGAAACTCCAGATCATCCCTTCTTTGAGTGTCTATTCTCTAAGCAAGTTTAGGCTGCCATTGCAAAATTGAGTTGCATTCCTACTGTTTCCTCTTTGTGGTCGCAGAAAATTGAATGGGAAGGGTTTCAAAGGGAAGGGTTCCCAAATACTCGTAGGAGACTTGCTCTAGCTGCTGCAGTTTATTTCCTTTGGCAAGAAAGGAACAACAGAATTTTCAGAGGCATTCAAAGGCCACCTTCCTCCGTCATTGGTCAGGTTAAGTTTGAAGTAAGGATTAAGACTACCCAAAGTAGGAATGTCAAATCTACAGCTCTATCCTCTTTACTCTGTACTACCTGGCAGATCTCACACTGTATTTTTTCTACTTAGGCTGATTCTTTACTGTATAGATCCCTTTTCCTTAGTGTAGGCTCTTTGCTTTGGTATTTCTTGTATTATGAGGATTCCTCCTCTTGTTAGTTGTTCTTTTATAAAACATCTTCAGCCACCCAAAAATACAAAGGGCATCCATGCATCCAAAGAAATAAAGCAGAGCTCCATGTGATTTAGGAAGTAAAACAAAATTAAGAAGATTCCTCACAGCATGTCAGAATCATTTGTTCTTCTTGGTTACAACAGAAACCAATTTTTCCAGATGCGTTAGATTGACGGAACCATAAGATATAGGGAATCTATGTCGGCGGATGTTCCCAAAGATATATCAAGTCAGAAACAATATCCTGAAGACTCAAGTTTCACTATATCAATGCATAGTTATAACAGAACAGAGAGGTTCCACCTCTTATACGGAATAGAAAAGGGTAAAAAGAGATACAAAGAAGTTGATCTAGAAATCATACACGAGCATCCTAATATCTACCGTGCAATTTAACTGATTTGCATCAGGGTTCTACATGCTTTTTACCTGCCACATCGAAGTAACATACTGTAGACAATGCTTATTTGGGGATAAAGGGAATCAAACCTTCATTTTTTTCATATTTCTATTGTTTAAGTCGGATGGAAGGAATGACAACAAAACAAGACTACTAGGTCTCGTTGAGATGGCCCAAATTACCAACCAACCAACAACAATAGGCCTTATATCCAATATTCGTAATCTTGTTTTGCCAATATTCCACTTGAATGATGAATCAATATTGGTCCATAGATGGCCAAGATCCAATTTCCAGGCCTGATTCTAGCCATTCTAAAGACTACCTTACAGTGAGTTTTCTGTTACACTCCAAAAATATTACTCCAGTAATTGAATGAAAGGTTGCACTAGTGCAAATGGGTATGTGATTATGCAGGCTGACAGAGAATTATAAGTCCAAGAGCACATCCAAAGTAACCAAGCATATTTAAGTTCCTAAATAAGCTGAAATAAAACCAACCATTAAATAACAACTTAACAATGCAAAAAACAGAACTCATGCCACCACATTCACCATTGAGTCAATCGAATGGTCATTTACCAACATGGTTTTCATCAGGCACTTTTCCATTACTCAACAAATTCAGCTGATCCCCAGAATCCGTAGCCTCACTCTTAATCCAACTATCCTCATCACCTGCTTCTCCGTTCACGGGCTGTCCCCCACCACTCTCTTCAACTTCATCTCCACTGAAACCACTGCTCACCAATGCATTCAGAAAACCATCAGTCCTCCGCCAATTCGCTTCCATCTTCTCATTAGCAATCCCAACAAGGTACCTCACATACTCCGGCGAAACCAAAATCCCCTCACCACCACCCCCCAACGGCACCTCCAACCGAATTGAACACCGCACCGCAACAATCACACGCTTGTTACTCACACTAGTAATTCCAGACTCCCTAAACCCACAAGAGATGGCTAAAGAAACCAACTTCGTCGCCGAACCAACGTCTTTACATTCGATCGCGATGATTAACGGTTCGAACCGGAGAACAAGATCAGAAGGGTCAGTTAAAGTTGGGGGTTTTATTTCTGAGGTGGGTGGGAAGAGGAGGTTGAGGAGTGAGTCCGGGTCGGCTTTGTGGTGGGTGATGAAGACCCATTTGCCCCCTTTGGCCTTTTTTTTGGCGGTGGAGGCGGAGGTGGTGGTGGTGGGGTGGGAGAGGACGGAGATACGGCCGGAGCAGGAGCTGGTGGTGAAGTAAGAAGGGTGGGAGTTGATGGTGTTGAGGAGTGGGATAATGGGTTCGTCTATAGAGCCTTTTGGGGATTTGTCTGGCGATGAGGAAGTCATGGAAGCTAGGGTTTCAGCCTTTCTCTTCTCAAATGTCTCCATTGCTTCTGTAGCAGCAGGAGAGCAAGAGGAGAACAGGGCAGGGAGGGAGGGAAGAAGAACTAGGGTGTAGTGCATATAGAATGCCAAAAGGGGCAGGTTCAGCCCCACAAAAATTAAGGCCTTAATTGGGGACCGAAGCCGAGGGATGTTTTAAAGAATCTTTTAATTACATAATAATAGAGAATATAAAGAATTTTTAATGAACCGAAGCCAAAGGATGTTTTTTTAATGTACGAGTACGAGGATAGGATAATTTAACTATGTTAAACATTTATGGGGTTGTTTGGCCTAATAAAAGTTAAATTGCTGTATTTTTTGTCTTTATTCAATTTTTTTTTTGTATTTGTTAATTTTTCGTCAATTTTTTGAGGATTATTACTTCGTCATAACGAGAGGAATCTAAAAAGAAAAAAAATGATTGAAACTCGAATTTTTTTGAATAAAGACAAAAAAAAAACCAATGAGCCAAATTTTTCGTCTTTACTTAAAAAAATTGGATTTCGATCGTGATTTTTTCTTTTTAGATTCCTCTCATCATGGCGAAGCAATAATTCACAAAAATTCAACAAATGCGAAAAAATTGAATAAGGACAAAAAAAAATAAGCCATTTGGCTTATTTATGCCGAACAATTTGACAAGATTCGGGTGCGGGGGGGGGGTTTGGCTATCATATTTTTTGACTTTTTGCATTTTGGTTATTGACTTTTTGTCATAATGTGTTTTATATATGGTAGAGTGTTTGGTAGATAAGTGAAAAATGTATTTTGCAACATGATTAATGTTATGTGCAGAGAACATTCAGTAGGTCTTTTGTTAACCAAAATGAAAAAAGTCAAAAAGCTCCTCCCCACTTTTTTTACTTCTCTTCTCTAAACTCAAAATCTGAGAAGTGATCATTTTGCTAAAATGAGTTCTACAATGAACAAGCCAAACACCTAAAATGCAAAAATGGACTAATGAGAATGTGAAAATGAGGGAACCAAATAGGCCCTCAAGCCGAATGATTATGAGAAATAAAGTATTCTCCGTTCTGCTAAGATTTTTATTTTTTAAGTAGTTATTTTTTATTTTACAAGATAAGTTATTCTCTCACAATATATCATCGGCCTATAATTAAAAAATAAATACTTATTTACAAAATAAGTATTTGTTTCCTTTAGCAGCTTGGGGCCTAAGAAAGCCTCAGAATCACCAAATTTGGTATCTTTAAAGATCCTCCGACGATTAAGTCAGTAATTATAGAAGAAATTAGGATTTAATTTCATAGAGGAATAAGAATAAATTACCTTTCATGCAATTTTTTTATTATCTTTGTATTCCCCAAGGATTATCTGTGGACGTGGTGTAGTGCATAAAAAATGCAAAAATAGGACTTTTTTTTTTTTTTTTATGTTTTAAGATTTTTATGCAAATCAAAATGGTTGAAAACGCACCGGTACAGAGGTATAAAGAATTTTGTTATAGAGGATTGGATGCTATTGAACCACCTGAGATCCTCTTTACGGAGAAATCGGTGTACCTCTGTATCAAGATGTTTTGAGTCATTAGATTAGATGAATTTTTTTACTATGTTTTAAAATTTTTGTGCAATCTGATGGCTGAAAATGCACTGATATAGAGGTAAAGAGAATTGGATTCCCATTTGAACCTTGATTGGCATCCTAACAAAATTAAGGGCTCAATTGGGGTTGGATATAAAAAAGGAATTGAGTTTGAGCAGTTGATTGGTTGGTTGCTTAAACTTTGGTGTAAAAATATCACGAAAAGTCCACGTACACAACTTCAAAATCTAAAAAATCTTTGACTGAATCCGAAGAGTCTACAACAAAATTAAGGCCTCTATGTACCACACACAAAAAAAATATTAAGGGCACAATTGGGGTTGGATATAAAAATTGGACTCGAGTTTGAGTGATTGTTTGTGTTAAACTTTGGTGTAAAAATATAACAGAAAAGTATATGTACAGAGTTGTACACAATTCCAAAATATAAGAATCTTTGACTGAACCCTAATAGTCTACAACAAATTTTAGGGCTCAATTGGGGTTGGGTATAAAGAGTTGACTCGGGTTTGAGCATTTGATTGTTTGCTTAAACTATGGTGTAAAAATATAACGAAAAATCTACGTACACTACTTTAAAATATAAAGAATTTTTTTATTGAACCCGAATAGTCTACCTTTTGTGACAATGTGTAAGATTCTTGAGTCAATAGATGTTTTAAAAATACGAGGATTCGATACGTATTTGACGACGTGTAAATTTTGTTTGGCAAGATTTAAGCTCAAACAGATCAAAAAAAAAAGAAAAAGATTTGAGCTCAAGGTTTCTGAGAAAGAAAGGATTATATATAAAGCCTTAGGGTATCCACTATGGCATAATAAAAAATGGATAGTTAAAAGTTGTCACATTAGATTTTAATTATCCACTTAAGGTTAGCAATGTCTCGAGGTCCACAATAATATAATCAAAATTGGATGGCCAAAACTTACCACATCACCTTTTCAAATTACAAAAAACTAAAAATTGTGAATATAGAAAATGGTTTTTCTAAAAATAGTTTTGAAACTAATAAAAACTATTTATTAGAAATAGAAAATAGTTTTCAAATTTTTTTTGAAAGGAAAAATAGTTTTTTCAAAAATATAGTTTTAAAAAAATAGTTTTTTTTGTAACTATATCTCTTGAAAAAAATAGTTTTTATATAAGAAAAGGTTTTGAAAAAAACAATTTTAAAAACAAAACAATTTTTGGGAAAAAACAGTTTTTTAAAAGAATATTGTTTTTTAACAGTTCTTGAAAAGAAAATATTTTCTTTAAACATTGAAAGAGAGGAAAATGGAGGAGATAGAACGTTTTTGTATAATGATGAGTGTATTTGTTTTAGAATATGTGAAATTCACTAAATTTAGTTATTGGCAAAAGATTGCTAGTTTTGTTTATCCGAAACCCAAAATTCGATTATTTCTAAGAGGATTGCTAAGTTTGATTCTACTATTGTGAGCCATATTTTGCACCAACATTATTAACTTTAGAAAACCTATTACTTTTGATTATAGCATTGTGAATACTCTAAGTCTAGAGACGCCCCTTAGCTATACCATATTTATTTAAATCATCTCTTCTAGATGGTTGTAGGTCTGATGTCTCTTCTTCAGTTTTAATATCATCGGCAAATAAAAATTCAGATGTATATATCTGTATATGAATCATCATCAAGATGCCTAGGGGATATCCCATCAAGATTTGGGTCCTCTCAGCCTTTCTTTTTCCTAAAAAAGGTCAACTTCTGTGGTGCTCCCAAGTAGTATGGGAGCACCATACTCCCAATGAATTACAGCCTTTGGATTGAAAATAGATAAATCACAGTCCTTAGATCAAAACCAAAAACTAAAAGTAGAGTGGATTTGTTAAAAACAAGGTGGTTTTGACCAGAAAAATGGAAGATTACTTACCATAGAAACAGGCAACACTTATTACAATCGGTTGGTCATATATGTAACAAGTTACCATGAAGTTTAAAAAAAAAAAAAGAGTACCTTATTTTTTGGCAGGAAAATTTGGAGATTTTAGGGATTTATATATTAGAAGAATTATCTAAAAAATGGTGTTCATTTATAAATCTAGTTTAAAATTTTAATTTGTTATGAGAATATAATTAGAAGAATTATCTAAAAATAAAAAATCTGAAAAATATTTTCCATAATTTTCAAATGACATTATAAAATGTATTTAATTAATTAATTTTCAAATAATCATTTATTATAGATATATTTAAGTAACTTAGTTTTAAATATTATGGAAAAAATAAGATATTTATTTAATAATTTGATAGCTTACAAATTTAATGAATATATATTATAAAATAACGATACAAGTTGATTGTTATAACAAAATTGAACAATAAATATATTTTTGTTTAATAGCTATTGAATAATTTTGTAGGATTCTCAATTGAATTTATGGTAGTATTTAATGAAATTAGGCTATTCAATTTCATTAATATAGTTTATAGTGATCAATATAATATATTTTGCAAATCTAACAACTAATAGTGTTGATACTAATATACTTGGCAGCGATCAATGAACGAGGATTGATTCATTTGTAATTGATTAATCTGGTTATATGTTCAGCCAATTGATCAAACGATTTGAATCGATTAAGATCATATTTGACAGATGTGGTAGTTAACAATGATGTTGATTGATAGTGATTAGTGAAAATTAATATAATTGGCTAAAGTAGGCTGACTAATTTGTTTAATTGCTTAACCACATACTTATCTATTTCAATCCTTCAAGTTACACAATTATCAAATTTCAAAAATGGTTATTTGATGGATAACATTGATCACTTAGCAAATGAAGGAGTAACAGTCTTTGAGGTTAACATCAATCACTTGGCTAATGTAGGAGTAATCACTAGTGAACCAGTAAATTAAAATATCTCATTTATTTGATCCTTTTTTAAAAGTAATTTTATTAATATAAATACTTTTATGTAATTTATCATAAAAGTAATACAATAGATCCAAATAAAATAAAATAGAGAGTTTCTACGTTCTTCCATTCTTGTTTCTATCGACCACCGTTTTGAGAGAGAGAGAGAGAGAGAACCGAACAGCAAGAAGAAAGAAGAAGAAGAAGAAGAAGAAGAAGGGGAAATTAGGAAAAACCTTATTTGTCTGGGATTGAAGCTCATAGCTTGGTAATTCTTGCATCTCTTACTTGAATCTATGTTTGTATGCTAAATTCCATGCCCTAGTTGACTAATTGGTGTAATACCACTAGTCTTTAATTATGTTTTAAGTTAATTATGTGAGTTAGGAACATGTTTTATTTGTTAAATGAATTAGGAGCACAAGATAGGCCATGCATCTATATACACATGATAACTTCCCCTTACAAACAAAATAGAGAGTTTCTATGTTCTTCCATTCTTGTTTCTATCGACCACCGTTTTGAGAGAGAGAGAGAACCGAACAGCAAGATCAAAGAAGAAGAAGGGAAAATTAGGGAAAACCCCACCGTTTTGAGAGAGAGAGAGAGAACCGAACAGCAAGAAGAAAGAAGAAGAAGAAGAAGAAGAAGAAGGGAAAATTAGGGAAAACCTTATTTGTCTTGGATTGAAGCTCATAGCTTGGTAATTCTTGCATCTCTTACTTGAATCTATGTTTGTATAATAAATTCCATGCCCTAGTTGACTAATTGGTGTAATACCCCTAGTCTTTAATTATGTTTTAAGTTAATTATGTGAGTTAGGAACATGTTTTATTTGTTAAATGAATTAGGAGCACAAGATAGGCCATGCATCCATATACACATGATAACTTTCCCTTATAAACAAAATAGAGAGTTTCTACGTTCTTCCATTCTTGTTTCTATCGACCACCGTTTTGAGAGAGAGAGAGAGAGAACCGAACAGCAAGAAGAAAGAAGAAGAAAAAGAAGAAGAAGAAGAAGAAGAAGAAGAAGAAGAAGAAGAAGAAGAAGAAGAAGGGGAAATTAGGGAAAACCTTATTTGTCTGGGATTGAAGCTCATAGCTTGGTAATTCTTGCATCTCTTACTTGAATCTATGTTTGTATGCTAAATTCCATGCCCTAGTTGACTAATTGGTGTAATACCACTAGTCTTTAATTATGTTTTAAGTTAATTATGTGAGTTAGGAACATGTTTTATTTGTTAAATGAATTAGGAGCACAAGATAGGCCATGCATCCATATACACATGATAACTTTCCCTTATAAACAAAATAGAGAGTTTCTACGTTCTTCCATTCTTGTTTCTATCGACCACCGTTTTGAGAGAGAGAGAGAGAGAGAACCGTACAGCAAGAAGAAAGAAGAAGAAGGGAAAATTAGGGAAAACCTTATTTGTCTTGGATTGAAGCTCATAGCTTGGTAATGGTGTAATACCCATAGTCTTTAATTATGTTTTAAGTTAATTATGTGAGCTAGGAACATGTTTTATTTGTTAAATGAATTAAGAGCACAAGATAGGCCATGCATCCATATACACATGATAACTTTCCCTTATAAACAAAATAGAGAGTTTCTACGTTCTTCTTCTTCTTCTTTCTTCTTGCTGTTCGTTTCTCTCTCTCTCTCTCTCAAAACGGTGGTCGATAAAAACAAGAATGGAAGAACGTAGAAACTCTCTATTTTGTTTATAAAGGAAAGTTATCATATGTATATGGATGCATGGCTTATCTTGTGCTCCTAATTCATTTAACAAATAAAACATGTTCCTAGCTCACATAATTAACTTAAAACATAATTAAAGACTAGGGGTATTACATGACATGCATGAGGATGGAGAAACATTCTATAATGCATATGCCAAAGTGAACGGCTTTAGTATTCGAAACTATAATATGCACAAGGACAATGCTGGTATCATGAAGTCAAAAAAGTAGGTATGCTCAAAAGAAGGATATAGAGACACTAAACACTTGGAGAGAGAAGATCGAATAAGAAGGCCGTAGACACTTACTAGAGTTGGATGTTCTGCTGTATTTAGTGTCACATTGGAGAGAAGTTCTGGCAAGTACTTGGTTAATAACTTTTTGAGCTTCCACAACCATCCCATGATAGGGCCTCGTGGTATCCCTTTTCTCCACTCCCACCGGAAGGTTAGTAGTTCTGATAAAGCCTCGACCAATACTATGCATAAAGTTGGTATTAAAACAAGTCACATTATAGATTTTACGGCGCAACAATCCGATGGATATAAGTCTGTCAGATACACACAAAAAGATCTTTACAATCATTTTACAGCTCAGCGCAATATAGAGGTTACGGACGGTGATGCGGAAGGTGCCTTAGCCTACTTGTGTGCGAAAGCCAAAAATCTGTTTTGGAGAGATGTAACATGTAGGACAAATTATATGTGCTTTGGAGATGTGCTAATATTTGATGCGACTTATCGGTCGAATGCATATCGGAAGCCATTGGTGATACTAGCTGGAGTTAATAGTCACTTTCAAATAGCAATTTTTGGTTGTGCATTGTTGACTGCTGAGACTGTTGAGGCTTATACATGGTGTTGGAAAGATTTCTTGATTTCATGGACCACAAGAAGCCTATGTTGGTAATGACCGATGGGGATAAGGCTATGCGAAGAGCAATAAAAACTGTGTTACCTAATGTTAATCATCGTTTATGCAAATGGCATCTTAAAAAAAATGTTGTCAGTAATGTCCATGTTCACGGATTCTTAGCTGACTTTGAGAAATGCATGTCAATGTCAACTAAAGAAGAGTTTGAAGTTGCGTGGAAGAATCTTTTGGACAACTATAGCCTTCACCAAAACAAATGGGTGATAGATGTTTATAAAAAGAAGACCTTATGGGCAGAGGCATACCTGCGAGGTATTTTTTTGTGGGTGCAAAAAGCACACAACGTGTTGAGGGAATGAACGCTTACATGAATCGATTCTTGAAACTACGTCTCAAGCTTTTTGAATTCGCACAAGCATTTGATAGGGCTCTTGCAAAACTTCGTCATAACGAGACTAAGGCACAAGTTGAAAGTGAGAATAGTACTCCGGTTCTTTCTACATGCATGAAACGAATTGAAAAACATGCGGCTAATACATATACTTGGGGCATATTTAACAAGTTTCTCAAAGAAATTAAGAAAGAGCAATCAGTGTTTAAGGTGGATAAAGTTGAGTTTGCAGATTTTCGGGTTTACTACTTATCTCGATACCAACAGCCGAATGCCACGTGGAGTGTCAACTATCAGTCGAATGATGGCATCATGAAATGCTCTTGCTTGAAATTTGAGTCAATTGGGTTTCCATGTCAGCATATGATCTCAGTCATGAAAATGGAGCATATGAGAGAAATCCCCTCTTGTTTGATCTTACAGAGGTGGACAAAAATGGCGACATCCTTCCCCCTACATGGCAGCACACCAATGCCGGAATGGGTCACACAAACGATAAGGTTTGGGGCATTGCCAAGCGCATGTGTCGAAATGTGTTATTATGCTTTACACCTAACGAAGGGATATAATGAGACCAAAGAAGAAATCACCAAGTTAACATCACCGCTAAATAAGTGGGCAAGTACCATGATGGCCATAATGCATCCGGGTCTCTCTTCCTTTGTATTACAGTTTTTCGCAAAGCAACGCATTTATGATCTAAAAAATATAGCCCTTAGTTAGTTATCGCATTCATGTAGTCTATTACAATAGGCCCAAAAAAACTATAATACTCACCTCACCCACAACTGTAGAGACCCGTATATTTCTAATTATCGAGAATGGTTTATAAACGCCGAATTCGGAAAAACATGAGTAATGTGGTGATTGTTTGGATTGGGGTTTAAAGTGATAGAATAGAAACTAGAGGGAGTGAATGTGTGATTTACATGTGTGCTAGTATATATAGTGTGTGTGTGTGTGATTGTAGGAGATCATTTTATCTCCTTATATATCTCTCTCTCTCTCTCCACCGTCCCTCTCCCCCTCTACCGTCTCTCTCTTCTCCTCTCACTCAAAACTCTACCAAAAACCTCAAGAACCTCAAGGATCCACCTATATTTCTCCTCTAGAACGCAACCTCGGGCTCGTATAGTGTTGGGTGAGGCTCGGGGAGAAGATCTTGGTTGATTTCAAAGAGTTTGGAGCTAACGCTTGTTCCAATCTCTTGGGTTTCGCTCCTTGTTGGGAGGTAGGGATTTCTTTGCCTTATTTATGCGTAAATACGTTGATTTGGTGTGAAAATTTTGCCTATAATAGTTGTTGTTGATGTGGTTGTCGAGCCCTAAAAAATCTGTAGAAAATCTGCTTGAAGCCTCTCTGTATCGATACGGGCTTTTTGCCGTATCGATACCATATGAAAACAGTAGCTTTAGGAATTGCTGTATCGATACAGCCAAAATGGCTGTATCGATACCAGAGCCTTATGAGCAGTTTGTCCTCGCTGCTCCTACTTCTATTGTTTTGAACCCTAAACACTTCTAACACCTGTGTAACACCTCCTAAATTATCTCAAGCATGTCCAATTGACTTTTTATGACTGATTGATGCTATCCTTGTTCCGTTGGCCTCCCGTTTGTAGGAATAACTAAAAGTTTACTTGATTAAAACCGTATTAAACGCATCTCATCGATTGATTGATTACTTGGAAATGTTTGTGGTATAAATGTGATATTGTTGGCATACCGCATGGAGTCCCTTGAATGAGTGTGATCATAGAAAGGTCATATCTTGCATATTGAATAGAAAAGTAGTTGCGTGGGTCGGAAGTTGGTATAGGGAGTCTCGTAATGCAAGGGGTGGTAGTACGGAGACTCAAGTGGATCTCGTAACGCAAGGGGTGGTAATACGATGGTCCAAGTTGTTAGGGTTCACCGTAACGCAAGGGATGGCAATACGGTCACTCTCAAGATGTTGTACTGTAACGCAAGGGGTGGAAATACAGTTAGTGGAGATTTGTGATAGTGTGTTGTGTCGGGATTGTTAGAGTTGTTTGTGTCTTATGAACTATATGGCATAATGCAATGATACTATGACTTGGAATGATCGAATTGAATGCTTGACATACCCATAGTTGATTGTTTTTCATCGATTGAGACATATCCTTTTGTCTTCTTTCTTTTGCACTTATCATCATGTTTGCATATAGAATTGGTAAAGATTTTTCTACTGGGCTAGTGTAGCTCAACCTAATCTTTCTTTTCAGGACAAAATGATGGACAATAGCTCGCATGCAATGTGTACTTGGAAATGAAAGACTTTTTGGAAGTCAACCTCATTTAGTTGCTTAGGCATCTTTGTAATGACTCCTTTTTGACGGAGATGTATTTGTAACTTATCTTCTTAATCCTTTGACTAGACGTTTGTAATATTTTAAACATATTCGTACTTGTATCTAAGTTAATATGGGCCGTGGTGCTAAGGATGTAATTCTCTAAACTTGGAGACTCAGTTTGTAAATTAAACTGGTGGAAAACTCTTTTGGGTAATTATATGAGATATGCAAGGATTTTTTTTATTGAAATGGATTATTTATTTATGTTGAAAATTGAGGGGGTGACAACAACCCTCCCATTCTTCCGTAATGACATGAAATCTAAGCGAGTTGCATAGCCTATTCCAAGGTTGCAAAGTTGATCTCTACATTATGCCAAAGTTGCAAAGTTATCAATCTACGAATAGAACATCATAATTTATGTACAACTTGTAATGATTTTCTACCTTACGAACAACGTTGTGTCAAAGACAAATCTTAGTATTAACTCTCGTACCACCTCCATAGTAGGCTTCTACAAATAAATTAGAAAGTAGAAAGTTCTATAAGAATAACTCTCGTACCACCTCCATTGAAGACACATATAAATTAGAAAGTTCTATAAGAATTAAGCTTATGATACTTAAATACTTTGTGTTACCTCATTGGCATTTTTCTTCACGGGTTGAGATTCCTTAAACCTAGTCCGTGGCATTTCTCATTGGCATTCCATAGTAGGCTTCTACAAATAAACAAACACATATGCTAATGAAGACACAGATAAATTAGAAAGTTCTATAAGAATTAAGTTTATGATACTTAAATACTTTGTGTTACTTCGTTGACATTTTTTTTCACGGGTTGAGATTCCTTGAACCTAGTCTTTGGCATTTCTTTTGCCTCTTGTTCATGCCAATAGTTGGAGGAGTCGTTGAAGACATGATATCACCAATATTAGCGGCCATCTTTCTTGGTCTCTTTGATGAAGGCTTAATTTTAGGTTCCTTCATGTCTTATTCCTTGTTTGTTTTCAAAGGAGATGTCAAATGACTCAATGATGGCTTTTTAGTGTTTTCTTCCTGGTTTGCCTTCAAAGGAGATGTCAAATGACCCGATGATTGCTCTTTACTGTCTTTTTCCTTGTCTATCAAAGGAGATGTCAAACTATCAAATGAAGGCTCTTTAATGCCTTTTTTCTCGTTGACAACGGGTGATGGAGTGCCTTACATGTCCATGCTTATTTTAGCCGCCAATGAATTCTCATTAGTTTTCTTCCCCCTTGCGTCCCATGTTTCCATTATGCTCACCATTTTTTTTAAAATACCGTTTAATTCTTCTATCCCTTGAACTCTCTCAATCGGTATATTTTGGCCAATCTCCATTCCTTGATCTACGGCTCTCTCTCTCTCTTGCCAACTCCATCCTCGACAATGATTTTGAGCTATTATGGGAAAATAATTACATATATTTAGTATTTACTACATAAATAGACGCTTAAAAAGATGAAACAAAATTAATTGATCGACAAAATACCAAGATTACCTTTCGAGAACTGTTTTGATTGAGCCAATGTATCATGTCCATCTCCCCAATGTACGAGACGAGGTGAAGGCCGACATGCACAAGGGGAAATGAAATCTTTGGCTGGCGTGCAATGTTCAAAATAGAACAACTGTAGAGAAAAAAAAGAATATGATACATAATCAATTCTATAATGAAGCAACTACTTCGATGTAAAAAATAAAGTTAAGAGATGTACCATTAGAAACAATACACAGCCATGGATCACTTTTCGTCTATTGTCCTACTCATAAGTCACCACATGTCTCTAGGGTCCAATCTAGCACAATAATCAAGAGACGGAGCAATATACAAATAATCACAATGGTAATTGAAATAAACTTAAGCGTAGAAATCACGTAACCTTTTATGAATGGGCCGTTGCCCTTAATCTTGTATGACCAAGATGACAATAATAAAGCAAGGAACTTTTATTTAATAAATTTTTTTTATCAAAATAAATAAATAAATAATAATAATAATAATAATAGGCTCGCATTAGTTATTTTTAAGAAATTATATTGATTAAAACTAATTTCATGTATTAATTAGGTAAAAGTATTAGAATAATGATCATGACCTTAATAAAAGTCCTAAGGTCCTACGCAACATGTTCGAGTGTCAAAAGTCGGGTTCGGAGAGTCGCGGAATTAATTTTAGTATAGATATATATTAATAAAAGTTGTCAAAAGTAAAATAAATGGATAATCAACTATCTAATAATTAAAATATGTTGAGGTTAATGAAGTTTCATCTCTGGAATGTGAAGAGTCTAAAAAAAAAATTAACTCGGGCATCGATAACATAATTTATAAGGTCGTAAAGATTTTTCGTTTGTAACCTTTGAATGAAAAACAAGTAAATGTTTAATAAATAAATAAATAAATATGATATTAACAAGTTATGTTATTTGAGGTGTGAGAAGGCTAGGAAAAATAGTTCGGGTGTCAAAAATGGTGTTCGGGAGGTCGAAAAACGAATTCGGAGCAAAACAGATCATGCCGCAAGGTTTGACTGGGTCAACCTTGCGGCTAAGCTTCCAGTCGCAAGCTTGCGCCTGGTTCTCGCGGCCCGCACCTCGCGGCCGCAAGGTACAATGCAGATTTCATTTTTTTTGATTGTTTTGGCTCGGTTTCGATGCATGGGATCGTTCGGGGCATAGGGTCAAGCATATAAACACTTAATATACTTAGAGAAGAGGCTGGATAGGATTATAATACCTTTAATCGGATCGAATTGGTTCAAAAACGAAATTTGAATATTGGAGAAAGAGACATCGGGTTCGGCCGAGGGGAGATCTTGGGGTTGAATCGGACGACGTTTGGTGGTGCTAGGAGTTGTGGGAAGAGATCGGAATGGTCAATTTGAGTTTCGATTGGTCGTAGTTACGAAACCCACTTTTCTCTCTCTTTCCTTCTCTCTCTAAAACTCCATGGATAGGAGCTTGGTTTCCTCCGATTTTTCTCTTCTTTTCGAACTGGTGGGGTGTGGGGAGTATCGTGGTATGCCCTAGGGTTGAAGTAATGGGATATTTATAGGAGAATTTTGATGAGGGAGGTAAGATTGCATTAATTATCGGTTTTATCTCTTGGGCTTCGAGATGGACGAGATGAGGACAAATATACGATCAGGGAGGAAGCAGAGACTGAGTAGGAGAGGGAGAGACGGAAGGAGTGTGCATGCAAATTGAAAAAAAAAGAGATAAATAAGATAAGATAATTATATTTGTATATATCTATTAAGGATAAGAATTTTATTATTACGAATAATACTTTTTAAATGATATTATTAATAATAAAAATTACAGATTAATTAGGAAAGAAAAAATAATAATAAGGTCGAAAATCCTGGTTGTTACAGTCCGGCTATGGAGAGGTAGACGACGATTGAGGAGAGGAGAGAGCAGCAGGAGTGAATTAGGGCTTTCAAAATTTTTACATGTGATGCGTAACTTCTTTTTTTTTTTAATCTGACATGATGCAACCGGTAATAGGAGGTAGTGAGAGAAAGAGAGGAGAGAGATGAATTGCATTCAGGCGATTTGATGAATGGCTAGGATTAAAGGAATCACATCCTACGGTTCAGATTTAATGGGAGTATGGTGCTCCCAAAACTGCCTGAGAGCACCATAGCCAGACGCCTAAAGAAGAGGATTCTCTTATCAAAATTTCTTCTACATAATTTTTTTCATGAAAGAGTCAACTAAGGTGACTTCTTCACCTAATGAGTCATAATCGTGCCTTTGAGGTGATGTTTCTTCTTTTTTAGACATATCAATTTTATATTGAAAAAAAACATAACAAGTCTTTGTTTTGGAGATATATAGAAAAATTCTAAAATCGGCCCAATGGGTTGGCAATAGTAAGTATGTGAATATGTATTAAATGGTGTAAAAAATAAACAGAAATGCATATTTCTTGCCTTCTAGTGTGCTTATCGTCAGCCCAGTGGGCTCACAATAGCAAGACCGTTCTATTATATTATTTTACTCAGTCCTATTACAGATTTGAGTATAAAGAACCATAACATCTTCTATACCATAAAATAATCTAGGAACTTGATGGTCTCCTTGACTATTTTGATGCAAAATAAAAAGATTATATTATTTAAAAAATAAAATAGTAGTAAGTTTTCCTTATCTTTGTTTTAGTTATTTTGTTATGGAGTCTTGCGATTTTAGAAATAAGTGTTCTAGAGTATTTAATTTTTCAATTTAGTTTATTTAGTTTCTCTTTAAGAATTACTCGGTCAAGAAGAATAACTCAATTCTAATTTCATAGTTTCCTTTTTCTTTATTTCATAGTGTATTGGGTTTCTCCTACTATAAATTGAGTTACAAGCCTCAACGCTATTCAGTTTTTGATGATTAATCAAATTAGAAATAGTGTTTTATGCCAACTTTGGAGTATTTTGTGTGAATCAACCAATTGTAGTTGCCTTTATTCCTGGGTATTCTCAGACTAAATAGGTTTAAAGAATAGTTGTCGCGATCTTGTCGCCCGATCTCTTTTTTCAACACGCAATTCCTTGCATTAGTTAAGATTAGAGCTTGAAATATTCTTCTTTTCCAACTCATCACGATCGGTCGGTATTCTCAAACTAAACAACTTAATATTCTATTTTTTTTAAATAATCTAATCTTTTCAGTCTACAACAAAATTAAGGCCCAATTGGGGTTGGATATAAAGTGTGAAAAAAATTTGGAATTGATAAAAATATTGATTAATACGAGTAGTTTTTTTAAGAGGGGGACCCATGAAACACTCACACTCACACTGACCGTTAAATACCCCACATGCATCCTAAACTCTCCGATGTGGGAGAGCCAACCAGCCCAACACGAACCAAGCCCGAAAGCCTATGGGGCCCATATTTTTTTGATATTTGTTTATGTTCTTATTTTGAATTTTTAATTAAACCTTGGAAATGGACTTATAGGCGATAAAGAGTTGCTACTCACACAGATTTATAATCTGCACCTGCAAGTACAAATCCTATTTTGGGTCAAAAAAATGATTCGAGCCGTTCATTTTGTTTAACATATTTTGTTTAGGGCCCCTATAATAAATTAGCTCAACCGGATATCGATAAAGACGTTTTCGAAATATCTAATTTTGCTCAGCTCAGATCATTTTTTTGGACCTGAAACGGGTCCAAACGGGATCTGTACTTGCAAGTACAGTTTTTTTTAATCTGTACTTACAGATTTTTACTTAAATTTGTGTAAAAATTTGAATAAAAACTTTAGTACTACTTTATTTTTTTGAATGGCGAAGCAATAAAATTTTATTAATAGAAGATGAAAATGGAGTACAAGAGTGAAAAAACATCACAACGCGGAAGAAGCATCTCAACTATGTTGGCACCCAACCTCGCGACAATCATCTGCTACTCAGCCCGAAAACTTTAGTACTACTTAGTATGAACTATGAAGCACTTCAATGGATAAAGCCAAATCTAATCATAAATATGAATAAAATAGATAATCGGGGCGGTTCCGGGGACCCTTAAAAAAAACCTCTAAACCCCCCCCCCCCCAAATCTTAATCTCATAGTTTTCGATCAAAATTTGATCATCCGAGCCGCTCAATGTGTTCAGAACGCGATTTTAAGGGTGCCCGCGAGAAATTGGAAAAAAAATTAACCGGGAAGGGTTTGATTTGAGCAGTTTTTTATTGAACTGTTCAATAAAAAACTATTCGGATGAAACCCTTCCCGGTCAATTTTTTTGCTGATTTCTCGCGGGTACCCTTAAGATCACGTTTTGATTACATTGAGCGGTTCGGATCATCAAAATTCGATCGGAAACTTGAGGATTTTTTTTAGAGGTTTTTTAAAGAGTCCCCGGAACCGCGCCCGATAGATAATTAATAACATAAATATAAATTTGAGAGGGACAAAATACCCTTGTTAAATTTGAGCATTTTATTATTTGAATAAAACTCAATTCCATAAGAGTTGAGTGATAAATTGGGATTGATTTTAGGTGATTTTTACTTAAATTTGGTTACGAGACATCAATGAGGATTCTCTAAGCCTATAACCAACCGAAGCCTTATAGAGATTTGCAATTCGACCTGATTCAACCGTACCCTGTTCCGTTTCCTATCACAAATGGGTAAAAAATTCAAGAATTTTTTCGGGGAATTGATTGAAAAAAATCAAAAAATAGGTCAAAGACGAGTTTACACCCCACCTTGCCTCATTCCCCTCTAGGGATGGATTTAAGTGGGGGCACACGGGGGCACGTGCCTCCACTCTCCCACGTGCTCCTATTCGAGATTAGAATAATTTTGTTATATTTTTGCAAATATTATCATAATTGTGGAAGTGTGCTAATATATAAATATACATACTTGCATATTTCTCGAAAACACACATATAGAATTAATTTTATGCCTGCATTTCATTATGGTGCATTTATACTTGTTGTTTTACGAGCTATTTGTCTATTTGGAGCAATTCTTTCTTTATTTTCTTTATTTTTAACCGTTTGGGAGAAATATATTACAGTAAAGTCATTAACAAAACTAGCTCAATTATTCTAAAAATTTTCTATGTTCATTTAAAACTAACTTGAAAAATTATGTCTGAGATTTTGTGCTCATTTTTACCTAATTTAACTAAAAGTACGCATTATAAACTTTTGTAGTTAGTAATGTATGCCTTAATTTTGTACGATTTTTCTGTGGTTGACTAAAATAATAAACTATCATCATTATGATTAACAAGGTGCCCCCACTAATCTACATTCCTGGATCCGTCCCTGCCCCTCCCCGATCCTTGCTTTCCCTTATTAACTTATCCTCTGTACCCTTGATTGTGTTGTGCTTGTTATGACATTTTTTTTTCCCATTATGTAGTTCTTCAAAATTGATTTTGGTTGTGTCAAGTTAAAGGTTAATGAATTCGGGTGTAGTTTTGGATTTTGAATGGTTGATGACTGTGTGGCCCGTTGTTCCTTGATCCTCGTTCCTCCTCTGGTGGTTAGATGGTTCCCAAGCCTTCTTCCCCTAGCTTGCACAGTGACCGCACGACTAAGACCTAGCCGGGGTTGTCCCGGCAAAGCCCTCCGGCGAGAGGATAAGTATTGTGCAGAGAGAGGTAGCAGAAGATTGGAGTGTATATAGGTGTGAGTATGGAGTAGCATGTACCTTTTAAGGTTGCCATTGCTTGGTATTTATAGAATCCCTTTGGCTTGCCCTCCAAGTACGATCACGCGCTTGGCACGAGCCAAGTGACGTTAAGGTGACATCATGAAATGGATCTGGTAACCGTTTTTTGTGATGAGCTGGCACATTCATGTGCGCTCATGATTATTGTAACGATACGGATTTTTGAGCCAAATTTTTTTTTCTAATAATAATATTATTAGGATTATTTTCTTAATACAATTACCTATTTTCTTTTTTTTCTTTTTTTTTAAAAAAAATACATAAATGCATGTATTATTATTTTTCTTTTCCTACATGCATGCACACTCCTCCCATCTCTCCCTCTCCTACTCCTACTCAATCTCTACTTCCTCCTTGATCCTATTTTTCGTCCATATTCCCGTCCATCTCAAAACCCAAGAGTTAGAGTTTCATTAAAACACAATCTTACATCCCTCATCAAAATTCTCCTATAAATATCCCATTAATCCGACCCTAGGGCATACCACGAAATTCTCCACATCCCACCAGTCCAGAAGAGAGAGGAAATTCGTAGGAAATCAAACCCCAATCCATGGAGTTTTAGAGAGAGAAAGAAAGAGAGAGAAAAGTGGGTTTCGTAGCTACGATCAACCGAAACTCAAATTGATCGTTCCAATCACTTCCCTCGACCCCAAGCATCCCCAAGCATCGTCCAATTCGAGCCCAAGGTCCCCCGTTCGCCCAAACCGAAGTCGTCTTCTCAAAAATTCAAGTTTCGTTTTTAATTCAATTCGATCTGATTCGTGGTACTATAATCCATTCCAACCTCTTCTCTAAGTATATTTGGTGTTTATATACTTAACCATATGTCCCAATTGGTCCCATGCATCAAAACCCGAGCCAAAACGAAAAATATGCTCACTACGTTCAGATTCACCATTTTGATATTATTTTTGAGCCTGACAATCACTTTGTAATTATTTACGTAGAATATGACATTTTTGATATTTATTTTACAATCTTTATGATATTAATATTAAAATAAAATACTTAATTGATATTAATTTCTTACAGTGAAATATCATCTTAGTATAAAACGTATTAGTTATATCAGTTTAATTTATCTAGTAGATTGAGTTGATTAATAAAAGTTTTTAATCCTTGCGACCATCCAAACATCGTTTTCGATCCCCGATCTATTTTTCCTAGACTTCTAACACCTCAAAGATCATAACTTGTTAATGTCATTTATTTATTTATTTTATTATCTATTTATTAGTTATTTATTTGATCTCTTGTAAAAGTTTACAAACGAAAAATCTTTGCAACCTTATAAACCATTTTATTAATTTCTGAAATATATTTTTTAGATTATTTACATTCCAAAGATGATATGTTGTTAGCCTCAACATATTTTATTTATTAAATAATTTATTACCTATTTATTTTACTTTTGACAACTTTAAAAATCGTTTTCATTTTTTTTAAATAATCTCACGACCCTCCGGACTCGATTTTGACACTCGATCCCACTGTATAGAATCATAGGAATCTTTTTAAGGTCATGCTAATTATTTCTAATGTTATTATTTATTTATTGTGTTTATTATGATCTTTAATCAATTTGTTTTCCTAATTAAAAATTTATACAAACCTAGATTATATCCTTTTTATTAAAACTTTTATTTAATAAAAGTTCCTTGCTTTATTAATAACTTATTGATCATACAGGACTAAGGGCAACGGCCCATTCATAAAAGGTTATGTGATTTTATGCATATTGTTTATTTCAATTATTATTCTGATTGCCTGTTTATTATTTCAACTTCTGATTGATCTGTTTAGATTGGACCCTAGAGACATGGGGTGGTATGCGAAATAGAAATCACTTAAACGATGTTAGTTAATGGATGAATTGGAAAGTTTTTGTTTTAAATTGCCTGCATGCGTGATTTTGAAATATGATGAGATTGTGATGATAATTGAAACTGGCGAGAGTCCAGTGGTAATTTGAGAGTCCTGGCGAGAGTCCAGTGGAACATCGAGAGTCCTGGCGAGAGTCCAGTGGTAATTTGAGAGTCCCGGCGACAGTCTAGTGGAACATCGAGAGTCCTGGCGAGAGTCCAGTGGTAATTTGAGAGTCCTGGCGAGAGTCCAGTGGAACATCGAGAGTCCTGGCGAGAGTCCAGTGGTAATGCGAGAGTCCAGTGGTAATTTGAGAGTCCTGGCGAGAGTCCAGTGGAACATCGAGAGTCCTGGCGAGAGTCCAGTGGTAAATTGAGAGTCCTGGTGGTGTTCCAGTGATAAATTTTGATGATAAAACCTGGAGGTGGTCCAGTGACGTTTTATGTTGATAAAACCTAGCGGAGGTCTAGCGATATTTTGTGACAGTAAAACCTGGCGGGTAGTCCAGAGACGTTTTCTTTTGATAAAACCTGGCGGTGGTCCAGTGACGTTTTATGTTGATAAAACCTGGCGGGTGGTCCAGTGAAATTTTGTGATGACAGAACTAACGGGAGTCCAGTGGAAATTTTGATGTGGTGATTAATATAGGCAAACCCTAGTTATGGTCTGGGCGTGAATAGTTTTCTCTTGTTGTTAGGCTATTGGACAGAAATGAATAAATTCATGTGTGATACTTCTATTTTATTTTCCTGCATTAATAATATATGGTTATCTGCTAGCTGTAATGTAAGAGGGGTGGTTGGGTTGGATTATTCTACTGGGTGATTTATCACTCACGGATACGTCTGTATTCTAGTAAATCGATTGCTTCGGCGATCAATTTGCCAGAAGGCGCAGGATTCAACGGAAGGGATTCATCAATGGTGCAATTCGACACGGAAAGAATATTAGGAATGGAGATCGAGTATGCTTGGGATCCGTATCAAGCCTAGAGTCGGCTCTGAAGTTAATGTACTTTGAATCAGTAAATCTATCTTGAGATTTTAATAGCGAAACCTTTATTTTGGAAAATTATGTTTATTTAGCAAATTTTCTTAAGAAATTATTTTATATTGCTTCCGAAAAATCGGGGCGTTACAATTATCTTTTGGTGTAACTGCCTCAACACGTGGGAAGACCTCAGTAGGTTGTTGAGCGCCAGCCGCGGCCATGCTCCGCGGGTGACCGAGTATCAGCAGCGGCTGTGCTTCGTAGACGGCCGAGCACATGCTTAGCCGAGCACATCGTACGGCTCTTGAGGGGGGACACGCCGACGGGGGCCTCTGCCAAGGAAGGTGGCCGAGCATAGGCTCGACCTACGCCGAGCTTGAGGTAAGCGGATCGCGATGAAGAGTAACGACGGGGAGCCGTGCACAAGGTCTGGATGCGGCTTGGTCCAGGTTCGGTCTGCGCTAATGCGAACAGTCATGTTCGGCCTGCTACAATGACTATGATAGAAAAACTGTATCCCATTTATGATTTGTGCAATTTGTGCTGACTCTATCCGGACCTCATTAGTAGACGAGGTGATTGGTCTAAGTATTAATCGAGGTACTCGTAGGTATGATATTAGTTGTTTCTATAGCTAAAAATTGTAAATCAATCACGATTTATTAGGCCATCCACAGTGGTGTAATAAAAAAAGGATAATTAAAAGTTGACACATCAGCTTTTGATTATTCATTTAAGAGGTTGTTAAGCTTAATAATATTGAGATTCACAATGGTCACTTCTAGTTCATAACCAAAATAAGAGGTCCACTACAATTTCACTCTCTCTCTCTCTCTCTCTCTCTCTCCCCCTCTGTTTCCCGCTATTAATTTTCCTCCATTTAAGTTTCTTTTGGGCAAAAATATATCAATTCCCTTCTTTAATTTTGGAGAAAAAATCGGTGACTTCCTTCCCTCCTACTACGAAATTTTTTGTGGGGGAAAAATAGAAATGAGAAAGAAGAGTGAAATACCTTAATCCGATAACGATGGGTTGAATTGTAGATGATCGAGAGATATGAGTTTCACTTTTGGAGGGAAACAAAGAGATTATTTGTGGGTGAAGTGAATAAGATATAGAGTAGGCAAAGAAGAAAAGAAGAAAATACCAGTTGAAACATGCGTGTATACAAATTTTGGAACTAGTTAACTTATGTGGTGTGGAGTCCATAAATTTTGATTATTAAAAAAGGTTGTTAGTTTTGGTTATCTAAAACTCAAAATTTGATTATTTCTAAAGATATTGCTAGGTTTGATTATACCATTATGAGCTATTTTTTGTATCAATATTATTAACTTAAAAAACAATTGGCTATAACAACCTTAGTATTCGGAAAATATTTTTTTTGGCAAATCATTCTAACACCACGTGTACTGTGGGGTCCCGCACACGCCATGATAAAATTTTCCGCCCCCCTAAAGTTCGGCTCCTGTTGTGCCCCGTTCGAAAATCCCCTTTCACCATTCTAGGGTTTAGGTTGTCTCCCTTGCCACCTTTCTAAAAGGATGTCATCTATTCTCAGCACTAATCTTCACCCATATTTTCCGACGTCGGCCCCCCCTTCAGCAAGTAATTTCACTGCACTCTCTCTCTTTCTCTCTCTCTCTCTCTCTCTCTCTCTATAAGTCTATCTATCTCTCTATGTGTATATATGTGTACATGTGTATCTGCGTATTGTTTTGGAATGTCAACCAGCTGTTTGATGAAATGCTTTCAAGTGTTTCAAGTTTTAACTTCCAAGTTACCTCCTCAGGTTTTTTGTTGTTGTTTAGTTATGAGCTGAAACCAGAAGTGGTTAATTCCAGTCGCAAGTGTCGTGTCCGCGTTCTGTTATGTGCTCCATCAAAACGCTGCACTTGATGAGTTTGTGTTGCGCCTTATAAACACTGGTACAAATTCTCTGTCCAATTCGTATCATCCTGCTTTCTGCGATTTAATTTGCTTTTGTTCTTGAGTGCCATGTGGCTGAATGCAGTTTGGTTCTCTCTCTCTCTGTGTGATGAAAATGCCAAACATCTGTATTAGCTTAACGTTTAGAAAGTAAAATAGACTGTGAAAAAATACCACTGGAATTGAAGCTTTGTGGCTGTAAAATAACGTGTGGATGAATTTAGTTGATCCTTGAGTAGATTAGGGATCGCAAAATACACGAATATACATACTCCCTCTGTCCCTATTTAATTGTCCACTACGATTTTGCGTGCAAAATACACGAATATACATACTCCCTCTGTCCCTATTTAATTGTCCACTACGATTTTGCGTGCAAAATACACGAATATACATACTCCCTCTGTCCCTATTTAATTGTCTAATACGATTTTGCGTGTATTTTCAACGGCTTATATCTCTCGACATATATTATATTTTATGTTTTTGAAATCATTGTCTTATAGAAAAAAATGAGATCTATCAAACAATATCCATATTGCATATTTATAGCAATATACGTTGAGAGATATAAACCGTTGAAAAATGCATGTAAAATCGTAGTGGACAATTAAATAGGGACGGAGGGAGTAGTATTCTTGTCAACTATCAGGGTCTGGATATTAGCCTCTTGCGTAATAATTGGGCCTTCATAATGATCACTACAAGATTTGGTTAGATAACCCATGCTGCTCATTGGTTGTATTCACTACCGCAAGGGAAAAATTCATCTTATGCAAATATCAGGTTGTATTAACAATTTTGACCCTGACATCAATATATTTTTGCAAGGCTCATTTAAGGTTGAGGAGTTTAGAACTAAATCACCAAGTACAGCTATTCAAGGTTCTCCTACTTTACCTTGTGTGAACTGTAGTGGTGCTGTGGTGCTAAAAGGGGCCAGTGAAACTTGCTTTTGCCAGATTTTTTGTTTTGGGGCTGAACCATCGCTAGTTTTATAATCAAGTGTTTGTGGTCCCCCTTAGAGCATCAGCATCACACTCGCTTCTTCCCTTCTGACGCTATAGTAATGAGCCAAGGGACGAAAATGCAGTACATCAGTCTCGCTTTTTGTTCGGTCAAATACAAAACTGCTCGAGCCACAATTCATAGTCTAACCTTTATTTTAATATTTTTCTCCCGACTATCTTTGCTTCTTTGCTCCAAATAGGGTCCTCGCGCCACTTGCTTCTCAAGCAGTACATATTTTTTCTTGCACCACATAATAAAGTAATGAATTACATTTACAATAAAGAGCCTGATGCATTGGGTAGTAAAAAAGTGACTAGGCAAAATAATAAAGGTGCCTTTTTGAGCTATAATTTGCAAAAAGTCTACAGGTACAGCAAAAGGGGTACAGCAGCCAGGTACAGATCTCGTTTGCACCCGTCTCGGGTCCCGCAAAGATGATCGGAGCCGCTCATTTTGTTCAAAATATTTCGATTAGGGTCCCTGTAAAAAATCATCTCAATCCGATATCGGAAATGGTGTTTATGAATCATCCAATTTTGCTTCAAAATTTAGTCTAAATTTTGAAGCAAAATTGGATGATTCATAATTTTTTACAGGGACCCTAATCGAAATATTTTGAACAAAATGAGCGGCTCCGATCATCTTTGCGGGACCCGAGACGGGTGCAAACGAGATCTGTACCTGGCTGCTGTACCCCTTTTGCTGTACCTGTAGCAGTTCTCTATAATTTGACTTAATTTTGTTGAGGCTGGTGTGGATGCTCTTAGTCTCCATGTTGGTGAGATGTTCCAGTGTTTTTTTTTTTTTTTGGATAACCCGATAATGCCACCTAAGGTTGTTAAATTTCTTTAGTGAATATCCTTTATTGTTTTCCCTGTTCCATTTTTATGTCCAAAATATTAATATTAATCCTTTAAAAAGTCGAAAGGAAAGTGTTTAGATTTCTAAAACTAACATTCGTAAGATATGAAAATCCAACTTGTTAAGGGGACATGCATGGCACCTCGAAAGTCCTAAGAAACAAGAAAGGATGGATGGAGTAAAACTCTTTCTGTTATGGGAAACTTGACACATTGAGTTATCTCCTAAGTTGCTTGAAACATTGGGATTTTTAATCGGACGATAAGTGGGATTGCTCTGTTTGGATACTCAAACCCTTGACAGCATTTCAATTTTTTCAAACAGAAAGTCAGAATATTTGTTGAGTTTGATGCTAGACTGATTTGAGAATTTGGTTTTTGAACCGTTTATTGCAGGAATAAGCAGTTTGATCATTTGGGTCTTGTTAATTCTATGCTTGTCAGATTGTTTTCGTCAAAAAGAAGTTGTCTTTTATACCGAGGATTTTACGCGGGTAAGCAATTTACAAATCCAACTACGGAAGACATTGTTTTTAAGGCAATATGTTTAAATCTAAGGCAAAAGAAATGGAAACTCTTGGATCAAATGACTTTACGTGTAACGAAGGTGGAAGTAGATCGCGTGCTTTGGGAGTTTCGAAACTCGCCACAGCTAGCTTTGCAGTTCTTCAACTTGGTTGGGAAGAAAAAAGGCTTTTTACATTCCTTAAGATCTTGCTGTATTGTAATTCATCTGATGGTGAACATTAGAAGATATGATGAGGCCTTAATCGTTATGAAGAACTTGATACAAACAAAGGGATATTCTCCCTTGGAGGTTTTGGAAGGATTGGTTGATAGCTATGAGACAAATTTGACAAGTCTGGCAGCATTTGATGCATTGGTTAGGGCTTGCACCCAAATTGGTGCCTCTGAAGGTGCTTATGAGGTCATCAAGAAGTCGCAAAGGGAGGGATTTTGGGTGTCAATTCACGCGTGGAACAACTTTTTGAACCATCTTCTGAATGGGAACGAGACCGAAAGGTTTTGGAAAGTTTATATGGAGATGGTATCATATGGATATTCGGAGAATATGAATACTTATAATCTTCTTATTTATGCTCTTTGCAAGGAATGCAAATTCTATGAAGCGATTTCGGTGTTATATCGAATGTTAAAGGATGGAATTACACCCAATGTTGTCGCTTTCAACATGCTTGTAGACGGAGCTTGCAAAATCGGCGAGATTGATCTTGGCTTAAAGCTTGTTAAGAAGATGGGAGTCATGTCAGGGGATTGTGTTTCACCCAATTCAGTAACCTATAACTGTCTTATCAACGGGTACTGCAAATTAGGAAGGCTAGTCATTGCACATGAGGTTTTGAATGAGATGGTCAAGGTTGGAATTGACCCTAATGTGAGAACATATGCGACTTTGATTGATGGGTATTCAAGGAATGGGTGTTTGGAGGAAGCGTTTAGGTGGTGCGACGAAATGGTGGAAAGAGGGTTGGTGCCTAATGCTGTTGTTTATAATTCACTTGTCCATTGGCTTCACATGGAAGGAGATGTGGAGGGAGCTTCTCTGCTTTTATCTGACATGGTCGATAAGCACATACCCCCTGACCAATTCACCTATTCTATCTTGACAAAGGGGCTTTGTAGAAATGGGTACCTACACGAAGCTCTTAAGTGTCACAAGTGGATTCTAGAAAAGAACCTCATGGAAGAAGCTTTTACGCACAATATTCTCATTGACTATCTTTTTAGAAACAAAAACATTAAAGGAGCAAAGCAACTTTTGGGTAGCATGTTTGTTCGTGGGTTGATTCCTGATGTTGTCACGTACGGCATATTGATTGATGGAGAATGCAAACAAGGGAGTGTGGAAAGTGCGATTCAGATTTATGATGATATGATAAAGGTGGAGAAAAGGTCTAATATGGTAATATACAATTCAATTGTGAATGGCTTGTGCAAAGCGGCATCACTACAAAAGGCGAGCCTTTTGGTTGATACATTGGAGAATGCAAATATGCTCGATCCTGTAACCTATAACACTTTGTTGAATGGTTTCTGTGCTAGTGGGAATATTGACAAGGCATTAGATTTGTTTTCGAAAATGAGAAAAGAGGGGAATTCAGTGAACATAGTCACTTACAATGTAGTGATCAATAATTTGTGCAAGCACGGATTTTTTCAACGGGCGAAGGAACTTATGAAGGCAATGATTGTCCAAGGTTTGATTCCGGATTTCATTACATATACAACTCTTGTTACCAATATCGCTAAGAACTGCAGTAGGGAGGAAGTAATTGAATTGCATGACTATATGGTGCTTAATGGTGTCATTCCTGATACTCAAACATACAATTCCATTGTCGGTCCACTTCTAGCAGGAGGCACAGAAAAGGATCAAGCTTAAACAGTTAGTACAAATGACTTTTGATTTTGTTCCTTCTTTTAATGTCATTGTTCTAGTTGCGATTGCTGTCGTTTGGTGGCGTACTGAGCAATAGAGGGAGTGGCATTCGTAGACTTTTACTGCATCTTGCTTATAAGTTCTGAAGTATGATGTTTGTTTTGTTACTGGCATTTGTATGTGTTTTCCAGGATTGATTGTGAATTGTTCGACCTCGGAAGCTAATTCACGTGTCGGCAGCCCTGTCTCCGTACTGTTGACTCTATTGATGTACTAGTACAAACCAATTTGTTATCTAAATTCTATGATTGCTCTCTGTGCATTACTAATCATTACTCTCCTGCATTTTTTTGATACGTCTGGTTTTTTTTTTTTTGGGTTAGCACTGATATGTCTTTACCTTTGTGTGGATGAAATTGTGCTAAATTGAGATATTTTCCCCAAGTGGGTGTGCTGACAAAATGACTTAATGATTGCAAACGTGACAGAATCGCTCCATGAATCCATCATTAACATGAATATACTTCAGCTACCAAACATGTATGCCATGGTTCCTTAGATATTTCTAGATATTTTTTGACCTACAGCTGATGTTAAGTAGCAGTTGAAACTTGATTTTCTCTGGAATTATGCATGAGTCAGATTTTTCTTCGTTTGCTCCTCAAATGCTACAGATTTCCTTCTTTCTTTTAGTCATTTGCAAAATAATCATATGTAAATGCATTTCTGGAATACAGTAGTAAATAGTTTGCACTTGAGAAGTTGTATAAGCTACATAAATGGTCCTCCAACCGACGAATTTCGCCAATTTTTTGGAACCAAGCAATTTTATAATGGCGACAGAAGCCCATCAAACAAGCAAGGGGAAAACCTGCAAACAGAATACAACCACACCTAGGCTACAAAGTTGGGCAAAAGAAAATCAAGAGAACCACCCTAGAGACACCCAAAGGAACTGAAACTATAGAAAAATAGAATCTGGGATCCCCCAGTACATGCAAGTATGGAGGTTATCCACTGTCCTGGGAACATTCCGCCATGAGCTAGCACAGGCCTTGACTTCTTCAAGAATTTGATGCATCACTATCTTAGGATTATGCCCAATCTGTTGAAAGATATGTCTGTTCCTCTCCCTCCAAATTTTGCCAATTTTGTCCGTAATGTTTTTGATTTGTATCGATGAGGTTCTTACGAACTACTGAGCTATCTTATAATTATAAAAAATAAATAAATACGAAAAGGTTCATTAAGATTGAGATGGACATATGTGATTTACGTGAGTTCTCCTAGCCTCTTTATGATTTTTTTTTCTTTCATTTCTTGATTTGAGATTCTAATATATTGGGACACAAGGCTCGGTTTGATTTGGCATAGGACACAAGGCTCGGTTTGGTTTTGATTTGAGATTCTAATTTGATTTTTCCTATTTGGTGCTTGTTCTCTTTCTTGCTCTGTCTTTTGAGTTTACCAATATTTTATGTGGTATCAAAACTTACAGTTTGTATTGGTTGAGGATCCGTTCCGTTAGAATTCTTTTGATTTTAATAGTTATAAACATTTATGGTACTCAGGTGTTTATTTTATTTTATTGTAGGTTATGATTCTTTTTGCTTTTTTAGTCAAATATATATTTACTACTCTCTTTGTCCCTAAGTGTCCATTACGGTTTTACGTGTCATTTTCAATGGCTTATATATTTCGACGTATATTATATTTTTTGTTTTTAAAATTATTGTTTTATAGAAATAATTAAAATCTAGTACTGTATCAAACAAGATTCATATTGCATATTTTTGACAACATACATTGAGAGATGTAGGCAATTGAAAATGATACGCAAAACCGTAGTGGACATTTAAAAATAGACAGAGGGAGTATCATTCTTTTCATGAAAAAAAAAATCTACTATCAATTCAAATTGTTTGATTCTAATTTTGTACTCCATTCTTGTAAACTTATTGTTCTTTTTTGTTTTCTAAATTTTTATTAGATTCGCGTTATATTTTTTGCATTAATCATTTGTTTCGACGAGAAGAGTCTAAAAGGTACAAAATTATGACGGAAAGCAAATTTTTTTTTACTAAAGACGAAAAATGTATTAAACAGCTGTCTTATTAATCTCAAAAATTACAACGAAAAGCTAAACAAAAATTAAAAAATTATCGAAATAAGTTTACAAGAACGCAGCCGAATATGCAATAATCTTAGACTCCTAATTCCTTTATATTTGTTATAAGGCTAAGAATGGGCTCTTACACCAATTAAAATTCTACAATCACACAGGAGTACTTTTAAGTGCAATTTCAAAGAGTGAATGGGCTCAATTAAAATTCAGAGGACAATTGGATTGTAGTTTGGGGACTAAAGATGGAGTTTACCATAGATTAAAACAACACAGGCAGCGGCACAGAATCACATAGCCGCATATTCGACCAGTTAAGTTAACCACTGGTTGCCAGGAAATTGGGGTCCTTTGTACCCATCATTGATCACCCACACAGTACAAACATTGCCACATACTCCACAATTTTCATTAGGGAAAATGCTAACGGAGCCCTTTCGATCGGCGGATAATACGTGAAAAGTGTATTAATATCTGATAAAACCGTTTTGATATCCACAAGCCAAGTAGTCTTGGGCCTTGGCTCGGTACTTACTTATGAATTTGCTTCATCTTAAGGATCTTGATCACATCTTAAAGTCTTAGTTGATTTTCTTTTTAATAACTTTTAAAAGTCACCTCCCCTCCATGGTACATAAGGAATCAAAACTTTACAATTGAGGCATACAAAAAAAGAAAAGAAACAACCCACTTCCAGAAAAATTAACTTTCTTTCAACACCACAATCTCCAACGGTCAAAATCCTTATCCCAAAACCTCATCCAAAACACCCTCCTTCCCCCTCTCTCCCACCTCACATTTCCCTCCTCCTCTGCTCCACACCAATAGAACCCCCATTACCCATCTTCTCTCTCATCTCTCCTCCATTGCCACTGATTTGCAGAAAAAAAGAAGAAGAAAGAACTACTGCCCAAAAAACCCCTCCCATGGCCTGTGCAAATGTAACAATGCGGCTCTACTCAAACTTCAACCCATTCCAACTCCGAACCAAACACCCATCACCCCACTCCAACAATTCTCCCTCCTACAAACCTTTCCAGATCACCTGCAGCCTCCGCGACCTCCGCGATCGCATAGGCTCCGTCAAGAACACCCAGAAGATCACCGAGGCCATGAAGCTCGTCGCGGCGGCCAAAGTCAGGAGAGCCCAGGAAGCCGTCGTCAACGGCCGGCCGTTCTCCGAAACCCTCGTGGAAGTCCTTTACAGCATCAACGAGCAGATCCAAACGGAAGACGTCGACGTCCCTCTCACCAAAGTCAGGCCTGTCAAGAAAGTTGCTCTTGTTGTCGTCACGGGCGATCGGGGCCTTTGTGGTGGGTTCAATAACCAAGTGCTGAAAAAGGCCGAAGCACGGATAGCTGACTTGAAAGGCCTTGGTTTAGAGTACACTGTCATCAGTGTTGGCAAAAAGGGTAATGGGTATTTCCTAAGAAGGCCTTATATTCCTGTGGACAGGTATCTCGAAGGAGGTAACCTGCCTACTGCTAAAGAAGCCCAAACTATAGCCGATGATGTTTTTTCGCTGTTTGTCAGTGAAGAGGTTGATAAAGTGGAGCTTCTGTACACGAAATTCGTCTCGTTGCTCCGGTCGGATCCCGTGATCCACACGCTGCTTCCCCTCTCGCCGAAGGGGGAGATTTGCGACATCAACGGGACGTGCGTGGATGCCGCGGAGGACGAGTTCTTTCGGTTGACGACGAAGGAAGGGAAGCTGACGGTGGAGAGGGACGTGGTGAGGGCGCAAACGGAGGACTTTTCGCCGATTCTGCAGTTTGAGCAGGACCCGGTTCAGATTCTGGATGCGTTGCTGCCGTTGTATTTGAACAGCCAGATTTTGAGGGCGCTGCAGGAGTCACTGGCTAGTGAGCTGGCGGCCCGGATGACCGCGATGAGTAGTGCTTCGGATAACGCAGATGAGCTGAAGAAGTCGCTTTCGTTGCTTTACAATAGGCAGCGGCAGGCGAAGATTACCGGAGAGATGTTGGAGATTGTTGCCGGAGCCGCTGCTATGGGGGGCTAAAAAGGGTGGTTGAAAGTGTTTCTTTCTTCTATCGTTTCTTGCTCTCTGTGATTAAGGTGCTTTTTTTTTCTTTTTTTTTTTCTGGGTATTTCCTTGTTCCCTGAGCTATGCTATGCTATGCAGAGTTGATACAATTTACTTGTAATATTTGTATAATGTGTGCAAATTTTGTGCACAATGACAACCCCATAATGTGTTTTTTGGAACACAAGGGCATTCCATTTCCTTTGGTATGCTTACCCTTTTTCCCCCATCACATATATTTATGATACATATTGGAGTTCTTATCTGTGTTGAGCTACATATACCAACTTATTAGTCAAGGTAACACATTTATGAATGGTCCTGTGATTGAAATTCCAAAGAGGTGCCTAAAGTACAGAGCATGTTTGATTGATCAGATTACGTGCGAATTTAGATAAATTGTTACATGGTCTCAATATCGCTTCCATGCACCGTCTAAAGTATAAGACGTATCCGATACAATATCATGAAAATGTGGTATTGATTACGTGTTAGCTATTTGCCTAAGGATCCGGGAGACCCTCCATTGGCAAAACATCCAAATCAACGATGATAACCAAGGGCGGAATAAGCCTTTGATACTCTATTTGACGATACCAGCAAGTCCGTCTTCTCGGCTGACGTGACAGCTGGATTACTCATCCTATACTCATCTATAATACAAGCAGTCGAACCGGAGTGCTTTCATAGTAAGACTCCAGGACTTCACTAGTTTCAGATGGTTGAATGCTATGCTGGTATTTACTGCATTTCATATCCTGTCTCAATGAAGGACATATCCTTGGATATATCCGATGTCTGATACGGTATTGTCCACATCCAGTACACTGTCCAGACAAATGCCATTTCAATATGCCCAGTTGTGTCGATGAAAATCAGAACTGCTTTGGTCATGTTTGGTAGCCATTCTATTTTCTGTTTTCTGTTTTCATTTTCAGAATTTTCAAAAGTTAACTTTGAAAGTTTGTTTGGTGCACTACTTCCACTTTCAAATTTTGGAAATCACTTTCACTATTTTCATAATTTGAGGAAGTAACAAAACTCAACTTTCACTATTTTCAGAAATAAAAAACAGGCTATTCCGCTACATTCTTGGAGGTCTTTTTTCATTTCCTCTTCCTCTCTCTCTCAAACCTAGGCCATTGAAGATACTCTCTCTCTCGCTCCCTCCCTCTTATAGTCAATAAAAGATACTTATCGAAGGAGAAAAACCTTATAGTCAATAAAGGACCGACTTTGGAATTAGAAAATTTCACATGTATTTCACCTATATATATATATATATATACTCTCTTAACTTAGAGATGAGAGGAGGTCGGAAGGGATACATTGGGCTTATGAAGCCATCATTTTATGAAAGTTGATACTATAACTTCGGCCTAGGAAAGAAGAACCCAATCACCTGGACTCAGTGCCGGCTCAAAGATATTTGGGCCCGAAGCGAAAGTTGCGCGCAATAGGGGGGTCATTTATCTCCTCATCTTTGAACAAAATTTTGCGAAATGTTGAGGAAAACTAAGGGGTGGAGATTCGAACCCAGTTTTTAAAGCATTCAAAGAGCCTAAGCTGCCACATGACCATAAAGATGTTACTCAAAGCAAGGCAATTGAAACTTATTATTTAAAACTAAAAAACTGTATTTTTTAGAGCCCTCTTCAGCTTTCTCTCTAAGCCGGCTATGCCTGGTCTATCCACCCGGCCTTTTTTTTCAGAATATCAAGTAAGAAATTTGTTTCTAACATGATTGCAAAGGCTTGGATGATTCTCTCTCTCTCTCTCTCTCTCTCTCTCTCTCTCTCTCTCTCTCTCCCTCCTGTATAGTTTGAGAACTAGTGGAGAAATTGCAAGAAAGACCATTTTAGAAAAAGTAAAAACTAGTTTCAGAAATTGATTTTTAAAAAAAAAAAACAGGTTAACACAAACATGTTTTCTGTTTTCACTTTTTTTTTAGGAAAAGTAAAAATTGATTTCAGCAAATAGAAAACAGGAAACAGAAAAGTGGTAGTGTTACCAAACATAGCCTTTATGTATGAAGTATGGACCGGATCGCTAGTCATATCGAGTTAATAGTCTTCCACCATTGCTATGGCCGATTTTACCGGTACAGAGCTCTTTCCCCGGTGGATGATTTCAATGTGTTTTCGATAACATCACTTGATTCTCGATACGATATAAATTGAACATTGTCGACCATTTTTCCACCATCTCTTGTAACACCAATTGGTGTTAGGAAGGTTTCTATTAAGTCTTTTACCACATGTCGTCGCATTCGCAAATCTGTTTTTAGAGCGGTCGCATGGAATGATATTGTGTAACCAAATCCATGAGAGCACTCCAAACCCAACAATTTTCTCGCGATTCAAACCCATGACTTGCTAATTCTGATACCACTTGTTAGGCCATTTTCCACCATTTATCCTAACACCAAATTGGTGTAAGTGAGAGTTTTAATTAAGTCTTTATTGTATTCGACGTAGCACCCGTAATTCTGTTTGTAAAGCGGTTGTAGAGACTGACACTATGTAACCAAATCCATGAGGCACTGCGGGCCCAACAAATATCATGGCCGCGATTGATTCGTCCGGTGATAATGCCATTTTTCTTGAACTTACAAAGTCATTTGCAACTACTATTATTCTGGTTATCTTTCAATCATTCTCTTCAGCGTTCTTTATCTCTCCCCTGCAAATTTGACCACTACTTTTTGCCTGAGGTAGTAGGACAATGGAGGATAAATTAAACACGTATCGGTATATGCAATGGAAATTAGGATCGTATTAACCTCAAGCCATTGTTGTTCAAGTTGAACACCAAAACACGCACTCTAAATTTGGATGTATTCTGACTTATGCATGACTTGAGTTGTCTTGATTGATGAATATCATAGACTATATATACATGCTAGGTTAGGAACAAGAGGTGGCAAACGGGCGGGTCTGGGCGGGTTGAAACGGGTCACGGGTCAAATATGAGCGGGTTAAATATGGATCAAATAGTAAACGGGTTGAAACGGGTCGGGTCAAATATGGGTCAAGTCAAACCCAAACCCGCCCGACCCGACCCGTTTTCCCTCCTCTTTTTTTTTTTTTTTTTTTCTTCCCCCACATCATTTCTGATTCAATCCCGATCAACCCATTCCACCTCATTTCTGATACTATAGTTTATGGCATTAACTAACACGATAAAATTCTAACTTTGTCACCTCGAAACCAATTTCAGGAAACCCTAAATCAACATAGCCCATTTTGCGGCAAAAAAATAAAAATTTGCAATTTGATCGTTCTTTTTTTTTTTTTTTTGCTGCAAAATAAAAATCTAGAGAGAGAGAGATTACGTTTTGGACAAAGAGGCAGTTGGCGACGACGAGTGAGGTGGAGAGGATCACGCTCACCGTGAAGCACTTTACTGGTCTAGACTCTAGACTCAAGTTGCTCTTGGTGATCCATAAAAAAAAAAAGTTGGTATTTTTTTTATCGGCCAAAAAAAAATGATCTTCTTTGAAAGATCTCATTGAGATCTTTTAAATTATGCAAAAAAATTAATTTTTTATTTTCGTAAACTCATTATTTTTAAATTTGAAAATTTTAGAAAAAGTAATTATTTTTTAAGAAGGTCTAGTGGAACGGGACATGGAAAACGAAAAAGTAGGCTCCATGCTTTCCTAATTTCTTATACTCCACTGAATTGCCTTTAATTGGAATTGATTCGACCTTGGTATATCCATTTGTTTGTTACACGTGGCTTGTGGATAGTGGTGGAAGATGGGAGCAGTGTGGGACCGAATGGGGTTGGATGGGTTTTGGGCCATTGATTGGTTACGTTGATCAGATGAAAGAGTTTTTGGGCTGTAGGTGATAATTTGCCAGCGACGGAAAAGGACGTTGGAGTTTACAGGTTCGTTGAGACTTGAGACAGTCTGACCCTCACGAGTGATTATTGGCAGGTGGGTCTTTTAATTCCAACCCATATTGAACCCATTTTCAACCCATCTAAACCCATGTAAATATGGGTTTATATGGGTTCAACCCATATTGACCCATTATGTAATATGGACGGGTTGGATTGGGTTATAAATGGACGGATTGGACGGGTTAAAAAAATATGGGTTGTGATTGCCACCTCTATTAGGAACCCTATATCTCCCTAAGAGTTAAGACCTTATAGTTTATTTTCATCAAAGAAACCAATTAATTAAACTAGTACAATAATGAAAGTGGGGAAGCCAAAGAGCTTCTTGAAACCACCACTAAACGTATAATAAGCGTATAATGAAAGTAGACACTTAATCACAACCTATTAGTTGTGATCAAGCGTATAAGGGTATTAATCACAAATGTGACTAAGTGGGCCATTTAACACCTAGATAGAAAATATTTCTAACAAGAATGAGTCCATAAATCCAAAACAACCTATTGGTTGGCAGAGTTCATATAAGCACCACTTCATTTTCTGTTCAACCACTTTTTCTTCTTGCATAGAGTGTACCCCTAACCCCAACTGCATCACAGGGGTTCAGTTTGTGACTAAATTAAGATGATGTTTGCGTAGATATATACTGCAATCCATTGTGATTTAATTTTGATTACCAAATTCAATAGTACATGACAAATCCAGACCCATCTTATCAATTTTACCATTTCAATCCACAAAGTTTATATTGGAAGTTGCATTGGTCCATTCGAACCGTTGTCTATAATGTTAATGAATTTTCTTTTTTGGCTAAAATAGACCATATCCATACCAAAAACCATACCTGACCCGCCAAATTCATATGCTAAAGGGTCGGCCACTTGGCACCGTTGCCAAGCACGAAAGTCGGCCGTTCATCTCAGTAATCGACAGCTTGGATCTTAACCGAGTAATGAACGGTTTAGATCTGTATACGTTTAGATTCAATCTGAACTATCCGTGCCGAAATGAATGGCCGGATGCCGCTCGGCACCCGCTTGCCACCAGGGTGCTTTGCAGCATCCCCGGATCATGAAACTTCAAGGACCAAAGTTATAGGAACACATATTTCACGAACACAGAGTGTATTTTAACCGTAATTTAATGGCCCATCAGTTACACATGGCTATCAGATAGAGTAGGTTTTTAAAACAAACTTAACCTTAGCCACAGGGATGGGAGTGTTTTGTTGTACTCTATACGCGACAACAAGAACTACCCAGTAAATCACCACCGTTGGATCTCCATAAAAAGAGAGTCATCGCAAGGTTTCCCACCCGATTAAGAAATCTCAACCGTTTAGAAATAGTGTGCACCGTTCCATCTCGGTGCATTTGGAGCTTCACGATAAGACTGCAGTCTCGTGGCTCAGATTGCTCGACCTCAAGTTGTGATCGTTACTGTCACTTTTTTTCTACAGAGTTCTACTACTGTACTACTTCGAACAAATCCATTCCCCGAAATAGGAGTGTACTGTACTAGTTTAATCATTTTCTGCTTGACCAAAAAATAAATAAAAAAAATACTAGTTTAATAAAATTGTTCTTTGTTGCGGTATTACTCAGGGCCCAGCTTAAGTGCATCTCAATAATTTGTTTTTTGGTCCGGGCAGAACATCCTCAGATTAGAAAATTTTTGAAAATAAATAAAAATAATAATTAGAGAAATAAGATAATGATTGAAGAAAAAAATAAGGTAATAATTAGAAAACAAAAACAAAATAAAGTTAAAATGGAAAACGAACAAAACTGCTTTGTTTGGATTGCTTTATGAAAAAAAAACCTCTAAGTCAAAAAAATACTTATTACTCCAACTTTCAATCATTGCTCTTCAATTATTATTCTCATTTTTTTCTCTATCTTTCTCCAGTCATTATCTCTACTTCCAATCATTACTTTCACCCCTCAAAACCTTATCATTTTTTTCAAAAACTTATCCAAACATAACATTATTTTTTTGCGGCTCGACCCAAAAATAATCACAAAACCGTAATAAATTGTGTGAGGAGTAAACCCTAACCAACCCGACTAACCTTGTGATATCATATCATAGTCTAGATATAGAAAGATACAAAGAGAGATCAGAGACGATGTTTCGAACTTGTGGGTGGTGAAGAAGAAGCATAAGAGAGAGAGAGAGAGAGAGAGAGAGAGAGAGAGAGAGAGATTATTAATAGTGAGGGGATGCCATGGAAGTCCCTCTGCATGTACAGAGACCACTCTGTTGTAGAACTATCTTCTTCACTGAAGGAACCCATTTCACGATCAAACCATTTATTGGGTTTTTCCCTCATGGGAAGACCAATCTCTACTCACAGGTAAATCTCCCAAGTCCTACCCATTGAGCTATACGTGCATATTTGTGGGTTTTTGATTTTGTTCTGAAATCCATGGGTGGGTAGATTGTATGCATTATGGGTTTTGTATTTTGTATCCTGAATGCCCATAAATGATGAAGTTTGATGTTGTTAGACTTGTCTCACATCACTCATTTAAGTCACCCAAGCTTGGTTAATATATTCTAGATGCTACTGGACCTATTGCCAATTGGTTTTAGGTTGGAACCTTCCAAGAAATCCAACATGTATCAGAGCTAGGCCGTAGTTATTTTTATCCTTAATTGTTAGTCAGCCACAAACCAATACCACGGCAAAGTTCCAACTGCATCAAGAAAACCCTACCCCAATCTGCCTCATCTTCAAACCCACTATAAGCAAGAAAGCTAGGTTCTTGGCAATTCTCTTTTGTTAACATGATATCAGAGCTATAAGATCTAGGCCCTGTGGAATTTTCGCTCTCGGTAGGCGGCCTAAACTTTGTTGCCTTCTGTCGGGCACTCGTAGTAACATGTAACTGGCTCGCTCATTCGGATTCACCTCAAATCTCTTCTGTCATGGCTTCTCTCGCTCATGGCTGTTCTTTGGCTCTCATGGTTTCTCTTGGCTTGGCTTGGCTTGGCGTGGTTGCTCCTAATTTTCTCTTGGCTTGGTTGCTCTTGATTTCTCTTGGCTTGGCTTGGCGTTTTTCTTGGCTTGGTTGCTCTTAGTTTCTCTTTGGCTTGGCTTGACTGCTCCTGGTTTCTCTTGGCCTTTTCAAACTCAAGTTGGTAGACCTACTTGAGTTTGATGGGGGATGTTAGAATATAGTAATCATATAATATCATAATCATGTCCTGATATGATTACGATATAATATGATTCCCTAGATTTTATTTTGATTGTAATTGATTACGATTTCATTATAATTAGGATGATTCCCTTTCATAGTTAGACTCCCTCCCCTTGTTTAAATAGTTTTATTATCGAAGTATAGTTTTATTATCGAAGTCAATAAAATATCAGATAGGGATATAACTGAAGCAGGTATACAGCAGGGATATAACTGAAGCAGCAAAGCAAATACTCATTTTTTTTTCTCAGCATCAGTTACACAAGAAGTCAATTCTCCTTCCTAGTATTTTAAGATTCATCGCTAAAACCGAAACTAAACTAGTTGTTTACATCTCTCTTTAAAGGGCTAGATTAATCAGATAGGATTCCTCATTGTATAGTTTTATTATCGAAGTCAATAAAATATCTCTTCTCTCATATTTAACATGGTATCAGAGCTAGGTCTTTGGTGGCCTCACCTCTTGTGGGAGAGTCTTCCGAGTCAATCGCTCAGCTTCTGGTCTCCTGGTCTGTCACCTCCACGTGCATTCGGGCTGCACGTGAGGGGGAGTGTTAGGCTTGTCCCACATCACTCATTTAAGCCACCCAAACTTGGTTTATATATTCTTGAGGCTACTCCATCTATTGCCAATTGGTTTTAGGTTGGAACCCTCTAAGAAATCTAACAGATGTAAGCGTTGTTGATTAAGTTTTTTTTTTTTTCTTTATATTTTTTTCCAATTGGAGATCAAGTGATTATGCTGTTATAAATTTCAAGCACATCCATATCATTTTAAAACAAATAGTTTTAGAGTGTGTCAATGTAATGATGATTGCTCATAACTATGAATGCTACAGTCTTCTTCACGGCAAAAAGACTTCCTAGTTGCTGGGGTTTCGCGTCAAGTAACTGCAAGTGCAGGTTAGCTACTTCAAATGAAAGTTTGATGTTTAAAATTCATATCAACTATTTCTAGAATTGATTAGGTTGCCGTTTTTGTCGTGTTCAATGTAGATTTTTCAAGAAGGCAGCAGCCTAGAAAAAAGATGAATTCAAGAGCTAAAGGCTCTGGTCCTAAGGGATTTGTGCCCAAAACGCCGGTGGGGACAAGTACGCAGAAGTGGGATAAAAGGAGTGACGGAGAGAAAGCAGGTTCGAGTACTTCCACATCTAGCGATTCTGGCGGCAGCGCTAATAAAACAGTTGAAATGAATGTTGATACTGATAAAGAAAGGATAGTTGGAGCTCATCCATTGCAGAAAGTTGAGGAAGAAAGAGAAGATAAAATTGATCGGAAACTTAAGGGAGTATCAGATAGAAACCCAACGGCAGCTGAAAAATTAAATCAAGTGGCTGAAAATGGAGTAGTTCTTACAATTAATGATTTTACGACAAAGTTACAAAAACTGAAAACAATTGCGAAGAATGTTGAGGATTCGGTCGATAGAACTGGTTTAGGAGGAACAACTGTGGGTAATGCTAAGAGTGAAGTTGTAAAGCAAAATGCAAGCATTGACATTGACGAGCCGAAGAAAACAATTGCAAGTGTAAAGAATGAGAGTGTTGATTTCAGACAAACTGAACATATTATCAGTAGAGAGAAAGAGAATGATGATTCTTCTTCTCTTAAATTAAAGTTGGAGATGGAAGAAAATATGCTTAAGCAGAAGCTAGAGAGGCTTGCCGAGGAGAAATTCTCAAAAGGTATTAAGATGTTTCATTATCCCGAGGTAGTTAAACCGAATCAAGATATAGAAGTGTTTCTTAATAGGAGCCTCTCCACCCTCAATAATGAACCGGACATTATGATCATGGGAGCCTTTAATGACTGGAGGTGGAAATCGTTTACTGAAAAGTTGAACAAGACTCATCTCAAAGGGGATTGGTGGTCTTGCCAACTTCATGTTCCTAAAGAAGGATACAAGATAGATTTTGTTTTCTTTAACGGTAAAGACGTTTATGACAATAATGAGACGAAAGATTTCTGTATCACAGTGGAAGGTGGATTGTCTGTGTTTGAATTTGAAGATTTCTTGCTTGAGGAGAAACGGAGGGAACTAGAGAAGCTTGCTAAGGAGCAAGGTGAAAGGGAAAGACAAGCAGAAGAACAAAGGAAAATAGAGGCAGAGAAGGCAGCAAGCGAAGCTTATAGAGCACAGGCGAGAGGAGAGGTACAAAGGAAAAGAGAAATTTTGCAGGAGTTGACAAAAAAGGCTGTAAGGTTTGTGGATAACGTGTGGCATATAGAGCCTAGTGAGTTCAAAGGTGGGGATATGGTCAGATTGTATTATAACAAGAGTTCAGGTCCTCTTGCTCATGCTAAGGATTTATGGATTCATGGAGGGCAAGACAATTGGAATGATGGGTTGTCTATTGTTGCAAGGCTAGTCAGCTCTGACAAAGAGCATGGTGATTGGTGGTATGTTGACGGTATGTTCATACATACCTTTTAATTTTTCTTTGTTTATTGTTTCCTCGTGTAATTATTGACATGCATAATGGTGCGGTGGGAAGTCTTCTACTTGATTTAACATCCACAGAGTCTCATTACGATGTTACAAATTTGATTTGCTGAAGAAACCGATATCTGTGATCTATTTTTCGGTTGATTTTCTTTCTAGAGTCTCAACTTGACTACTTTATTGTTTCTTCTTTTCAGTAGTCAGTATAGCTTTTGGTGCTCCTGATGGAGCTATGCTAAACTAATTGAAGAAGTAACATCTCTTTGAGCATATACACCATTGTGTGTCTTCATTTCAAGCTCTACATGGTTCAATGGATTTTTCGACTAAATTGTTGGGCGCTATAACGTATTATTAGTTCCAACTTCCAAGGACCAACTAGGGTCGCCGATGGGTAGAGAATCATCTATTACTCAGCGTGCGTCTTTTCTTGCAATAATGTAACTCAATATTCAAACGTAGGATTTTGATTTCTATTGGTAATTTGGGAGGCGAGTAGACAACCCATTTTTGAGGGCAAAGTTACACATCCAGCCCGTACTACTTCGTTAAAAATTGGTTTATGTGGTCGAATATAATGCTTGGCACTTCTTATCCAATGTGTATAGTGCATCTCATCAGTTATCTTAAAAGGTGCATGCTATGTAGTTACTTGGCCTAGGCAAAGACTCAGGGTGCAGATGTCTTATGTTTTACTGTATGCGGGCTTACTGCTTGCCCATGATTCTGTGTGTTTGTGTTCATTCATTCAGATTAATCTAGCCCTTTAAAGAGAGATGTAAATGACTAGTTTAGTTTCGGTTTTAGCGATGAATCTTAAAATACTGGGAAGGAGAATTGACTTCTTGTGTAACTGATGCTGAGAAAAAAAAAATTGAGTATTTGCTTTGCTGCTTCAGTTATATCCCTGCTGTATACCTGTGGATATTAGCATCCATATCAAGGTACTAACGGAATATCTTTATTTTTTGGAACTGCTGTCCAGAAAATCGCCGCTTGTACTGTTGCTCCCTAGTCTTTGTTTCTTCAAGCCATCAAAGTCACTGAATAAAAATTAGGAATGGGTGGAAAATTTAAGCGGGTAGCTTCGTCTTTGTTTTATGGTAATGGCAATGATGGAGGGTCAGATGACTCGGATCTTACATAAAAGGTGCAAGAATCATTGGGTTAGTGGCTGAATATCATATTGATCAAGTCACTTATGGTCCTAGTAAACATGAGGTTCCAACTTTACTGCCACAGCAGAAGCAGTTTTTCTCTAATGATACAAAAAGTTGGTTGTGGTAGATAAAAACCAACGGAATGTAGCTTCTTAATTGTGGAGTTAGGTAATTTGTTTGAACTTTAAGGTAACTGTTGGATGTTGCATATGAATTTTGCTTGTTTCTTCACAATTTTAAAATGCATGGTGTGAGTAGGTCATTGTCTCGCATTGACATGTCAAGATGTAATGATCTTCTTACAAAATCCGTACCAAATCTTTCTGTCTGTTATGAGTTCTTGCTGTGTGATCAGGTGACAATTGCTTTTTGCAGTTCTTGTACCTGAGCGAGCCCATGTCTTGGATTGGGTTTTCGCTGACGGTCCGCCTCAGCAAGCCGTTGTTTATGATAACAATCATTATCAAGACTTTCATGTTATTGTCCCCAAAAGCATTCTTGAAGAGTTGTTTTGGGTTGATGAAGAAGATAAGATCTACAGGAAACTGCAGGAGGAAAGGAGGTTAAGGGAGGAGGCAATACGTGCCAAGGTAAATTCTTCATTAGATCGCATTGGGAGTGAAAATAATTACATGCTCACTAAGAGTTATAATTGTTTTTAAGTGTCAACGAAGCAGTAAAGTAAGAGAGGAGGCAATTTTTTTTTTCCTCTTTTTAATCTCTATCCTCCTTTCACGTTTTCTCTTGTCTTACTCACAGGCTGAGCGAACAGCGCGTATGAAAGCTGAAATGAAGGAGAGGACATTGAAAACGTTTGTGTTGTCTCAAAAGCATATAGTATACACTGAGCCTCTGAACATTCAAGCAGGAAATGTGGTGACAGTTTTCTATAATCCTGCGAATACAGTTCTGAATGGAAAATCTGAAATTTGGTTCAGATGCTCCTTTAATCGGTGGACCCACCGCATGGGCCCATTGCCACCACTAAAAATGTTGCCTGTAGAGAATAGTTCGCGTTTCAAAGTCACGGGTGGGTACCAATGTTCTGTTGTTTATTACTGATCCTGGGATAGTTAAAGAGTAAACAAGTAATCTTAAAATTTGGATAACATCTGAGACATACCCTTCCTTGGGAAGCTTTCCTGCTTTATTATAATCTTTACTTTGTGTAATCTGTTGTCCAATCCTGAAACATCTTTCGCTAGCTTGCATGAGAAGCTTATCCTCAAACAAACAGTGTATACGTGATATTTGGATAGTTTGCATTCTTTAGAAGCACATGCAGCGGGAATGTGACATGAGAAAGAAAAACAGATACACAAGTCAATACTTCCGGCTACGATATTTGTTAATAGTACCATGTCATTCTTTCTCGTTGGAAGTGCCTCTCTGTGATCAGTTAACCTCTCTTGCCAAGCCGAAATCATTACATAGACAGATCTTGATTCACATAGTTCATATCTGAGGTCGTGCTTTATGTGCATGACACTTGATGAGCTTTGCTTTTGAAAGCCACCAATTAAGCAACTCACAAAACACTTGTTGTAGGGTTTGCCTAAACGGTAGTTGTTGGATAATTTGATATGCATGCAATTCCTAACCGTTTAAGCTTTCGGGAAATCGGTAATCTAATATGGAAGGCTTTGGTTTCTTAGAGGTCTGTGTTTCAAGTCTCTTGTGTGCATTGGTTCCCTATTTGCTTGATGTTTAATCTGAATGTACGAGGGATGTGTTCGAGAGCTCGATACATCGTTGGGCTCATTTCCCAAGTTCCTAGCAACTTAACCTTTTGCGACAATTAGCAATCGAAAATAACCAACTTGTGCCCTTTGAGCACATGCTTTTCTTATTGAAGTATTGACTACAGAACCTCAAAAGTTACGAGCACCTATGAGCTATTTAGAAATGATGTTCAGGGTAGGTGGAGCTATGCTGCTATAAGCCGTTGCATACACAACTAATGCCCTCTCAATCGCATAGGTTTAAAATTCTCCATGTATACAGAGTCATGGACCCACTCCTAGTTTTCTTATTGTCAATCTTCTCATAAGCTTTAATCGCTAATGCTGATAAAACTTGTTTTGCAGTCAAGGTTCCATTGGATGCATACATGATGGACTTTGTGTTCTCTGAGAGGGAAGATGGTGGAATTTTCGATAACAAAAGTGGTATGGATTACCACATACCCGTGTCCGGAGGAGTTGTTCAGGAGTCACCGATGCATATTGTGCATATTGCTGTTGAAATGGCGCCTATTGCAAAGGTAAATTATGGTCATTAACCTTTTCTTTTCTTGTTTGTTTTTAAGTTAAATTTTATTGCTAATAAACAAGAAACAAGAACATTGGGCATACCCCTGAGTCACACCACAGACACAACGAACCAAACAAAGAAACAGCAACCTAGACCAGAAGCACACTAAGCATGAGCAAATGTTCCTACTTCAGAAACAAAGACACTGCACTAACAACCAGTAGGACAGCTATGTAAAAGAAAAAAGAGAAATCATTAATCATCTCCATCCTCTGAAAAACGTCATCCTTATGCTTTTCGATATCGGTCTGAAAAACGTTATCCTTATGCTTTTCGATATCCGTCTTTACCATTCACCAATTCGAATTAGACAGTGTCTAGATTTTATTCTTTTTTTGGCATGCTTTCCAGTGAAATGTGCGTGTAGCTTGTTGCACCTGAGTCACAGGATATGTCCACATTTTTTGTAGATTACAGCACTGTATTAATGGTTGGAGTTCATGTCTTATTACCACTGGTATTGTGGGTTGTCAAATGCCTGGAATGAGATTGGGCTTTTTTGGTTTTGTTGAGAGTGAATGGAGGTTTTTCTTCAGTTACGCAAGACCAAACAAGAAAAAATTCAGAAGAGTTGTTACTAGTTTAAATCTCTGTACTTTGGAGTACTATTGAATTGATTGATGTCAAAAAGTAATCTTCCCAAGAAAAGGTTGGTTGATATTATGTCCACACTAGTAGAAAATCTTTGAAGTTTGAACACATGTAGTGAGATGCAAGACCTTGTTTCTCTGCTGCATCCAATTATTGCTATGTGTGGAACCTATGGTAGTGAAAGTATTACAAACTTGAAACTTTGTGTATCAAGAAGATACATTGGAGCAGCAATTTTTTGGATCCTTTACTAGTTAATGCTTATTCAATTTGATTTGAAACTAGCGACAAAATTATTCAGCTTTTTTGCATTTGTCCTTGCTCAGAAGATGGATACATGCTGTCTACTAAGTGATATGGTATATCCTTTTTTACTTCCACTTTTTTATTTTTTATTTTTTATTTTCTGAGGTGCTTTCTTGGAGTTGCATCTCCTCCCTAAAATGACAATCATTGAAACTTCATGGTCAACGTGGTTGTCTTCCCAAATTAGAGCTTGCTACCCATCTCTTTTTATTTCCGTTATCTAGGTTAGTCCTTTCTATACTGTCTTGTCTTTCTTCCAATTATCCTTCAGAAATAAAGCAGAGAGCTAAAGGGACAGAGACTTTTATATTTCTAATGCATAAAGTTGGATTGGAATACAGAAAGGCTCCTACAACATCTAGTTGTATAAGATAATGGAGAGAGAAGTAGGAAATAAGACTGTATATTAACGTCATTAACATTGGCACCACAACAATTGCCAGTTGCCACAATACTCTTTCCTACATCAAAAGATGAGAGCATATACCTATTAAGTGCGAAGTTGAAGGTTCCTCCTTAAATTGTTCCTTTTTAATAGTTATGCCCCCACCCACCCACTCCTTTGGCAGCCCATTTTGCTTGCTTACCTTGTTGCTTTATAGCTTTTTTTGTTTGGTCTCATGCTGCGTTAATATTTTACAGGTTGGAGGCCTTGGTGATGTTGTCACCAGCCTTTCGCGTGCTGTTCAAGATTTAAACCATAATGTCAACATCATCTTTCCAAAGTATGATTGTATGAATCTAAGCAATGTAAGCATCAATTCTGTTTCTTTAGTCCAGATCTCAAGTTTTTTTTTTTTCCCGTTTGTGTGTGTGTGTATAGATGCTATGTGAGTCCTCCTCTCTCCAAGAGTATCAATTCAATCGTCTTATGTTTTTCGACCATACATGAGGCAACATGGCCCACCTTTAATTTGTAATTACAAACAAATCAAAGAGGTTGAGTGGTTTTTGTTTACATTATGTCAACCTATGAAGCACCGATACCTCTAGAGGTCGACGTATTGCTGTGTTGGACACGGGGACACGCGGGGGCACGTATCCCATAATTTAATTTAAATTTTTGAGGGGACACGGCTGGGGACACAGGGAGACACCGACACGACGGGGGTCAAAGTGTAATTTTTAAAAAAAATTTGGGGGTCAAACTGTAATTTTTCAATAGGGTTGTATTGAATTTATGGATGTCTTGTTTTGTTTGAATGGTATTGGAACTATGGATTTTTTGTTGTCTACATTTTGCCATTTAAATTTGGAAAAAAATTGAAAACAAATATAAACAAATAAATAAATATACACGTGGCGTGTCCCCCGCCGTGTCCGTGTCCCCATTTTTTAAGAATTCCCGTGTCCGTGTCTGTGTCCGTATCCGTGTCAATGTCCGTGCATCATAGACGTCGCTGTAAAATGAGGTCTAGTAAATTGCATAGATTGAATCAAATTATGTAGTTTATGAACATGAGGAAACAATTAACAAAGAAATATTCAAATGATTTCTTAAATTTAATATTTTCCTCAAAAATTTTGTCTCGTTGTGTTTGTGCAAGATATTATATTTAGGTTGCAATGTAACAAAAATCAACTCAATGGTTTTCTGGATTCACATAATCATGTTTGTTGTGAAGTTTAACCACTTTGTAGGAAAATTAGTGCGAGGATGGAAGATGGTCCTTGCTGTCCAACTTCTGCCTTTATGTTTCTTGTGGATCTTTTAACTCATTTTCTTCTACAAGTTTTATGACTCAGCATACCTAATCTAACATGTTTTGCGATAGGTGAAAGATTTCCACTTTCAGAAAAGCTATTCTTGGGGTGGGACTGAGATTAAAGTCTGGTTTGGCAAGGTGGAGAGCCTTTCTGTCTATTTTTTGGAGCCTCAAAATGGGTAAGTCCTTGTAACGACTGCGCTTAGTATCCTTCCTGTTTTTGCTATACTATTGGTCACTACGTTCATTCCCTTTTTCTCAACGACCCAGTTGAAAAGACATAAAGAATACCTATTAATTACTACATAAAACATATTATTCAAAGATTAAGTTAGTACTCCCTCCTTCCCATAGTGCTTGTTCTGTAGGGGCATGCAATTAATGCATGTTCTTGGGCCACTTTTCGGGGTGCAGTTTGGGCCTTTGATAAGGGACATGAAGGGTCTGTTACATGGTCTTGGGTATAACTCAACCCCAAAAGCTAGCTGTTGAAGTGAGGGTGCCCTCATGTTTATATATGCCCACAGAAGCCGTAGCCAGCCCTTTCATTGCTTGCTTAGGAGAAGTAGAACCGATATGGTCAAGCGAAGGAAAAAATGGAGTTCTCTATTTGTATCCTCTAATCTCAAGACTTTCTTTCATTTTCCATAGTCAGATCACACACCGATCCGAGCAATCACTGGCTACAACAAACCCTTAATTCTATTGCTCTCTACAGGGCCTGCCAGTCACTTATGGCCGGCTTTCTCCTTTGGAGTAAAAGCTGAGTGCGCGACACAACGTTCCCTCTCCAAGTGTTAGTCCATTGGGAGAGGAGATTGAATCACTTGATATACATTGTTGGTCCCATTTCCTAACATAAGCTTTTAGAACTGCTGGTAACTTAACAATCACCCCACGGGCTATTCGTATTTTGTACTTGATCCTCGAGGATGGTCCGGTTGCCCCACACCTAATAAGAACGATTATATGTTTGTGTATAGTATTTGTACAGGCATATAACTACTAATAGATTAAGTTGTTATTTTAGGTTTTATCTATTAGTGAATATGGTTCAGTTAGTCTTATCTTTACCCTTTTATATTTGGAGAGTCTATTTAATGCACTCTACATGATGTTTAAAATGATTTTATGGAACAATTAAATTTTTCTGTAGTATTGGCATGGGTGCATTTACTTCCCCCATAGATGTGGATTTTTAGGATTTCTTAGGTGCGGATCATTTCTTCTTGATTGTCCTACATCAGCCTTGGTTTGTCGGGTTGTTCTGGAGAAGAAGTACAACAATCTAGAGAACAAAGCTGGGGCAAGGTTTAGAATTCTAATATGCTGACATTGGAACCAAGACGACTTCATCTCTACCGACGGCAAAATAGGCCTCTCTAGAAAACTGAAGCCCCTAGGCCTTCAGTCCGCCTTTGTGTCAGCACGAGAAAATGTTCCCCAATAGAAGGCTTGTAATCTTATTCTTTTGTTCTTGTATCAGTGTACTGGAGAGGTAATACTTTGTATCCCATGACACCCATGTCACAGATCAGACTTCTTCATTCTTACCTCTGAAACCATTTTTATCCCTTCTTGATGCAGAATGTGGTTATTTTTTTGATCAACAGTTGTTCTAGAATTCTGAACCAGTGTCGGGTGTGGTAGTATCCGTTTTTGTTCTAGTGAGCCAATACTCGCCCAAAGGCTAACGAGAAATTAAGAGCAAGATTCGGTACCAATGGCCGAGACTACTCGAGGTGATGTTATCAAGATGACTAAGGAGGTGCACAAGGGCACATTGATATGCCCAAAACCTTAAACCCTAATTCCTAAAATTTGTATTTATAGGCTGAGATGGTCTGAACCCCTTGCGGTGGTCGTTTCCTTTTCATCCTGACTCAACACAGGGAAGCTTACGGAGTCCATAAAGTTTCCACCTCATTTGCTCGCCTTTAAAAAGGGAACAAAACACAATCTTAATTCTTTCTGACTTTGTGTACCACGTGCACCACGTGTGCGAAGGGGCTAGGTTTTGTTGGGGGGGTAAATTCTCTATCAATTCCTTGTTCCCCCATTTGTATAGATTGGTTTGTAACGTCTCCATTTTTTCTCTCGGACTTTGACATGTTCCTTGATTTTGCTTCTTCTATTGAAGTTGAACCTTTGAATCGCAACAATCGGACACTAGAGTCAGACGACCGACAAGTTTGGAACCAAGCGATCAAAACGAGGCAATCAGACCATGTTCGTTTGGAGATTTAGGATTCTCTTTTTGTGTACGGTCTCTAATTAATTCTCTCAATCATTACTCTCATTTCTCTCTCTATCTCTCTCCACTCATTACCCAAAATTCAAAATCCAAATACCAAAACGAAAATGGTCTCAGTGACTTGCCCATAGATCTTGGTGCTGCCTAACAAAGATTGTTCTCGGAACTTGGAGCCCCTTTTGGTAAAGATTCCTAAGATGCTGAACTGAATCCAGTTTTCCTGAAATCTTTGAGACAGGATCTCTGTGGCATGGTCAAAATTGCTCTCAAGTACTCTGAAGTAATTTCATATCAATAGTGAGGAATGGAGCCGTGATGACAACCTTCCTCAGACAACCACAAGGTTTGTTCAAGCTCCAGACAGTGGAATACTTGCATTTCTCTCTGTGTTCAGAAGGAAGATGAGAGTGCTGGCTTGTTTGGCTACCATCTAGAAAGTTTTATGGCTGGTTTCTCAGAAGGCTAGAACAGCCATTTATTTGACTTCAAGAAAAGATTACAGCACTTTCGGAAGGAAAGCAATGCATACAGTTATGCTGGTTCAAAAATGAAAGAACAAGATCTTGAGACTTGGGGAATAATTTCTGGTGTTCAGGCACAGACCAATGAAAGACTGATGCAGCTGAATCTTAGAAAATTCTATTCTGATGCTGGTGTAGACGTGGAGTAGTGTGGTTGTTCCTTAACATAGCCCCAGCTTGTATCTAGGATTCCAGATAAGGGAAGAAAAATACACACCTCCAAATATTTGACTTATTTTTCTTTCCAGAAGTATTTCTGCTCTATATGGTTGGTTTTGCAGCACCTTTCTGTGGGATTTTTTGGGGTTGAAGTATGCTATCAAATCCATGGAAAAGATATGTCTTATCTTGTTTTTCCCTTTGCAGATTGTTTTGGACGGGTTGCATTTATGGTTGTAAAAATGACGCAGAAAGATTCGGCTTCTTTAGCCATTCTGCTCTTGAATTTCTTCTCCAAAGTGGATTTCATCCTGTAAGTTTATTGTTTAACTTGTATCAAGTTGGCTATTTGTATCTGGTGTTAGACTTCATCAATTCCTGAGGAAATTTGTACTATTATGTGGCAGTTTCCCTGTTACCATTTGAAATCCTCTGACAACCCAAGATGCACTCGACATGAGCATGTCTTCATGCATATTGTTGTATTCATAGACTCCGGATCTGAGAAAATTCGAGTGCAGAAGAAAAAGAGATGTAGCCTGGTTTTTTATTTTTTTAATTTAGATAGTAAACTACCTCTCACTGATTGTAGGTTTGGTTGTAGTTTTTGCATTGCCTTTTTGTCTTGTTCGTTCTCTTTATGCATTTATCTACAGAAGATAGAACCAGGCACTTCTCTCACATTGGGTCCTCACCAGCTTATGCAAAAGCAATTATCCTTTCATCCTTTGCATGACAATATTTCAAAGTGACCAGAAGTTTTCTTTTCTTTTCTTCTTCCTCTTTTTAGGCACATATAAAGATGTGTTGAGCAGTCCTTCAATTTGTTTTCTGTACTTTAGTCTGTTTTCTTATCTTGAATTTAAGGGCCTTCTTTGTTCTACATTTTGCAGGATATCATTCATTGCCATGACTGGTCTAGTGCTCCAGTTGCGTGGTTGTTTAAGGAGCATTATATGCACTATGGTCTTAGTAAAGCTCGGGTTGTCTTCACAATTCATAACCTTGAGTTTGGGGCCCAATTCATCGGAAAAGCCATGACATATGCAGACAAGGCTACAACTGTTAGTGCTTACTATTTAATTGCTTAATGATTTCCCGTAGACTCTAAGTCAGTGATACCTTATCTTTTAATTGTTTTTTTTGACTTGTATCAAAGTTACCAAGTAATTCCTAAGTTGTGACTTCCAACCTGAAGTCTAGACTTGATTTCTTTTGATTTCGGTTGCCTTGTATCATAGATCTCTTACACATTTATTTTCTTGTATGTACGCAGGTATCCCACACCTACTCCAAGGAAGTTTCTGGAAACCCTGTCATTGCTCCTCATTTGTACAAGTTCCATGGCATACTAAATGGAATTGACCCTGATATATGGGACCCATACAATGACAGATATATTCCAGTAAGTGGTCTGCAATTCTTGTTCTTCAAATGCATTTTCCTTCTTATTCATATTGATATCTAGAAGAGAGTGCAATAGTTTAATTCATCACAATATTCTACATCATGTCTTGCAGGTGTCTTACGCTGCAGATAATGTTGTTGAAGGCAAAAGAGCTTCCAAGCAAGCCTTGCAACAAAGACTTGGTCTGAAAACGGCTGATCTTCCTCTAGTTGGAATTATCACTCGTTTGACCCATCAGAAAGGGATCCACCTCATCAAGCATGCAATTCGGAAAACGCTTGATCGTAATGGACAGGTAGTCTATCTCTCTCTCTTTTTTCTTTTCTGTGTGAGCAAAAACAATCAATGCTTGGACACTATCAGTTGTCACTTTGGACTGCGTGACTGTTTCCGTACTTAGTTAATACTCTCTCTCTCTCTCTGGTGCCAAGGATCAAAATGTCATTTCGGTCTGTTGTTTTGGTTAGCTAGGGAAAGGAAAAGTATTGGAAGCATTTTGGAAATGCTTGAGAAATGTTTAAACATGGCCGAACATAATGACAATTTCAAAAGAGTTTGGGAATGTATGAACATGTCATTGTTGGATTTTTATAATAGGTGTCAAAACAGCTCAATCTTTCTGTATGTTTTGTAGAATTTGACATGTTTTGGATCATTTCATTTTCGGTATGTACCCGTGGAAACATAGGTATTTTCAATTTTGTGATTCCACTCGTGCTACGTCTTGGTCTCCTAGGAAATGGAAGCGTTTAGTCTGTTTGAAAATTTTGTTCCTTGCTTGTGATGCCTAAAAGGATTTCTAAGACTACAGAGCAACATAGTTATATGTTTTGTAGGTATAAGGGCCACCTTTTTGAAATTTCTGCTACCATTTGTTTAGCAAGCAAAGGATGTAGCAGTATTCCATTGTGTTGCTGATGGAACGTATCATGACAGGTTGTATTGCTGGGTTCTTCTCCAGATCCTCGCATTCAGAATGATTTTGTTAATTTGGCAAACCAGTTGCATTCTTCACATGGTGACCGTGCCCGCCTTTGTTTGACTTATGACGAGCCTCTTTCTCATTTGGTATTCTCTCATTTAATTTAAGTTTTTTACATTTTCTGATTCCTACCCATATCTTGTTGCCTGCAATATAACTCTGATGTCAATGATTCGCTTGGAAACTATTCCAGATATATGCCGGTGCAGATTTTATCATAGTCCCTTCAATATTTGAGCCATGTGGATTAACTCAACTGACAGCAATGAGATACGGTTCAATACCTGTTGTCCGTAAGACAGGAGGTGTGTTGATTTTTATGTTTGTTTGATTTTTTAACCCGTCGATAAAATTTAGAACCTCCTTGCTACTTTTCCTGACTGATAACACTCTTTCCTATGAGTGATTTGTTCACAAATTTCTGCTGATATCCAATGTTTTGAAATTTTGTTTTCAATGAAATCCTCAAGCTGAAGCACAGTTCTTTGCTTGTCTCAACTGAAAACTTATCTCTTCCTGCCCGATTGCGCCGATTGGATATCAATTCCCATAACTTATTTACATTTTGATTATCATGACTTCCATGGAACATGTGAACCCCTAATTCTTCTGTGCCGTAGCTCGAAGTTAAATATAAAAAGAAAGTAAATTAAATTCTTCAAAAAGTACTGTAATAATAGATAGAAGACGAGGACTTCTTTGCTGTGCATTTGATATTTGATGGTTACTGGAGTTCCTTTCTTCTTACTGTAGGACTCTATGATACTGTATTTGACGTTGACCACGATAAAGAGAGAGCAGAAGCACAAGGTCTTGAAACGAATGGATTCAGTTTTGACGGAGTTGATGCTGCTGGTATTGACTACGCTCTTAACCGGTGAGTCGACACATATATTTGTCAGACAGGTGTTTTCTTCTCGAGTACATAATTTCAGTTGTTTAGTTTTTTTTTTTTTGGGTGAAACCAAAGGGCGGAGGAGGATTATATAAACCCAATGTCGAAATCATTTCTTCATTTTAGAATTTACTGTACAATACAATATGCCCTATTAGAGTTCTCCCTTTTTTTGAACACAAATTTGTCAGACATGTTAAGCTAGTCTTTTAACGTAGACCTTGCCCCTACCTTCTGCTCTCTCTGTGGAGTATAAGCTTGCAACTTACAACATGTTTTTCAATGTTCCAGAGCAATCTCTGCTTGGTACGATGGTCGGGATTGGTTTAACTCGTTATGCAAGCGGGTGATGGAGCAAGATTGGTCCTGGAACCGGCCAGCTCTTGAATACATGGAGCTTTACCACTCGGCTCGCAAGTGAAAACAAGAAACGTAGGCCGGCTCTGAGATTTTGGAGGCCTAAGACGATCTTCGAAAGTGAGGTCCTTAATAATTGTAAACGAAAATCAAATAAAAAGTCGATCACACTGAATAATTTTGATTCGGATATAGTATTTGTTTGTAATGAGAAGTACCGGAGTAGTAGCGTTTAAGGGGGGGAAAAGATGCATCCATACACCCACCACACTGAATAATTTTGAAGGGCCCCAGAGATTTTTGGCGATCCCATGACCTTTTACTCCTCCTTTTTGTTTTTTTTCTATTGTTTTTTTCTGCATTCCGTGTTCCATTTTTCTGGGCCATTGGGGCTTAAGTATAAAATGTCTTCTTGGGTTTAAAATTGGGACCTAAAACAATACATATATATTAGGTCCTAAAAATAAGTGGATGCCCTATTTTTTGACATTTTTGGGAGACTTAAGGCCCATGCCTCTTGGGCCTTAGCCTAGAGCCAGCAGTGAGTAAGATGCAACTTGATACTCTCCGATATTTTGTACGTGTAGTGGTATTTCCTTTATTAAATTTTATTCCCTTTTTTTTTTTTTTTTTTTCTGTTTCATATCAAAGCTGCGTATATTATGTGAATAATGCAAGGCAATGGCTATTATAATATGAGATGGTTCATTCATTTTCTGGAGCTGAAATCATATCTTAGTATCAAGAATTGAAGTTTATGCTTTGACCATTCGGTGCTACGTGAGTTCTACATTTTTCAAGATGAGGTTGGAAGAAATTAGACTAGGACGACTTTTACATCATACTACTATGTGGCGCCTGATCATTCTTTTAGGTGTTTATTGTAGCTATCGTTATCGTAACACAAATTATTCGGAAGCAGAAGTCAAAAAGCTAATAAGCTTCTCCAAAATTTGCGATTTAAGTTGTTCCTAGTCCATAAGCAGGAAGCTGAAGTTACGACAAACAAGCCGGCACGGCTATTGGAACTCCAAACAGCTCCTTAGTTTGCTACTCCCAACTTGGATTCATAGCCACCCAATTTGCTTGATGTTTTGCTGCAATTGAAGAGACCAACCCTGCTGGAAATGGTGGTTTTGTAATATGTGGTTGAAGGGTGGTGATCTGACTTATGACCAGATGGGCTTTTGGGGAGAATATGAACCATAAGTGGAGAGAACTTTATTACTGGCTTTCACATCCCACTTATCTGCACAAAGATAAGGTAGAGCCACCAAGTGTGTGTGAAGTGTCCTTATCTTATCAATTCAGGTCTAATGAATACTCCGTACATGACATCTTCGGATTAAAAAAAATAAATACATGACATCTTGGATGGTTGGAAGAAGTGTTCATTTTAGTTCATGACTCGGACGAATTGAGAGGCTGATTTTGTAAAAGTAACTGAGAGGGATGGCTGGGGGCGGATCCTATCAATTTGGCTATCGGCTTTGTTCGGTCCATTTGGTGCATCTGGGCTGTCTAAAAGTGTTTTGGACGGCCCGAATTTAAAATGGTGTTTTAGAAAGAAAAAAAAAATTCATAAACACCCTCTTTAAATCTAGGCCGTCCAAATCACTTTTGAACAATCCGAATGCACCAAATATTAGACCGATCTGATCGGTACCAAATGGACAGGATCCGATCCCGGCTTATAGAAGCCATGAAAAGTTCAAAAACTAAAATAGTTCAAGAAAAGAGAAAATTTTAAGACTGGGTAAGAAGGCTAACAAATGTTGCTTCTCAGCCAAGTCTTCTACTAAGGTTTGCACTTAGGCACAATAGGCGTGCTGTGAGCTCCTCAGCAAAAGCTCACCCAGGTTTTTTTTGCTTGGTCAGAATCGTTCATCTTCTTTGCTTCGTTAATGCAGGTTACTCGTGTAAAAGTTCAAATTGATCGGACATTTTTTAGATGTATGATCGGAGCTTACCTTCTAGTAGTTTATTTTCAGAATCATTCTAATAGTTGAAAGTGTTCCAATCATATATCTACATATATTAAATCAACCTAAATTTTTGGAGGGTCACCTAGTTGAGGAGGCCGAAACCATGGTTGTCAACCATGATAAGAAGCAAATTCATATTTTTGATTTCACAACCATGATAAGAAGCAGATTCATATTTTTGATTTCGCAAAACAAGTATGTCTCTTAATTTACAAATTTAACTTGATTGAACGACATGTCAACAAACTATATTTTGCCTTCAACGCTATGATTGTACAATCAAGTTAATTCTTACCATGGACAAACTTTTTTGCGAGATGTGAAATAACTATTCCAATATTTGTTGTGGGCCATAAGTAGACCCGCAACGGCTCAAAAGTGGACAAAACCATAGGATTGAAACTGGACAACTCAATTGGTTCGATCAAATGATTATTTTATTAGCTATAGTAAGCCTGGTCTGAATCAGTTGGCATGACTGAAGCAGACATATAGTAATGTAGTAGTTGCTTTCACTGTTATTCCAATGGTGATGTTTAACTGCCCAAATAGGCAATTTTGCCGGCTGGATTAACCATTGATCATTATTAGCCTTTCAATAATGCTCAACAGGGAAAAATGCCACTGGGCTTCCTCTGTTAAAGGCATTAATTATCTTTCTCGAGAAGTTTCTGGATGCCGAGCAGGTACCACGTGGTAGTATTTATTGGCGATCCGGACCGTCCATTAAGTGATTTAACAGCCCAAATTTATTCCCTTTCTCTCCCCTCACCCCACCACTCGTTCTCCTCTTTTTTTTTTCTCTAATATTCGGGCCATCCAAAACACGATTGGATGGTCCCGAGTGCCGACGAGGTACAAGTGTGTGGTACCCTACCGGCACCTAAAAATTTCTCTATCTTTTGGACACCAAAATGATATTAAATGTTCATTTCATTGCCAGTTGCCCTCAAGGATAACGTATTAAAGTGTTTTATTCTCATTTAAAATTGCAACCCCACTGTTACCCTGACAATCATTATCATCACCGGAACAAGCTCTACGTAGACTGGAGCCGGTTACTGTGCTCTATTAATTGGCCACCCAAGCCCCGTTCCATCATTTCCACACCTAATCGATCTGTTCCAACTTTTTTTTTTTTCCCCTTTTCCAAACGATATACGTTTGTGGGCTAGTATTGTTACTACATGTTAGAGAGGGAGAAGGGGGGAGGGCTCGAACCTGGCCCAAATGCGTGGGAATACATAGGAAGCAGTGAAGCAAGCACCAACCGCACTCTACTCACCACTGCGATTTGTTCCACCTCGGACACAACAGATTGTTGTATTAAAATTGAGACTCGATGAAATGACCATGTTAATTGTCTGAACCCTAGTCCAATCAAGGAACAGATAATCTAAGGGCTTGTTTGGGACGGGGGAAAAGTAAGGAGAGAGAAAATAAAAGAAAGAAGAGGAAAGTGCGAAGAAAAATTTATTCTTTGTTTTGTTAATTAATTCTTATTGTTTTCTATCAAACCAAAGCAAGAACAAGCTCCTGTACTTTCCTTTCTTAATTTCTTCGTCCGTAAGTTCCAAACAAACTCTAAAAGGATTATTATATTATATTATAGAACCCAACCCATCACACAAGAATATCCTAACGTCTCTCTCCCCCGTAAAAATTAAATTCACGATCTCACAGCATTCTCTTGGCCAGCTAAACCCTGACACATTTAACTTAATTCTTGTATCTATCACCTTTTCTTTTTTTTTTTTTGATCGGCTTTTTGTAATTGTATCTATCTCACTGCATCATTTAAGTAGGGAATACATGAGCCCTACCAACGTGACATGTAACTGCGCCCCCCCCCCCCCCGCATTCATCTCTCTCTCTCTCTCTCTCTCTCCAGTACTGTGACTGTTCTCTCACTTCTCATCAGCAATAATTCTGAACCTACTGAAGATCTAGTAGAGAGTACTTCGATAGCATGCATCAGGAATAGGAAAGATTATTCTGTGCCGGCCCCCCGCACACGCTAATATATATATTTGTAGGCCTCACCACATACCATGTGGAGTACAATATTCCATAGGTGTGGGGTTTTTTTCTGTTTTCTTTTTTTCCGATTCGAGTTTGGATTGACTTAAACAGATTTGCAAAAGTTTGATTCGGTTTTTTCAATCGGAGCTTATTCGGATCCAATCAGATCTAGTACTAGTCTAATATCGAAATCCGGTCTATTAACAAGTACGTCTACCGTAGCTAACAATTGATGTAGAAAAACTTAGTTAGAGCATCCACACTAGCCTCGTTTATGCTCCTGTAAAACTATAATAGCGAGTAAAAGGGGAAAAAAAGGTGGTGGATCAGTCTCGCTAGCTTGTTCATATATGGGTTAAAGAAACAAATGCTATAGTTGCTCGGCTCTTGTAGTGAGCAACTGTTCATTGGATTAACCAATATTTTATTATACTTTTAACGTGTTTGTCTTCGTTTTCCCACATGGCTCTGGCCCCGCTTCTTTCTCAAGCACGAAAAGTAGGAGTACTAGATTATTATTGAACTATAAATAAAATAATGGGTTTAATGTACAGAATACTAAGTACTCATTCCATTCTAAATTGTTGATTTTATACGAAGAGACATGTAATTTTTGAATAAAAAAAGTATTTTCTTTTTGTCATTCGTTAAACCTAATACACTCTATCTTATGGAACTTGAAAAAGAGAATATGTGCTTCCGAGAATCGAACTCTATCCATGTGCATAGATAAGGGAGGCACCAACTACATAATTTTTATGGGATTAAAAAATTACTTTCGTTCATAAACTTTAAAATTTTTAACACCCAATTAGAGATCTCAATTAGTTTTTTAATTCGCTGTCAAGAAGCTTGAAAAATTATTCATCATGATAGTAATTGATTTTTTTTTATCAAAAATTTGCACGTTCTCTCGTGTATGTCCAACAATTCGCAATAGAGGGATTAAAAATATGACTAGGCCAAATCCTGAAGGTGACTTTTTAAGTTATAATTTTACTTAAATTTGTTGAGACTGATTTTTTTTTTATCGGCAAAAATAACATTTTATTAAGGGAGAAGAGGGAGAGGGGTTTCCAACCAAGGGTTGGAAAATACACCAAAATGAGTATACCCATAACACCTAATGGCTTAAAAGCCCAGATAAAACAAATAAAGCCCGTAAAAACCCTGAAGGCCTAAAAGCCCAAATATTACAAATAAGCCCAGCCCAAGAAACCCAAAACACAACCTTAAAAATTTGAGAATACTTCTATCACCACCTCTCACAGCCGCCGCCCCACCAGACAGCCACCACCACTAGCCACCCCAACGGTGAGACCCCGTTGTGCACAAACCATCAATTTATCGCCGGCTCAACCCAAATCGTTAGGCAAATACCGAGGTGCCCAACAACGACCTCGGCGGGAGCCCCGCTGGCCATAACACCCCACCACCAGAACAACCTTGCTGTTAGGCTAAAACAGAAAACCTAGCAGAAATCTGTTCGGAGTTCAAGTAGAAAAGAGAGCACGGCCGAGGAGGAGGGTAACAGGGAGAAGCCGAGACAGACGAAAATCCAAACTGTCGAGGGTATGGGGTCGGAAAAAGAGAGAAGAGAAGGAAAAACGAGATCCAGAGGAAACAAGAGAACCATATCAAAATCAACCTCGTCGAACGCCCGTTACCCCCGAGACAGACGAAAATCCAAACTGTCGAGGGTATGGGGTCGGAAAAAGAGAGAAGAGAAGGAAAAACGAGATCCAGAGGAAACAAGAGAACCATATCAAAATCAACCTCGTCGAACGCCCCGTTACCCTAACGATCGCCGAGAAACATTGCAAAATCCTATGTCGTTACAAAAATATAGACGCTATAGAGTACTACATTTGAGAAAACATAAAAAAATAAAATTTCAATAGTATTATATTGGAAGAAGAAAGAAATAATATAATAATAGATCACATGTTAAAATAAAGAGTCTAATGCAGTATGTATTTTAACAGTGACTAATTAAAGTAATAAAGTGGTCTTTTAATGTATAAATTTGGTTTGAAATTTAAAGAGTCTGATGCGGATGTTCTTATTGGAGATGTTTGTTATGACTTAACAGTTGCATGTTCTAATTTTTGTTTATAAATTGAATTTTTTTTTTCAAAATTTCATTTATTAGGAGCTCTAAATTAATGTTTTCCACCACTTCTACCAACTAATCAGGGGTGTTTCCGCTAACCAAAAAGTTGCATATCACAAATTTTTTGTTTTGTTTTTATTCAAATTTTTTTCATGTTTGTTAGTTTTGCACCAAACTTTTATGTAATATTGTTTCAACTCGACGAGAAAAATTAAAAAGTAAAACATATGACTTTTACACAATTATTTTTGACAGTATAGTATTCAAGAAAAATGAAAAAGTCAGCTTTTTGGGCTTTTACTTGGATATTTCCAAAAAATATAAAAGTCATTTTTTTTACTTTTTTGATTTCTCTCGTCAAGATGAACCAATAATACATAAAAAATTAACGCAAAAACAAAATTAAATAAGAACAAAACCAAGAGTTGTGGTCTACAACTTTTGGTTAGTGGAAACGTCCACTCAGTTTTCATTTTAATTTAAGTGACAACAAAACACCAGTAATAAATGAAAAGTCATTCTCCACAAGGGGTGTTTTGGCTTAATAATTAAGTCGGTTAATTTTTTTTGTCTTTATTCAAATTTCTTGTGTTTGTTGATTTTTCGTTTGTTTTTGTGAATTATTGGTACATCTCGAGAAAATAAATCAAAAAATAAAAAAAAAAGAGCCAAACTACAAAATTTTTGAATAAAGAGAAAATAATATAAATAATCTGTATATTTTGGATTATTTTTGTCTTTAATGGACTTTTTAAAGGTTTTGATCACATTTTTTTACTTTTTAAAATTTTCTCTTCAAGATAAACTACTAATTCATAAAAAATTAGCGCAAAACTAACAAATGCGAAAAATCTAAAATGGGCCCAAATCTCTAAGTACAATAGTGAATCCAACTCGACTATGGGTACCGATAGTGTACATATTGTGTTTGGCCTAGTGGGACCAACTTTGGGATCCCACAGAAATAATTTGAGCCGTTCATTAATTCTAAAATAATTTTTCAGTCGGCCTTTTAAAAAATCACATCCGTTTGATAATTGTAAGTATTTGATCCAATCTTCCAATATTTCTTAAATTTTGAATGGAAGTTGGATAAAAATCCTGAATTTTGAATGAAAGTTAGATAATTGGATCAAATACTTACAACTGAATTATGAATGAAAGTTAGATAATTGAATCAAATACTTACAGTTATTTTATGAAGCTTATTTTTTGTATGACCACTAGAAAATTATTTTAAAGTTAATAAACTGCTCAAATCATCTGTGTAGAACCCCAAAGTGGACTCGAGAACCGATAGGTACATTATGAGGGATTGGGAAATCCTGTAGTGCGCATACGGGCCATCGATTTTGACAATGAATGGTTGAGATATGATTTTTAATTATGACCGGTAAGAATCATTTATTATCAATCATAATTGATTTTTAATGTAGACCGTTAATTGATGAGATCGATGACTGTGTGCCGCTCTACACATGCACTAGCACTACAGCGCTCCCGGATCCCATTATGAGTAGTAACCCTTCAATCAGTCCAAGCTTAGTTGTGATTGAGTTGGATTTGGATAAGGTTACGGCTATCTTCGAGGTTTATTAGCTGGAGTGTGTAGACCAATCTCTCCACTCTTCCCAATCAACGTACGTACTCTACTCTGCCTTGCTCTCAGAGCTCAGATCAAATTGATTGTTCATTATTCATATCGATCTATCGGTATTCAGATATATATAGTGTATATATATATATATATATATATATATAAAATATACACTAATCTTCTAATGAGAACCTAAAATGAGGACTACCCCATTTCTTTCCTTTCCCGATTGAATTTTGATGATCCGAGCCGCTCAATGTGTTCCGAACGTGATTTTAAGGGTACCCGCGAGAATCAGCAAAACAAATGACCGGGAAGGGCTTGATTTGAGCATTTTTTATTTGAACCGTTCGATAAAAAATAAATAAAAACTGCTCGGATGAAGCCCTTCCCGGTATTTTTTTTTGCTGATTTCACGCGGGTACCTTTAAAATCACATTCTGAACACATTGAGCGGCTCGGATAATCAAAATTCAATTGGAAAAGGGAGGTCCTCATTTTATTAAAATGAGGTGGTCCTCATTAGAAGGGAACTATATATATATATATGCATCTGCATTATTTCCCCCATTATTATTCCCTATTATTCCTAGAAAATCCCTTTCTATATATTGGACAATACGAGTACTCCTATTATTTTTGCAACGAATGTAATATGAATAACCACCGGGTAGTAGGAGTAGTTACTATTATTAGCCAGGTACTATGGGTGAGTACTTACATCTTGTTCAATTAATGTTTGATTATAATTTTGAATGATTTCTTCACAAGAGCACTCCCGATCCGAACATCCACGAAGTTAAAGGAACTGTTATATTGTCACACTTGAGAGTGGTCACTACGTTGGTTGTTCTTTCTTAAGCGTTTTATTGAGAATTTACCTAGTAATATGTCTTAAAATATAAACCTACGGTCAAGGATTAATACAAAGGTCATTATAAAAGTAGGTACGTAAAATATACAATGAGTCGGCATATAACTTGTTCACAAAAAATCATACTACGTCTCCAATTAAATACCTCTGATCCAAAAGGAAAACCATGTAAAATGATCGGGAAGGACTATTTGCCTATTAATGGGCTGGGCTAAAATGTGGATTGTAAATGGGGTTATAATCATAGTTTGGATTGAACTCAAAAACACGTAATAATTTATTTTGACGAATTGATGTGACATGCAATAGTCAAGTTATGAAATTAGAAATCGAATTTGCTGAAATAAAGCATAACGACGACTTCCATAATGGGCAAAAGCCGACTGTTATCTGTGTACTAAACAGGGAGTAATATATTACAATGAAAAAGAAAGCTCTCTCTTTGATCCATACATGGCTTAAATTCTTATAATTTCTCCACATTTTCTACCAAATTAAATATGAAGGATCAGAAAAAAATTCAAACTTCCTTTTTAATGTTCAAACTTTCTCTTTGACTAATATTTTAAAATTTTAATTAATGGAAAATTTGTTGGGTGTTTCTGGTAGTGAGTAAGTTATGAGGAAAAATATGTAACAATCAAGTTGTTAGGTATTTTCGGTAGCGAATAAATTGTTGAGAAATATCAAGTTAATTCTAGTAATGAGTAAGTTGTAGATGAGTTTGTGAGTATAATTGCTTAAGCAAAATTTTTTTTTATTGACAAATTATTAATTTTTGTGAACGACATGATAAAATATCATAACTTGTCAACAGAAAATAGTATTCTTGTCCCTTATCCGGTGCAAATAGTATTCTTGTCCCTTATCCGGTGCGAGTGACGCGCTTGTTCATACTCCACCATTATGAGTCTATGACAAATGCAAGGTTCTCCTTTTTTAAAATATTGCACTTGCATCCATTAGTATAAAGTACTGTAGTATAAACCAGAGGCGTTTCAAAATCTTGTCATTACCGAAAGGGGGAAAAGAACAGAGGTCCATGTGTTTTCTATGTGCCTCCTCAGTGCCCACATTCTCTTTATCACTCAAATCAAATGCAACTTCCTGTGGGCGACTTGGACTTTCTGCACATTTAAAATCCACAACTCTGTTTCCAACAGTTTTCTTTCAGGTTTGATGAGTAGTGTATTACAGTACAAGATAGGGGATAATTAACACAAGAAGCAACAACTGACCTGAGATCCTTAGGAAAAAAAAACCCATCATTTATTTTTTGCTTTCTTTTCCGTTCCCAGTTTCCATGGCCAAGAAAGTTAAAAAAAAACCCATGTCATGAATACCTCTGTGGCAGTCCCCTTTTTCTCTCTTGAAATCTGTGATTCTGTTTTGGATTGTTGCAAAGGTCCACAGAAAAGTAGTACACCAGTTTCTGTGCTTTCACCATAACTTCTGTTGCCTTTTGTTTTGGATTTTCTATTGGGGGGGGGGGGGGTAAGGTAAAACTAGTATTCACTCTTACCCATTGGGGAAAAAAGCTTTGCAGAGTTCTGCTGCTCCCCTTAATCAACCCTCTTTTTACCATTTTGCTTCCCAAGAAAATAATTTCCTTCTCAGGAAAGACAAAAAGCCCTTTTTCTTCTTATATATTTTGGGAGTTGGGTTTTCGATTGTTTCAAAGGGGTTTTTTGTCACTACCCATTTTGTGTATTGAGCTAACAAGCAATGGAAGATGGAACTGGGAGGTTTTTCATCAACAGAAGTGGTACTGGTGGGAATCCAAAAAGAGGTGGAGATTTTGAAGAAGAAGATGTGTGGAGTATAGAGATGGAGAGATCGGAGGATTCTAGCCCAGGAATGGGGAAATCAAAAGCCAAGGACTCAACTGGTCCTAGAATGATCCCAAGGGCTAATTACAGTCCAAAAGTGGCTCAGCAGTCATCAGCTCCTGTGAACATTCCTGATTGGTCAAAGGTTTATGGGAGTCATGGCAGCTCAAACAAGGGGAAGAAGATGTATCATGGTTTTCTTGATGATGCTTATGGTGATGATGGTGATGGTGAGATGGTGCCTCCACATGAATACATGGCCAAGAAGCTAGCAAGGAGTCAGATCTCTTCCTTTTCCATGTGTGAAGGGATTGGGAGGACTCTTAAAGGAAGAGACCTCAGCAAAGTGAGGAATGCCGTCTTAACCAAAACTGGTTTCTTGGAGTAATTTGTTTTACTAATAGATAATCTTTCATTTTTTTTTTCTATGCCCATTAGTTCATCATCTATCATCACCATGATTTTGCGAAATCACAACCTCATCACATCACCATCTTCATATTCATCACCGCCAAAAGGTCCTTTTTTTTTGTTGTATTTCCTTTAGTTGTTACATGTTACATATGTAGTGTGTAACGTGACGTGGTGGGTGGAGCCGGGGACCCAATATATGGTGGTACAGAGATGGACGAGTCAGATTGCGTTACGAATATATGGTGGTATAGAGATGGACGAGTCAGATTGCGTACTATTCGTGCACCACTGAGTCCCGTGGAACTCAGGAAATGAGATTATAAGTCAGAGCTGCCCCTTTCAGAGAATTTTTTTTGGGGGTATTTTTTCCTTTTCAGAAGAAGAGGGGAAGAAGAAAGTATTGGCAGCCTCTGAGATTTTGTCAGGTACATTATTGTATTGTGTATGGTGGATGGAATGTATCTGCATACTTTTTTGTATGGGGGAATTAAGTTGATTTCCGGATGATAAAAAAAGAAAAAGAGGGTTTATTTTCGTGTGTTATGCTGCCTATGATTTGTTCTTTAGTACTAATTGTAGTACATTACTCGAATTAATTATTCAGTATCAGCGAAGGTACGACCATATTTTACCAGATGACAAGATGATTCTGGCTAAGTTCCGCTAAGAGATTTTTGGGCTTTTTTTTGTTTTGTCTTTATTCAAATTTTTTTCATGTCTATTCGCTTTGCAACAAACTTTTGACCCGTAGCTTTTTGGGCTTTATTTTAGATATTACAAAAAATATTAGGGTAAAAAAAAATTATTTTTACGATTCCTCTTGTCGAGATGAATGCAAAAAGTTTATCGGATAACATACAGACGCGCGAAAAAAATTTGAATACGAACACTGCCGCAAAAAACTATACTAACTCATTTGTAGGTATGGATCAACGATGGATACCTTTGCTTAATCTGAGATTGGTGTGCATTTGACTGAATCATAATCAGCTTGACAATGACAATGGGCTCGTCATGGGTCCAGTGATGGAATAGGAACCTTCCGCATTTTTTAGCTCATAAAATACGTTTATTGACCTAAATTTTAGATCGATTGGATACCGTCAACTATTTTATCGGACCACATGCATGTTCAAAGGACGACATGCATGAAAATTTACTACAAGATAAATACGCTCCGATCACAAAAGTGTCTGTATCCGATCAGTTTGGAATTTTACGTAGATGACCTATCAATCGAGTTTAAGAAAGTGAATGTTTCTGATGCCATCATCCAACCTGTGGGGGTTCAGTTTATTGGGATCTTGACTATGGGTTGGTTTCGGTTCCTTCCTCCGCTGTTTCGTGCACCCGCCGCTAGGGACAGATCCAGGAATATAACTTAGTGGGGGCACCTGTTAATCATAATGGTGAAAATTTATTTATTTTAGTCAGTCACAGCAAGATTGTACAAAATTAAGACATGCATTACTAACTACAAAAGTTTATAAAGCGTATTTTAAGTTAAATTAGGTAAAAATTAGCACAAAATCCTAAACAAAAATTTTAAAGTATATTTTAAATGAACATCGACAAGTTTTAGAATGGTCGACTAGTTTTATTAATGATTTTATTTTAAAATATTTCTCTCAAGCGGTTAAAAATAAAGAAAATAAAAAAAGAATAACTCCAAATAGACAAACAACTCATAAAACAACAAGTATAAATGCACCATATGAAAAAATTCAGGCATAAAACTAATTCTGTATGTGTATTTTTGAGATATATGGAAGTATGTGTGCTTATATATTAGTAGCATATTTTCAAAATTATGCTAATTTATACAAAAATATAAAAAAAATTATTTTAATTTCGAGTGGAGGCACGCGTTCGAGTGGGGGCACGTGCCCCCGCGTGCCCCTATGTAAAACCGTCCCTGCCTGCCGCGGGACCTGTAACAAGTCACTAGGGCTATGGAAGTCTAGTGACTCTCCAACGATCAAGTTAGATCTAGGGAGAAGTGTGTAGGTCCAGGGTTTGAAAAGAATGACGTACCTCTTTAGGTTAGAGTCCTTTTACTTTTATAGACCTTACTTTGCTTGGATGCCAAGCAAGCACGTGGAGGGTACACTCGGGTAACCGCCTCGGGTGATGTCATAGGTGACTATGGGATAAGGCAGTTACGGAGCACATGGCCAGATTAGCCCTAATGATGATCCTCGTGCTGTAACCGTCTCGGCCTACGTCATGATGACGCACATGCCCGAGGGCCTTGTATGCCCGAGGATGAGGGTTACATCTGAAGCGTAGTACATCGTCTTGCTCCATGATATACCGAGCAACTCCTTATCAACTGTCTGAGCTCTCTTGAGACATCACCCGGAGCTATGCTCTAGCAGGCGTTAGGGACCAATCCTGAGGTATACAACAGCAAATGCCTCGGAGTCAGCCCGAGCCTGTTTATTCTGGGCCACTACAATAGCCCATCAACTCGCCTGGATGTCCTTCTCAACGCAAGGGGGGTTGACAGTAGGAGTCGTCGACGCTGAGACCTTCGTCCGAGGGAATCTTTGAAACTCCTTCGGTAACCGACAGAAACACAGGCCCAGCCCTAGGAGCCACACGTTAGCCATCGTTTCGCAGATTGTACGGTGGTAGATGGCTTGGCACGTGCCGTGTCAGTTGATTGGTACGTCATGTCATGGGGAGATGATTAAGCACTCCGTGGCAATGAGAGAGGCTGATGACGCACTAGCGGCTGAGCATGAACAGGCGTGACTGGCTCGGGAGGCGACCTCGAAGAATCAAAAGAAAAGTCTGAAGGACTGAGGAAGGCCGCCGAGCTCGGGGTGCAAAAGGTCGAGGAAGAGCTCGCCACTTTGAAGAGCCCGTTGCAATCGCAGGTGGACGCAACAGATCAGAAGGGCTATGACGATGGCTATGACAAGGCGACGGCGGAGTATAAAGCACATGTGAAGGAGATGGTGGCCGACGTCTATTCTACTCGTTTCAAGGCCGGAGTGAAGTGGTATCATGATCATTTGATGGCGACTCTGAATCCTTCAGAGGATTTGTACATTCGTACCCTTTTCGAGCCACCTGCTGAGAAGTTAGTGATGCCCAATCCCGACGTCGAAGAGCAAGGAGCCCAGCCGAACGACAAGCCCAAGGGCAAGACCGCATCGAAGACCGTCGAAGCCCCTTCCTCCTAAACATCTCTCTCTTAGTTGACTTGGACAGACTTTGAATTAGAATGTTTATATTTGACTAGACGGCTCCGAACAATTGGAGTGCGTATGTAAATATATTTTTGCTCTGTGTGTGACTGGCGCCGAACAATTGGCCCGAGCCAAGTCACTTGTAATAGTTTGAAAGGACTGGCGTCGAACAATTGGCCCATGGGTCCTCGGTAGGCTTTAACACCACACTTTTGATCTTCTGCACATGGATGGTTTTGACATTTGTTTTGTGCATGAATGGTTTATTCAATATTTCTTGTTGGTTGCCATGCTTTGTGGGTATTTTTAACTTTGCTTGACTATCCCTGTGCCCCCTGCTTCAGGCGGGCTTGTCAGGTACATGAGCAAATCGAAGCATAACAGTTGGATAGATTTGAAAAAAGTGATTTTTCGGTGCCCCCTGCTTCCGGTGGGACTGACTGGGAAGCCAACAGTCTTGCTCGAAGCAAACAGGTGTGAGCTACCAAGCGAGAGTTTGCTGCTAGGGTCCCGGAGGGAGGTAGGCAGCCTTTCCGAGCAGGGAGTGGCTTTGGGATTAGGTTAACTCAATGGCTCGGGATTTTTAAGAACGAGTGCCCTTGGGGTAATCCTTCAAAAGCCCGAACGACCCTAATGGCCGGGACGACTTAGTGGAAGTTATGCCGGGAAGGAGGGCTTAGCCTCTCGGAGGGCCAAATCCCGGAAGTCGTGATAAAATGATCTGTAAGGGAATGCAGACCGAGTCGGGATAAAACGATCTGGAGGGTAATGCAGACCGAGTCGTAAAAGAGAAAATGACAGTAAATAACACAGTATTGAAGGAAATGAAAGTAGGCTTCTCATTGATAATTACTCAAATGTCATTACAATAAAAATTTTCTTGGAAAATGAAACAACAAAAAACGGGGAGGAAGCCAAACAAGGCTACCATGAGACAACTAATCACTAGCCGTAGAACTTCCTAAGATTGTAGGCATTCCAAGACTTGGCAATGGGGGTTCCATCCAGCTTTTCAAGTTTGTAGTTTCCTGAGCCAAGGTGCTTGATTACACGGAATGGTCCTTCCCAGTTAGGAATGTGCTTCTTCTTCTTGGATTTTTCAATCACCTTCTTCCAAACGAGATCGTCGGGCTTAAATGACCGGAGGCGGACGCTTCTGTTGTAGCCTCGGGCAACTTCTTGCTGGTAAGAGGCAAACTTGATCCGAGCGTTCTCGTGCTCTTCCTCGGCTTGGTCTAGGTCCGGAGCGATTGTTTCATTGTTAACCGTCTCGTCAAAGTGCTCAGTTCGGATAGTAGGGATCCCAACTTGGAGAGAAATGACAGCTTCCATGCTAAAGGCCAGAGAGAAAGGGGTGCGGCCGGTAGAGCGTCAGAAAGTGGTTCGGTACCCCCAGAGCACCCTCAGCAGCTCTTCCACCCACTTGCCTCGGTGGGATGTGAGCCGACGCTTGATTCCAACAGAGATAGCTTTGTTAGCGGCTTCAGCCTGATCGTTGCCTTGCGGGTACCCTGGAGTGGATTTGTCAGACTTGATTCCGTATTCGTCGAGTAGGGCTCAGTACTTCTGTCCGGTGAGTTGTTTGCCATTGTCGGTGATAATAGCGAATGGGACGCCGAAATGGGAGATGATGTTCCTCCAAACATAGCAGATGACGTCGGCTTCTTCGATGTGGACCATAGGCTCGGCTTCGACCCACTTGAAAAAGTAGTCTGTGGCTGTGAGGAGGAATTTGAATCCTCCGGGGGCGACGGAGAGTTTTCCCACGATGTTCATTCCCCATTGTGAAAATGGCCACAGGCTGGTAAGAGGGCTTAGATCACGGGCGGGCTGATGGATGATTGGAGAAAACATCTAGCATGTCTGGCATCGCTTGACGTATTCCTCAGAGTCGTGTTTCATTGTAGGCCACCAGTAACCTTGAGTTATAGCTCGGTGGGCTAAAGAACGACCCCCCGAGTGACAGTCGCTGTCACCAGCATGGAGTTCTTCCAGGATTCCGGGAACTTGATGCGGGTGTGCTACCAGTAGGTACGAGTCGGTGAAAGATCGTCGGTATAGCTTGCCGTTAGGATTCAGCCAATAGAGAGAAGCTTTGTTACGGAGTCAGTGGGCTTCTTTCTTACCAGAGGGTAGGATATCATCCTGGAGGTAGCTGACGATCTCGTCCATCCAACTTGGGCTGAGATCGACGTTTAGGATTTTGTGGACTAGGACGTTGAGCTCAAAGCTGGGCTTATCGATGGTTCCGAACGAGATGGACCGAGGCTCGACGTTGGAGCAAAAGGAGGCTAGACTTTATCTGGGTGTTTGTGTTGGAAGTTTTTTTTTCGGAAGAGGGATGAGTACTTGAGATCACTAGAGTGGGGAAGTAATCACTTTGTATTACACTTGAACACAAACTTTTTGGCTTAATGCAAAATGATTAGAACCTATCCATATTTATACTACTCCATAGAAGATTGTAGATTTCTTCTTTACAAAATAATATCTAGGTAGATTCTAGATTTTAAGCATGTGAGAAATACTCAAGGCTTTTATAGATGTCTTATAGATCTAAACATTCTAGAACTCTTCTAGAAACTACATACTTATGTCTCCTTCCAAAATAGTATCTTTTATTTTGGGCTTCTTGACTTGGGCTTTATTTTCTTGGACAAAAATACTTTTTTTAACAGTGAAAAGGAATTTTATCAAGCAATTGTAAAAAAATACAATGATTAAATGGGGCAGGAGGAAGACATCTTGACAAGAGAAGGCATCCCAACTATGTTGGCACCCCAACCGATGACAAACATCTGCCACTCAAGAGCCAAGAAAGATTATAGATTGGCAAGATACCAACCCAAATCAAACATCACAATCTAGCTGGGTAGTTTCAGGGGTCCAAGAGTTGTCTCAGGAGGCTGTGGACACACCCTTCGGGAGAGAGGCGTCATGACTGCGTCGTTCTATGTCAAAAATAAATTTATAAAAATTTGGAGTTAACTATTACTCCATAAAATAGTGGTTAAAACCGAGTGTCGACCCGCAGGGACAGATTGGCTAAGCTATTATAATTTTGATCAACTTCTAGATTAATTCGGAAAAAGAAAAGATTGGTTGATTGTATTGTATTGTTTGAAGAGCTAATTAAACTAAAGAGCAATTTTATTAAAAGGTTTGGAAACAATGGAGGAAAATATCTAGGGTTTAGAATCCACTTCGACCACGTAACCACGATATGCATAGGCTAGCTAGGTTAATTATTTGAATCAGAAGGGATTATTGCTAGGGCTTGCAAACCCTTTCGATAATCATCAAGAAAATAATTGAGTAGTTAAAAGGCATAGACTATTCCATAGCATAGACTGTCTCAGTAGCATGGTCTAGCCGCCTAACGGCATGATCCATCTTACGAGCATAATCTATCTCAGAACTCCCACCACAATCGATGAAAACCATTGCAAAATTAGGTATTTGAAATCGCGAATACAAATGAGATTAGACGAGCTTATATTAAAGCGGGGCCATATCAACCTAATTATCCGGAGTTTCCACGGTCCAAGTTTGGAATTCAATATCGTCGATTTCAATCCTCTTGGTTCAGCAAATTTCCTTGGTTAGAGTATTCCCCGCAAAAAGATGCAGCATTTTGTTTTCCATGCTTCATTTTTTAAAAGAAGACAGCAAACCGTTCTACATTAACTGGTGCGGGGTTTACAAATTGGAAGGTGGTTTTTGATGCCTTTTCGATGCATGTAGGAGGTCCTAATTCACCACATTCCAATGCTGTGAATTATTGTGATGATTTAATGAATGTTGGTCGGCATATTGACAAAGTAATGAATGCACAATCTTCAGAAGATATTCAGAAAAATAGGTTGTGGCTTATGGCAACTATTGAGAGTATTCGATGGCTTACTTCGCAAGGATGTGCTCTTAGGCCTCGTTTGATAACAGTGATAGATGGATGGGATTCGTAAGGAGATGGGATTAGGATTGGGATTCGTAAGGAGATGGGATTGGTAATGAGAAGGGATTGATAATGAGTATGTTTGTTTGGGATGGGATTAAATGATGGAATTATTAATATCATGTTTGTTTGAGATGGGATTAGATGATGGGATTGGATTGATAGAAGAAATTGGTAATGAAAAGGGATTGATAATGTGAAGGAGTTGGGATTGGACTATTAATACCCCTCAATACCAAGTCCCACGGGGTATTAGCAATACCCCCTATTACCCGGATTTTTAATCCCATCGGACTACTAGTCCGAACCATTTTTGGTTACCAAACAAGGTATTAATAATACCAACACTCTACCAATCCAATCCCAACCCCTTGGAGGGTTATCAAACGGGGCCTTAGAGGTCATGATGAATCTGTTGATTCAAAAAACTGAGGTAATTTCATTGAATTGATAAAATTTGAGGGAAAATTAGATGATAATATTGCTGATGTTGTCTTAGAAAAAGCTCCAAAAAATGCAAAGTATACCTCACCATTGATTCAAAAGGAGATTTTGCATATTTTTGGTAACAAAGTGAGAAACAAGATTCGTGAGAAAGTTGGGATGCCAAATTTTGTATTTTGGTAGATGAAGCAAAGGATGCATCTAATAGAAAGCAAATGGTAATTGTTTTGAGATTTGTTGATGTCCAAGGATTTTTACGGGAGCGCTTTTTCCATATTGTGCATGTTAAAGACACCACTGCATTAACTCTGAAGAAAGAGATATCTGATATCCTCACTCGTTACAATTTGGACATTCACAATATACATGGTCAAGGGAATGATGGTGCTAGCAATATGCGTGGTGCATGGAATGGATTACAAGCCTTATTTCTTAAAGATTGCCCGTATGCTTATTATATACATTGTTTTGCCCACCGACTACAATTAGGATTAGTTGCTGTTGCTGAAACTGAGAGCTCTATCTGGTTGTTCTTTTCAAAGTTGACTTCCATTGTCACTCTTGTTGATGCTTCTCCAAAACGACATACTGAGTTACAATCTGCCCAAGCCATTGAAATTGAACATATGTTAGATACCGGTGAATGTGAGACGGGTAGAGGGGCTAATCAGATTGGTACTTTGCATCGACCTGGAACAACTCATTGGAGCTTTAATTTTGATTCTATTTGCAGCTTGGTTGACATGTTTGCTGCAACTATTAAAGTTCTTGAAATGATGTTTGAGAAGGGATCTTCTAACTCTATATGTGGGGAAGCTAAAGGTGCTTTGCTTGCGATGAAGTCATTTGAATTCATATTTATTTTGCATTTGATGCATAGAATTATGGGAATTACTGATTTGCTTTGTCGAGCCTTGCAACACAAATCTCTTGACATCATAAATGCCATGGACTTGGTCTCTACTACAAAAGCACTCCTTTACACCTTGAGAGAAGAAGGTTTTGATCCTCTTATGATGCATGTGAAATCAATTTGCACAAAGTACGACATTGATATGCCTGACATGAGTGCTTGTTACAAAACAGCTACGGGTCGTACTTGTCAGCAAAATGATGTCCTCACAGTTGAGCATCATTACCACATTGATATATTCAACGCCGCAATAGATTTTCAGTTGGTGGAGTTGAATGACAGATTCAACGAGGGGGTAATGGAACTCCTTGTCCTTAGCTCGGCTTTATAACCTAAGGATGGCTTTAAATCATTCAACGTTGATCATATTTGCACTCTTGCCGAGAAATTTTATCCTGATGATTTCACAAATCAGGAGAGACATTATTTGAGATTACAGTTGGAACATTATAAGCTTGATGTACCTCGTCAACAGAAATTCCAGAATATGACCACCATTTCTGAATTATGTCGAGGATTAGTTGAGACAAAAAAGTCAGAGAGCTATCATTTGATCGAAAGGTTGATTCGCCTTGTTGCAACTCTTCCGACTACCACAGCAACAGCGGAAAGAGCATTTTCAGCTATGAAGCATGTGAAAACTAATCTGCGCAACAAAATGGAGGATGATTTTCTAGCGGATTCTATGATTATGTACATCGAAATAGATCTTGTTCAAGACATCGACTCAGATTCGATAATAGATGATTTCTATTATGTGAAACATCATAGGGTACAACTTCGATAGTGTACGCTTTTTTGTACTTCTCTTTTATTTATTTTTGAACATTTACGTATTTATATATAAGTTTGCCTCTTTTTGGTTTATATATATGTAATTTGGGTTAGCCCAGGGTAAATTTAATTCCTGGTTCCGCCCTTGCTTAGCTTTGCATTTTGAGATTGGGTTGGAGTTTGAGGGAATACGTATCTATTTTTTGGACCAGCCGGGATGTGAAGATCCGAATTTTCGATAATAGGATTAATAGGGTTAATTTAACTATTGGCTGGTGGGAAAAAAAAAGATAGAAATAAGATTATTTAAACTATCCTATTATTTTAAAACTAACTACTCCCACTTATCTCTCTCCACTCCCCTACAAACTCTCCCTATAGTATCTCGTACTCTTATTTCTACCCATTAAGTCATCCACTCTCCTTGTATCTCTCAACCTTCTCCTATATTTCAACGTTGAAAAGAATATCTCTCTCTCTCTCTCCATACTTTTTTTTTGGATAAGTACTTCCTTTCATTAAAAGCACAAACCACATATACAAAATCTATGGGGCATACCCCTGCTATACAATTGCTTACAATCAGAAAGCAAAAACAATACCAAAACCTATACAGAAATCTGCCAACCTAACACCTAGCTGGGCCAAACACACTCCCAGAAATCTGCCAACTATCACATAACCTCCTATTTTCCTGAGTGGATTGCACACCCTTCTTAGAGTTGAGTGAGTCCCTTATAGAATTAATGGTGTGGAGGATTAGTTGGTCTTGGGGAAGGGCTTTATGCTGAAAAACTCTTTTGTTTCTCTCCATCCAAAGACTGTACACTGTGGCAGCCAGAGCCGTCTTCAAAACCACACTACGAAAGCTACTACCTTGGGCATTCTGAAGGTACCAAGAAATCATATCAGCTAATAAGTGGGACGCTTGACCAGAAGAAGATCTACACCAAACAGCATGCAAAACTGCAGAAGACACAGGGCATTGGAAGAAGAGATGATGGTGAGACTCCTCACCATTATCACAGAAAACACAGTCCACTGCCACAGTCATGCCCCATTTGATCAATCTATATTTGGTACTCAGTTTATTTTGGATAGCCAACCATAAAATAAAGGCCCAACGAGGAACATTCCTGCTGAACCAAACAACCTTATGCCACTGCTGTATAGGAAGTTTATTCCTAATAGCTTCCCAAGCCGAGTGGACAGAATATCCAGTTGGGTGAGGAAGCCAAACAACTGAGTCATCCTCACCACAAACTGGCTTGAAAGTAGGGGGAGTCTGAGATATGATGGTATGAGTGACCCTATTTCGCTGCCTTGGCCATCTCCAGTTCCCATTACAAATGATAGAGGAGACTTTAGAATGCAAAGATCTGCCAAGATTGAAGACAACACTCTCTCCGAATCTATTGAATAAAGGGCCAAGAGGGTGCCAATTGTCAAGCCATAAGAAGGTACCATGACCATTACCAACCTTATACTGGATTAAAGGTTGTCCAATGCTTCTAAGGCCAAGCACCTTCCTAATAGTCCAGGAGGCATCACTAGGGATATCCATGGACCACAAACACTGTCCTTTAATAATGTAGGTGTGGACCCATTTTACCCAAAGAAGGTCAGCCTTTTTGCAAAGGGCCCACAAATGCCTAAGCATGGTAGCTTTGTTCCATTCCTTAATCCTTCTGAATCCCAGACCACCTTCCTCCTTAGGGCTGCACACAAAGTCCCACTTGATTTTAGCAGAAGAGGATTTGAGTTCAGTGCCAGACCATAAGAAGGCCATTAAAGTTTGCTCGATTTCCTTAATCACTTTTCCAGGGATTATAAAAATGGAGCTCCAGTAAACTTGAATACTAAACAAAACTGACTGAATCAACTGAGCCCTGCCCCCATAAGACAGATCCTTGTTAGACCACCCCTGAATTCTGCTCAAAATCTTTTCCTTAAGAACAATACAATCTGCAGCCCGTAATCTAGTAGAAATAAGGGGAACCCCAAGATATTTAACAGGAAAAGATGCCACAGGAATAGGAAGGATATGACACAAATCCTCTTGAACACACTCTGGAACCCCAGAAAAAAACAAAGAACTCTTTTGCATATTAGGTTTGAGCCCAGAAAATAAGTGAAACTCATGTAACAACTGGTGGATGAGGGAAAAGGAGTCACTAGAAGCACCACACAAAATGAAGAGATCATCTGCAAAGACTAGGTGAGTCAGATTAATACTTCTGCACTTAGGGTGATAACTGAACTGTCCCAAACCAACTCTATACTGTAAAATGGCAGTGAAAGCTTCCATAACCAAAAGAAATAAGTATGGAGAGATTGGGTCACCTTGTCTCAGACCCCTCTGCCCTTGAAAGTAACCCTCCAAAGAGCCATTGATCACAACAGAGTACTTGGCAGAACTAACACACTTCCTGACCCAAGAAATGAACATAGAAGGGAAACCCATGGCAAACATAGTATCAAACAAGAATGTCCAGTCTACAGAATCATAGGCTTTCATAATATCAATTTTAATAGCACACCTTGGCTCACCCTTATCCCGATGGTAACCCCTAACCAACTCTTGCATTAAAAGCACATTGTCAATAATAGACCTGCCTTTAACAAAGGCAGACTGAGATTGGTTAATCAAGCAAGGCAGAATAGGCTGTAATCGATTCGCAAGAAGCTTGGTAATGCATTTATATACTACATTACAACACGAAATAGGCCTATAGTCCCTGATGGTGGAGGGGGAACTCACCTTTGGAACCAGAGAAATGGCAGTGGCATTCCATTCCTGAAGTAAACAACCATGCACAAAGAAAGATTCCACAGCATCAGTAAACTCCTAACCAACTACATCCCAATTTTTCTGAAAAAAGAGGGAATTATATCCATCTGGCCCAGGGGCCTTATTCCCATTAATTGCCCAAAGAGCCTTTTTTATCTCAGAGGCAGAAACAGGGGCAGTTAAAGCATCTGCCTGAATTGCTGAGAGCTTAATAGGAATAGCTTGTTGCAGAACATCTCTAGCATCAACCCTGACATCAAAGGGAGTACCAAGAAGCCCCACATAGTAGCTCAGAATCTCAGTCCTGATAGAAGCTGGATCATCAAGTAAGGGTCCCCCCAATAGACTGTAAGCTCAGGATAGTATTCCTAGCTCTATGAACACATAACTTTTGGTGAAAAAACTTAGTGTTGTTATCTCCCAAAGCTAGCCACTTGACCCTAGACCTTTGTTTCAAAAAAGCCTCTTCAGCTGACCTTAAAAGCCATATACTTACTTACCAACTCTTTCTCCTGGTTACAAAGAAGCTCATCCAAAGGAGAGGCAAACAGATGCTCTTGCACACCAGTCAGCTCTTCTCTAGCCTCTGCCACTCTCTTCCCAATATTAGAATAATAGGTCAAATTGAGGTGCTTCAAGACCCCTTTCAGTCTTTTCAACTTGGCAGATAACACAAACATGGGTCTCCCCCCCAGAGATTCATTCCAAGAAGTAGTGAGAATCTGTCCAAACTCTGGATGTTGTAGCCAAAAGTTAAAGAACTTAAAGGGCTTTCTCCTACCATTAGGGGGAACCATGGTAACAAAAATGAGACAGTGATCAGAGACCCCAGGAGCTAAGAAAGAAGCCTCAGCAGTGGGAAACATATCCAGCCATTCAGTATTCACAAGGACCCGATCAAGCTTACTTTTGTTAGAGCCACCTCCCCCACGCTTATTAGACCATGTGAACCAAAACCCCTTTGAGGGCATATCATCCTGAGATATATCAACAAGGCATTGATTCAACTCAGCAGCTGCATGACAATCAAAACCCACCAACCTTTCAGCAGAAGTCCTAACCTCATTCAAATCCCCCAATTGTAACCAAGGTTTTAAGCCAACATTAGTAAAAATTGTCCTCATATCATCCCAAAGGTGTCTTCTCTCCCTAATGCCATTATGACCATACACCACTGAAAGAAGAAAATTACGTTTGTCTTCCAAAACCAACACATCAACAACAATGATTTGCTCTGATTGAAAGACAACAAGAAGTTGAAAAATGGAACTATCCCAACCCAGAATTATCCTGGCAACAGGACCAGAGTTGAAGTTATGGACAGCTTTCCAATCCCTAGGAAAACAAAGATTAATAGTAGCTAGGAGATTGACATCACGAACCTTAGTTTCAACCACACCCATAAGGCTAAATTTATTAGCAGAAATAACAGACCTAACTTCTTTTTGTTTTAGAGGATTATTCAATCCTCTAATATTCCAAGTACCTATTTTCAGCATTGAGAAAGTTGTTTTTTGTTTCTCCCTCTGCCCTTTTTGGGAGCAGGAACCTCAATAGGATCCAATCCTTTAATCATTCCATCAGCAAATTCATCCTCAGTGGGAAGCAAAGATGAAGGATCCCCATCAGTTACACTCCCATCCACAGCACTCTGCAATACAGAAAACATATTTTGAGATGAGCTTGCTCCTGATCCAGTCCCTCCGCTGGTTTTAAAACCCACAGGACTTTGGGCCTTACCTCTTACCAATTCAACCATAGGAACACTAGGCATATCAGTAGAGCCACTCTCCACCACCAGGGAACCATCTATTGTAGGCACAGAAACCATCCCTACCTCAGGAACAATAGTAACAGCAGACAAGACCAGCTTTTTAGGATCCTCCTGAATAACAGCTTGCTCTAAAACATTACGGCTCCTTTTGGCAACCCAAATTTGCTTAGGGTCAATCTGGGGAGCACCTCCACTTGTCTCAAAGCAGTTCTTATGACCAAAAACCTGACACTTAGAACACTTCAAGGGTTTCCAAGGATACCACACCTTGATTGCAAACTTGTCACCATTCGCCAAAACTAGGTCAAAACTATCTGGAAGAGCAGAATCCACCCCAACTTCAACACAAATCTTTGCATAGTTAAAACGACTACACTGTTCCGTCATGGAATCAGCATAAAGAGGTTTGCCTACCGCACTGGCCACATAACTAAGACCCTGAGCAGTCCATAAATCCAAAGGAACATTATAAAACTGAGCCCAAATAGGAATGGTCTTCACCTGATCTTTCGCAAAACTCATGTGAGGATGCCACTGCTTAAGAATCAACAACCGCCCCCAAAAATGCCAAGGGCCAGCTTCAATAACTGCCCTAAACGCCCCAGCCTTATCAAATCGGAAGAAAAAGAAACCTTCTTCATTGGAAAGCACATCAATAAGCCCAAATTTAGCCCAAACCTTCTCAGCTATGGATTTAACAGCATTAAACGAGAGTTTCTTATCAAGGAAATATCCTACCACACAATCCTTCCATTTCTCAATACCTAAAGACACAACCTCCTCAGGAGGCTGAACCACAATCTTCTCATTTACAACAGTAGGGGAAAAATATTGTAAATCCATACGAGGAGCAGATGAATTAACAACAACTCTGTCCTTCCAAGAAGTCATAACAGAAGCAACAGGAAGAGATGTACCTGGAGAAGCAGGAGCCAGTTGCTTTGAACCCAGGAGTTTCTCCTTCTCCGCCAAGAGCCATTTCAATTGAGACACCTCCTGATTGAGATCCCTAATCTGCTTCGCAGCAGGACCATCAATGATGCTCTCCATCGTAGGAATTGACGCCTTCTCAAGCCTCTCAATAATATCAACTCGCGGAGAAACCCTAGAAATCGGCGAGCCCAAAACCCTAATACGAGGGGGGATGGACTGAAGCAAATCCGGAAATTCAGCCACGAGATCTCCAGCCATGATGGCTAGAGACGAGATGAATCAGAGACCAACCCAAGCAGAAGCAGATTCAGAGCTTCGAACGGGAGAAATCGTACTCGTCAAAATCACCTAGAGAGAGAAGCTCTCAAAATTCTCGAAGCGCCTTTTCTCTCCATACTTATTTACATTCTTCACTCCTATCACGATTGGTAAGTTTTTCTCTCTCTTGGGGTACACCTTCTGTTAACTCACAATGGGTATTTACTTCTCACAGATTTTCCCTCAGAGTCATAACTGTTCAACGTTTCTGTTCGTGTTTTGTGCTTGATTCGACAGAAGGAAGGTAGGACTACCAAAACCTAACTTTTGCTAGAATTTATTGCTTACTATTTCGTGTGTATTATTTATATCATAAATAAATAATGGAAGGTGATTAGTTAGTAAATGCGGTAGGGATTTGATGGGTAATGAGCCATTTGCATGTGGGACTTCGAAACGTCGAGAAAACGGTTAACTTGCACGCTATTCTGTTTTATAAAGTTCAGATCTTTTGAGTTAGATTCAGGAAAAATTCATAACATAAAAGTTGTAGATCTCAAAAAATTAAGTAGTTTCGATATAAAATTTGTCTAAATTGTAGTTCGGGAGAATTAGTTACTGTATGATTTTTGGAAGTTCAGTCACAGTGTTGTCTCGAGACAGATTAGTCCCACTGCTTCGGGCCCATTCTTACCCTGTAAGACAATGGATTTGGATTTTGAGTAAAACACAGAAATTGTAGATAATTTAATTTTAAGCAACTTTTCATATATAAATTGTCTCAAACAGAATTTAATACGATTTTTTGAAGTTGACTGAACCGTGCAGATTTAGGAGAGATTATGCTTTTTGCTTAAAACTTGATTTGATCTCGCTTAAGGTGATAAATGGACTTCGCATAAAACAGAAAGTTTGTTTCAAATTTGATTAGCTATATCCCTGTCGAATTTCGGGATTTATGGAGTTAATTTGCTATTTTTAGTAAATTGAAGTTGATAAGTCACTTTTAGCTTCCGTGAGAATCGATCACTTGTTATTGTTTCCTACTTGATAAACTGTTGGACTTACATGATATTGGTACCCACGTTGATGTATGAACCCCATACTTTGACATTTATGATATTAAGATTAATTGATAGAAGAATGAGTAATTTGTGACCGTATGGGTTGGGACGTTCCTATCTCGTATGGGGTCTTGAGCCAATTATCGTGAATATTCCCAGAGGCATGGCTGGCCTAAAGGATTGTCTATTCGTGGATGGGAACTGATGCCGAATAGTGAGGCGGTTTGATTTGGGTTATTTGGTATAGGTCTTGAGCCAATTATCGCAAATATTCCCAGAGGCATGGCTGACCTAACGGATTGTCTATTTGTGGATGGGAACCGATGCCGGATAACGTGGTGGATTGACATGAGACATTAAATCATGTGTTGAGATTGTCAATTGAATTGTGGGTTGTGAACCCTATGAATTGAGATTGAAATAGTGAAATCTATTCTATTAGATCTTTAAGAATTGAAGTTATCATAATTGCGATGTTATTGTTTAAATTACTGGTCTTAGCCCGTATGTTATAAATGTTATTACTTGATGCATGAGTAAATTTTAGTAAATTGTTGGCTTTGGGTGCCCTACTGAGTGATTATCGCTCATGGTGCTTTTTTTTGTGGCCTTGGCATTTTAAGCTAGGTTTTGAGGAAAATGCGGGATATGAGGAGCCACCTAGAGAATATGAGCGACGGAAGAGCAGGATGGAGAAGGATCGTCTGAACCGTGGCTTTATTAGTAGTTCCTCCGTTTTAGATGGCTTTGAATAAAATTGTAGTTAAGTTGAATGTTTATTAAATTTCGAGATTTCAAACAATTTCTTATTTGGACAAATTTCGGTTGTAATAAGTTAGCAAAATTTTCTTACCGTTAAAATTTGGAGACTTGGGATTTTTTGTTATTAATAAAATTGACGTTTTTCTTCTAATAAAATAGCAAAATTATTTATTAACGTACCCAATTTTCGGGGTGTTACACGGGAAATCACCCTAACATGGAATAGGCCATTTTTTCCTTCTATTGGGCTAAAAAAGACTTCTACTCAAACCCAAATCGGAAAAAATTAGTAGAGTGTCCAAAAAATTTGACATTTTGGGATGCCCAAGGCCCAGGTCTCTTGGGCCTTGGGGTTGGGCCGGCCCTATCTACTGCTAGAGTGAATTCGACACTTAAGACCATCTCTGCCTTGATTAGCATTTCAATTTTCTTTTTTAATTTTATGATAACCAACACTCAAATTAATTTCTCTTGAATTGAATTAAAAATTGATCTTGAAAATATTGCTGCTTAGCCTATTGATTCCTGTGGTACCATAGATTGACTCAAGCCACTTTTCTTTTTGAATTGAGATTTTTTATAACTATGTTTTTGTAATTCATTTTTGGTGCGCAAAAACACCAACCAATGTTACAACATAAATGTTTTGACAAACAAACAATCATCCTTTGAGGGTTTTTTTTAGTCCAACGGAAGTTGTGTGAATTACTTCTCATCTTACATTACAGTGTTCGCTACTTTTAGGAAGCAGAAAGAAAGAAACTTGCTTCTCACCAGAACAAACTTCTAAACTAATAAACCGAAATTGCATTATGGTAAAAAAGAAAAATAGTGATAAATTGCATTGAGCCCACTCAAGTAGCGCAATGGTTGTGCTTGAGCGTGCAAGAGAGAAGCCAAGCGCGAACGTAAAAGTATCTTTTGAAACCATCTCAAACTAAAAGATTCTCTAAACCGAGAATTGAGAGCTATAATGAAGAGTTCTACTGATACATTAAGTGACCTGGCGCCCGACCCCTGCCCAGATTAATGTGAAACTGTTGCTAGCTATTAGTGTATGTTCTTGGCATTCACTCAATTTCAAAAACGTCCTATGTTACTGAAGGGACCATAAATAGATGGCAATTAATGGGCATATTACTCCTCCAGAGAGAGAGAGAGAGAGAGAGAGATACTTATTCAAATCTCACATTAGATGTTGAGTTTCAATGCTGTTTCTGGGTCTTCTGTTTTGTTGTTCTTTTAACAGAACATCTCATGTAACTTCTTCGTCATTTATTCCTCTGCTCTTACATTGACTGATGAAACAAGAGGAAGAGAAGAACAAAATGTCAATGAAGAGTAGAGGAATAGCAGGAGACTGGCATTCAAAAACTCTTGTATCTAGAAATTGGCTCCTTTTGCTTTGCCTCGGCAGCTTTTGTGCTGGAATCCTCTTCAGTGACAGGTACTACTAATTATTTACATGGGTTATTTTCATTTTTGACTCCTCTTAAGAATGGAAGCTCTTATTAGCACTTTTATAGGTGCTGAGATAGTATATACCTACATGTGTAATACTTCGAGCCTTATGACTCTTGCCTACCATACTGCTGGTCCTAAGCCCGGACAAATTGGAAGGTCTGTGTGTTAGCCTGTTAGGTAATTGATAGCTAGCACATAGAAAACAAAAAAAGTCGTCAGATTGTTATGACATGAATCTGATTATGAATATGACTCTATCATGGAACACACTCTTGAGTCTTGACAATGGTCAATGACACATGTAGCCGACCCCAATACTTAAGCTTTGGTTTGGTTTGGTTTGTTTCTGTTGAGATAGTATGTTACTCCCTTCATCCCACAAAGGATGTCCATTTTCACTATTCATACCTCTCAAAAAATTATCTATATCTTGAAATTCATGATATTTTTTACGATCATAAAAAACTTGTTTAACAGAACTAAGTGATATATATATCACACAAGATCTATATTGCATGTGAAATATACTATAATGATCAATATTCGGGCATGGAAAATGTTGACGTTATTCATGCTAGGATCACATTATTGATCGAGAGCATTTTGGTATCAGGATGTGGATGGTGCCTGAAACAAAGGTTTTCACAATGAGAACCGAAGTCAAAGAAGAAAGAAGGCAATTTGTAACCGAGCCTTGTAACCCAAAACTTGTGAGTAAATCTTGCATTTACTTTGTGTTTTTGATGCATTTGGAGACTAATTTCATTTGGTGAAATGGCCATTTTTCATAAATTGGTGATAATGATTTCATTTGTGATGTACAGTGTGACATTTCTGAACCATTGCATTCCAGTTTTATTCCAGGTTGAAGCAACCACTAAATTAAGGTTTGGATTCGTACTTTTTACTAACTTTTGTTTTTCCTTGGTCTTCATCAGAAGCTTGTAACCAGTGAATCCAACAACATTGCACGTGAAGGTTTAGAATTCGGTCGTTCCAACCGGTAAGCAATCCTGATACTTATTAAATTTGATTTCTTGTTTTCATTTATCTGTGCGTGTAGATCTCTAATCCAAACCCTGTTCTTGTGGGATGAAGACCTCTAGATAATGCTGACATAAATCGTCACCAGGAACGGGCAGCTGTAAAACCAGGGAACACAAATCCACTGGCCGAGTCAAGGAAAAATTATTTGATGGTTATAGGAATTAATACAGGTTTTAGAAGCCAGAAGCGAAGGGAATCCGTGCGGGACACCTGGATGCCCCAAGGTGTTTTGAGTGATCTAGATTTCTCTATTTCAGTCTTTGATGATTTTGGTGGTGTTGTTTCTGATTCATGACTAATCGATCGGTTCTCTGATGAACAACTAATTAGGTGAGAAAAGAAAGAAGCTAGAGGAAGAGGAGGGTATCGTCATACGCTTCATTATTGGTCGAAGGTATAGCTAAGTGCATACTTATCTTGTCGTTCGGGTAAAATCAGTGGTTATTTATTTAACATAGGAAATTCTACAAATGAGCAAATTCAGTTAACTGTTTTGTGTACTAGTCCAACTCCTGGTGATATTCTTGATAATGCCGTGGAAGAAGAGGAAAGAAAACATGGAGACTTCTTGCGGCTGGTGACGTTTCGTTTCTTTTTTCTTTCTTTATTTCTGAATTAGCACTTGTTATTGACTCGCGATTGATTAGTTTTGTTTATAACCGGTGGGCAGGACCATGTCGAAGGCTACAATGAATTGTCAGCCAAAACAAAGATATATTTTTCTACTGCTGTTTCGTTGTGGGAGGCAGATTTCTATGTCAAACTCGACGATGATGTCCATGTAAACATAGGTAAACGATATCCAAACCTCAATGCGTTATCCTTAGTCTGATTCCATGTTTGAGCCAAATATTGGGATCGAAACCACGATTTTGCTCAAGAAGTCAGAAACGTATGCAAAGAAAAAACGGGAGAAAATGAAGATTTTTAGCATATCAAAGAAGTACCAAAAAAATTCACTGTCACCACGGACATGTGGATCATCTCGTTTCACAAACTGCACCTAACAGTTGATTTCTCTAAAAAATAATTGAGATTGGGCCTTTAAAATTGCATTGAATCGAAGATCTCCAGTGTTTTCAAAATGAACCAATTCAAGACCTGCCTTTGTTTGGAGCTGATGGAATTATATATTTATCTGGTTGAGTAAATAATTTTTTAGCATACTGCAGGTACACTTGCAAGTATTTTGGTCGGTCACCATAACAAACCTCGTGTTTATATCGGTTGCATGAAGGCTGATCCCGTAATTTATCAGAAGTAAGCACTGTTTTTTTCTAACAGATTTTCGGCTTAACAAATACTCCCGTGTTTAAAGCATTGTTCCTGTTAAACAGGGGACTGAGGTATCATGAACCAGAATCATGGAAATTTGGGGACAGAGGAACCAACTATTTTCGTCACGCTTCAGGACAAATATACGCCATTTCAAAAGAGCTGGCTACTTATATATCTAAGAACCAGTAAGTTTGCTTTTCTTTCCAGATGGATTCAAATTGTCTTCACTAATTATACGCCAAGACAATCGCTAGAAAATTTGGTTTTGGACCACTAAGTTCTTGTTTGGCATAGCATGCTAAAAAGAAAAGGCACAAGTAATTGTGTATTTCAATAAGGCATATTTGCCTTTCACTGCCTTCATTGGTAGTGTGCCACTACACTTTCTCAAGCTCTGCCCTTCGCTTCCCTACCGCCAAGAAAGAGCTCTCAGTCGCTTCGATGTGAGAAAAGAGCCATAGGAGGTCTTCTCTTTGTAGCATAGAGGTCTTACTGACTTTCTTGGCATCGATTCGCCTCTTTACCTCAGACATGTATTATTAATCTAACACAAGCATGCTTCTGTTATTATTAATTGTTTGAAATGGTCTCTCCGACAAGAAAATAAGATTGCGGATATACCCCTTTGGAATTCAATGTCAAGCTTCGGCCAATTAATTGGGAACCTCTTTCATGGATCCCAATCTCCTACGCGCTGCTTGCTTTTTTCTTCCTAGTGCTGCTCCTTCCCTGCCTTCATGGTTCGCCGAAATTATTTTGCTTCTGTTGTGTCAGGAAGTTGCTGCACAAGTATGCAAATGAAGATGTTTCATTGGGAGCTTGGTTTATTGGATTAGAGGTGGAGCATGTTGATGAGAAGAGACTATGTTGCGGCTCCACTAATGGTAATCTCACAACTTCATCTCAAGTTTTATTTTTTAATTTAAGGTTCGGCTTAGTAGGAGTAGACTTCTCGAAAAAAGAATGCCCAAACCAACCATAAAGGTAGTTGAGTTGATTGTCCAATATGATTTCTCGAAACGGCCTCATTCTAAGCCCAGAAACATGATCTGGCTCATTCATTTCGTAGGCACACTAGGACCCCAAGTTTACAAAGTACATCTCTACTACTTCTAATCTAGCTATGTCCCGCTCTAGTCTCACAAGCAACCCAACCTATAGCTAAAAACGTCGTCTATGTTTGCTGAACCTAAACATAAAATCCCTACATTTGAAATCCACACGTACCCAAACAAAGTCTTACTCTTATCAGAGAATGATTGCTGATTTAGTGACCTAAAAAAAGTTTCACAATGCCGTTGGCCAGTGGCTGGATCCCACAAGCTTAGCATTGCCATCCAAGAAGAATGAACTTATGAGAAAATAAAAACAGAGAAATGAATTATACTACATAATAAGTATAGTACTAACTTTCTGCTAGCTGATGCTTGTTGTACATAATTGCAGAATGCCAATTCAAGGCTCTTACAGGCACTGCTTGTGCTGCTACATACGATTGGAGTTGCAGCGGGCTTTGCCGGTCAAGTGAGAGGATGAGGGGAGTTCATTACCGGTGTGCCGAGAACGAAACTGCTCTATGGACTGCAATCTACTGAACTATGTGTAACAACTACAACCAGATTAAAACTAGTTCAAGAAAGGTGGAAATTAAGAAAATATACAAGGGGCCTCAACTTGGGGCTTCTTTCTATTTTAATTACTACTTGATGTGGGGAGCAACTGTTAATTTAACATTCTTTAAATGGTACTTGGAGGGATATGCATGTGTAGTTGTTGTGTTTAGGGGTAACTTTTGCCTTGTTTAACCTTTTATCCTTTTGCTTAGCATATGTTAGACACAAAAACCTGAAGTCAGTTTTCTCCTACACAATGGGTTTCCTTTTTTGTCTTTTTATTACTACTAGTACTCTTTGTAATCTTTTTACTAACATTTAGGAGTACTATAATTTAGCTAGCTATTAGACTCGCATGTTAATATTGGAACACGAAACGTAAATAGATTGTACTCATGAAAGTCAAGTACAAAGGACTCTAACGATCCGAAGATACAAGAAAAACAACCACAAAAAAAGGAAAAAAGAAGAAGAAAGCAACCAACAATGTAACAGAAGTAAAAAACCAACAAGTCCACCCCAGGTTGGTAATATGTTAATTCTCTGATGTTCAATCGAGAATAAATTCTTTACACCGCCCGGTGTAAACATTTGTTTCCTCCAAATCAATTACATTGCGCCACGTTGCAAAACTGTGGTCCCAATTAATAAAACATGGCGACGTGGCGCAATATAATTGATTTGGAGGAAACAAATGTTTACACCGGCGGTGTAAAGAATTTAATCTCTGTTCAAAATAAGTTACTGTATTTCACGGTGTGCAAATTGCTGTGAAATTTTTAAGGTAGTCCGATTATGTAGCTATTAATCGTTAAATTTTAGCTATTAATCGTTAAATTGGCTGAAGACTAATGTAAACCGATCATCTAGCTGTCAATATTTAACCAACATGTATCTTTTACATGAGAGATCTAATCAATGAACCCAAAATAAATACTATTCATATCAACGGAATCAATGGTAGAGTCAGGATTTTGTCCGATGAGGGCCGAGTCTGTAACGCCCCGATTTTTGGAAATAAAATCGAAGACATTTAAGTATTTAATTAAAGAAAACATTTCCTAAATTTGAAGTTTGAAAAACAATTTAAAACAGAATTCTCAATATCGAGATTTACTTATTACAATCCACTGGGGAAATACTAAAATAGTCTTTGGAATATTGAAAAGGGACAATCAACAGAACCATCTTCTAGGTTTGGTAGGGATTCCAAGCGTACTCGGGTTCAGCTCCCACTTCCGGATTTTCCTCCGCATAAAATTGCTCGCCCAAGGGGTTCTGTGTCTCTTCTTGGTACTGTGCTATTACGAGATCCTCTCCATTGAATCCTGTGTCCTCTGGTAAATTGATCGCCGAAGCAATCGATTTACCAGGATACAGACGTATCCGTGAGTGATAAATCACCCAGTAAAATAATCTAACCCAACCACCCCTCTTACTTTACAGTTAGCAATCAAGCAAGATAAACATGGTACGAGGAATATAACATAAGTATTTCATATCAATCAGTTTATTACTATTCATTAACCTGACGTGTGATCTAAGATCTCACCGCGAGATCTTTCCTCCCTTAACCGCTAGTCATGCTCATTCCCATGAGTTCACTTCCCTTTGCTGTCGCAGATACACCTAAGTTATATACCGAGTGTGCATCCCCAATAACTACAACAAGGGGAAAGCTTATCATGCCTGCATCACAACTAGGGTTCGCCTATCTTATAAACCACATCACAACCATTCCTGTAACGCCCCGATTTTCAGAAATAAAATCGGAGGAAATAAATAATAATTTTTAGAAAATTTATTAAATTAAAATCAAATCCAAAACAGATAATCCAACATAAGGATTCATTTATTACAAAACATAGAGGAAATACTAAAAATAGTCTTTGTAGTAATAAAATAGACAAAATAACAGAGTCGACTTCTAAGCTTGATACGGATCCCAAGCGTATATGGGCTCAGTCTCCATCCTCGGATTCATCCCTAGATAGTATTGCCCTCCTTCAGGGTCTTGAGTCTCCTCCTGATTTTCTGCAAAATCTGACATGGATGCCAGACAATCCATGCCTGAGTGAAAGAGTTCACCCCGTAGTATAATCCAACCCAACCACCCCTCTTACATTACAGCTAGCAGATAACCATATATTATCAATGCAGGAAGGTAAAATAGAAGTATCACACATGAATTTATTCATTTCTGTACAATAGCCTAACAACGAGAGAAAACTAGTCACGCCCAGACCATAACTAGGGTTTACTTACCCAAATCACCACCTCAGAATCACCACTGGACTCTTATCAGTTCTATCATCACAAAATCGCTGGATCACCTGCCAGGTTTTATCGTCACAAAACATCACTGGCTTACTTTGCCAGGTTTTATCGTCACAAGACATCACTGGACCACCGCCAGGTTTTATCAACAGAAAACGTCTCTGGACTACCCGCCAGGTTTTACTGTCACAAAATATCGCTAGACCTCCGCTAGGTTTTATCAACAGAAAACGTCTCTGGACTACCAGCCAGGTTTTACTGTCACAAAATATCGCTAGACCTCCGCTAGGTTTTATCATCGTAAAACATCACTGGAACACCACCAGGTTTTATCAACATAAAACGTCACTGGACTACCGCCAGGTTTTATCAACAGAAAACGTCTCTGGACTACCAGCCAGGTTTTACTGTCACAAAATATCGCTAGACCTCCGCTAGGTTTTATCATCGTAAAACATCACTGGAACACCACCAGGTTTTATCAACACAAAACATCACTGGGCTTACTTTGCCAGGTTTTATCATCAAAATATCACTGGGCTTACTTTGCCAGGTTTTATCATTAATGGACAATCCGCCAGCTTCAAATCACATCACTGGACTACCCGCCAGGTTCAAATCACATCACACAATCCGCCTGCAGGCATCTTCTAACATCTCCTCCTCCCAAATAACCATTATCTAATAACGTCTAGACGAAATCCTACTCATAAGTCACCCCATGTCTCTAGGGTCCAATCTAGCACAATAATCAAGAGACGGAGCAATATACAAATAATCACAATGGTAATTGAAATAAATAGTAAGCGTAGAAATCACGTAACCTTTTATGAATGGCCGTTGCCCTTAATCTTGTATGACCAAGAAGTTAATAAATAAACAAGGAACTTTTATTAAATAAAATTTTTAAATAAAATAATATAATCTAAGCTTGTATAAATTTTATTTAGAAAATTAGATTGATTAAAGATCGTAATGAACACAATAAATAAATAATAACATTAGAAATAATTAGCATGACCTTAAAAAGGTTCCTATGATTCTAGACAGTGGGGTCGAGTATCCAAAATCGAGTCCGGAGGGTCGCGAGATTTTTTTTAAATAATGATATAATCGAAAAACTACTGAAAGTAAAATAATTATGAAATAAATAATTTTAATAAAAAAAAAATATTGAGATTAACAAGGTTTTGTCTTGGGAGTATAAAGAATCTAAAAATAATTATTTGGGAATTAATAAAATGGTTTATGAGGTCGCAAGGATTTTTCGTTTGTAAACTTTTGTACGAAATCAAATAAATAAATAATAAATAGATAATAAAATAAAAAAAAATATGACATTAACAAGTTATGATCTTTGAGGTGTTAGAAGTCTAGGAAAAATAGATCGGGCGTCGAAAACGATGTTCGGGGGGTCGAAAAATCAATTCGGAACGAAACAGAACAAACCGCAAGGTTGGACCAGTCAACCTTGCGGTTGAGCACGCGGCCGCGAGGTTGGCGCTGGTTCTTGCGGCCCGCAGGTTGCGGCCGCAAGGTCGAAGGCAGTTTTGGATTTTTTTGGTTTTTCTTCGTCGTTTTGATGCATGGGACCATGGGGGACTATGGGTTAGGCCTAAAAACGTTAAATATACATAGAGAGGAGGTTGGAGTGGATTATAATACCTCGGTTTGGATCGAATCGATTTAAAACGAATCTTGAACTTTTCGGAAAGAAGACTTCGGTTTTGGTGATTGGAAGGCCTTGGGACTGAATTGAAGCTTGATTGGTGATGCTAGGAGTTGTAGAAGATGGTTGGATCGATCAATTTCGATTTCGATTGGGTGGAACTAGGAAACCCACTTTTCTCTCTCTTTCTTTCTCTCTCTAAAACTCCATGGATTGGAGCTTGGTTTTCTCCGGTTTCTCTCTCTCTTCTGGACTGGTAGGGCGTCGGAAATTTCGTGGTGTACCCTAGGGTCGGATTAATGGGATATATATAGGGTAATTTAGAAGAGGATGATAAGTTTGAGTTTTAATAGGATTCTAACTCTTGGCTTTGAGATGGATGGAATATGGACGAAAAATAGGATTGGGGAGGAGGTAGAGATTGAGTAGGAGTAGGAGAGATGGAAGGAGTTGTATACTTGCATGCAAATTTAAAGAAAATAAATAAAAAGAGATAATTAGATAAGATAATTATTTTGGTATATATCTATTAAGGAAAAGAATTTTATTAGTACTAATTACTAATAGTAAAAATTACGGGTTAATTAGAAAAAAAAAATATGGCCGAAAATACGGGTTGTTACAATTCCACAATCATCACTGGACACCCGCCAGTATATCAATTCATCACTGGACACCCGCCAGTTTCAATCTCATCACAATCTCATCACAACTCGAATTCACGCCTGTAGGCAATCTAAAAACAAAAAAAAAAAAAAACTTTTCCAATTCATCCATTAACTAACATCGTCTAAGTGATTACTATTTCGCATACCACCCCATGTCTCTAGGGTCCAATCTATCAGATCAATCAGCAGTTGGAAATAATAATTAAACAAACAGAATAATAATTGAAATAAACAATATGCATAAAATCACATAACCTTTTATGAATGGGCCGTTGCCCTTAGTCTTGTATGATCAATAAGTTATTAATAAGGCAAAGAACTTTTATTAAGTAAAAGTTTTAATAAAAAGAATATAATCTAGGCTTGTTTAAATTTTTATTTAAGAAAATAGATTTGATAAATGACCATAATAATTTCAATAAGTAATTAATAACACTAGAATAAGTAGCATGGATCTAAAAGGAGTCCTACGGTCCTACGTAACATGTTCGAGTATCGAAGAGTGGGTCCGGAGGGTTATGGAATTATTTATAAAATAAAAATGATTTTTAAAGATGTCAAAAGTAGAATAAATGGATAATAGATTGTTTAATAAATAAAATATGTTGAGATTAACAACATATCATCTTTGGGATGTGGAGAATCAAAAAAAAAAAAAAAATATGTCGGGAATTAATTAAATGTTTTATAAGGTCGCAAGGATTTTTCGTTTGTAAATATTTACAAGAACTCGAACAAATAATTAATAAATAGATAATAAAATAAAATAAAATATGACATTAACAAGTTATGGTCTTTGAGGTGTTAGAAAGCTAGGAAAATTAAATCGGGGGTCGAAAACGATGTTCGGAGGGTCGAAAAACAGATTCGGAACGAAACTGTCCAAACCGCAAGGTCTGACCGAGTCAACCTTGCGGTGGAGCTCTCTGCCGCAAACTCGCGGTTGGTTCTTGCGGCCCGAACCTTGCGGCCGCAAGGTTGTGTCCAGAATTCGTTTTTTTGGTTTTTCGGCTACGGTTTCGATGCATGGGGTTACGGGGGCTATTGGGTTAGGCCTAAAAACATTAAATATACTTAGAGGAGGGATTGGAGCGGATTATAGTACCTCGAATCGGATTGAATTGAAAAAAAATGGATCTTGAACTTTTTGAAGAAGATGACTTCGGTTGGAGCGAACGGGGGACCTTGGGCTCGAATTGGACGACGCTTGTGGATGCTTGGGATTGCAGAAGATGATTGGAATAGGTAATTCGGATCTCGGGGGTTCCTAGAGCGCAAACCCACTTTTCTCTCTCTCACTTTCTCTCTCTAAAACTCCATTGATTGGAGTTTGATTTTCTTTGAATTCTCTCTCTCTTCTGGACTGATAGGGTGTGAATAATTTCGTGGTGAGTTCTAGGGTCGGGGTTAAGGGTTATTTATAAGAGAATTTTCTATGAGGGTGAATAATTCGTATTCGAAAAGGTTTCAAATTCTTGGGTTTCGATGGGGACGAAATATGGACGAAAATATGGTCAGGGGAGGGGTAGAGATCTTGTAGGAATAGGAGATGGAGAGATGGAAGAGTTTGCATGCATGTATGCAACTTAAAAAAAAATAAAAGAGATAATTATGATAGGATAATTATTTTTTGTAATTATCTAATATTATCTAATAAGGAAAATAGTATTATTGGAATTATTAATACTTTTTAATAATTTTATTAATTAGAAATTACGGGTTGTTACAACCTATCCCCCTTAACAAAATTTCGTCCTCGAAATCAAAGTGTACCTTCAGGAGGAAATAGACTTGGATAGTTGGCGCGTATAGTATCTGCTCGTTCCCAGGTTGATTCTTCAATCCCTCGATGTCGCCAAAGGATTCGGACGAGTTGAATGGTTTTGCCCCGAATACACTTCTCACTATAGTCTTGGATTTCCACTGGCTGTTCCTCGAGAGTGACGTCTTCGTTGAGTTCAACGTTTTCCCAATTGATGATGTGGGAAGGATGCGTCATGTACTTTCGGAGCATCGACACGTGGAACACGTTGTGAACTCGGTCTAGTTGTGGCGGTAGTGCCAAGCGGTATGCCACTTCTCCAATTTTCTCTAGGATCTCAAAAGGGCCAATGTATCGTGGCGATAACTTCCCTTTCTTTCCAAATCGGATAACTCCTCTTCGTGGTCGGATCTTTAAGAACACATGTTCTCCAACCTGAAAGGCCAATGGTCTGGTCCTCTTGTCGGCGTAGCTCTTCTGTCGACTCTGTGCTGTCAGGAGCCGTTGGCGAATGGTTATGATCTTTTCTGTCGTCTCTTGGACTAGCTCTGGTCCTAGTAAGCTTGCTTCTCCCAGTTCAGCCCAACAAACTGGCGATCGACAAGGTCGCCCATACAAAGCTTCGTATGGTGCCATCTCTATACTGGATTGATAGCTGTTGTTATAGGCAAACTCAACTAAGGGTAGGTGTCGTTCCCAACTTCCCTTAAAGTCCAAAGCACAGGCACGGAGCATGTCTTCTAAGATTTGAATTGTCCTTTCGGATTGTCCGTCAGTCTGTGGGTGAAATGCGGTGCTAAGACGAAGGTCGGTTCCCAACGCTTTCTGTAGGCTTTCCCAAAAGGTTGACGTGAACCTTGAATCTCGATCACTCACAATGGATACGGGTACACCATGTAATCGTACGATTTCTCGGATGTAGAGTCTGCTGAGAGTGTCCATTGAGTCTGTCATCTTCATGGGTAAAAAGTGGGCGGATTTTGTTAAACGATCGACTATCACCCAAATGGCGGTGTTTGACTGCGGAGACCTAGGCAGTCCTGTTACAAAATCCATAGCGATATGTTCCCACTTCCATCCGGGTATAGGCAAGGGTTGTAGGGTTCCACCGGGCTTCTGATGTTCCGCTTTTACTTGTTGGCACGTGAGGCATGTTGAAACGTATTTGGCCACATCCTTCTTGATTCCAGCCCACCAATACTGTCGGCGGAGGTCTTGGTACATCTTGGTGCTTCCTGGGTGGACGGCGAAATTGGAATGGTGGAATTCCTTAAGTACTGCTTCTCGGAGGGTACCGATGTCTGGTACAAAAATTCTTTCTTGGAAGCGAAGGCTTTTATCTGTGTGGATTGTCCATCCGGCGGCTGCTTTTCCAATCGAGAGTTGGTGTCTGATGAAATCACATTCTTGTTCAAAGGTTTGGGCTAAAAGGATTTCTCGGTGTAAAGCTGGGGTTGCGGCTATGGCGAAAAGACAGGCGTTGGTGCCTTCTGTGGTTGGCTGCAGCTTGAATCCGTTAAGATCCTCCATCATCTTCCATTCTCTTACAGCTAAACTAGCCACTTGTCCTCGGTTCTTGCGACTCAGTGCATCAGCAACTACGTTTGCCTTTCCAGGATGATAGGACATCGTGAAGTTGAAATCCTCTAAGTATTCCACCCATCTCCTTTGTCTCATGTTTAACTCTTTCTGGGTAAACAAGTATTTCAAACTTTTGTGGTCCGTGAATACCTCGAATTGCACTCCGTATAGATAATGTCGCCAAGACTTTAGGGCAAACACTACTGCTGCCAGTTCCAAATCGTGGGTTGGATAATTCCTTTCATGCGGTCTCAACTGTCGGGATCCGTAAGCAACGACTTTTCCGTTCTGCATGAGGACAGCTCCCAATCCATCTTTGGATGCGTCGCAGTATACGGTATACCCTGCGTCTCGTTCGGGAACGATTAATATAGGGGCACTGGTTAATCTCTTCTTGAGTTCTTGGAATGACTTCTCACATGCTTCATTCCATTCAAACTTAACCCCTTTTTGGGTTAGTCGTGTCAATGGCTTTCCCAAGATGGAGAAGTCTTGAATAAATCTCCTATAGTAACCGGCTAATCCCAAGAAACTTCTAATCTCGAACACCGAAGAAGGTCTTTTCCAGTCCATGACTGCTTCTACTTTACTGTTGTCGACTGAAATTCCTTTATCTGACACCACGTGTCCTAGGAATTTTACTTCTTTCATCCAAAATTCGCACTTGCTTGCCTTTGCATACAAATGATTGTCTCGAAGTACTTGGAGGACAATTCTCAAGTGGTCCTCATGTTCTTTCTCCGTGGGAGAGTAAATAAGAATGTCATCAATGAACACTACCACGAATTTGTCCAAGTACGGGGTGAAAATTTGGTTCATCAGGCACATGAAAACTGCAGGTGCATTGGTTAGACCGAACGGCATGACTACAAACTCGTAGTGTCCGTAGCGCGTGCGGAACGCCGTCTTAGGTATATCACCATCTTGAATTCGTAATTGGTGATATCCAGACCTTAGGTCAATCTTTGAGAAACAGGTCGACCCTCTAAGTTGGTCGAACAAGTCGTCTATTCTCGGTAGGGGGTATCGGTTCTTGATTGTGACCTTGTTGAGTTGGCGGTAGTCGATACAAAGTCGAAGTGTTCCCTCTTTCTTCTTGACAAAAAGAGCAGGGGCTCCCCATGGTGAGGTGCTAGGTCGGATGAAACCCTTTTCTAAGAGTTCTTGAAGCTGCGTTTTCAATTCTCGCAGTTCTGCTGGCGCCATCCGATACGGGGCCATAGAGATAGGGGCTGTGCCAGGTTGTAACTCGATGGTGAAATCCAATTCCCTTGGCGGCGGTAACCCTGGTAACTCTTCGGGAAATACATCCTCGTATTCACAGACGATGTGAGGAAGACCCAACTCCTTTCGGTCCGTTTCCTCCAACATGAGGCTTGCTAACCAACCTGAAAGTTCTCTATGCCACTTTGTTTTGTGTGTGTTGGGTGCATAAGGGTCTTGTCTATCCCCCTTAAATTTGAAACAAGTTCCATCTGGTGAATAAGCTGTCACCATCTTTCGATGGCAGTCTATAACAGCTCGGTGTGCAGTCAGCCAGTCCATCCCAAGTATGACGTCAAAGTCCGTCATTTCGATTACTCGTAAGTCGCACGTTAATCGTAAACTTGATACTCCTAGTTCGCACCCCTTACAGATTAGTTCTACCGAAATCTTACCCCTAATGGTGAGGTCACATGCATAGTTGTTTTTAGGGTTTCAGTTTCTAATCCAAGTGCAGATACACATGCGGCAGATATAAATGAGTGCGAAGCTCCAGAATCAAATAATGCTTGAACGCATGTAGTATAAAGAGTGAGGGTACCTTGGATTACTGCAGGGTCCATCTCTTCTTCCGTTCCTTGCAGTGCAAACATCCTCCCAGCATTGGGCTGGATTGGCCTGTTCGGTCCTTGGTTCTGAAAAGGGCGAGCTGGTGGTTGGTTCCACCCACCACGAGGCTGGTTCTGTCCTCCGGGTTGATTACCATTCCAAACCGGCCTAGCTTGATTCTGATTCTGATTTCCAAGTCCTGTCGTCTTGACCTGGTTTTGCGGCGGTCCTCCATAGTTTCCAGCGCCATTCCACTTAGGACAATTTCTCCTGATATGTCCTTCCTCTAGACAGTAATAACAGCGGTTGTCTAAGTTTTGATTCTGGGGAAGGAGGTTGCGGTTTGGTCCAGGATTAGGGTTTGGGCCTCGGTTCGGTATTTGGATCTGGTTTGGATTTGGGTTCGGGTTTCGATTGAACCCTGGGTTGGGGTTCCTCCATGCTGGGTTGAACTGTGTTGATTGAGGGCGAGGGTAGTTTTGGGGGTAGGGTTGAAAGGTTAGGGTACTCCTGTTGTTAGGGTTAGTGCGAATAGGTCCTCCAACTGCAGGTGTGGTCTTCTTCTGCTCACGCTTTGTCTTGAAATCCAGGTGTTCTCTCTCCATCTTGAGTGCGCATTGCACCACTCGCGAGTAAGTAGGAAGTGTCTGTGCCACTACCGCTCGGCGTGTCTCATTGAGTCCCCATTCAAATTTTCTTGCCTTGTCGTCATCAGTAGGTATCATTGTTGTGCCATAGCGAGACAGTTCTTCAAATCGGGCTGCGTACTGGGTCACGGTCATCGTGCCCTGTTCGAGGTTCATGAATTCTACGGCCAATGCTTGTTTGACAGGTGCTGGAAAATACTTGTCAAGGAAGATTTCCTCAAATCTTTCCCAGGTCATTGTTGCCACTTCATGAGTATTTTTCATCAGGTTCCACCAATGTTGAGCTTCACCCTGCATCTGATAGGTAGCTAGAGCAATTCGATTGCTGGCTTCTTGGATGTCTAGGGTTTCAAGAATCTTTTTGATCTCCTCCAGCCAAGATTCTGCAGCTGTGGGGTTAGGTTCTCCCTGAAAATAGGGCGGGCGACGTTTGCAGAACTCATTTAGTGCCTGACTCCTGGTCATTGGTCCTTTAGGTGTGTGCGGGGCTCCGCGTTGATTCTGGTTATTTGCAGTCGCAGCAGCAATGAATGCTTGCATGAGTTGGACAAGTTCGGGAGTCCCCATTTGGCCGTTGGCTCCATTTGGTCCATTGTTTTGCTCGTTATTCTGGTTGTTTCTTCCTTCCTCCATCTAGATACCGTTATGATATATTTTATTAAGGGGGTTTTATTATAAGAACATATATCTATTGACATTTATATAAACGGAAGCAGTTTATCATAAGAAACTTTCTTTTATTAATAAAACCAAAATAAACACAAAATTTCCTAAAATTTGACGATAAAGGAAAAACAATCAAGCTACTAAAAGTCACGCTACGAAAAGTCACGATAGTTCCTACTACCACAATTATTTTCCTAAAACAAATGCTAAGGGAAATCGATCAATCGAAAAGCACTGGAAAATGTTCCGCTAGAAGACTCTGTTTTTCAACGGTATCCTCTGTGAGCCCGTAGCAACGCCATGTTACTCGCCATAGTGGTTCTTGTTGTCCTTCGCTGGGGTTTGGACTGATATAAGGCTCTAGGCGGATGGGTATCTCTGTAAAGGTGACGTGATCGGTGAAGTCGGCATTCCCTGAAATGATACGATGTTCCTGCTCGGGACGGGACCTTGAGACGCGAGAATAGTGGATGCGATCGGTGTAATGCTCCTGGAATCCTCGGGGTACGGCAATGAGGTAGTAGCCATTATAGCATGGGGCTATGGTCCTTACTGGTCCTAAGTAAGCAGACTGCGCTCGGATCTTGAATGGGCAAGGGTATAGTGGCTCTAGTTGGATATAGACCCAAGTGTTCGGGTCATAACCGGAATGGTGTCCTACCCATGGAATTCCTGCAGGCCGGGTCATCTTAGGGCGAGGTGGAGGGTCGGCATCTATGACTTCACATTCACTGTCGGATTCGTCCATTGGTACAGGAGCTGGAGAAGGTGGGGGTTCTTGCATCTCGAGCCGTTGGTTTGTCAGCCACCACTGTAGCTCAGCGTCCATATCTCTTGGTGCGTCTATGGGTAACATCCAGCCATAGTCGTCCATCTCTAGCTCTTCCAAAAATCCATCTTCACTGTCGGTACTATTACCTGCATCTCCTTCCAATTCAGGTTCAGCATTGTCCATTTCTTCGTCTTGGTCCGGAGGCTCTTCTGGGTCTTCTTCTTCCTCAGCGGGTTCTTGGGGATCCTCCTCTTCTTCAGGTGGTTCCTCGGGATCCTCATCTTCCTCAGGAGGCTCCTCAGGATCCTCTTCTTCTTCAGGAGGTTCCTCTCGTGGTCCTAATTCCACTCCGAGAATGTAGGCTAGCATGTCTCGCCTCTCGCGGTCTTCAACTATGGTGTGAGTGATGGTGTCGACGAGAGTTAAAATCCTTTGGTGAGCCTGCCTCATTTGATAGAGAATCGGAAACATCCCCGCCAAGTAATCGTCTCCCATAGGAAAGTCTGGGGTGGTGGTCATGAATGCCCTTAGACTTTCTACTTCTGCAGTTAGGTGGGTTGCCTCGTCCTCTTCTTGAGTGTTGGGAGGGTTGAGTTGTTGGTTCGGGGTAGGAATCGGAGGCTGGTTATCCATATCTCTATAGTGTGGGTAGTAAGGATCATTCCTAATGTCGAAGCCTGGTATGCTTTCCAAAATATCACGTATTTCCCTCTCGAGTCTAGCCCTTCTCCATGGGCTTGGATGCTGGTCTGTGTATACCTCCCTCTGGTTTGGCGGATTCGCCATCAGTTGTTGATATTGGGCATACAAAATTGGGAACTCAGCAGGTACGTAAGGGTCTCGAAAAGAGAAGTCGGATCCTACGGTGTTCTCCAAAAGGTCTTGTAATTTGCTCCATTCGTCGGCTAGTTGGATTGCGAAGGTGGGGTCCATCTACAAAATAAAGAAAATATAATTATCGTTAGGTTTTTGGTATGTTTCAAATAGCGTTTATCCTAATAAAGTAAGGATAAGCTCAATCTAATGTGAAATTACCCAATTTACCCAAGGCCGAGGGTTGAACCTAAGGCTCTGATACCAAGTTGTAACGCCCCGATTTTTGGAAATAAAATCGAAGACATTTAAGTATTTAATTAAAGAAAACATTTCCTAAATTTGAAGTTTGAAAAACAATTTAAAACAGAATTCTCAATATCGAGATTTACTTATTACAATCCACTGGGGAAATACTAAAATAGTCTTTGGAATATTGAAAAGGGACAATCAACAGAACCATCTTCTAGGTTTGGTAGGGATTCCAAGCGTACTCGGGTTCAGCTCCCACTTCCGGATTTTCCTCCGCATAAAATTGCTCGCCCAAGGGGTTCTGTGTCTCTTCTTGGTACTGTGCTATTACGAGATCCTCTCCATTGAATCCTGTGTCCTCTGGTAAATTGATCGCCGAAGCAATCGATTTACCAGGATACAGACGTATCCGTGAGTGATAAATCACCCAGTAAAATAATCTAACCCAACCACCCCTCTTACTCTACAGTTAGCAATCAAGCAAGATAAACATGGTACGAGGAATATAACATAAGTATTTCATATCAATCAGTTTATTACTATTCATTAACCTGACGTGTGATCTAAGATCTCACCGCGAGATCTTTCCTCCCTCAACCGCTAGTCATGCTCATTCCCATGAGTTCACTTCCCTTTGCTGTCGCAGATACACCTAAGTTATATACCGAGTGTGCATCCCCAATAACTACAACAAGGGGAAAGCTTATCATGCCTGCATCACAACTAGGGTTCGCCTATCTTATAAACCACATCACAACCATTCCACAATCATCACTGGACACCCGCCAGTATATCAATTCATCACTGGACACCCGCCAGTTTCAATCTCATCACAATCTCATCACAACTCGAATTCACACCTGCAGGCAATCTAAAAACAAAAAAAAAAAAAAACTTTTCCAATTCATCCATTAACTAACATCGTCTAAGTGATTACTATTTCGCATACCACCCCATGTCTCTAGGGTCCAATCTATCAGATCAATCAGCAGTTGGAAATAATAATTAAACAAACAGAATAATAATTGAAATAAACAATATGCATAAAATCACATAACCTTTTATGAATGGGCCGTTGCCCTTAGTCTTGTATGATCAATAAGTTATTAATAAGGCAAAGAACTTTTATTAAGTAAAAGTTTTAATAAAAAGAATATAATCTAGGCTTGTTTAAATTTTTATTTAAGAAAATAGATTTGATAAATGACCATAATAATTTCAATAAGTAATTAATAACACTAGAATAAGTAGCATGGATCTAAAAGGAGTCCTACGGTCCTACGTAACATGTTCGAGTATCGAAGAGTGGGTCCGGAGGGTTATGGAATTATTCATAAAATAAAAATGATTTTTAAAGATGTCAAAAGTAGAATAAATGGATAATAGATTGTTTAATAAATAAAATATGTTGAGATTAACAACATATCATCTTTGGGATGTGGAGAATCAAAAAAAAAATATATATGTCGGGAATTAATTAAATGTTTTATAAGGTCGCAAGGATTTTTCGTTTGTAAATATTTACAAGAACTCGAACAAATAATTAATAAATAGATAATAAAATAAAATAAAATATGACATTAACAAGTTATGGTCTTTGAGGTGTTAGAAAGCTAGGAAAATTAAATCGGGGGTCGAAAACGATGTTCGGAGGGTCGAAAAACAGATTCGGAACGAAACTGTCCAAACCGCAAGGTCTGACCGAGTCAACCTTGCGGTGGAGCTCTCTGCCGCAAACTCGCGGCTGGTTCTTGCGGCCCGAACCTTGCGGCCGCAAGGTTGTGTCCAGAATTCGTTTTTTTGGTTTTTCGGCTACGGTTTCGATGCATGGGGTTACGGGGGCTATTGGGTTAGGCCTAAAAACATTAAATATACTTAGAGGAGGGATTGGAGCGGATTATAGTACCTCGAATCGGATTGAATTGAAAAAAAATGGATCTTGAACTTTTTGAAGAAGATGACTTCGGTTGGAGCGAACGGGGGACCTTGGGCTCGAATTGGACGACGCTTGTGGATGCTTGGGATTGCAGAAGATGATTGGAATAGGTAATTCGGATCTCGGGGGTTCCTAGAGCGCAAACCCACTTTTCTCTCTCTCACTTTCTCTCTCTAAAACTCCATTGATTGGAGTTTGATTTTCTTTGAATTCTCTCTCTCTTCTGGACTGATAGGGTGTGAATAATTTCGTGGTGAGTTCTAGGGTCGGGGTTAAGGGTTATTTATAAGAGAATTTTCTATGAGGGTGAATAATTCGTATTCGAAAAGGTTTCAAATTCTTGGGTTTCGATGGGGACGAAATATGGACGAAAATATGGTCAGGGGAGGGGTAGAGATCGAGTAGGAATAGGAGATGGAGAGATGGAAGAGTTTGCATGCATGTATGCAACTTAAAAAAAAATAAAAGAGATAATTATGATAGGATAATTATTTTTTGTAATTATCTAATATTATCTAATAAGGAAAATAGTATTATTGGAATTATTAATACTTTTTAATAATTTTATTAATTAGAAATTACGGGTTGTTACAGAGTCCTCCAACTTAATAGATATATTTTTATCTAAATGTTAATTTGCTTATGATACCGTAGGGTCTTTGCTTTCCAATACAATACATTTGTACATTGAAATTATTCTAGCTTAATGCATTGAAGGAGTATGAATAATTTTGTTCTATTTTTTTAGGCTAAGACAAAATTAGCATACTTATTTTTTTATTTATGAAAAAAATTGCAAAATGAGAATATAAAATAACCTGTTTTTTATTAAATCAAACCAAATATAGAGATTATAAGTTATTACGCTAATAATATATAACAATCAAAACTCAAAATTAAATATCATATTATAATTTTTTTAAAATTTGCGGTAGGCCGTGGCCTTGGCCCCACCATTGAACAAAATAGACCCTCAAAATAGGCCAATCTAAGCTTGCGGCACCGGTGTTGTGTGTTTGCTCACAACACCATCTCCAGGTTAATACACTTAATTCAATTAATGTTCAAGACTAGTGCTCCACCTCTTAATCAAAGAAGATTACAAGCTAGCTAACTTACCGCACAACTTATTTTTTGTAATCGCGTGGAAAAAAAGAATAATGAAATTGTAGAAGTCATTTATAATAAAAGAATTAAAAAAAGTACGATATGAAGACATTTTACAAATGGGTTGCTTTTCAAATTTCATAATATGTTTGTAATATACATTAAAATGGAAAGTTAAATTTCCTCAATATATTTGATTATTCTGTATAACACAAAAATATGATTATTATTTTATTTGCAAAAACAAAAGTAAAAGGTAAAATTTAAGAAATAGTCATTAGTTTGCATAAAATCTTAATTTTAAATTGGCCATTTGGAAGTAGAAATTGTCTGTTCCAATCACACCGTTAGCAAGAGGGACAAAACTGAGATGGAATGTATACTATGAGGTCAAAATTGAAAACATTAGTACTAGAGGGGTGAAATTGAAATTTCATGCAAAGTAAATGGAATATTTCTAAAACTGCAGCTAGGGCTACAAACGAACCAAGCTGCTCGCGGATAGGTCGTGGCTCGACTTGTTAAGGCTCGGCTTGACTCGACTCGTTTGGTTACCGAACCAAGCTTGAACTGAGTTTTGGGCTTGTTTACTAAACGAGTCAAGCTCGACACTCAAAAGCTCGGCTCAGCTTGCAAAAGCTCAACTTGTTTGTATAGACTCAACTCATTTAAAGAGGCTCGTCAAATAAATTAGCCAAGCTCGGCCCGTTTACAAACGAGCCAAACTTGAACACTATGAAGCTCGACTTGGCTCGTTTACACCTCTAACTGCAGACAAATGAGGGTGCGCGCGTTTCCACTAAACTAAATGGAGTGAAGCACAAGTTTTCTCAAATATCTAGGCAGATTATTTTCTTCACATATATCAACTAAAATACTTTTTCACGGAAATAACTTGACTATCCCATTAACATTTGTCTGTAGTTCATTTAGTTCGGTGAAAACGCAACCTAAATGGACGAATGCTCCTCTGACGTAAAGAAGCACACAAGCTCTAGTCACTTTGCATGATTGCCTTATTGGCAAATCCCCAATTAAGGAAAATGGTAAATATTAAGCCGGAGGGCCTTTATGTTTAACCAAAGTTATGTGCAAAGAAATCCGATGATTCTCTACCCATAAACCCTAACCGTATCTATTGGAAAATGTTAAGGTCCATGAATTGGATCCATGAAAGTCTCCATGAGCCGTCCATTTATCCTTCAGGGAGACTTTCATGGATTCAATTCATAGACTATTAGACTGTATCAAGCCCTTATGTATTTCCTACAAACACTCACCTAGTGACTTTTTTATTTTTTTGTACTTCGGAAATTTCACCTAGTGACTATTGCTTCTTCTGTACAGAGAGAGAATAAGGAAAACAAGAAGTTGACCATGATAAATTGAGTGATCGTCAGGGGAATGAAGCTTTGAGAGTGTGACCCTAAGTGGTTGAATAAAAACTCATCAAAATGGATTTTGGGGTTTTTTTGTTGTTTATAAGGGCAGCTTTGAACTTTTTTCTTTTTCTTGTCAGAATCAACGCCAACTTGTTTGACACAACTTCTGCTTCTGCTTCTAGGACGAAAACAACATAAACAAGCTGGAAAAAAGTTTTAACTCCGAAAATATCTATTTTGATGCTTCTGCTTATAGGATGGTGAAGATCAATGTAGATGCCGCTGTACCTAAGAGGTCCAATACAAGTGGAACAGGTGCTATTGCGAGAGGAGAGAATGGTGAAGTTCTGGGTATCTCTTTGAACAGTTACACGGGAGTGACCTCTCCTAGGGTCGAAGAAGCTATGGCTATTCGAGATGGGATGCAACTGGGAATTGCCTTGAAGTTACCACGAATGATTATTGAATCGGATTCGGAGTTGGTTATACGAAATTGTCTCGCATCTACAGAACCACCCTCTGATGTTAGAGTTTTGGTTCATGATTGCATTTTGCTTAAACAAGCATTTACGTTTTGTGAGTTTAATTCAGTTGAACGTGAATGTAATCGGGCTGCACATGATTATGCTAAAAAAGCCATTTCTAGTGGTTTGTCCGACATGTGGACAACCATTCTGCCCCCATGGGGTTCCTTGCTCTCTGATGTATATAGGCTATTATCTACAGATGAATAACACTTCTCCCTTTTTGCCAATAAAAAATAAAAAAATTCCGCTTTCTCGATAATAAGTTCTTACCATAATTCAAGCCGCAGCCTATATAAGTAAACACACGAATACATGGGGTTAATTTTATTGAAAAGGTTGAAGTTTATTGTGCAAAGGAATGGGCTAAAGTTGATTACAAACCCGGAGAATGTTGCACTGATATATATATATATATATATGGCTCCAAAATTAAACACACGGCTGTGAAAGTAATAAACATACCAGAGAACTGTACATGCTAGAGGCCTGCAATTCGATCCTGCACGTAAAGCTCAAAATTAGATGCTCCCAGGTCCTACCTAATATATTATCTGATTGAAACAAAATTAAATTTACAGCAAATTAAAGAATGAACTACATACCTTGGAATTATCTTGTGATGTAGAGAGAGAGAGAAGGCTAGCTATGGTCATGGGACAAATACGTGATATTGGTACGGCTCAATTAAAAGATAGAACGCTATATTTAGAGCACTAGCACTACTACAATAATAGATATGCATCACACTAAGGAGATTCACAAAGATCACGGTTTTCAGTGAAAGTGTGATAAAAAGTGGTGATTAAAATTTTTTATCGCAGTTTAAGTCCAAAACTGAGATAAAAAGTGGGTTTTTAGCGCGGAATAAAAGACCTCGCTCTTGCGGCGAGATAAAAGAAAAACAACCTCACCCTTGCGGTGTGATAAAAGATTTTAGGGCGAAAAAAAATAAGATAAAAGATCTCGCTCTTGTGGCGAGATAAAAGAGAAAAGACCTCATCCTTGTAGCGTGATAAAAAAGAGAAAAGACCTCACTCTTGTGGCGTGATAAAAGATTTTAGGGCGGGAAAAAATGAGATAAAAGATCTCGCTCTTGTGCCGAGATAAAAGAGAAAAGACCTCACCCTTGTAGTGTGATAAAAAACTTTAGCGCGGAAAAAAGTGAGATAAATGATCTCACTCTTGCGGCGAGATAAAAAGCCTATCCATTTTAGGAGCGCGGTCTGACACGTGGGCGGACTGGTACTCATTTAGGCGGGCTTTGAAAAGTTATGTGATGAAAACGAAGTCGTTAAAGGACTTTGAAAAGTTCTTTGATCTTTACGTTTCATCTTCATCTTCACACCCAAAAAAGATAGAGAGAGAGAGAGAGAGAGAGAGAGAGAGAGAGAGAGAGAAGGCAAATTTCATGACTAGATTCCATCAGTGCCCACTTGTTTCTTAAAACGACGGGCTGGCTATTCCACTAGTGCCTGATTTTCACGTGGGCGAGTGTGATCTTTATGGTTTATTGTAGTAGTAAAATTTAGTTCTTTCGGATGTCTTTCAAGTGTTTGACCCATTAGGTAAAAAAAGAATTATATTATTATGGCTTAGCCTTGTCTGAAAAGGATTAAAATATAATTGGGAAGCCACCATTGAAATTGAAATTGAAATTCAATATAAACACAAAATTCATGTGAAATGGTTAGTTTATAAAAAAAATAAAATGTAAAGTTTGTCCATAATGTTACAATATACAGGTTGTGATAATTTTCATAAAGTTTGTCTATATCATGTTAATTGCATTTCTAAAAATTCAGCAAATTTTAAGGAAAAAGAAAAAGTTTTCTCACTTTAAGAAGTAAGTATAAATATTTTTGTTTTCCTATTGTAACAGAAGTTCTGGGCTAGCTTAGTGGTAAGGGTTTGGAAAATCAACCAATGGTGCATGGGTTCGAAACTTGACAATGACAAGAAAAGAAGGTCTAATAGATACAAAGAAAAGATCACGCGCAATGATTTTCTATCTCACGGTTTATAACCGTGATAAAAGAAATAACCGTGATAAAAGAAAGTGACTTACAATCACACTCAAATCCATCACGGTAGCAAAAGCGTGATGGAGAACTTACAATCACAACCAATAGCTGTGATCTTTATTTGAACCGCACTAATATCTCGTATCGAGACTGTACATAGGAGTCGAGATAGATGGGGATTTATATATTCTTTCCCTCAACAAAGGTAGCTCAATTATTAATCACTTATGCTAATCTCCTAATGCCGGTCAAAACATCTCAAAAAATTTATTAAAATCAAAGCCCAACTATCCCAACACCCGACCAAATAAGCCATTTACCCCATTTGGCAACATTCCTAGATTATTTATTTGGTGTTTGAAAGTTTGAATCTTTATTAGTATATGTTTAGTCGTACACGTTCAAGTAAAATAAGGAATAAAGAAATGTCTACCAAGCAGGCTCAAAACATATGGGACGGCTCCTGGAACAAACTTGGAGAGAGAGAGAGAGAGAGAGTATTGCAGAAATCTTATCAGATATATATGAGCAAAGAGGCATTTGGAGATAGCTCCAGCCTCCAGAGTTGCGTAAGAAGAAAACAAATGAGGTTTAGGGGGATGGCATGGGAGGGTTGCAATGAAAGAACATGTCCTTTGAGAAGTACCAAAAAAAAGAAGAAGAAATTGTCCTCAGAGAAACCTCATCTAGGAGTATTTATGAGAGAGAGAGAGAGAGTTTTTATTTTTGAAGAAGATGGCATTGAATTTGCCAACAACCAAGCAACAAAAAAGAGGTTGGTTATTTATTCAAAAGCATAGACACAGATGAAAAAGGTTAGAGAAGGGAATCTGGACCGTTCAATAACATTTAAGAGGTTGCAAAACGCATGTTTGTATCCCTGACACCTGCGATATTTGGGTCGATGTCCTTTTTTTATGACCGAATGTTTTTAGCCTTCTTCTATTAAAGTTTTTATTTTTAAAGTACTTATTTTTTGTTTTACGAGACATACATTCTTTTACAATACATCACATTTGATTCAAAAAATAATAGGCCCCATTCCTCTAAGGACCCTTAAAAGATAAATACTTATTTTGGGTTTTTGGAAAGAGAAATAAAAACCCTTGTTCCACTAAGGGGTTTTTAAGAAATAAGTAGTAATTCAGTGTGTCATTTTTTATTGCTTAAATTTTTCAATATGGATCTTAAAGAATATGCAATGTAAATCTTCTTTGATAGATCTCAATTAATTCTATAGGTGAATTTTACAAATGGTCCCTCTAGTTTGCATGAATTCTCATTTTCGTCCCTCTAGTATCAATTGTGTTACTTTTAGCCCTATAATTTGCATTATGTCTCAATTTCGTCCGTCTCGCTTACGGCGTTAATGAAACAAATGGAATTGGAGGACAAAATTGTCATTTCTCCTCACAAAGGGACTAAATTGAGATTTCATGCAAACTAGAGGGACTATTTCTACAATTTTATTTTTTACTTTTGTTTTTGTAAATAAATTTAAAATACTTCATATGTAATATATTTCTCATCTCATTTTATATTGAACAATCAGAATATGTTGAAATTATTTAAAGTTTTTATTATATATATCACAAAAAATGTGAGAAAATTCGAAAAGCAACCCTTATGTTAAATGTCTTGGTATTGTATTTTTTTTTCAATTGAATTTTCGCTCTAGTTATTTTCTTTGTCACATGATTAAAAAGAAAAAGTTGTTCAGTAGTATTTAGAAATCTTGTAATTATGTTTAATTAAGCAATGAAACACTATTGAATATTAAGAGATCAAATACATTAAAATATGGGTATAAATGTATTTATTTTGGAACTTACTCATAAGATCACTCATATAACAAATAAACACGGATTTAATTTGAACGTTTTTTTATCGGGTGAAAAAATAAGGAGATTATAAGAACATTATAAAAAGACATTAGCTAAGGGGTTGATTTGTGAATTTCTAATATTTTGTAATGTGTAATGAAATATAAATTTTTTCAATATAGTTTGATTACCCAATAAAAAATAATTCAGTTGTCGAATACATTACTTATGGTCTTTTTTTATTATATTTGCAAAAAACAAAAGTAAAATGTAAAATTTTAGAAATAGTCCCTCTGATTTACATAAAATCTCAATTTAGTCCCTCTATGAGAAAAAATGACAATTTTGCCCTTCAATTCCGTTTGTTTCATTGACGGCATCAGGGAGAGAAACGAAATTGAGATGGAATGAAAACTATAGGGTTAAAATTGATACAATTAACATTAGAGGGACAAAGATGAGAACTCGTGCAACTAGAGGGACCATTTATAAAATTATCCCTAGTTCTATTATAAAAGTTAATTATCAAAATCATGAAATTTATCATAAATTGAAAGATATAAGTGATCAAAAAATGACATAGATTTTGGAATGTAGAAATAAGAAGGCAAAATAAGAAGGTAAAAAGTTTGTGAAACATGAATTCTTATTGGGTAAAAAATAAGTACTTATTATTTTGTTAGTGGAACGGGGATTTGTTCTAATATCATCTCCAATATTTTTAGTCAATTTTTCCAAGCAAAGTTATTTTTGACTAGGTTGTATTTTGTTGAGGACTAGGCCCCGTTCCGCTAAGCGAAATAAGTACTTATTTGAACTATTTTTTGAACACATTCTGACCATAATTCAAAAAGCTGAAAATGGAAAGCCAAAAAATAGGCTCCCAAACACCCCCGACTATTATATAGATCATCTATTTAAATTCGTAACTTTTTATTACGATTCGAAGGTCTTTTTTACAAAGGTCCTCTCACAATCAATAAAATCCTGACTTTGCCATTGGAGGCCTACATAGCAGCCCATGTGGTGACAAAATGCTACATTTGTTTTGTCCTAAGAAAAGCATACAACTTGATACTCCCTCCGTTCCTTATTTAGAGTTCAGTATTTCATTTTGGGGTGTCACTTAATAAGTGTACATTTTGTAAAGTTAGGGGGGTAAAAGTTTGTGTATTGTCTATTTTGTCCCTAAAAGTATATTTCATTTTGAAAAGTTAGTGAGTAAAAATATAATGATGATGGGTAAATAGGGAAAATGGAGGAAAAATTGATGTGAAAGGTGTAATAATGATGTCTTTTTAATAAGTTGGAGTTACGAAGCAGGACACTTAAAAAGGGACGGAGGGAGTACTTGTTTGGCACACTGATAATCTCACCGCGGTAAGGCTACAAGTAATAGTATGTTGTTGCCACCCTTACCAAATATACAACTAGAGGTGGCGAACGGGCGGGTTTGGGCGGATTGAAACGGGTCACGGGTTAAATATGGGTGGGTCGAATATGGGTCAAAAAGTAAATGGGTTAAAACGGATCGGGTAAAATATGGGTCAAGTCAAACTCAAACCCGTCCGACCCGACTCATTTCCTCTTCTTCTTCTTCTTTTTTGTTTTTTTTTCTTTCAAACTAATTGTCCTATATCGAAACTCAGACTTCCTAAACAAAAATACCATATCTATGAACCTTTCATAATCAATAAGAAAAAAAATCCCAAGTCATGCCTTAAAAAAAAACATGAAATCGTCTCTGGTTTTACTATTAAAATTAGAGGTGGCAAATGGGCGAGTTGAAACGGATCATGGGTTGAATATGGGCAGGTCACATATGAATTACTATCAGTTTCACTGAAATGCAGGAATGAGACTAGATTAAGAATTAAAAAGTAGTTAGTGATTTTTTTTTGTCTTCATTTAAATTTTTTCGTATTTGTTAGTTTTGTATCAAATTTTTGTGACTTATTGATTCTTATAGACGAGAGAAACTAAAAAAGTAAAAAAAAAAATGATCGAAACTTATAATTTTTTTGAAAAAATAAAAAAAAAGTAAAAAAGACAGCTCTTTACCGATGAGAAATATACTACCTGGGTCTATGTAGGTACTAGCTAGGTAGTCCCAAGATAACTTAATAAGGTGAATTGGTCGATTTACCCATGAATTCAAGCTAAATTTCGCTACAGGATTTTTTGCCTTTATGGGCTTTTTTCATTTTGTCCTTATTCATTTTTTTCTCATTAATTTGTTTTGCAACAAACTTTTTACTCTTATTGATTTGTCTTGACGTAAGGAATCGGAAAAGTAAATTGATTTATTGGCTTATGTTTGTCTTTATTCAAAAAAAGTTTAGATTTTGATCGTAATTTTTTATTTTTTAGATTCTTTTCGTCACGAGAACACAACTGTTTGGCTATTTTCTCCGAGAGAGAATTCTCCGATGCTGAGCATGCCAGAAAATTTATTTCATCAACTCTTCCAACCACCCCTGGTGTAACGGCTCGACCAATATCACTGGTCCAACCTACATGGGCATTGTGATCAATTGATCCCCTCAAGTCAGGTTGGTTGAGGCCAATCTGTTCATTCAGGCCAACGATCTGGCCTTCATTCACATGTACACCATCATTAATTCGAAGTCTTGTCGGATCGTTTTTCCACAATCTCTCCTAAAACTAATTGATGTTAGGAAGGGCTTCAATTAAGTCTTTTTATGGCATTCGACATCACACCTGCAAGTGTAACGATCCGGATTTTCGAGCCAATTTTTTTTTTTCTAATAATAATATTATTAAGATTATTTTCTTAATACAATTACCTATTTTCTTTTTTTAAAAAAAAAATACATAAATACATGTATTATTATTTTTCTTTTCCTACATGCATGCACACTCCTCCCATCTCTCCCTCTCCTACTCCTACTCAATCTCTACTTCCTCCTTGATCCTATTTTTCATCCATATTCCCGTCCATCTCAAAACCCAAGAGTTAGAGTTTCATTAAAACACAATCTTACATCCCTCATCAAAATTCTCCTATAAATATCCCATTAATCCGACCCTAGGGCATACCACGAAATTCTCCACATCCCACCAGTCCAGAAGAGAGAGGAAATTCGTAGAAAATCAAACCCCAATCCATGGAGTTTTAGAGAGAGAAAGAAAGAGAGAGAAAAGTGGGTTTCGTAACTACGATCAACCGAAACTCAAATTGATCGTTCCAATCACTTCCCTCGACCCCAAGCATCCCCAAGCATCATCTAATTCGAGCCCAAGGTCCCCCGTTCGCCCTAACCGAAGTCGTCTTCTCAAAAATTCAAGTTTCGTTTTAAATTCAATTCGATCTGATTTGAGGTACTATAATCCATTCCAACCTCTTCTCTAAGTATATATTGTGTTTATATGCTTAACCCTATGCCCCAATTGGTCCCATGCATCAAAAACCGAGCCAAAACGGAAAATATGCTCACTGCGTTCATATTTACCATTTTGATATTATTTTTGATTCCGACAATCTGTTTGTAATTATTTACGTAGAAGATGACACTTTTGATATTTATTTTAAAATCTTTCTGATATTAATATTTTAAACAAATACTTAATTGATATTATGTTATTACAGTAAAATAGCATCTTAGTATAAAACGTATTAGTTATATCAGTTTAATTTATCTGGTAGATTGAGTTAATTAATAAAAGTTTTTAATCCTTGCGACCATCCAAACATCGTTTTCGACCCCCGATCTATTTTTCCTCGACTTCTAACACCTCAAAGATCATAACCTGTTAATGTCATATTTTTTTATTTTTTTATCTATTTATTAGTTATTTATTTGATTTCTTGTAAAAGTTTACAAACGAAAAATCTTTGCGACCTTATAAATCATTTTATTAATTCCCGAAATATTTTTTTTAGATTCTTTACATCCCAAAGATGATATGTTGTTAGCCTCAACATATTTTATTTATTAAATAATTTATTACCTATTTATTTTACTTTTGACGACTTTAAAAATCGTTTTTATTTTTAAAATAATCTCACGACCCTCCGGACTCGATTTTGACACTCGATCCCACTGTGTAGAATCATAGAAACCTTTTTAAGGTCATGTTAATTATTTCTAATATTATTATTTATTTACTGTGTTCATTATGATCTTTAATCAATTTAATTTCCTAAATACAAATTATACAAGCTTAGATTATTTTCTTTTATTAAAACTTTTATTTAATAAAAGTTCCTTGCCTTATTAATAAATTGTTGGTCATACAGGATTAAGGGCAACGGCCATTCATAAAAGGCTACGTGATTCTTTTTATGATTATTGTTTATTCCAATTATTATTCTGATTGCTTATTTATCATTCCAACATTTGATTGATCTGTTAGATTGGACCTTAGAGACATGGGGTGGTATGCGAAATAGAAATCACTTAGACGATGTTAGTTAATGGATGAATTGGAAAGTTTTTGTTTTTAAATTGCCTGCAGGCGTGATTTTGAAATATGATGAGATTGTGATGAGAATTGAAACTGGCGAGAGTCCAGTAATGAATTGATATACTAGCGAGAGTCCTGGCGAGAGTCCAGTGGTAATTTGAGAGTCCTGGCGAGAGTCCAGTGGAACATTGAGAGTCCTGGCGAGAGTCCAGTGGAACATCGAGAGTCCTGGCGAGAGTCCAGTGGTAATTTGAGAGTCCTGGCGAGAGTCCAGTGGAACATCGAGAGTCCTGGCGAGAGTCCAGTGGTAATTTGAGAGTCCTGGCGAGAGTCCAGTAGAACATTGAGAGTCTTGGCGAGAGTCCAGTGGAACATCGAGAGTCCTGGCGAGAGTCCAGTGGTAATTTGAGAGTCCTGGCGAGAGTCCAGTGGAACATCGAGAGTCCTGGCGAGAGTCCAGTGGTAAATTGAGAGTCCTGGCGAGAGTCCAGTGGTAAATTGAGAGTCCTGGTGGTGTTCCAGTGATAAATTTTGATGATAAAACCTGGAGGTGGTCCAGTGACGTTTTATGTTGATAAAACCTGGAGGTGGTCCAGCGATGTTTTGTGATGATAAAACCTGGCGGGTAGTCCAGAGATGTTTTCTGTTGATAAAATCTGGCGGTGGTCCAGTGATGTTTTGCGATGATAAAACCTAGCGGAAGCCTAGCGATATTTTGTGACAGTAAAACCTGGCGAGTAGTCTAGAGACGTTTTCTGTTGATAAAACTTGGCGGTGGTCCAGCGATGTCTTGTGGAAATTTTGATGTGGTGATTAATATAGGCAAACCCTAGTTATGGTCTGGGCGTGAATAGTTTTCTCTTGTTGTTAGGCTATTGGACAGAAATGAATAAATTCATGTGTGATACTTCTATTTTACTTTCCTGCATTAATAATATATGGTTATCTGCTAGCTGTAATGTAAGATGGGTGGTTGGGTTGGATTATTCTACTGGGTGATTTATCACTCACGGATACGTCTGTATCCTGGTAAATCGATTGCTTCGGCGTTCAATTTGCCAGAAGGCGCAGGATTCAATGGAAGGGATTCATCAATGGTGCAGTTCGACACGGAAAGAATATCAGGAATGGAGATCGAGTATGCTTGGGATCCGTATCAAGCCTAGAGTCGGCTCTGAAGTTAATGTACTTTTGAATCAGTAAATCTATCTTGAGATTTTAATAGCGAAACCTTTATTTTGGAAAATTATGTTTATTTAGAAAATTTTCTTAAGAAATTATTTTATATTGCTTCCGAAAAATCGGGGCGTTACAGCAAGTCTGTTTTTAGAGCGATCGCAGAGAGTGACATTGTATAACCAAATCCATTGGGATACTCCGGACCCAACATCTGCCATTGCTTTGACTTCCTCATTCCTCTCCTATTCCAAGTCTGAGCGAGGAGCATCTCCTTGTTTTCTACTACATTTTTCCATGATTTCAACATTTCGAGATCTCACCAAGTGTGCCAAAAAATATGTTTGGTTAAACTGTCAATAACCGTTTTCTCTTCTCTCCAAATGCTGTCGTTTGAGGATTCAAGTTATTCAACCCATTGACCCATAAAAAGTGTGCCCATACCCTATTGGCAATGCCACGTTGTGTTCTGTCATTGGGTGGCTAAATTTAGGTGTAAATATAAACACATTCACCCTAAATTTAGGGGATTGTGAATTTTTTACTAGATACCGAGATAGAGTTTACTTGAATTGTTTGGTGAGATTCAAACCAATTAATTAGCCGGCGGAGATGAGCTGAGGGCAAGTACTTGGCCCGCCGTGAGTTATGTGATGCAGACTTGCAGTGTTGTTGTCAAAAGTAGGGGAAACAAGAGGAGTTATCAACAGTACTGCCACCCACCAATTAAATAGTACTAGTAGAGGCTGGTGTGTGCGCAAGTTGAATTTTGATAAAATAGTGAAAGAAAATGGGTACATTAATTCACGAATATGTCTAGTGTTACATCCGTTTGATCCACGGGATAACAGAAAAAAAGAGTTCATTTGATCCACGGGATAACAGAAAAAAAGAGTTCATGTTGATTTTTTTCCGTTATCCCGTGGATCAAACGGATGTAACGCTAGACAAATTCGTGCATGTACCCGTTTTGTCTCACTATTTTGTCAAAAATTTGACTTGTACACTACCCGGCCTTTAGTTAGGATAAAGCCAATTTATCAAACGGCAACAAAACTCTGAAACTTTGAAAAAACATCCTCAGTCCTCACCTAACCAAAGTATGGAAAATGCTACTTTCGGGATAGCTTGAAAACCATAAATGAAACCCGCACAGCAAATGTGCACAGATTGCAGTGTGGGGCCCACTATGAGTCCCACACAAACGATACGAATCGTTCATTAAATGCAAAAACATTTTTTCAAATGCCCCTCACGAAATAGATAGATAATAGATACAATATTATATAATATACTAATAGATTACCCACTCCCAAGTTAATCAGTAGAGTGGAGATTCACAGAACAGAGCAACGTGGTGATTTGAGTTGCTTCTTGCTTCTTAATCTTCATTGGTTTCAATACAGTTTTTTGCTTAAAACTTGGGATGAATTTGTTATTAGGAGTGTCTTTTGAGCATTAACTGGAGAACCAAACAAGGGAGAAGGAGTCAAGACTCGGGAGCTTGGGAATATTTCTGGTGCCTTAACGACACATTTTTGTGTTTTAATCATAGCAGGACTCCAAAGTTCTTTATCAACGATTTGCTGAGATTGGGGCCGTTTGGGAGGCTGCTTTTTTTTTTTGTTGTGCATTTTGCATTTTATATTTTCAATTGTAGATTATTTTTTTATTGTGGTTTGAATATATGGTGAATCTGTAGAGTGTTTGGGAGATATGTACAAAATAAAATTGCAAGTAGTGTTTGGAGGCTAATCCTCAAAAAAATAGATTATGAATTGATCTTCTACCATGTTGCCATTGGTTATATATTAGTGTATTATTAGTGTATGAATAACCCTTTAAGATTGACATTGGAGTAATTTTTTAATATTGTTATTCAAATATCCTCACAAATATTAATGTCCCATATTTAATGTAATCATTTTTTAGATTGATTAGTATTAATTTTAATATTATTAATTAAAATATATTCATAAATACTTTTGTCCCATATTTAAAAGTCTCTATTTTTTTCTAATCAGAACGTCAAAAATACTTTCTTAAAAACATTTTAAGATAATATTATTACAACATCTATAGATTTGGAGAGAATAGGGGCTAGGGTTACACACAAAAACAAAAAAGAACGCAATTTTGGAAATATGATAAAAAGGAAGGGGTTATTGGGTCTTTTTGATCTTAGGGGAAAACCAGAATACAAAATAGTAAATTAAAGGCCGCCCCCATTTTTTAGCCTCGATTTGAAACCAACCCTGAATATTATTCCCAAACCTAAATAGGCTCGTTTACCTACTTGATGACTTTTTTGCCCTCAAATATCCAGTCCAAGAGTAAATAAAAACTGAACTCTCCCCCCCCCTATCTCTCTCTCTAAACCACTACCGGCAACACCACCAACACCTCTCACTATGTCTCTCCCTCCACCAATGGAGAAGCTCCGACCACCGCCGCCACCGTCTCCTCTCCGACAACGTCGCCATCGCGCCACCACCACCACGCCTGGTTCTTCTCTGCCACATCACTGGCGGAGGTGGGCGAGACCATGATCGCAGTTCTTCGAGTCAAGATCTGAATTCGCTGCCGCCCTCAGCGGCAACGACAACAATCTGAATCTGCCGCCGATCGCGATGGCCAGAGTTTTGAAAGCATCACCGGCGTCGAGAGACTCGATTTCGATAAGTAATCAAATCTTAGTTTGACTCGATTTTTTGAAGAAATTAATGGATAGTCTCGTCGTCTGTGGGGCGGAAGTATTACGTCGGGATTTTGTCGAGAATCAGTTGGAGCCTGGGTGTGAGATTCTGATGCATAAAAAGGCTTGATTACTTAATTTTTCCTTAGATTTTTCTTTTCTTTTTTCCTTTCGTTTTTTTGTGATGGTAAAATATATATAAGTGGATTTTGGAAATTGGAATCTCTTTTTGTGATGGTAAAGTTGTTTTGGTGTGGAGTACTGAGGCTATATGAGCTGCGTATTTTCGGTCATGTGAACTGTGTAGTGGGCTATCTGAACTGTGTGTTGTGGGTTTATGTGATCTGTGTATTTTTCTATGAGAACTGTGTATTTTATGTGAGAATTGTGTATTGTCCGTGAGAACTGTCTATGAGAACTGTGTATTTTCTATGAGAATTATATATTTTCTATGAGAACTGTGTATCTTAGTGTGTGGTGAGACTATTTGAACTGTGTACTTTCTAGTTCACATAACCCAGTTTTCATAGTTTGTTCACGTAGCATAGAAAACTAGCAGTTCTCATAGAACTGACTATGGAAATTATTTTTGTTCAATTTTTGTTCGCGTGTGTATTTTCTATGAGAACTGTGTATTGTCCATGAGTACTATCTATCAGAACCATGTATTTTCTATGAGAACAATATATTTTTTATGAGAACTGTATATTTTAGTGTGTGGTAAAACTATGTAAACTGTGTATTTTTCTGTTCACATAGTCCAATTCTCATAACCATTTCACAAAGCTAGTTCTCTATGAGAACAGTCACTTCTCATAATCAGTTCTCATAGAACTGATTATGAGAATTAACAGTTCACATAGCCAGTTCTCATAACTCAGTTCACATAGCCACTTCACATATCGAAGGGTATTTTTGTCCGAAATAATATGATTCAGGAATTGATTATAAAAATATAGCTCTCATAGCCTCAGTTCTCATAGCCATAGTTCAGGGGTATTTTTGTCCAAAACAATATGTTAACTCAGGGTATGTGAACTGGCAGGGATATTTTTGTCCAAAATATTCTGTTAACTGGCTATGAGAATTGGCAGTTCACATAGCTAAGGGTATTTTTGTCCGAAATATATGGGTTAGGAGATGATTCTAAAAATATAAATTTTTACTAAAAATGGACATGTACACAAAATGTTACAAAGAATGGGCAAAATAGTAAAAATGCATGAAAAGTCAAGAAAAATAACTGAAATAAAGAAGGAATATTTTTGTCAGGACTAAATTAAGTCCGAAACTACTTTTTGGGGCCGGCCTAAAAATTCCCCAATACAAAATCTCCTCGAGAGCAGATTTTTAAATTGTGTCTCCCAAACATCTGTAATGCCAAAATGAAAATTTTAAAAATAGAAAATCCATAATTTGGCACCAATGGGGCTCTGAAATGGAGAATGAATGTGACATATTGGAGAGAGAATTTGTAATTTATTTTCACTTTTTACACTTTATGAGAGAATCTAGGAGGGATCCATCGTACTTTTTAGACATTTGGGTCTCCAAATTGCCTTTGGTACTCCTATTTTGGAGACAAAATCTCTAAAAAGTATGATGGGTCTCTCATAGATTCTCTCATAAAGTGCAAAAAAAGGGAATAAATTATAAAATCTCACTCCAATATATTACATCTATTCTCTATTTTGGAGTTTTAGAGATGACCGTGGTTGGAGATGCTCTCAGTGTGGTGGGGACGGAATGAGACAGTAGAGCTGGGGCATTTGTGTCAACGTTCAAAAATAATAATCTTTTCAATGGAAACAATAGTAGCTACTTGAGAGATACTACATACACTACATAATTACACTACACGTTACACTATACTTTATGTGGGATCCATTTCAGATCCCACAAGCCACTACGAATTTAGAAATAATATTTATCGATATCCATTGGAGCTGATTTTTTACAGGACCCCATAAAATAATATTTTAAAATTTATCGATTTTTTTTTTTTGGATTTTTATAGGACCCAAAAAAGCCCACATAAGATGTAATGTAATTATTTAGTGTACCTATGTTTAGTGTAACTACTTTACCGTAGCCTCTACCTCCCCATAAGATAAGAGTAGAGTATACGAACGTTAATGCAATCCTAATAAATGCCATTATGGCACATTTTACCCAGCGAACCGAATTCAAACTAACATCTGATTTTACTTTACGTTCTAATTCTCAATTTTTAATCTACGTTTTCATTCTCGTTTTTTGCTGGCATTAATTCCTGTAATTTAATACTCCTAATGTTCGCAAATTTAGACCTTTAAAAAGATGAATTTTTTGATTTAATACTTCTATTTTTTTTCACAAGAAGTTCTATTTTTAGTTTAAAAGTTCTGCATGCCTGCCTACCTCCCTCTCTGTGGCTCACACACACCTTTTATTGTGCACACGAGTGGAGAGATAGGGAGGCATGTGGAAATTTATGGGAGGACCTAGTGAACCATGGAACTATTGAGGGAGGACCTTCCACCCATGAACTTAAAAAAATAAGACTAGGCCAAAACGCTTATATGATGTAGGCATGGAGTCAGTGACCACTTGGATGTGTGCGCCAAGCAAAATTGATGAAGGATATACGCGTCCGGCTCCCATGCCCCAATCCGGTTTTGGGGCATCATGCCCCCCCCTTTTTTTAAACCGTTGGATCTTTTGATTCAATCTCAGCCCTTGATCCATCCCCCTTCTCTCTCCTCTTAACCTTCTAAACCGGTTACTCCTCTCGCTCTTTCTCTATCTTCTCTTCTCACGCCCACAGCTGGGAGCAGGACGCACGCCATGGCCATGCTCTCATCCTCCTGTCCTCCGCCATAGCAGTCCCTCCACACCAACTCCTCCACAGCATTCTTGGACGCTCTTCCACAGCATCTTGTCTTCTCCTTCATAGCAGTTATCACTCGAGGTACCTGCCCTCTCCCTCTCTCTCGCCAAAACACACACACAGAGTGTGGGTTGCGACCCTCTCTCTCTCTCTCTCTCTCTCTCTCTCTCTGGGTCGAACACACACATAGTGTGGGTTGCTTGGGAAAATCGGGGAAGATTTAGGGTTTTGTGAAAATCAGGGCAAATTTAGGGTTTTGTTTAAACCATGTTCAATCTAGCTTGGTTATTCATGCTTTTTGTATTATTGTTGTCCTATTCAAAAAAATTGAAAGTAGTATCTTTGGGTAAACTTTGGATTAAATGATTTTCTAGCTTAGTTACCCTTTTATTGGGCTATTTAAGACATTAACTTCATTACTACTAGTTTATCATAGGAAATGGGTGTATGTATCCCTTTTCAAATGATTACACCAAAGGTTTGTCGATTGGAGGCTTGTCGAGTTGATTTTGTTAGAAATGACTTGACATTCTAAGCTAACAGTGATATCTTGAGATCTTGTTGGTTTACTGGCAATGTGAGAAGGCTTGTGGAATATTTCCCTTAAAGAAAAGAAGGTTTACTTTGACCCAGGGCAGTTTGTTTGGAGTTAGAGATTTGTTATGTTATGTGATACTACCTGTTTTGTTTGGAGAGTCAGCATCATTTTATTTATAATTTTATTGCTCAAAACTAAGAGATATCGCGCTATGAATTTTTGTGCTTGTATGTAGTAGATGTGGTTAGATTAAGATTACTCCCACTGCTTTGTAGAAATGTTAGATGTATTTTTGACTTAGAAAACAAATGCCATGACTTTTGTCTGAGTCATTAAAGGAAAAATAGAGTTATTGATATGGTATAAAATTTCATTATTCTAGGTATCTAATTATTCAAGAGAAAATTGACATGAGATTTGAGAGACTGTACCTTGATTGTTCTATGGTTCACAAAAGAGATCAATGCCTTTTTTTCCTAGACAGCTCTAGCTTGGTTGTTTTTTAGCTCTCTGTCTATTCCATGGCTGCTAAATGTTTCCTTAACTTAAAACAGGTCTATTATTTGAAGAGTTGAAAGAAATGGATGAAGAATGCCGTAATGAAGTTCCGAAGCAGCCTCGTAATGCATGAAGAATGCCGTAATGGATGTATATTGTGGCTTATGTAGATTGATGCCTTTTTATAGTTAACATGCAGCTGCCTTTTTGTTAGTTAACATGGCTGTTGACTGACCATGTAAATTACTACTAATGATATTGTGGTTGCCTTTTGTTATTCGGAATAGCTAAAAATTTATGGTATGTATTCAATGATATCGAGGCCTTTCTTTGTTTTGATGAATATTGAGAAATTTTATGCCTGCTTGTTGTGAATGAAGGGATACCCTACCATTTTAGTGGTCATGTCATAAAACTGGAGGTGCTTACCATGTCAAATAACATACTTACCACGAATATAGGGTGTACATAACTAAATTGGACATTCTTACCACAGATTTTGGAAGGAAAAAATAGTGACTACCATGACAAAGAACATACTTACCACGAATACAGAATGTACATAACTAAAACTGGACATTCTTACCACATATTTTGGAAGGAAAAAATAGTGACTGAACGTACTTACCATGACAAAGAACATACTTACCACGAATACAGGATGTATATAACTAAAACTGGACATTCTTACCACATATTTTGGAAGAAAAAAAATAATGACTCAAGATACTTACCATGTCAAAGAACATTTTTTCCACGAATGCAAGGTGTTCATAACTAAAAACTGGACATTCTTTCCACGAATACTGGATGTTTTTACGATTACAAATGAAAGACGCTACATGAAACAAAGGTTATGATTACATTTTCAAACTGCATACGATTACATTTACCCTTCAGAACCGTTGCCGGGAATTGTTGACCATCCTCCAAAGTTGCTGCCTAGGATCTAGGCTGAACACTATTTTCAAACTGCATACAATTACATTCTTTCCACGAATACTGGATGTTCTTACAATTACAAATAAGCATTCGTTCGATAAGTAGCATCAAATAGTAACACGTCTCCAAAGCACATGTAGTTTGTTAGTGATGTTGAATCTCTCCAAAAGAGATTATTTAATCGGTTTTGCTCATCCACGTCATACTTGTAATAGAACAAGGGGTCATATTCGGCTTTCGCACATAAATATGCTAACGCACCTTTCGCGTCCTCATCCGCAACCTCTATTTTGCGTTGAGCTGTAAAATGATTGTAAAGATCTTTTTGCGTGTATCCAACCTTGTCATATCCACCAGATTGTTGTGCGTCAAAATCTATAATATGACTTGTTTTAATGCCAACTTTATGCATCGTATTGGCCGAGGCTTTATCAGGACTATGAACCTTCCTGTGGGAGCGAAGAAAAGGCACACCCATAGGCCCTATCAAGTTGTGGTTGTGGAAGCTTACAAAGTTAGCTACCACGTATTTGTTTGATTTTCGATCTAATTTGAAATGAAATATAGCAGGACATTCAACTCTAGTTAGTGCCTTCGGTTCTTTTTTCCGATCTTCTCTTTCTATACATTTAGCTTCTCGATATCTTTCTTTTGAGCAAACCCACTTTCTTGAAGTAACAATACTCTCATTGTCCTTGTGAATATTATCCTTTCGGACACTAAAGCCTTTCACTTTGGCATATGCATTATAGAATCTTTCTCCATCCTCATCCGAATCGAATATCATTTCATAAACATCTTCCGTTAATTCATCCAACCGATAATCGTCAAGTCCGTCATCAACACCATATCTGTAACGACCCGGATTTTCGACCCAATTTTTTTTTTTAATAATAGCGTTAGTATTATTAGATCTTAATTATTATTATTATTCTTATATATATCCTTTTCCTTAATAGATAAATACAAAAAAATATAATTATCTTATTTATCTCTTTTATTAATTGCATACATGATTAGAATTCCTTCCATCTCTCCATCTCCTATTCCTACTCGATCTCTACCACTCCCCTAACCATATTTTCGTCCATATTTCGTCCCCATCGAAACCCGAGAATTTGAAACCTTTTCAAATACGAATTATTCACTCTCATCGAAAATTCTCTTATAAATAACCCTTAAGTTCGACCCTAGGGTTCACCACGAAATTCCTCATACCCTACTAGTCCAGAAAAGAGAGAGAATTTGAAGAAAATCGAACTCCAATCCAGGGAGTTTTAGAGAAAGAAAGAAAGAGAGAGAAAAGTGGGTTTCGTGTCTACGATCAACCGAAACTCAAATTGATCATTCCAATCACTTCCCTCAACCCCAAGCATCTCCAAACGTCATCCAATTCGAGCCCAAGGTTCCCTGATCGAAGAAACCGAAGTCTTCTTCTCCAAATGTTCAAGATTCGTTTTAAATCAATCCGACCCGATTCGAGGTACTATAATCCTTTCCAAACACTCCTCTAAGTATATTTAACGTTTTTAGGCCTAACCCATAGTCCCCCATGGTCCCATGCATCGAAACCATCGCGAAAAGACAAAAAAAACGATTTCTGGACCAGACCTTGCGGCCGCAACCTGCGGACCGCAAGAACCAGCTGCGAGTTCGCGGCGACGTGCTCCACCGCAAGGTCAACCCGGTCCAACCTTGCGGTTTGTTCTGTTTTGTTCCGAATCCTTTTGTCGACATCCCGAACTCGATTTTCGACGCCCGATCTATTTTTCCTAGACTCCTAACACCTCAAAGATCATAACTTGTTAATATCATATTTTTTTATTTTAATACCTATTTAATTAATTTTTTGTTTATTTTCAATCAAAAGTTTCAAACGAAAAATCCTTGTGATCTTATAAACCAATTTATAAATTCCCAAAATATATTTTTTAGATTCTTTACATCCTAAAGATGATATGTTGTTAATCTCGACAGATTTTATTTATTAAATGATTTATTATCTATCTATTCTACTTTTGACAACTTTATAAATCATTTTTATTTTAAAAATAATTCCGTAACCCTCCGGAACCATTTGTTGACACTTGAACAGGTTACGTAGGACCCTAGGACTCCTTTTAGAACCATGCTACCTACTCTAGTGTTATTAACTACTTATTGTATTTATTATGATCATCAATCAATTTATTTTCCTAATTAAAAAGCCTAGATTATATTCTTTTTATTAAAACTTTCATTTAATATAAGTTCCTGACTTTATTAATGACTTGTTGATCATACAAAACTAAGGGCAACGGCCCATTCATAAAAGGTTATGTGATTCAATGCATATTGTTTATTTCAATTATTATTCTGTTTGCTTAATTATTATTTCCAACGGTTGAATGATCTGTTAAATTGGACCCTAGAGACATGGAGTGGTATGCGAACTAGAAATCGCCTAGATGATAATAAGTAATGGATGAATTGGAAAAAGTTTTTGTTTTTAGATTGCCTGCAGGCGTGATTTTGAGATTGCGATGATATTGTGATGAGATTGAAACTGGCGGGTGTCCAGTGATGAATTGATAGACTGGCGTGTGTCCAGTGATGAATTGATAGGCTGGCGTGTGTCCAGTGGTAAATTGATAGCCTGGCGTGTGTCCAGTGATGAATTGATAGCCTGGCATGTGTCCAGTGATGAATTGATAGCCTGGCGTGTGTCCAGTGATGATTGTGAAATGGTTGTGATGCGGTATATAAGATAGGCGAACCCTAGTTGTGATTCCGGCATGATAAGCTATCCCCTTGTTGTAGTTATTGTAACTTAGGTTATCTACGACAGCAAAGGGAAATGATCTCATGGGACTGAGCATAGCTAGCGGTTGGGAAGGAAAGATCTCGTGGGTGAGATCTTAGATTACACGATAGGATAATGGATAGTAATAAATCAACTCATATGAAATATCTCTGTTTTACTTACTCGCACAATATCAATTGCTATGTTGGCTTTCACATAGAAACGTATCATGTTTATTGATTATAGATTCATGAATGTTGTATTTGTTGGATCAGTCTTAGATTCGCTCGGTGGTTTCAATGAGAAATTATGTAGACGTTGTTATGGTTAATGGAAAATGAAAATAGATGGAAGGTTGCGGGCTTAGCAGGACCTCAGGGGTAGCCTGACAGGACCTCGTGTTAATCGGGGGTAGCCTAGCAGGACCTTGAGGGTAGCCTGAAAGACCCGGTGTAGCTAGGGTGGCCAAGCAGGACCTCTGGGGTAGCCTGGCAGGACCTCAAGTATTGGGGGTAGCCTAGCAGGACCTGGAGGGCAGCCTGATGGACCTAGAATTGTGAGGGTGGCCAAGCAGGACCTCAAGGGTAGCCTGACAGGACCTCAGGTATTGAGGGTAGCCTAGCAGGACCTTGGGGGCAGCCTGATGGACCTGGAATTATGAGAATAGTCTACTAGTACCTCGTGATATTGAAGGTAGCAGGGCGTTTAAAATATGTTCAAAGAAATACTGAGATCGTAAGGTGATGGATACTATGGTGCAGGGATGATTATGAAATGTGAGATTCAAAGGCTTGCTAATGGATTTACTTATTTAATGCTTGTCGTTCTATTATTTTCATATGAATTGTGATAAATCTGCTTAGCTGTAAAGTAAGAAGGGTGGTTGGGTTGGATTATTCTACTGGGTGATTTATCACTCACGGATACGTCTGTATCCTGGTAAATCGATTGCTTCGGCGATCAATTTGCCAGAGGGCGCAGGATTCAATGGAGGGGATTCAACAATGGTGCAGTTCGACACGGGAAGAATAATCAAGAGCGGAGATCGAGCATGCTTGGGATTCGTATCAAGCCTAGAGTCAGCTCTGAAGTAAATGTATTTTTGGATCAGTAAATTATCTTGAGATTGTAATAGACCTTTATTTTGGAAAATTATTTTATTTTGCTTCCGAAAAGTCGGGGCGTTACAATATCCGTCATCATCGCTATGTCCATCATCATCACCATATCCATCATCATCACTATGTCCATCATCATCACTAGCGTCATCACTAATGTCTATCACTACATTCTTCCCTTTCAAACTGTCATCCATCTCTCTGAATCTGGTAAAATACGACCACAATCGGTGATAAGTATTTTCATATATAGTGGTAAAAAAACGCAACACATTATGGAGATAATTCTGAATCTGGTCAAATACGATCATAATTTGTGGTAAGTATTTCCATATATTGTGGTAATCAATTGATATACATTATGGTCATTTTTATCTTGACATATCAACAACAAACCAAAAATATAATCATTGACTTTTTGCTAAAAAAAATTATGTTCAATATCTAAGAATCACAACTAAAATTAGACTTCATAATGTGGATAAACTTACTTGGTCAAATTCTTTAATTTATTGTTCTTGAAAGTTAGAGAGGTTCTTCAATATCCATTTCCTGAGACAAGAAGGAATATGTGTGGAAAAGTGAAAAATCAGATGGATAAGTTTGAAGAGTTTAAGGTAGGTAGGGAGGAATTTTGTATCTTTAATGGCATAATGTGTGGTAGGTAAGCATTTATTGCACAAGTTCGAAAGTAAGTGAATCATTTTCAAAAGTAAGTGAATCTTTTTCAAAAGGTAAGTACTAGCAAGAATTGTGGTATGTACACATATACCATGAACAATCGAGTATTGTGATGGTAACAAAAACCAGATGACGTGGTATAGATAGCCTGATTTTGTGGTAAGTATGACATTAATGACAGGTAGGTACGTATTTATGTAACATAACTAATGCACCATAATGAGGGTAGTTAATAAGGTAACTACCACAATAAATGTGATGTTACTTAGTTCTACTTAATTTGTATTACCTTGCAATTAAAGTATAATACCTTATTGATTAATGAAACTAAATAATGTATTGAATGGGTCATTAGAGATCAATAGTTAGTGGTTACTCTTACATTAGCCAATTGTATCAATCACTTATTGATTGCAACTAAGACTACTGTTAACTACTACTTCTACTAATAACATTGATCACTATTAACCTACATTAACCAATTCATTTTAGCCAAGTATATTAATACTCAATCATCACTATATCATCACTTATTGAATATGATCAATCAATTAAGCTCTCAGTCAAATGATTTTGACTACTATAGTCGATTATAAAGATTAATCGCCACCCTACCACTAATTGAATAGTCTAATGTCAATTATAACTACTAATTGTTATAATATCACGTTAAATGATTGGATACATCATTTCAAATAAATTATTTAAATATAATTAGGAGATTATTACAATTATATGCTTTATATTTATTATTTTTAAAAATTTGTTATAAGAAACATATATACACAAAGTAAAAATTTAATGGAATATATTAACAACATTAATTGTAAGTTATTCAAAACAACAAATGAATAAATGTTTTCTCAATAATATTTGTAAAATATTTTTTAATTAAAAATAATTTAATGAAATATATTAACTGCATGAATCTAAAATCAAGGCAATTTTTTGGTTTAAATATTTAGTTTCAAAAATTTGTTATAAAAAATTTGTTTACAAATTAAATATTATTAAATTAAATTTATATTTTCACCCAATATTTGATAGTCTATTACATAAATGATTAGGAAAATGACAAAAAGTATGGTGAATATGACAAAAAGTGGTGTGAACTTATAAATTTTCAATAATTAATAAAATTCTTGCAAAAATGTACATTTTTCCACCAAAAAAATTTATTTTCCCGCCAAACCGGTTATCTAGAGAACAAGTTAGAGAGAGAAAGGGCAAAACCGTTGAAGTGTAGTCTTTTGTTGTGGTAAGTATACAATATTTTGTAGTAAGTATCATCATAAACTGTGATAAGTAAATCTAGTGTTCATAGTAAGTATAAAGACGTTTTTTTTTTCTGAAAAAAGGGGCAAAACCACCATGCTTTTGGGGAGTGGTTTTGATCCAAGGGCTGAGATTCATCCAAAACCTGATCTAAAGGCTCAGAATAAATGGGGGCATGATGCCCCAATACCACATTGGGGCATCATAGAAAAATTGAGGTATACACAAAGTATTGTTAGGAGTGCCCAAGTCCTGCACTACTCTATGATTTCATGGTTTTTTCTTGGATATTTTTAAAAGTATTCATATAAAAGTCATAATTTTAAGTTATCAGTCATTTGTTAAACTCATGTATAAAATTATATAGCGACTACGCTCAAACTTAGCTAATAGTAGTACATAATTGGAGTGTGTAATATTTCTTGTCTAGATACAAACAGTTCGGATTCAACCCTGAAACTGATAATGCGCCACCATGGCTTGTTATATATAGTGGGCATCGTGTTAACTTACCTACGTACGTTGACACTAACCCAAACTTGCTTAAAATCGGGCACCGGATCCCCTGTTCGAGTTTGCCTGTCCCACTCCTCTCCTTGCGCCATGTATCCACTCCTTCCTCCCCTGTTACTTATCCAGTTAAACTCCAATTACTTCATTTCCTATTCCGCCAGTTTGGATGCGGGAAAAAATTAAGTGTTCCAAATTTTATTCCGTTTGAACCGATGGAAAGATTTTAGTTTTCTGATCATTTTATTCTAAATGGTCATAATTAAATTTTGACTCTAGGGCTTTCGTTGATTAACCCTAAGAAAGTCGTAGAATCAAATATCTCTTAGGACTAATCAACGAGAGCCATAAAGTCAAAATTTAACTATAACTATTTAGGATAAAATAATCAGAAAACTAAAATCTTTTCACCGGTTCAAACGGATTGAAATTTGGAACATTTAATTTTTTAACTTCTTTAGCCAGTTTATATAGTATTAAAAACACGGTTAAAAAATTAAGTGTTCCAAATTTCAATTCGTTTGAACCGGTGAAAAGATTTTAGTTTTCTGATCATTTTATCCTAAATAGTCATAATTAAATTTTGACTCTATGGCTCTCGTTGATTAGCCCTAAGAGATATTTGATTCTAGAACTTTCTTAGGGTTAATCAACGAGAGCCCTAGAGTCAAAATTTAATTATAACCATTTAGAATAAAATGATCAGAAAACTAAAATTTTTCCACCGATTCAAATAGATTAAAATTTGAAACACTTAATTTTTCCCCGCATCCAAACTGACGGAATAGGAAAGGGAGTAATTGGAGTTTAACTAGGTAAGTAACACGGGAGGAAGGAGTGGATACGTGGAGCATGGGGAGGACTAGGACATGGGAGTAGCATTGGCAAACTCGGGCATACTCGGACAGGGGATCCGGTGCCTTGAAGTCGTATTGAGTTCGGATTTGATAGCTATAAAAAAAAAAAAATATATATATATATATATATATAGAGAGAGAGATGGATAGAAGCAACCAGGGCCGGCCCTGAGGTGAAGCCCGAGGTGCGGCCGCTTTAGGCCTCCGGATTTTATGGAAAAATGGGGCCTCATTTTTCAAAACAAAATTATATAATATATACTAAAGTTTCCGCATCCTAGCACAAACTGACTTCAGGCCTCAGTGGTCCAAGCATACTTCTTACACTTGCAGGTCCCAGGTTCGATACCAGGTAGTTTATTTCAGTGTTTTGGACTTACTATTTTTTTATTGGATCTAGGTGTAGATGTGGAGTAGATAATACACAACTTTTGCCCCTCTTGTAGCAATTCCTTATGCTTTAGTGATTGTAGATGTTAACTCAAGAATATTTTGATAAGTTTTTTTCATTTTAATTTTAGTTTTAACTTCTAATGTCAAATTAAACCCAATTGACTTAAAATAAACCAACATCATTTATTTTCACTCAACAATGTTCAAAATAATGTTCAAAATATTCGTTTGAGAAAACGCAGTATATGTGCGCTATTTTGTCATATTTGATTCACATATTTATAATGGTGTAAATTTTTTAGAAGTTTATTTTAGTTAAATTATGAAGCTAAAATACAATTTTTAATCCATTTTTTTTACCTTATACTAGCCACCTATGTTGAAATTTTTTTTCCGGAAGAACTAGGGCCTCATTTTAAAATTTGCTTTAAGCCTCCGAAATACCAGGGCCGGCCCTGGAAGCAACGGCACCGTTCCTGCCTCCTTTCCGTTATCTTCGCGTAACTAAAACGGTCGAATTGCGGGAGCTCCCTTGTAGGAAAGGGCAAGCAATCCAACCCCTCTCTCTCTCTCTCTCTCTCTCTCTCTCCGATTTCGTGTGGAAATCAGAAACCCTAATAGGTTACGCTTCTCAAACACCCCACTAATTTCTCTTCCCATAAAATAAATATATAGACACTATAAATTGATCGTCACTCACTTGTTCTCTCTCTTGATTTTGACAGCCAAAGCGTCAGCCGTCTTTGGATCAACCAATCACAATCAGCAAAACCCAATTCGTAATTCCCTTACTCCTTTTCTTATCGTCTTTGGCTATTGTTGCTATTCTAGAAAGAAACCCTCTTACGTAAGTTTCTGTTTTGTTACGCCTGTTACCTACATATGGAGATATTCAAGTTGTTTAGTTTGTGTATGGATATTTGGTGAGGGAGGTGTAATGGTGTTTCGATGTTTGAAATTTTCAGAGAGCAATCGTAAAAGTAGGGTTGCCATGGCCAAAAGCCCCTTCAAGCTCGACCACCCATTGGGTTTGTTTTTCTTCTTCTGCTTTATCAGTACCCATGTTTCTGTGTATTTTTCTCCCGGGATTTCCTCTATGGAAGCGTTTTCGTCAATACCCATATCTCTGTTGTGGTTGATTTTGTGAAAAAAAACTGAATTTTGGCATGATTTGATCATCTTGCTTCGGTGGTTGATTCTGGATAGTAGTTAGGATGTAGTGGTTAATTGTGGTAGGGGTATTATGGTTGGTTTCTGAACTTTGGCATTATTTGATCATGTTGGTGGCCATAGTTGTTAAAAACCTACGATACACGATACGTATCTTACGATTTGTATCGTCTCATCCGGGGAACGATACGTATCCCATCATGTATCCATTTTTTATAAAAATCTACAATACGACCCCGTATCTATCCTATGATTTATACGCGCATCCTAATTCTGTATGTATCCTACGATTACTTATTCGAAAAAAATCGGACCTTATTTCAAGAAGCGGAACCCCAAATGCATTAATCTAAGCCGTTTGATCTAATTATGGCATCTTTCAAACCCTTTGATAGAAATTTAACCTCAATGTAGGTCTTGTATAAAAGTAAGAACCATACTTCGATTGTATTTTATTTTACTTTTCTTTTCCTAACAAAGAGAACATAAAGCCTTAATGTAATAGGCTAGTTGAGAGACTTGAAATTTTGCATCTTAAATTTTTTTTAAATGTAAGCATAGTTTGTTGGTGTTATTAGGTGGATCTACTTCTTAATTATATTTTAATTATGATTAAAGTTGTTGAAACATAAACTACATTTAGTATTTTGGCAAAGCTCCAATTGACAAAATCCAAATATGATAGATATTATCGAAAAAGATTTAAATATCTAGTTTTTAGAAACTCTAAAATGTCTAGCTCTAGAATATCCTTGTGAAATATCTAGAGTTTTTTTTTTTAGAATTAGTCTCATGTGTGATTCTAGAATTACCTCAAAGTTTATCTTGTATGAAAATATTTTTGTACTAGAGTCTTCCATGAAGTAGTACAATTAGGGATGGGTTCTAGCCATTTTGTACCAAGCCAAAAAAAAGTTTGAGTTCAAGTGCAATACAAAGCCTTTGTTTAATTTCCATCTTTGGGTATTTTAGTTTTGATAATGGGTGGAGAGAGAAATAGGGTAATGATTGGAGTGAGGGGTAATGAGTAGAGAGATAGATAAATGAAAGTAATAATTGGAGAAATAGGGTAAAGATTGAAGAGAGAAATAGGGTAATGATTAGAAAACAAAAACAAAACAAAGTTAAAACAGAAAATGAACAAAGCATTTTATACTCTCCTTCCCTGCTCTTGTCTTTATAGTATTCAATATTGTCCAAAAATATTGTCCAACTACACAATAGAAACTCCCACTCTTCCAGCAAACGTATCTCAAGAATATGTATCTCGATACAAACTATATAAGTGAAAAAACGATACACAATACGTATCCCGATTTGAAAATATTGTTGGTTGCTAATTCTGGATAGTAGTTACCAGTTAGGATGTAGTGGTTGATTGTGGTACAAGGGCTATTATGGTTGGTTTCTATTAATATTGACAAATTGTGTTTGTCACTAACTCACTGTCCATGTCTCCATTGTGGTTGATTTTGTGATAAACGGACCTTGGCATAGTTTGATTATCGGCTTTGGTGGCTGAGTCTTGTTTGTGGTGTGTGTGTATATATATATATCCAGTCAGTCTCCCATGAGGGGTTCTCATTTTAGTTAAAATGTGGACCTCCTCATTTCTCTCATTTCCCGATCGAATTTCAATGATCCGAGCCGCTCAATGTGTTCAGAACGTGATTTTAAGGGTACCCGCGAGAAATCAGCAAAAAAAAAAAGACCGGGAAGAGCTTCATCCGAACAGTTTTATTTTGAACCGTTCGATAAATAACAAACAAAAACTGCACGGATGAAGCCCTTCCCGGTCTTTTTTTTTGCTGATTTCTTGGGGTACCCTTAAAATCATGTTCTGAACACATTGAGCGGCTCGGATCATCGAAATTCGATCGGAAAATGGGAGGTCCGCATTTTATTAAAATGAGGTGGTCCTTATGGGAGACGGATTGTGTGTGTAATATATATTATATATATTACATATATATATTATATATATATATATATTACATATATGTGGTTGATTTGATACTGGTATGAGAAGGATTGCCGATTTCTCAAGATTTGATGAATAATACCGTGGGCTTGTTTGGTATGGTTTCCTTTACTTGCTCTTGATGGGTTTTCTTGTGGGATTTGGCAATGTTCTAAAAAGCGCTCAACATTGCCAAAATTAAATGACAGTGCAATGGATTGCTTGGTTGATATTTCTTATTTGCCTTGGAATGGTTTGCTTTTTGTAACCCTATTTTACACGAGAATGGCACACTGAGAATCCCAATTATTTCCATTTTTCTGCTAGGTAATGCCAAAGTCCTCAACCATAACGTGTAGCGCAAAGGGAACAGGGGAGTTCTATAATTATTTTATACCAGTGAGAATATATGTAGAAGCATGAAGCATCAATATATACAAAACAACTTCATATATTCAATATGAACACACATCATATTACACATAATTTAACCTAAAATATTGGAAGTAATACACATTTACCCCCCCAAAAATCTGACAAATTGCATCTTTAACCCCTGCTATGTCCCTATACGTGTCCCCCTACAAGAATTACTACTTAAATTTGATGTCCCAAACATTTTTTGCTGTGTCCCCGGCGTGTCCTCTAGGATTGTCGGGTCTTCATAGACCATAACTATCTAACTTCTTGGGCAAGTCTGTATCTGAAGTTCTACAAGCCTAGCATTTGCTAGTTATTTTGGTAATCAGACAATGGACGCGGTCTACAGGCTAGGGTACGCTCCAACATGTTCATTACTTGATCTTGGAACTGTCTAAAGTCAAGAACCTTCAATGTTTGTCCTGCAGTGCTTTTGCTGATACTACTTGACGTATGTAGCAGTGGTCCCTTAGAAATTTATGCTTATGTACATCATAGTATATAGGATCTTTATTGTAGTAGTGTTTGAATCTCCATTTGAATGTTGAGATTTCTTCTTTCTATGATTTTGCTTAGCAGTTAAAGGAAACCAGATCTGATTGACTCACTTTGAAGGTAGTCGTCCTGCACCGGGAAAAGATGAGTTATGAGAAAACCGGACCAACTCAATGCTTTTTATGTGCAAATACACAAGGCAACCCCATGTAATCAACTTCTAATTCAGCGTGCTGTGTCCCAACGGCCAACTATAAGCACAAGCCTTGAGCTACAGAGCAACATTTCTATGAGCAATTTTTGTTGGTTATCCAAAAATTTATTGAAAGAACACAACTGACTGAGAAAACAGGGAAGGCATACCTCTCTATTACAAGAAAACAACAAGAATCGAAAGAACTATTACAGAGAAAGCTACAAAATATTCACTAGGGACTAGAACTGCTAGGATTGATCTTGCCAGGATTGACCGAGTGTAGAGTTAAGAGGGCAGGGCTTGAAACATCTCTAGGGACTTGTTCAACTACTTCGTATATTCTTCAACCAACCGACAAAGGCTTACTAGTATAAACAATTCATTGCCCTCCGACCCACCTCCATTCATGAAAACATGAGGTAGACCCATCACTCTTTTGGGATTCTGGATTACACTGGGGACTTGCGACATGACTTTTGGTGGCAACCACTAAACTTGACGAGAAAGTGGTTGTGTTTAGCATGGCACCTGAGAAGATGTTCATTATCCTTTAAATTGATGATTAAGTTCCCAAGTGCGACTGAGGATTTCTAAAAAGATCAAAATTTGAAGGAAATCGCATTAATACTTCCATTGTTTGCACTTCTCTTTAGTTATTCTTAGAACATTGCTCTTCTTTTCCTTGTTAAGTAATTTATTTTCCTGTTTGTCAGAGAGGAGGCAGACCGAGGCTGCTCGCATTCGAGAGAAGTATCCTGAAAGAATTCCGGTACGATTTCTTTTCCTTTAGACAAGAAGTGGAACTTATTGAGTTGTGGTTTGTTGGATGCTTCAGTGTTTTCCTCTTAACTATTTCTGTTCCTTATCCAGGTGATTGTGGAGAGGGCTGAAAGAAGTGACGTTCCTGAAGTTGACAAGAAAAAGTATGTTGGTTCTAGTTTCTTTTGCACCGTTTTGAACAGTATTAGGATTGTTATCTAAGTACTTTTGTTTAAATCATTACTCACGTAATCTCGGTCTATGGCTATATTTTCCACTCCTATGTTGATATGTTCTGCAGACGTTCTTGCGTTTAATCTATTGATTCAACCATTTTTATAGCTTGGCTATGTTTTAGCATCAGCACGAGTAATCTTGCTGATTTTTCCTCCTTATGGGCAATGTTCTTTGTTGGCCTGAATATTCGAGGTGTCTTTCCTTATTAGTTTTCGACCGTAAACTGTAGGAATTCTGTCCTTGTTTGTGATTGCTGGTTTGGATGTTGGCATAGATATATGATATAGCAGAAAATTATACTTCTTCGTGTTTTTTCTTGATTTTGTTGTCTACCTTTATCCTGATTCTAGATTCTTTATTTCTATTCAGATTAATTTCAGAACTCAATGAACCTATACCATATACCAAGCAAATGTAGTTTCCAAAAATAAAATAAAGCTCTCTCCTTCTCTCTCCTATGTTGTGGCATTCTTCTATTAAAATTCATTTTCTTCTCTTTTTTTCCTATACTTTTCAAATTACCAAATGTTAACTATAAAAAGTTTGGAAAAAGTTTCCATCTTCCTTTCATGCTCAACCATTCTCTCATATTGAGCCCTCATATACAGTGAGGGGTCAATAACATAACAAGACGGGGTCTCAATAAATAAGTTTGAACATATTAAAATTTTATTGCTTCCGTGCATATGACAGGTAAGACGCTTGTATTGGATTAAGTCTATGGTTAAATGCAAGATGTACTTACGTGTCTCTTGTTTCATGAGAACAGATACCTTGTTCCTGCTGATTTGACTGTTGGGCAGTTCGTTTATGTTGTTCGGAAGAGGATCAAGCTCAGTGCCGAAAAGGCTATATTTGTCTTCGTCAATAACGTGCTACCTCCCACTGGTGAGTCGGAATATATATATATATATATATATATATATATATATATATATATATATATATAAAATTTATGGAAGGTTGTTTATAGAATTTGAGTTCTGTTTTTACAGCCGCGTTGATGTCTGCAATTTATGAAGAAAACAAGGATGAAGATGGGTTTCTTTACATGACTTACAGTGGTGAGAACACGTTTGGGTCCCTCCAAGGTCAGTGATGCCAATTTCTGTAAACAAAGTTTCCTGAACTGTAAATTTTCGGCTCTCTTTTAGCAGTCAACAGCCTAACAATCCTTAATCAGACAATTTACCTGTCCATGGTAAAAAAAGAAGAAGACAATTTACCTGTCCTAAGAACTTAAGAAAATTCATTTTATTTATAGATTGGATTCGATAAAAGGGAATTTCGAGAACATTCTAGTTTCGCTATTGCTGTCTACCGTTTCTATAAGATGGTTTATACATATGACAACTGACGAGTACTTCCTTTTTTCGGAAGCGGAAAATACGGTCCATCATTTTCTTGTAGGAAATTATGCATGATCTTTCTGTGAAAATTGAGGTAGAAAATGTGTAGGTGATACGTAGCATTCAGTTTAGATTTGGTTCAAGTTCTTCGCAAAGATTTCCTTTGGTCACCTAATATTCTGAAACTAGCCCAGCAACTCTCTCTCGAGATGGGGATTTGGGGGGGAAGGGAAAATGAGGTGAATTCAATTTTCAGAGAAATCTAATTTGTTTACATCTTTAGTACTTTTTGTGGTCTTTTTCTTGGCCCCAAACAAATGCAGCGAAGCATGGAGTAGCAATCACACATACTGATCATTTGAAACAGGAACGAAAATTGTTCTGATTCTTCTGAATTCCTGTTCATTTGTACAATAGATAGATTTTCAACAACAGTAAGTGAGCAATTTGCTGAATTCATCAGGTGATGGATGAATTTTTCTTTTGGAATTGCTTCTTGATCCATTTGATCCCCGTGGAAGTTCCGGTCTTGACCTTCTGTGCTCCTGCCGTGGCTACTGCTTTGGCTTTACCGAGTCCTGATCCAGAGTCTGCCTTCTTCTTACTGCCATTTCCTTCGTTGATTGTCGTCTTATAGTCTCCTTCCATTGCACCAATTCCTCCTGCATCCCATTGATCCGCCCAACTTGGTGCCTCGTACGCCATAGTTGCTTCTCTTTTTTCTGAGTGCAGTAAATTTCTATACAAATATTTCCAACAAAAGATACCTCAGCAATCAGAGGGTAACATATAGGGCTCACGTATGCCTATTATAGGTTTATGTGTTCGTTTCTTTCATAGTTGAAGTACAAACTTAAAGTTACCCACATAGTAAGCGATGAAACAAGAAAATAGTCTCTTTTTTTTGTTTTTTTTCCCCTTTTTTTTTTTTAATATCATATGCTTATAAAGAATGCAGAGGAATGCAATATTAAGCTAATGAGTGGCAGCATTAACTCAAGCATCAAAAAAACAAATTTTAACGGATCAAAAAAAAAAAAAAACAAATTTTAAGCCACTAACGTAATAAGTAGAAGATTTGTTAGTGGATTAGCGGGCGATTGGGAGAATGGAGCTCTGACACGAACTAAGTCATTAGTGCTTCTTACCACTTGAGCTAGAACACAGAAATCCAGAAAAGCATTTGAAAATCTTTATATTGGGAACAGGGAGCAATTTAGACAAAATTCTCCAAGCTGTAATAGTTAATCATATGGGACATCAAACCATCAGCTGGTAATCAAGGTGGCAAAACAGAGAGAGAGAGGGAGAGAGAGAGAGAGAGTACTTGATGGATGGCTGCTGTGATTGTGCTCCTTAACTCAGAAACTTCAGAAAAGGAGTAGAGTAATATATAGAGGTCGAAGAATCCTACTGATTGTATTTAACGAAGGGAGTGTGTGTGCATGTGGACAGCCTATCTTTTAACCTTTTCTTTTTTCCCCCACTAAACAAAAGGTATTTGCAATGCCAACTCACTTGGGTTACCTTCTCGCGAAGCAACGTACTAATTTGTTTCAATTCTTTATGAGTTTTTTTTTTTTTTAAATGTTTGACATAACAAACTCCTCTAAAAGTAGTACTAGCTCTGTGGGTATTCACCTGAAAATAAGAGGGGAAATTGCATATCAGTGGAGAAAAGGGTAAATAATACCCAAGTGATGGAGAGGTTTTTTCAGAATTGCATAAATATGGAACGGAGGAAAAAAAATTTCCCATTCATGAAACGGAGGAAAAAATATTCCCTATACATGGAGTCGGTTGTAGTCGAATCTGGGTTTCCTAAGTTGCTCCTTCTATAAATTTAAGTTGCCCGTTCTATGGATCTAAGTTGCCCCTTCTATGAACTTTCTAAGTATTCAGTTTTTTAAGCATTTCTTCAATGTCCTTACCATTTCTATTAGGGCAAATTTTCGTAGTCGTCCCTGTAGTTTTACGGTTGTCTCACTTTCGTCCCTCTAGTTTCAAAGTGTTCCAATTTCGTCCCTGTAGTTTGTTTTACGCTCCAAATTGGTAAAATCGTTAACACCGTTAAAAATTGGAACATTTAATTTTTTTAACTATATTTTTTAAAATATAAATGGTGTGAAAAAAATAAGTGTTCCAATTTTCAATCCGTTTGAACCGGTGCAAATATCTTATTTTTCTGATCATTTTATGTTAAATGGTCATAATGAATTTTTGGTTCTAAGGCCTTTCAATGAGCACCCTAAGAGAGCCCTGAAACTAAATAAGGAGTCTTCGGGTGCTTGTTGAAAGGCCTTAGAGCCAAAAATTCATTACGACCATTTAGGATAAAATGTTCAAAAAAATAAGATCTTCGCACCGGTTCAATCAGATTGAAAATTGGAGCACTTAATTTTTTAATCATATTTTTCCGTTAGTTTCGTTAACGGTGTTAACGATTTTACCAATTTGGAACGTAAAACAAACTACAGGGACAAAATTGGAGCACTTTGAAACTAGAGGGACGAAAGTGAGACAACCGTAAAACTACAGGGACTACTACGAAAATTTGCCCTTTCTATTATTTTCTAAAAAATTTGGCATCTGGGTTACTTGTAGATTTGCATGAAACGGACCAACTGAAATTCTCCATGCATGAAACGGAGGAAAAAAAATTCCCAAAACATGAAGTTAGTTTGTAGTCAAATCTGAGTTTGAACCTAAGTTGCCCCTTTTATGAATTTAAGTTGCCACTTCTATGGACCTAAATTGCCCCTTCTATGAACCTAAGTTGCCCCTTCTATGAACTTCCTGAGTATTCAATTTCTTGAGCATTTCTTCAATCTGCTTACCATTTCTATTATTTTCTGAGAAATTTGTGATTTGGGTTACTTGCAGATTTGAATTTTTAAAATACTTTGAGATTAGTGTATTTTGGATAATTTTTTAGAAAGAGAAATAATAAAGAAAATAAGATGTATGTTTTCTAACATCCACTTTATAATTTTGCTTTTAGATTCTCGGAATTGCCACTTGAAATTTCTTGTTTGGTTTTACTTGAAAATGTGAAGAAGTTATGCTAGTAGCTACCAATTTGCTTCACTGGCTGCTTTTCTTAGAAAAAATAAGGTGTAACTTAAGTCCATAAAAGGGACAACTTAGGTCCATAGAATGGACAACTTAGGTCTATAGAAGGGGTAACTTAGGTTCAAACTCATATTTGACTGCAAACCGACTTCATGTTTTGAGAATTTTTTTTCCTCTGTTTTATGCATGGAGAATTTCATTTGATCCGTTTCATGTAAATCTGCAAGTAACCCAAATCCCAAATTTCTCAGAAAATAACAGAAATGGTAAGGAGATTGAAGAAATGCTCAAAAAATTGAATACCCAGGAAATTCATAGAAGGGACAACTTAGATTTATAGAAGGGACAACTTAGGTCCATAGAAGGGGCACCTTAAATTCATAGAAGGGGCAACTTAGGAAATCCAGATTCGACTACAACTGACTCCATGTATGGAGAATATTTTTTCCTCCGTTTCATGTATGGGGAATTTTTTTTTCCTCCGTTCCATATTTATGCAATTCTGAAAAAATCTCTCCATCACTTGGGCATTATTTACCCCTTTCTCCACTAATATGCAATTTCCCCAAAATAAGAAGCCATCCCAGAACCTGGGGCACCTCCGCCCGCAGTCTTCTGGAGGAGTATTATTTGAAAACTGGTATGGGACTTTGAAGTTTGTCTATCATCTGCACTTATCCCAATTTATTAATTTTAAATTGATTGTGGCTATTGATATAGGTATTCGAAAATGTTAGGGTACATGAAATCCATCTATGAAAATGTCCAGGAAATGGGATTGGATGGTTCGGTTTCACATGGATACTACTGGGTGTGGGTATTCGAAAATGTTACGGTATATGAAACACATCCATAAAAATGTCTAGAAAAGAGGAATGGACGATTCAGATTCACATGATGATTCAAATTTACTGGACATTTTCATAGATGGGTTTCATATGCCATGCCAAACCTCATAGGTATTACATGATTGATTAACCTTTTGACTAGGTAATTGACCACCGATAAAATCTGTGAGTCTCGATTCTCTTGGTCCTGGTGACTGGTTAAATTTGTGACTAGTTAAAGACCCAATGTCATCATCCGTTCCCGGTGACAAAAAAATCCGAGTCGTTCATCAAATTAAAATATTTTTCCAAGTTTATCTGTAAAAAAATCAATTCAATAAAAAACGGAGTAAATTTGGAGTCGATCAAATTTGGTCGACCAGTAGTAAAAATAAGGAAAATAACCATTGAAGATTGTGCAGTTTCAATAGATCTGAAGCTCCCTTTAGGAGTCCAGCCGGTGATGGTGAGCGTGCAGAAAACCCTTATTGAGATTTGGGAGAGTTCTCCACAGATCTTAAATTTGTGTGATTTCGGCGATCGTGATTTCTCCGATGATTTGGGCCACTGGCGGTAGAGGAAACCTCTACTGATGGTGGTGAAGGGGTCTTCTTAGCAGTGGCGGGGCTACCTTGGCCCCGGCCCCTAGACCCCCTCCGAGCTTTAAAAAATTTATTATGAATATACTTAATTTTAAATAATATTAATAATTATTTGTGTATAGCTATTTTTTTTTTACCAGAAAGTAAACTCGATTTATATATAAGCAAAACACAGTACAATAAGAGGGGACACTACCGGTCCCAAAATACAGAAACTAACAAAATAAAATAAAATAAAATACAACAAACCAAAAAAACTGCATGGAACCACGACGCCGGACCCGTCAAACACACTCGTGAAGAGGGGTTGGAGAGGCCGAAGTTGGGAGACTAGGTATGAACATAGAGCAAACCCTCCTGGATGACCCGCCGCACCAACTCGAACTGGTCCCGCCATAGATTGGAGGTAGACGCCGTCTTCGTCGCCAGTACACTGATTCGAAGAAAACCAGATCTGGCTCCTGAGTCCAAAAATAGAGGGGAGAGTGAAAAATCTCAACTCCCTAAAGAGAGAATCTCAACCACCTCACAACCATGGGCCCAGTGAGAAGAGAGAAGGAGAGGAGGAGAGGAGAGAGGCCGGAGATGGGGGATTGAGAGAAGAGGAGGAAGGAAGAGGGTGGGGGAGGCGAGGAATGAGGGGGGCGGACGGGGTGGGGAGGAACCCACCCCAGACTCTCTCTCTCTCTCTCTCTCTCTCTACACTTGCTTTCTTTCTACGCTGTGTGTATAACTATTTATAATCTCAATAATTTTGGTTTAATTTGATAAAAAAATCGGTTATTTAACTTTATTTACATTCTTATTTCTCAATTTTTTTCATAAATAAAAAATAATCATGTGACTGTTAAAGTTGCCTAAAGAAAAAATAAAATGATCGGTATTATATTTTAACTACATTAGGTTAGAATCATTTCAATATGCAAATGTAATGTATTGAAAAACAAATTTTTTTTGATATAATAAATATACGTTCTGATAAAAAATATATGTCTATTACTCTGGCCCCCTCGGGTCAAAATCCTGACTCCACCACTGCTTCTTAGCTCATGGAATTAAAAGTATTTACCGGTGGTGGTAAAGGGAACTTCTAAGTATGTGGGGAGACTATTCAGTGCCCTTGCTCCGCAAGTGATAGAAAAGAGACCTGGACAGTAAATAATTTTTTCGAGCTCGTGAGAATTGAGAGGATTCAGGTGTGAATGTGAGAGGAGAATAAAAACTAGAAGATTTTTTGATCTCTTTTGAAGCAAAAATAGAGTAAAAATGGGTTTGCCATTGAAGTGGATGATGCCCAAAGAAGCTTTAACTCAAATGTAAAATTCTAGTAGTACCAAAAACGAACCATGGTACCAAAAATGTACTAATCAGAAGGCAAAATGCAGTAAACCACTTTCCCCACAAAACAAGAAGTCTCTTGCTGAGCAAAAAAAACAGACACAAACAAGAAGAAGTCTCTCATCCTCTGCCTATCAGCCTCACTCAGAGGGCCAAACTTTCATTGAAAATTAGTTGATTTATCTACAAAGATAACCCATACTAAAATTCATCACCTACTCAATTTCAGCATTGAAAACACCTTTTTAGTCGTTCTTTCTCATCTAGTTTTCCTAATTGACTTGGATTTCTTCATTTTCCGACTCTTCTCATCAAAACTGCTCAACGAGTATCCACTTGGTATTGCAAAAGGATCCGACTGTTGCACCGCAGTAGGAGGTGGTGGTGGCGGCTGCTTGAGAAACTTGCCGGCAGAACTCAGGCGGCTGGTGCTCCGCCTTGGCAATGCGGTTGACGACGTCGAGGCCGAAGACGTCGACGGGAATGATGAGTAATGGGTTTCTGATTCCTCTTCACCACGCGTTGAAGGGCCGTCACAAACCAAATGCCTAGGACTTGAAAAGGGTGTGTAGAATTGCTCAGTTGGTTGAAGCTCAACAAACTTGGTGAATGTAATTACCACCCTCACTGTCGGCATCACCGGAATCGCCACCTGCTCCCCACCAAAACAACCACCGCCCGATCAATTTCATAAAACCAAACACAAACTACTACGTCCAACCACCTAACGGAAAAAACCAATTATCCAAAACAAAAAAGAAGTTAAAATGCATCAAAATGGATAACTACTTGCTGAAAACATTAGTCTTTTTTTCAACAAAAAATCAAATTATTCGAGTTCTGTACAGTTGATTTTTATTCCTATGTCACAAAAATAGTTAGAATATTTGGCTAATCAATAACCCAAAAGAGTTGGTCAAGTAGGCATGAGAAATTAAATAAATACTTTGTCCTAAGTTCGCATGTTCAGGACCAAACATTCTAAACTTTGGGACCACCGGAGTATTTTTGTCCGGTCGCTAGCATTAGGACCCAAGAGGCACAAACATAATCAACGCCCCCTAAAATCAACAAAAATGGAGACAAGCTTAACCCACAAAACACCCCCTAAACCCAACACGCCTAATCAATTCAAACTCAATTACCAAGTGGGTCCTTTTGATTTTCATAGTATCATTAAAAGGGTTAGGTAGTTAACTTAAAGGTAACCATCGACGGTGAAGGACCTGGGTCTGGGGGTCCCACTTCAACCGACCCCATCTCAGATTTTCAGGGACCCACGAACCGTTGGATCAAAACAATGACCCATACGATCCTTCCACGACACATCACCGACCATTCCCGGCCCCACCAAAGCTTCTTCACAGACTCCCTGTCGCCAATGCCCGAGCAAAGCTCCTTGCTTCAGCATCAAAAGAAGGAAAAAAGCGAAAAAGCAATACTAAAATAGAGAAAAAAAAACAAAACAGAAAAACAGTTTAATAAATAATTAAACGCCACAGTAACTGACAGCCACGCGTCGAAATACCTAATATGCCCCTTACCTTCACCGGGAACGTCCCCGTCGGAAACTTCGTCGTGAGCAGATCTCTCATCCGTCTGACCGCCTTCACCTTGTTCGCGAGGATGTCGAGTAACGGCAGCAGCTCCTCCGTCTTCAACGGAAACTGCTCCGTCAACCAAACCAACGGCCGCAGGTTCTTCACCATTTCCTTCTCCTTCGTCTGCGGCGGCACCACCGCGACCGCACACGGCGGCCTCCTCCTCTCCGGCACCATCATCGACGGCACCACGTCGACGCTCTTCCTTGACACCAGCACCACGTCCCTATCGTCCCTCACAAAGCTGCTGTGGCGCCGTCGCTGATTATCCGAAACGACGCTGAATTGCGGATTCTCCGCGACGAGGAAGCCGTCGTCGTCCTCGTCCAGCTCCAGAGGCAGAACTTGCCCGTCCGAATCGCCCGTGACAATTTTCCGAGACCTGTAAGAGGAGACGACTAAGGATTTAATTTCAACGGTGACAAAAACGTGTAAGAAAATTGTTTCGATACGAAATTTTATTTTCATGGATAGTTTATTGCGCTTAATTTATTTTACTCCGTATTTTTGTCAAGCTATACTGTCTACTTACTCTAAAATTTTATTTATTTGACTTCGTACTGATAATCAAGCGCAGATAATACTATAGGAATGTCAAATTAAATATGGCAAAATCCAAATTTTAGTGCATTTTACCAGATAATACTATAGGAATATCAAATTGAATATGGCCAAATCCAAAATTTTAGTGCATTTTTTGAACCCCTTGCCTGTAAGTGAAGACCACGTTGTGGACCTCGTAAACCCTAGCCTTCCATTCCCCCACGCTCTCCGTCTTCTCCTGTCGCCTCCAGTTCGTTCTTCCCACGAGCTCCGCCTGAGTGACGTCCATTCCCGGGCGGTAAACGCTCGTCTGAGCGCAGAACGAAGCGACGTCGTTTTCACCCAGCGAATTCCCAGCGTTCTCGAAGGCGTCGTAGATCTTGCGATTATCGTGGTTTAACACGATTAACGAACCGGAGGGAAGGTCGAGGGTTTGATCGCCGTCGCCGAGGAAGAGGAAGCTCTGGTCCGCGCGCAGGGCCTTCATGCCGTCGAAGCCGGAGAGCGACGTGTCGGCCCGGAGGTTCCCATCGACCTTCCAGATCCTGTACGTGTCCGACGGAGCGATCTTGCCGACGAAGGGAACGATGGAGCTTTCAAAATGGAACGACATCTCCATGTAGAAGTCTCTCATCCGGTGCAGAACGGAGATCAGGCGAGGCAAACGACGTCGCCACTTCCACCAGGCGGCTCGGTGCTGGTGCTGGAGGAGAACGGTTGACACTTCGGTGAAGCGGCGGCAGATGGACTCTTGCAACGGGTTCCAACCGGAGGAGTTTTGCAAGGAGATGTCGGCGCCGGCTCCGGCGAGGGTGGAGGCGGCGACGGAGTCGTTGAGGCGGACGGCGAGGTGGAGTGGGGTTTCGCGGTGGGGGTTGTCGCGGCGGTCGAGGGCGAGGGAGATTTTGTCGGCGATTCGTTCCTGGGTCAGCGAGTCGGACTCGGTGCGGATCTTGGACGGGTCGGCGAGCCGGGGCAGGGCGGAGACGATGCGGGAGAGGGCAGTGTGATCGCCTGTGGCGACGGCGTAGTGGACCGGGCTGTTCCTGAAGTCTTCGGGTTTTATCGTCGTCGTTGACGGCGACGACTTCGACATTGTAGAGAGAGAGAGAGAGAGAGAGAGAGAGAGAGAGATGGGTTTGTTTGCTGTGTGATGAGTTAAGTGGAGAGTGAAAGAAGGGAGGAGAGAGAGTGGAGGAGGTAGTAGTAATTGAGGAAGGAGAGAGGGTAGTTTCGTCAATTTCCGGAAACCTGGAGGCTTATCGGCGCGACTTTTCGTAATTCTTCTGCAGCTCTGGCGATGGGATGGGATGGTGGGTAGGGAATTCGGTTTCATTTTTTATCGATCCGGTAGATATTTAACTGCGGTTGGTTCTTTTTGTTCTTTTCATGCTTTTATTATTGGATTGGAGTATTATTGTTTATTGGGAACGATTCTCTACTGTTAACATTGGATGAATTCAGAAATGATATGAGTACAGCTACAGCAAATGCTGTACATAGACCGATTTCGGACCCATCTCGAGTCCCACAAAGATGATTGGAGTCGCTCGTTTTGTTTAAAATATTTTCTTTAGCGTCCTTGTAAAAAATCACTTTAATCCGATATCGGTAAGGACAATTACTAAATCATCCAACTTTATTTTAGAATTCAGGTTAAATTCTGATGCAAAGTTAGATGATTAGTAAACGTCTTTACCGGTATCCGATTAAAATAATTTTTTACAGTGGCCCTAAAAAATATTTTGAACAAAATTAGTGGCTCTGATTATCTTTGTAAGACTCGAGACTTGACCAAAATCGATCTATGTACTCTGTTTGTACATCTTTTGATGTACCTGTAACACTTCTGTAATTAATTCGTGTAGTTTTTGTTTGCAATTTGGCCTCGTTTCCAAAAAAAAAAAAAGATCTGGGCAAGTTAAAAGTGTTAAATTTGGAATATTTTAAAAAAAATTGGGTAAAATTCATAAATTATTTTCTTTTTTTTTATTCCTCTCGCTGAGACAGATTAACAATCCATAAAAATTTGACGCAAAATTTAAAAATATGAAAAAAAATATTAAGGACAACAAAAATCGGCTATTTTTCTCAAGCAAGCTAGTTCGGAAGATCTATAATGGATTAGTAAATTACCAGCTGAAAACAAAATGAGCTTTGATGACAAGTTGAAATGTTCTCTCTACAAAAGAGGCATTTCGAATAATTTTCGTGAGATCCAAATAAGTCTTGTACCTAAACTTGGTAAATTTTTTGCGTATCCTCCTATTGGTACCTGTGGTGGCACGCTTTCTCCGGTTAGATCTTATAGCTTGGATCGTTGGGGTTTGCACGAAGGTGGGTTAGCCCTGCACACGAAACAACCGCGTTAGTACCCAAGCCCGGAGCGTGGTGGTCCGGGGTAGGCACTCCGACGCTCTAGTCAGTCAAAGGGCAAGTGATATCGAAGTGTAGTTTAGGGTTTAGGAAAATGTTACCTCTTTCTAGAGGGAATCCCTCCTTTTATAGCCAAAGGGAGCGCAGAGTTCGGCCCACGTAAACCCATCACGTGCTGTGTGATGAACCCGCCAACCTCGGTCCCAAATAGACTTCCCAATCTTGGATCTATCTACTCCCCCACATTCCGCTCCTACAATAAAGGATGGGATAAGACGCGAGTTTGCCCACTCCTGCCCATCTCTTCCTAACTTCCTCTTCAAGTTAGGGGGCAGGAGGCTCGATGAGCATAGGTTCCGCCGGACAGATGGCACAGCATTAACTAAGCTCCTACAGGGGCAATCTCCTACCCGTTCGGTAGGAAACCGCCGTGCCAAAGTATATTCTCCCTTGGATCAACACCACGATCAACTTAACCAGGTTCGGCCACACCCGGATCGGTTACCGAGCCAACCTGCTGACTCATGGGTGGTAAGTTCATTGGTTCGGCAAATAGGTGCGACGTGACCTCCGCCTTGGTCCCTCCACCGGATCGCGCCCGCCACAATAGCCCCTCAACCTCTTCCTCCCTTGTAAAAAGTGGGAGGGGTTGACCATCTTAGTAAAACTTTCTACAAGGGGCGTCCTGAAGCAAACACGCCGAGCATCCCCCGCCGAGCCATTGAGGGTAGATGAAGAGTCTTCTCGAACCCCGGGGTAATGATGTATCTGCTGCAACGGGGGCTGATGGGACTGCTGGGAGTCAGGGATCGAACGGTCGATTTTGAAACTGAAACGGCGTGGGGTGCCACGTGGCGAAAGGGGAAACGACGTAGGTACGGAACGGTGCAGGCTTTCTACGTGGCATGACGAGAGTGGGCGGGGCGGCGACACTTCGGTTCCTGTGTTCGACCCTTAGGGTTCCACCCTCCCATCTCGTCTGCTATGTAAACGGAAGGGTGGGGCAAAAAAACACCTTTTGCTCTCGCCTCTTCGCTCTGCAACTCCATCATTTGCTGCCACTTCCTTCGCCTCCGTTGCTCCACCACTCACCGCTGTCCAGCCCCAACATTCCCAGGTAACTCCGCCATCCCTTCTAATTTGTTCTATAAGTATTTCAAGATGCACCACCACCCACAGCCCCACTTTTGCACAAGAACACTCTTCGTTTGAACAGCGTCGATCTCCCATGGTCGCCCGCGGCCGTAGCCCGCTGTCTGGACCGCCAACAACGGCGGTCCTCCTCCGTGCCTGGCCTTCAATTTCAACACTTCTTGAAGAGAACCCACGACTTCCGCCGAGGAGGATCCCAGCGGACCTACCTCGGCAGAGATCAGATGCACACGAGTAGCCGTGCTGAAGTAGGAATTCTTACCCCCCCCCCCCTCTCTTTTTCTTATTATGTCTAGGTCTTCAGCATGGTGGACCCAAACACCAACTCGCCGAGCATCGATCCCGACGCTTACCCAGACCTCCAAGAGACCATCCGGGACCTCAGCAGAGGGTATCGGAGCTTCAACGAAAGCTCGAGCAACTTTGCTTGGCAAACCGGATGTCCAATCATCCCCGGCATTCATGTCCCCCTTCAGGTGGATGACAGGTCCTCCAGGGACATACTCTACGGGCGGAGTGATTCCCCCGGCGACTCCGCCGAGGAAGACTTGCACGACTCTGACCCGGAGAAGGCTAGCGGGGAACGAGCAGCCACCGGGGCCCAGGCCAGCACATCGACATCAGCTGGTCCGCCGCCGAGCACTTCTGACGGAGGAGGTGCCCAACCCCCCCCCCCCCCGAGGGACATTGACCTCATCCCCCCGCTACCAACAGGTCTCGGACCCATGCCGTACAACCACTTCTACAGCGACGGTCCATGGGGTTTCACAAAGGAATTCGGGACGAAATATTCGATTCCGGATGACGTCTTGGTTGAAAGGGTAACTACCGACAGGATTCCCTTCGGCGAAGACTTCATCGTCCTTCCACTCTTTGCCATCATCGAGGGAGGGGTAAGGTTCCCAATGAGCCCCTTCCTCCGTTACTTCCTGTCGGATTACCACCTTGCATCGATCCAGGTCGAGATCAATACCTGGCGCATTCTTTGCTCGGCGATAAGGTTGGCTGAGCTAAACCACCTGCTGTTCACCCTGGGGGACCTGATGCTAATGTATATGGCATCAAGGAACCCCAAGTACGACAGGTACTACCTCACCACTCGCCAACATTTTGATCACCTGGTGGACCGCCTCTATGACACTGAAAAGTGGGGGGACGTTCTGGTCAAGGTGTCTGGCAACTTCGAGTGGGGTCCCATTAACCCTCAACTTGACGATCCCTTTCCAACCAGGACGGGTTCGGCAATTGAGAGGCCTTACGAAATTCCTCGAGTGCGAGGGTTCCCCGGCAGCGGGGATAAGCTTGGTACTCATCTCCCTATCTCCCGTTCTGAATTGACTCATATTTTCCTTATACATCATACTGATCCCTTTTTATTTTTGCAGACTGCTCCACACCGAACAAGGGACTCCTTATTACAGGCAAGTGGCCTAATCTGATTGCCCTGCTTCGGTGCCCAAACCGAGACGCACCGACCCTCCTCGGTTACACACCATCTTACGCCGGGTTCGTTCACCGAAAGGATAAAGAGAAAATGGTGAGGAAGACGGTTGATTTGGTTTCTGTTGCCGAGTAAGCACTGCAGATGCAGTACTTGGCCCAAGATCTCTCATCCTCCGGGCTGCCACAGAGAGAAGAGAAAACGGAGCAAGCTCCCACCAACATATCGGAGCCCCAGGGTCAGCCCATCTTCGCTCCTACTGGAAACCCCGCAACACCCGCCGAAGAGATAAGAGCACGGTCGCCGAGGGGGAGGACCAGAGGGCTGAGAAGAAAGCTAAACTCGCCGCAAAGGGCGTGGAGGTCCTTAACACTAGCCGCGCCGAAGGTGAATCCTCGGAGCTCTTCGTTTCGAATTTCCAGTGCCCTAATGGGCATGTGATCTCCATCGGCGACAGCCTAGAGGAAAACCCCCTTTTGGCCATGACCCTTCTGAAGGGCTTAGCCCTCCCAAAAGACATGGAGAACCAACAGTCGGCAAAGGCCAAGAACATGGCCGAACTCTGCCTCTTTCTTGCCAAGGTATGGGTTTCCACCCTCATTTTAAAAGTTCACTTCCCTTTCCAAGTGTTAATTCTCTTTTCTTGCAGGCCGGACAATGTGCCAGCAAAGCCTTCAATGACATGGATGTCCTACTTGAGACCAAGAGGATCCAAAGGGCAGACCTGCAGGCAATGAGGAAGGAGGCGAACGAGGCCGCCGACATGATCGAGGAGCTAGAGGCAAAAGTTGCTGAAGCCTCGGCTGGGCTGGAAGAGAGGGACCACTTGTTGCTGCAACTTAAGGAAGTTGAGGCCGAGCGGGACCAACTAAAAGAGGAGAAGCAGCGAATGGAGGATGAGCTGCCGGCCAAGCTTGAAGAGACCGGTGACGCTGGTTACAATGAGGCCGGCGACTACTACCAGCAGCAGGTGGAAGGCCTCGTTAAAAAGGCCTTCAAAGACGGAGAGCTGAAAGGAACCAACGATACTCACGTCTCCTCTTTCCTCCGCGGATACCAGGTCGGCCTTGATTACGCCGAGGTTCCCAAGGTTGATCACCGAAGGGAGCCTCCAGTAGTGCCACCTGTGGATTTGTCGGGGCATCTGCTTCCACCCGAGCAGCCCAACCCAACCACCGAAGAGCCACCAAATCCTTTCGAGCAACCCAATCCAACCACCGTCGAGCCGCCGAAGCCTTCTGAGCAACCCAATCCAACCACCGTCGAGCTGCCGAAGCCTGTTGACGGCTTCACCGTAGCTTAGAATTTCTTTTGCATATTTCGTAGAGTTTGGGGCCGGCAAAAAGTAGCTTGTTAGTGCCGAGCCCTTGTTTTGTAATGGACTAGTATTAATAATGAAAGTTTTCGGTGTTGTTTGTTATCTGTCACGTTGTTCCCTACTAATCGCACTTCATGCATGCAAAGACCACGTATTGCACTTCATGCACATGGTTTTAACAATTCTCAGCCCCAGCTTGCCGTACCCAGCCCTTGATCCGGTGAAACACACCATCGAGGTTGGTTCCGCCATATCAAAAGGATCGGTAGAAGCTGGGCATGCCCCCTTCAGGGTATGGCATGCAACATCTTGCCGAACAGAATCTGAAAAAGCGTGCCTCGGCGCTTTCAGGTCTCAACAAGCATAATAGTTCCGCCGAGGGTAATAGGTCAAGCATTAAACGAATCAAAACATATTTTATTGAAACAAACATCTCAATTATTACTGAAGGCTTAATACAAACAGCCAAAGCGTAAAGCTAAAAGATATTAAACATAAAACTTCCGAAGCAGCTGGGCATTCCAGTGGTTCGGAATCGCCGTTCCATCCATCTCGGCGAGCTCATAAGAGCCGTAGCCCACCTTCTTAACAACCCGGAATGGACCCTCCCATTTCGGCATGAACTTCTTCAAATCCTTCTTTTGGACTACCTGCCGAAGGACAAGATTATCCACGTTGAACGGCCTTGTCCGCACATTCCTATTATAACTCCGGGCCAACTGTTGTTGATAAGCCGCGTACTTGATGTGGGCATCGTCTCGAAGCTCGTCAGCTCGATCTGCTTTGGCAGCTAGCATTGCATCGTTCGTTGGGACATCAAACGTTGCAGTTCGAGACATGGGTCGAGTAACAGCCATAGGGAGTACGGCCTCGACGCCGAACACCATAGAATAAAGAGTACGACCAGTGCCACGCCGTGGTGTGGTACGGTAGCCCCATAGGACGTCGGGCAACTCCTCCGCTCACCTGCCGCGCTTATTGGTGAGTCGGCGCTTCAAGCCGACGGGAATGGCCTTGTTGGCAACTTCGGCCTGTCCATTCCCTTGAGGATAAGAGACGGAGGCTGTTCTCATCTGTATGCCACGCCTCTTATACAAGGCCTTAATCGTGTCGGCTACGAATTGGGTACCGTTATCTGACACAATGGCGTACGGGACGCCGAACCTGGTAAAAATTTGTTTCCAAAGGAAACTCTCCACATCTATGGCCGCGATCGTTATGAGCGCCTTGGCTTCCACCCACTTTGTATAATAGTCCATAGCGGTAATGATGTGCGTGAAACCGCCAGGAGCTTTAGGCAACTTGCCAATAATGTCCACCCCCCATTGAGCAAAGGGCTGGTAACGGGCTGCAAAGGTAGGGCTGGCTGGTTGAGAAGGGGGGAATGCTTCTGACAAGACTTGCATTGCTTGGCAAACTCTGTAGCCGTATGTACCATTCTTTTCCACCAGTAACCCTGGGAAAGGGCACGGTCAGCTAAGGACCGGTCGCCGGTGTGACAACCAGCACTTCCACCATGCAACTCCTTGAGGATACCGGGAACCTCCTGCTCGTGCACCACACGGAGGTCGGGACCAGTGTACGATCGGCGGTACAGAGTGCCAGAGGGATCGATGAAATAAGAAGCAGATTGACAGCGGATCTTGTGGGCCTCCTTGCGGTCGGCGGGTAGTACGACATGCTTCAAATAGGAGACGAGAAGGTCCATCCAGCTGAGTGCCTGATGGATGTCCATCACTTCCTGTGACCCAGGCTCGAAACTCGGTGATGGGACCTCGCCGAGGACTATTGTTCTTTCGCCTCCTTGATCGGCACAGACGGTTCCTAGACCGGCAAGTGCATCGGCATGCGCCCAATATGATCAAAAAATACATTCTCGAACGAACCAGCCAAGGCGGCGACTTGGCTCACATACTTGTTCATATGTGCATCCTTGGCCTCGTAGTCATCATTAAGCTGGTTGACAACGAGCTGGGAATCGCTGTAAACCTGAACTTCTACAGCACCCATATGCCGAGCCAATTTGAGCCCGACAATGAGAGCCTCATACTCCGCCTCATTATTCGTTGCCGAAAATCCAATACTTAATGAATGCTCGTGCAAGGTTCCACTCGGTGACACTAGAACAATTTCGGCACCAGCCCCTCGATTGTTAGACGCTCCATCAACGTGGAGTCTCCAGGCATGCCAGGTGAACACGCTCGCTTGGTGTGAAGGGATAGGCCGCTTTGTGATATACTCTTCGTGAGCTGGATGGCTCGATCGAGGTCCAGGAGCCGGCACAGTAGAGTCTTTGGCTAAGGCCTCGTCACAGCCGTCGTTGGCTTCCACCCCCGGAGAGAACTCGGTGACGAAATCTGCCAACACTTGACCTTTGATCGCCATCCTGGCCTGGTAACGGATATCAAAGTTTGCCAACTCTAGGGACTACTTGCACAGCCTGTTAGAAAGATCTGCCTTCCGCAAGATCGTCCTCAAAGGGTACTCGGTAACGACCACAATGGTGAAACTCTGGAAGTACGGCAGGAGCTTTCTCTTCCCCATCACCAATGCTAGAGCCAGCTTTTCTATTGGGAGGTAGCGAGTCTCGGCAGGCAAAAGCGCCTTGCTAATGTAGTAGACTGGCTGCTGGTCCGTGCCTGTCGCAGTCTTGGAGACCTCCTGCCGAACCAGGACAGCGCTAACGGCATGCTCGAAAACTGCAAGGTAGAGGTGGAGCTCATCCCCTTCCTTGGGCACAACCAGCAAAGGAGCTTGGGACAAACATCTCTTTAGCTCGGCGAGAGCGTATCGCAATCCGGCGTCCACACAAAGCTTCTTCGGCTGTTGCCCTTTATTGACTGAAAGAAAGGCCTGCAGACATCCGAAGACTTGCTGATGAAGCGGTTAAGGACGGCAGCCATACCGGCGAGACGCTAAACCTCTCTCACCGTGGCCGGAGCCCTGATTTCTTGTATGGCCTTGATCTGACTTGGGTCGGCCTCAATTCCTTGGCGAGTAACTAAATGTCCAAGGAACTTGCCAGAGCCAACGCCGAATGCACACTTTTCGGCATTCAGCTTCAAGCCAAACCTTTTGAGAACGTCAAATATTTCGCCGAGGTGGAGAAGATGATCGGCTGCGTCCATACTCTTGGCAACCATATCGTCAATGTATACCTCCATTATTCTACCGAGTATCCCTTTGAACAACAGGGCTATCATATGCTGAAACGTAGCCCCGGCGTTCTTTAAGCCGAACGGCATCACCAGGTAACAGTAGGTGCCACTGGGAGCGATGAATGTCATCTTCTCCTGATCTTCCTCATCCATAGCAACTTGGTGGAATCCCCTGTACGCGTCCATAAAGCTTAGCCGAGCGTACCCAACGGTAGCATCCACCAACTGATTGATCCATGGACAAGGGTAGCAGTCCTTTGGGCATGCGTCATTTAGATCGGTGAAGTTGACGCAGACGCGCCATTTGTCGTTCTTCTTCCGGACTACCACTGGATTTGCTAACCATGTTGGATACTGGACTTCCCAAATTGCTCTGGCGTCAAGGAGGCGTTCTACCTCTTCATTAATTGCATCGGCGTGTAGGGCCGAGGATCGTCGCGACTTCTGCACAACGGGCCTCCTAGCCGGATCAACGTTCAACGAATGTTTTATCACATCAGGGCTAACACCTGGCATTTCATATGGAGTCCAAACAAAGACTTCCATATTTTCTTTGAGGAACTCGACCATCTGCACTTTCTCGAAATCATCAAGAGCCGAGCCAACAAGAAAAAAGCGGGTCCTATCCTCATTGACCGCAATCCGGACCAAGTCTTCCACGGCCCTATCGCTTATCGGTCTTCCAACTTCGTCAGGCCCTTACAGCGCCTCTTTCATCTCCTCGCCGGGGGTGGTCGCATCTAGCATCCCGGGTACCTCTATGCTCTGCACCTCATTTGCTCTGCCATTTCCGCGAACAGAGTTAACGAAACACTTCTTGGAGGCCACCTGATCACCCCTAATAGTCTCATGCCTCCCAGATTCTCCGATGAATCGAACACATTGATGAAGTGTGGATGCCACAGCCCTCATGCCGTGCAGCCAATTTCGTCCCATGATTGCGTTATATGGGCTCGGCGAACTGACCACTATGAATTCCACTTCTAGCTGCACCGAGCCAGCATATATTGGGAGTACTATCTTGTCGAGCGGGTAGACCGGAATCCCAGTAAAACCAATCAAAGGGGCGTCCACAGGGGTCAATTGATCCTTCGAGAGACCAAGAGCCCTGAATGCCGAATAGAAAAGGATCTCCGCCGAGCTACCCTGATCGACCAGCACCCGACGAACCATCTTCCGCTGAATAGGTAGAGAGAGGACCAAAGCATCACTGTGGGGCAAATCTCGCTCGGTGAAAGTGATCTCCCATGTGTGACGAGCATTCATCTTCCGCTTTGATGATGGTTGAATCGTCATCACCTCAGACGGGTGAGGCTGATACAGCTGCTCACGGAGCTCGGTGGCCCGAGCCTGGCTTATTGGCCCGTGGATGCACTGTACCACACCGTCCAGATTTTGGGCTTTCGGTTGGATACCTGCATTTGGTGACTTGTTTCGGTCGATCCACCGGTCCATCCTCCCCTGTTGGACCAGTTCTTCAAAGTAAATCTTGAACGGCTGGCATGCCGTCGTGTAGTGCCCCTGCTCGTTGTGGAATGAACAATACACCCTCTGGTTTGGTTCCCGGCCATCGGCAGTTCCCAACTTCTTCGCCGCCCCTGTTGGCCATTGGAAGCCAGGGAGCCGTCCGCATTCTCGGATTACACGGAAGATTGGCTCTTTGAAGTATATCGTGATGGCAAAATGGTCCCGTCCATCACTCGGTGGGCGATCCCATGTCTTTCCGTTTCCCTTGTTTCCGCCGAACCCTGCGCCTTCTTTCTTGGACACCACATTAACCTGCTTCTTCGCCTCCTTCACCGCCGTTTTACCCTGCTCGGCTATCGGTGCAACATCGGAACCACCGATGTACTCCTCAAGTTCTATGTACCGGGCAACGGTGTGCATGAGTTCTGACATATCATTCGGCGGCCGTAGCATCAACTCTTTGGACATGTCAGAATTTCTATCCAGTCCACGCTTAAACGATGTAGCTGCAGTCTTTTGGTCACAACTCTCAACCATATTGTATACATTATAGAAGCGCTCAGAATAATCCTTCAAGGACTCGCCAGTCTTCCGCCGAAGGTCCGTTAAGGCTTCTATTGTCTTCGGTCTCTGATTACTTGCCACAAACCGCGCCGTGAACGAACGCTCCAACTCGCCGAAGCTGCTTATTGACCTCGGTTTTAACTGCGTATACCACAGCATGGCAGTGTTCGGGAGGCTCAACGAGAACGTTCGGCACATCATTGCCTCGCTCAATCCACAGAGCGCAACCATGGACCTGAATTGCTGCACATGGGTCAGCGCATCTGACTTTGTGTTGTATACGCTGAACTTCGGGGCTTTGAAATGGGAAGGGGGAACCTCATCCGCTATGGCCTTGGAAAAGGGGGAGACGTTCTTTACTGAGGTTTTTGCAGCCACTTCCTTCGGCGGAACGACCGCCGAAGGTGCGATACTTTTCTCTCGAGCGTCATCCTTGGACCGCTTATGGGTCGGCGGTGTCCGAACCCCTCGTCCGCCGACGCTTGGCTCGGGGGTTCGCCGCTTCGACCCCGAGGCCCTACCGTTCCCCCTTACCGGGGGTACTTCCTGATGCTCGGCGGCCCGGTAAGTGGTTCTTTCATCGGTGCGAGTATTTACTACTGTTAAAGCCCCCCGCCAGTACTTATCTCGCATCTCTCCTCCGGTAGCAGCCCCTGGCTGTCCTCCTCTTGGGGTCTAGATCGTCCGGCAGAATGCCCCGCCGATCGCCGATGGCGACCTTGGTCAGACTGCCTCGGTCGGTGCTGGGAGCGACTGGTAGAGTGGCCTGGTGACCGCTGTCGGAGTCGAGTGGCCGTTTCCCTTTCCTGATCTTCGTACTGCCGTCCCACAGACCTGTTCACTCCCCGGTTGTCCTGGTGATCTTGCGACCCAACAGGGAGAACAGGAGGATCTCCTGCGTCATTCCTTCCGTCGCCAAGCCGAGGAATTCCTCGTGTCTGGTCCAGCCTTCCCCTTGACCTTGAACGAGCGCTTGACGCCGTGGCGCTTGTCTCTGAAAATAATGCTCGGCGAACATGGCCGTTTCCGGACGCATCGCTTCGTTGACTGGTTCGGTGTCTGGGTTCCAGATGAACATGGCCACTAGCGTCAATGCGACACAGTGGGCCGAGCCTTGTAAAGGCGGAGGCCCTAACAGTGTTAGCCGTTTGGGTCGGCTGGGAAGCATTCCTCCTCCGTCGCCGTTCCCGCGACCTGGAGACGGGTGGGACCCTCTGATGTGCCTGGAGCTCTTGTACTTGTGTCCTCAGTCGCAGCAGCTCCTCCGCCATGCTCACCGGGAGCTCTGGCGGGGGAGGAGGAACCGCGAGGCTTGCTGCCGAGCAGTTCACACCATCTATGTGGAACGACGCCGTTCCTATAGCCTGGCTACTAGGGCCAGGGATGATTGAACCCGCCACCCTGGAGTCACCGGGTCCCCCAGTGGGGGTGCCTGTTGGCCCTAACCCCGTCCGCTGGGAGGAGTGGCGACCCAGGGGGTTTGAATCGAAATGAGCGAGACCGAGAAGTCGTCAGTCCGTTCCAGTCATCCTGAACTAGGATAAGAGAAGAATGGCAAGAAGAAAGCTTCACCACAAGATGTGTTTGTTACTACGTCCCCAGCAGAGTCGCCAATTGTGGTGGCACGCTTTCTCCGGTTAGATCTTGTAGCTTGGATCGTTGGGGTTTGCACGAAGGTGGGTTAGCCCTGCACACGAAACAACCGCGTTAGTGCCCAAGCCCAGAGCGTGGTGGTCCGGGGTAGGCACTCCGACGCTCTAGTCAGTCAAAGGGCAATTGATATCGAAGTGTAGTTTAGGGTTTAGGAAAATGTTACCTCTTTCTAGAGGGGAATCCCTCCTTTTTATAGCCAAAGGGAGCGCAGAGTTCGGCCCACGTAAACCCATCACGTGCTGTGTGATGAACCCGCCAACCTCGGTACCAGATAGACTTCCCAATCTTGAATCTATCTACTCCCCCACATTCTGCTCCTACAATAAGGGATGGGATAAGACGCGAGGTTGCCCACTCCTGCCCATCTCTTCCTAACTTCCTCTTCAAGTTAGGGGGCAGGAGGCTCGGTGAGCATAGGTTCCGCCGGACAGATGGCACGGCATTAACTAAGCTCCTACAGGGGCAATCTCCTACCCGTTCGACAGGAAACCGCCGAGCCAAAGTATATTCTCCCTTGGATCAACACCACGATCAACTTAACCAGGTTCGGCCAGACCCGGATCGGCTACCTAGCCAACCTGCTGACTCATGGGTGGTAAGTTCATTGGTTCGGCAAATAGGTGCGACGTGACCTCCGCCTTGGTCCCTCCACCGGACCGCGCCCGCCACAGTACCCATTTTCGGACTGGGAGGATCCAAGTCAATTAAATTTGTAATTTTGCTAAGACTACACACAAATAAACCCTAGAAATTTGGCTAAGTGGGCATGAAAAAACAAATTATTTTTTTTTTTTAATCTTTCATGAGATCTCATGTTTGAATCTCACGGAACCAAACATTTCAAACCTTGATGCCACTGGAGAGGTTGCCCTTTTGTTACCTTCAGTGCTATGAAATTAATTAAGGCGCGCACAAAGTAGCCCAGACGTCTGATTATATTAAAAAAAACAGTAGAGGTGCAAAAAAAAAAAAAAACTCAAATAGTAATCTTACCCACAAATTAGGTGGGCATGATACAAGTGTGCAATTTTGTTAAAATTGTTCCCCCTTTTCAATTGGGGAGTGATTTTTGAACATCTAGTTTTACTAACGATAGTTATTTTTTTGTTTTTCGTGTGCGAAATTACAAAAACATCTTTTCACTTTTTAATATTTTATTTTTGTTGATATCCAAAATGAAATAATTTTTGTACAAAATTTCGTAAATTTTGGTAATTTCCTACACTAAAAAAAAAGGAGTTTTTTTTTTTTTTTTTTGAAAAAAATGGGAGTTTTTTTTGATCCGCGAAAAAAATGGGAGTTTGGTTAATAAAAAGGGAAAAATTCAAAAAAACCCCTGAACTTTGAACTCAATGTCAAATAGGCACCTGAACTTAAATAAACTTCAATTGAACACCTGAACTTTCACTCCATTATCGTTAACGGCACAGTTAAAAAAAAAAAACTTACCACCAGTTTGCAATCCTATGAAGCAGAAACGTGATTATGAGAGCCTTAGAGACAAAATTTGATTATGTCTCTTTAGAATAATATGATCAGAATAATAAGATCTTCACACCCGTTCAAACGGATTAAAAATTGGAGCACTTAATTTTTTAACCATATTTTTTAATATATAAACGGTCTAAAAAAAATATGGTTAAATAATAAGTGCTCCAATTTTTAATCCGTTTGAACGGGTGTGAAGATCTTATTATTCTGATCATATTATTCTAAGGCTCTCATAATCACGTTTCTGCTCCATAGGATTGCAAACTGGTGGTATGAATTTTTTATTTAACCAAAACGTTGCCATTTTGGTGTGTGGGTAGGGGCTGATGTGCCTTTGGGGCAGCAGAGCCCCCGGGTCCGGGTAATAAGTGGAGAGAGATAGAGAGAGAAATGTTGGAAGTAGGGGGAATTTTTTTAAAATTCTTTTTGAAAATTTGAGCACTTAATTTTTTTTAGACCGTTTATATATTAAAAAATATGGTTAAAAAATTAAGTGCTCCAATTTTTAATCCGTTTGAACGGGTGTGAAGATCTTATTATTCTGATCATATTGTTCTAAAGAGACATAATCAAATTTTGTCTCTAAGGCTCTCATAATCACGTTTCTGCTTCATAGGATTGCAAACTGGTGGTAAGTTTTTTTTTTTTTTAACTGTGCCGTTAACGGATTGAGACGGCAGGGGGTAAATTGATAACGGAGTGAAAGTTCAGGTGTTCAATTGAAATTTATTTAAGTTCAGGTGCCTATTTGACATTGAGTTCAAAGTTCAGGGGTTTTTTTGAATTTTTCCCTAATAAAAAAAGGGTGCGACAATCCCTCCCAATTTACGCTTTTGTTCGCAAGGTAACCAGAATTTCACAGTGCGGTAGTGGAGGTGGGCCGGTGGTGGGATATGATACAATCACGTGTTTCCTGTACCTATTATATCTACGACTTTCCGCTCCCTTTTCTTTTGATTTCCATAAAAACTCCGATGATCCAACGAACAAGATTGGTGCAACAGCAACACTTGAATGTTTGAAAGTAGAGAATTGTTTTGGACGGCTGCAATTGAGAAAATGGGAAAAGGCAATGATAGAGGTATGACGGTGGGGCCCTTAAAAAGTTGTTTCGTCAGTAACCATTGAGTATTAAAAACTGCGGACCGAATACGGATTTTATTTCACTACAAACGAGACATCTAAGCCAGTTCGCGATTTCAGTCGTTGAAACGTGTTTTGGTTGCCGAGCGGATGCCACACACGTGCTACCTATCCACGATTCCAGTTGTTTAAACGTGTTTTGAACGGTCCAAATTTTAGAGAGAGAAAAAGAGAAAAGAGAGTGGTGGGGTAAGGGAAGAGAGCAGTGGCGTAGCCAGAAATATACATCACTGGGGGCATTATAAGAACAAAATTTCTGATGATAGCCAACTCCCGACGACATCCCACCGACCAATGACTTGATGATTGTTGGTGATGCGGCGTGATTTTTGTGTTGGTTGTTAAATCATGTTACAAAGGAGAGTTTTCAAGTTTTGGAGTACTATTTTGTTCACCCATATACCTAAACACTAGGTGAACATATGCGTATTACTCATTGTCCATATTGGATGAAAATTACTCACTCTTCAATAAATTCACCGAATCTTTACTTTGATATAATTTGAAGACATTGATTTTGTGGAGCTTATTTGTGTAACAATTCAAACAAGTCATTTGTATTTTAACAAGTATTTAATCTAATAACATGTGCCTTGCTTTAAATATTGGGTAAACTCAAACTACCAATTTCAAAAAAAAAAAAAAAAAAATGGGTGCAGGGGGGCAGGTGCCCCCAGTGGCCATAGAGTGGCTCCGCCACTGGAAGAGAGAATAAATCTGGACCGTTTAAAACACATTTAGACGATTGAAATCGCTAACGGATACCGCCACGCCGCATACATGCGGCACCCAAAAAAATTCTCAAAATATTGTACTGTATTTTCCAATAGGGATGTGAGTACAATGAAAACATGCTAAGAAAATCATGGAATGTGTGTTGAAACTTTAGTAAATTCCAATTAAATAATAGTGTCTTGTCTCAAAAGTTGGAAGGTGTTTCGACAAATTAATTAGGCCTATTTTGGTCAAATAATTTATTAGACTTATTTTTTATTTTTATTTTTATTTAAAAAAATCTCGTTTGTTAGTTTTTTGCCAATTTTTTTTAAATTATTGTTTCGTCATGACGATAGAAATCTAAGAAGCAAAAAATTACAATAAAAATCTAATTCTTTTGTCTTTATTAAAAAAATGGGTTTCGAGCATAATTTTTTACTTTAAATATTTTTCTCATCATGACGAAACAATAATCCACAAAAAAACTTGACAAAAATCCAACAAATGTGATTTTTTTTTTTGAATAAAGACAAATAAAATAAGTCAAAATATTATTTGGCCAAAAACAGGCCTTATTCGTACAGGGCATTTCTCATGATTAGCAATCTCTTTTGGTCATAATTTTCTAAAATTAAAGATTAGTCTCCACAAACAAACTAGAAGCATAAAAATATGAATCTTTGGTTTTTTTAAAAATTTAAACAATATGGGAGTAACGGAGTTTTGGGGGCGCGGCGGGCGCTGCTGTGCAGTGTTGGGAAAAAAGGCATCTTCCCGAGTTCGAAAACTTTATCCAAAACGTTTCACTTGAAAGATCTTATTGCGTACTATGGCCTTGCAAAAAATCAAGTCGATCGAACATCGATAACCTAGTGAACGAAACACTCTTTTTGACTTATTTTTTGGCTGTACTTTTGACATTGATAACAACACTGTAAACAGATGATTCGTTCACTAGGTCATCGATGTTCGATCAACTTGATTTTTTGCAGGGCCATAGTACGCGAAGAGATCTTTCAAGTGAATGTTTCGGATCAAATTTTCGGGCTCGGGGAGATGCTGTTTTAACTGGCACAGCAGCCCCCAACTCCAAGAGTAACAAGTTTCATATCAACGGAGGCCAAACATTTCAAATATTTGAGTCACTGGAGTTATGCCCGGTCGTGTGCGCACAGGCTTCCTTTCTTCTTTTCTCTTGTCTGTAGCTAACCGAATGTTGCTCGTATAATCGTTTTAATCTTATATTTTTCTCTATTGACTTCATTGTAACTTTTTCATCACAATTTTTTATTTTGTAGATTTCTCAAGTCTAGACAAATAATTAAATAAAAAAATTGATGAAAATCTTACTAAAGTCTAAAAAAAGTCGAAAGCTAAGACAACCAGTTAATGTACGTAGTATGAAATCTGATGTTCGCTTTGGGTCTCTAGAGACCCAACACTCTTCTCTGTTCACGGTTTTAATAAAAAAAAATTCAATTATTACTCTTGTTTGTTTATTTATCTCTCCTCATGCATTACTCCAAAAATATTTTTCAAAATCCCACACCGAACAATTGCAATGATGGGTTTTACATCAATACAACAATTTCTCTGCAAAAACTCTGTGGAAATTGACGTTGGCCGCTGACCAAGCATACCGACTGTCACGCGGGGCCCACTCCGGGCCTCAAACGAATGATTTGAGCCATTCAATAATTTTTAAAAAAAATCAAGTGGGCCCATGAAAAATCAGCTCAATTCAATATGTGTAAATACTCAATCCAATCTTCAATTTTTTCATTCAATTTTTAAATTCGTGAAAAAAATGAAAAATTAGATTGAATTGATTTTTCACAGAGCCACTCATATATATTTTTTAAATTATGAATGGGTGCCTTATATATGTGGGTTTTCTTACTGTCCTTTTTCTCTGTCCTTTATCGTTTCTCCTTTCAAGAGGCATCTTCGCTTGTTTTTATTAGCATGAGCTCCAGTCTAAAAGTTTCTATATAGGGTTAGAGAAAATGGGAGAGAGAGAGAGATTCAGGTCCTATCAATTTCAGTGGCATGGGCTGGGGGAGACACCTATAGGATAGGTTGTGTCATCTTTCAGCGACAGCTTCATGCCTTCAATAATGATCCAAATGTGTTCTACTCGTATGGAAACATTTTTGGTAAAAACAACGAAGAATGAGTTTAAAATATCCTATGGTTAGGGCATCCTTATCTGGCTCGGCAGATTTTGGATCAAATTAATCTTTAAAATTACTTTTCTATTTTAGCTAGTCACTTTTACATAATTATACAGAATGATCAAATTTTTTATTCTCACTCTTTATTCAGTTAAATATTCAAACCTACCCCGAGAGAGAGAGAGAGAGAGTAAATTATGAAGTGAGTGAATAATGGCTAGTCTAATTAGTGAGTGGTGGCTAGTCTAATTAGACTACCCACTATTCACTCACTCCTTCTCATACCTCACCATTTTCCCCATTTGATGTTTTCTGTTGTATTTTTCTTAGAGAATAGAAGAAACAAAAAGGGCTAAGATGATGTATGTGACTAAACTTGAGGAAAAAAATCAAAGAGTTCCCGTTATATTTTTTGTCTTCAGACTAAACATGTTTTCACTAAAAATATCGTTTAGTCCATTTAGGCTCTCTTCTTGTAAATTTATTTTTCTTCTTTGTTTTGTGTGTTCTATTCTTCTTTTCCAAATTTTTGTTAGATTTGCATCATATTTTTTGTATTAATTGTAACGCCCCGATTTTCCACGGAATTTCGGAAGCATTAACCTTAAAACACACTGAATTTTACAAACTACTAGGCCCCTATTTGTCGTTATACAAAATTTACATTTAAGAAAAATACGAACAATCTAACATTTATTTAAACGTCTTCAGAGCGACTCTAGTCTTGATATAGATCCCAAGCATATTCGGTCTTCGCCCTTGGTATTCCTCTTGTGTCAAACAGCTCCACCATTGAACCCTGCACCCTCTGGCAAATTGATCGCCAAAGCAACCGATTTACCAGGATACAAACATATCCGTGAGTGATAATTCACCCAGTAGAATAATCCCAATCCTACCAACCCCTTACTCTACAGTTAGCAGTTCAATAATATAACAATTAATAGTAATATACAGAAGGTACAGAATAATAGCACACATCATCTTTTTCTTTACTATCCATCAACTTACATGAAATCTAAGGATTCTCTCCGCGAGATCATTTCCTCCCACATCCACTAACTATAACCGTCTCATGGGTCCACCCTTCCTCTTGCTTATCCTGTACCAGGGTCCTAGGTGAGCGCACCTAAATTATGTACTGAGCATGTTCTCACTTAAGACCATAACAGGAGGATCGAGTCATCCCATGACGTATCGTACGTTAGGGTCGGACATCCACTACCCCGCGCTAACTATAACCGTCTCATGGGACCCATTCTCTTCCTCAAAGAGAAACTTCCCATGACGTATCATACATTAACGTCTCACTAACTATAACTGTCTCATAGGACCCATTCCCTTCCTCGAAGGAAAACTTTCCATGACGTATCATACGTTAGCATCACAACATATCTAATCACCGGGCCCCGCAGGTAACCTATTCACTACAACAAAATAGGTCAAAGACGAGGAAAATTTTTTGTCGACAATTACATGATTTTCGTCGCCAAACTGATTGCCGACGAAAAATTTCGTCGTCCCCATTAGTCGTTTTTTGTTGGACGAGAAAGACCCCTGACGATGAAATTTTTTTTTCGTCGGCCTTTTTTGGTTTTGGCGACGAATTTTTTCGTCATCTATTTCGGTTTTGGGCAACGAAAAAGTTTCGTCGGCGTTGGTTTTTTTTGGCGACGAAATTTTTCGTCGTCGATTGTGTTTGCAGTGAAATTTTTTTTCCACCCTTATGCTCGCTTTTTTTGCTCCCATTGGGTTTCGAACCCATGACCTCGCGCCTACAATACCCAAGCCCTTACCACTACACCAACACACCATCTATTACTAGAAGACTAATATTTATTATATATACTATTTCTAATTCGCTTTTTTTTTTCAAAACCACCACCATGTCACCACTACCACCACCACCGTGCCACCACCACCACTATACCACTACCACCACCGCCACAATCACCACTCCGCCACCACCACCACCACAATCACCATTCCACTACCACATCAACAATCACCGCAACTACCACCACCACATCACCACTACACCACCACCACCATTCCTACAAATTCACCTAGGCCACCCCACCACGCTACCGCCACCGCCAATGGATAACTATCGAAATTTTTTAAACTAAATTATGTATAATATATATTACCTTTTTATGATTAAATTTTAAACTAAACTATGTATATTTCTATTTATTTTTTGTGCTAAATAATATAAAAATAATTAAAAAATAATCAGCCAAAAAATTCGGTCAATGCCGACGAATTCTAAAATTTTGTCGCTAAAAGCCAACCTTTGTCGACGAATTTTTTTCCTTGCTAAATAGCTCCCTATGACGACGAATTTTGAATTCCTCGCTAAAAAGCTGCCCTATAACGACGAATTTGGGATTTTCTCGCCAAAAATTTGCATTTGGCGACGAAATTATTTTCGTTGCCAAAAACTAAGCCTTCGACGACGAAATTTTTTTTCGTAGTCAATAGCGCCCCTTTGGCGACGAAAATAACTTTCGTCGCTAATTTTCGTCGCCATAGACCAACTTTGTTGTAGTGATTCAACACAGGGCCCCATTGGTTACCCTTGCCATCGCCATGGCTCAAAACACAATCCACAACTCACACTTTCAACACTTTACCATTTTCCATTTACTTATCATCGTCTACATGATTCACTACTCGTAACCACCCAGTAAACCTAAGTCCATTCTAGCACGTACAACATGATACAATCAACAACAGCTTAAACACAATACATTTCAATGAGACAACAATATAACAATTGATAGGTGCAATTAATTAAACACAAAAAGGATTTGGATTGGGCCGAAGCCTTTTTAAATATTTGAATTTTATCGAATAAGAATATAATCTTATTAACTTTGAGAATTTTCATTAGCTTTCCTAACCCTTAGGTTTAATATTTTTTATTATAAAATTATCTTATATCTATTTAACAGTTTCGTAACTCTAGAGTATTTTTGTAATCTGTTATTTCTCCAAATTCTATTATTACTGACTTAGCCTAAAGAAAAGATACTAAGTAATTTTATTCACTTTTTCTCTAACTTACAGTAGGTAAATAAATTTATACTTTTACCATATAAGTAAAACTATCTTACATAATAAGTATTCTTACTTTATAATTATGCTGGAGCACATTTTGTTATTATCTGTTTCACAAATAAATAAATAAATAAAACTTGTTTCCTGTATACTAGTTTTTATTTAGGCTAGTAATAGTTTTAATAAGTATATGTACTATTATATATAATTCTCAGTATTATCATTTAAACATCCATTATTATAAATTTTTTTTGAACTTAACTGTCACTTTTAAACATGCAAAACAGAACGTGGAATTTCGAAGTAAAACAGGAGAATATTGATTTCGATCGTGCGATGTCGGAATCATTTTCTTTTACTTTGATACGTAAAAAGAATAATACGTAAATATTTAATATACTTAGAGGAGAGTAAGGAAGCGATTATTCTACCTCGGATCCGGCCGAAACAAGCGGGTAATAGTTCCGGACGGTTTCGGACCATCGGAGAAGACGACGGCAACGGGGGACCTCGGGGCTGACTCGAAATGATTGGAAGGTGGTTTGTGGATGCTTGGTGATGTAGTGGTTGATTGGGAACCAGAATGTGATGTACGGAGGGGTGTTATGTAGAAACCCGTTTTTCTCTCTCTCTAAAACTCCATTAAAAGAGTTCAAGCTCTTTCTCTCGCTTTCTCTTTTCTAGACTCAACAGTATGATTGGGAGTGAAATAATATACTGGTGTTCAATTTTCGGATTTATGTGGGTATGCATAATGAGAGAGAATAAGGTAGTGAGAAGGTGAGAGGATAAGCGTGGAAGTGGTGGAATGGGGAAGGAGAGGGATACTGATAATGATAAGAGGGGTACGGGACAAGTGCCACATTTGGTGGGGTTTTCTTTAATTCTAATGTATGTGGACGCGTGTCTGTATAGGGTGAGAATGTATGTGGACGCGTGTATGTATAGGGTGAGAATGTATGTGGACGCGTGTATGTATAGAATAAGAATATATGTGGACGCGTGTATGTATAAAGGAGTGAGAGAGAGGAAGTACAAGTTTGGAGGTGGTGGGAGTGTGGAAGGATAAGTTTGGAGGATAAGGATGGAGGTGGTAGAGTGTGGGAGGGAAGTGAGAGAGTTAGTTCGAATGGAGTTCTAGTTAGGGTTTAGATAGAAATGATAAGAGATGAATATGAATCCCTGTATATCTAAAGTATAAATAAATATCTTATACAAGAGTGTAAATAATATCAAGTATACACATGATAATGTATTTTAATTATTCAATCTAATTAATTATTGAATTAGGAATTTAACAATATAATCTTGTATTAAAAAAAATTGGGTCAAAAATCCGGGTCGTTACATTAATAATCTGTCTCGATTAGAGGAGTCTAAAAAGTAGTACTAAATTATGATGGAAAGCCAAAAAAATTCACTAAAGAAGAAAAAAGTACCAAATAATTGTCTTATTTTTCTAAAGTGTAGTCTTATTTAAATTTTATCAATATTGATCCATGTTTTTATACTTTTCCGAATTGTATCATCGAGACGAACGATTAAAATCCCAAAGATTAGGACGAAAAGCTAAACAAAAGTTACAAAAATAAAAAAATATCGAAATAAGTTTCAGACTTATAATTTTACAAGAATGCAGCCTAAGGCTACGTTCTTATCTATGAACTTAACTTAAATCTGAGAGTTGTCTTTATTTGAATTTTTTTTCGTATTTTGTTAGTTTTGCGCCAAATTTTTGCGGGTTATTGATTCATCTCGACGAGTGAAATTGAAAAAGTAATTTTTTTTTATTTTTACCCAAGTATTTTGAGAAATAACCACGTTTTAGCAAAATCGAGAAATAACCACTTTTTAGCAAAATCAATTGGGTAAAAATTGATTTGCTAAAAAGTGGTTATTTCTCAAAATACTTGGATAAAAGAAAAAAAAAATTTACTTTTCCGATTCCTCTCGTCGAGACGAATCAATAACCCACGAAAGTTTGGCGCAAAACTAACAAATGCGAAAAAAATCCAAATAAGGATAAAATTTTCAGATTTAAGTTATGTTCATAAGAACGCAACTTTAGTTAAAGAAAAAGACTTGTCTGATTGTCTCCATAGTGCAAGTCACTAGAGAGATGCTACTGGGCCTCTGGCTGTTCACATTTACAAGGAATACTCCCACATCCGAAGTGTCCAGCAGACACCTTGATAGCCCATTCTAATGGCCTTTGTCAGCTTAAAGATTAATAAATGACCAAAATCCTCTTTCTAGGAAGCCTATAAGAGAAATTACCAACTCTTGTCCAGGCCCAGCCCACTGGGCCCTTGCATACCTCACTACAAGAAAAATGAGAATATGTGACGAAATGGTGGTGAGGAAAGTAGTTTTCGTCTCCAAATATACTATTTTGTGAGGAAAATATTTTTTCGTCACCAATTAAGAGGGCAGAAAAATTTAAGGTGAGGAAATTTTATTTTGTCGCCAAAAACAGTTAATCAGTGACGAAAAAATAAATTTTGTCAGCAAAAGAGTGGACAAAAAAATATAAGGTGACGAAAAAATAAATTTCGTCACTAATCCGTTTCCTCCACGTATACTTGCAACCATTTCGTGACGAAATAATTCCTCACAAAAGGAAATACTTTGGGTGACGAATTTTTTTTGTCTTCCATTTTAAAGAGGGGATTTAGAAGATTAAAAAAAATAAAGAGGGGATTTTGGCGGGTTTTAGGGGCGGGGAAAAATTTGGGCGTTCATCCCAAAGCTCCCCCCTCCATCAACAGGGGATTTTTTTTCTCTCTCTCACACGACCATCCCACCACTCCATCTCTCTCAGACCGCTCCCCAGTCTCCATCTCTGCAACTTCGAATCTCTCTCTCTCAAGGTATGGTGTTCGACTTCTCTCTCTCTCTTCTCCTCTATGGATCCCCACTACAAGAATTTGGAAAATACCAGCATTTTTTCTATCAGTGCTTGCAAAAAGCGCTACAATCGGAGGTCTTCGCCAGCGCTTATTCTAAGCGTTGCTAGAATGAGGTTTTCCCAGCACCCAAAAGCAAAAGCGCTGGCATAGGCTGACCATTTCCCACTGCCTAAGCAAAAGTGTTGGAATAGACCCTCCATTTACCAGCGCCTTGAAAAAACATTGGAATAAAACACCACCACACACACACACACACCCCCCCCCCCGCAGCCCAGAAAAAAGCGCTAGAATAGACCCTATGAAAAAATAAATTGATTGACCAAAATCTAATAATATTATTATATTATATGTTATACATTTTTAATACTCTCCGCTACAATTATTTAGCGGATCTCAATAAAACAAAACAATTTTAACAGTTGAGACCGTTGATTTCGTTGTGCTTATTGATTAGATCATCATCGTAAAAATTTGATTCGAACAAATTTAGAAAGCTCCTTGATTGGGAAGCAATTAGTTTTTTGGATGATAATTATCGTTCGATCAAATGTGTAATGATACTCGATCTACTTCAATCTTGGTACGATTGATGAATTACGTAATATGTAAAAGATAAATGGTTCGGATAAAAAAATAAAGACTTCGGTGGTGGTCGGGTCTTGTAATCTAATACTTTAATGATTCGGGATGCATCAAGTTTTGTCTGATCAGGCGGTCACCGACATCCGGTGATCTCCGATTTTGGTGACAATGACGGAATAAGTGAGATGTGAAATCCTAACGGTTCAGATCGACCACTGTAAAAATTGAGTTGGTAATGACCTTTAAATTCTATACGTTCAATGCAACTGTTAACAAACTAAGTCTTGTGTTGTACTTGAACGTACGGTAGCCATTCGATCGCGACATAATTACGACGATCCAGACCGTTGATTTTGTTTTCCTTGTTGATTATATCATTCTCGTAAAAATTTGTCTCGATCGGGTTTCAAAAGCTTCTTTAACAAAAAACGATTTCATTAACAAAATGGATTTTTCTGTCCGATCGAGTGTGTAGCGATACCCGATTGACTTCGTTTTTGGTACGGATGATGTACTCCATTATACGTAAACGATGGATGGTTCCGAACGAAAAAGATATATACTCAAGTGGGGGTCGAGTATTACTTTAATGCCTTGGAATGCATCAAATGTTGTCCGATCAGGCGGTCGCCGATATCCGATGATCTTTGATTTTAGTGATAATAATGGAATTAGTATAACTTGAAATCCTGATGATTCAGATCGACTATTATTAAAATATAATTGACTGATTAAGTATATAATTTGTTCATACTTCATACTGCTTGATATGAGGGCGCCTAATATTTTGGCCCTAATTCTCCGAAATAATTGAAATCCCAAGTCTGTTCATTTCCCTCGAAATTTTTTTCCCCAAATGGGGCGCTGAAAAGGATTTCCCCCAAAGGATTTCCCATCGTCTCTCTCTCGCGCTCTCGCTCTCTCCTTCCTGCGTATGCCCTCACACCCATAGCTGAGGTACATCGACTCTCTCTCTCTCTCTCTCTCTCTCTCTCTCTCGGAACATTGGGTATGTATAGGTGGACTGAGATTCTCATTTCGAGGGTTTGGGATTTTGTTTGGTTGTTTAGAAATTAGGGTTTCGAGAATTGGGGGAAGGATGTAGCAGTGTTTATGTTCAATATTAAGCATAGTACAGTGGCCATTGCATCCAAAACGGAGTGAATGGACTCGTACAGATCTTTTTTTGTGAAACCTCCATGACCAATTTCGGCTCTGCATGTATGAATCTTGCTTTATCTTCGTTCCAAATGACCAGTTTTTTTGTTCTATAGCCAGAGATTTGTTGTATTGGCGTGTGTATGTATAATACAGGTGAGGGTATTTATATAGGGATGTATATGCCGGTGGGTTTTGGGTTCTATAGCCAGAGATTTGTTGGGTTTTTTTGATTATTGGGTTGTTATTTGATTGTTCTGTGTTTATTTGCTTAGTTTTTTCAGTAGTGATTTATTTGCTTAGTTCTTTCAATACATCATCTTAGCTCGATGATTGTTTTTCCCTTTTGAGAAAAACCCTGAACTTACATAAATGGGTCTGATTAGTTTATTCCTTCTCTGGTTCTATTTTATTGTTTTTTAGCCATCTATATATGGGTCAAACTGTTGGGGTTTATGCATAGTATGCGACTGGTGGTTTGTTAAAGGGTTTACATTTCTTCTACCATGGGAGTTTCTTTCCGAGTATGCTTGACTGGGTAGATTTCTGGATTTGTTCAACTAGATGAATTACTATTGGGGGAAGGGTGTAGCAGTGGTTACTAACCAAGTATGGCTAAGCCTAATTGACTACCCTTATACAACAATGGGTCAGATTTTGTTGAAGGCTAGAATTGATTGTTATTTCTCATATACCAACTAGAGTGGTTAAATTGCGGACTTGTCCGTGTCCGCATGCTTCTGTATATGTTTAGTGTTGGACTCTATTTGATTATATTGATTGTTATCCCCCTAGTTGGTTAGCCAATTCCTAAGCTAGGGATGGCTGCTTTAGTTAGTTTGGTTTAGTTGTTTGGTTATCACCAATAATATTCCTACAGTATCATTTTGGAGAAAGAAAAAAAGAGATTAATGTAATTGTCATATTGTTTGTAATGTCTCCTTCCGATTGCGGCAAAGACAAAAACCACAGTTACTTACCATATTCACTATTCTTCTTTTGCAATGGCAAGTGTCATGCCCCCAACATTGTGTCATACATTCATGGGTATGTGTCTTTGTGAGTCATTACATTGATAATGTTAGTGATATAGATGCACTCACATTTTATGGGCCTATTAGTTGTTTGAATATATACTTAGATACATTTATGATTCATCCACATGAGTTTTTATTCATGCCGCCATTATGAGGTCCGTGTCATCACATGATAGGTTCATTCCACCTAGTCTTCTTGGGAATATGAACGAACCTTTGTATTGAACAGACATATATATTGATGAAGAAACTGTTTGATGATATGGCCACAAACAGCTTTAAATCAGGAGTTTTGGATAAAGAGTTATATTTTTATGTTTGGGTTGATATTGATATCACTTGGTTGTGTACTTGGTGCAGATTTGAAGAGATGCCGACAAACAATTTTGTCAAAAGCAGGTAGCCGGTCTTTATCTTTCTATGTTTTTTGGTGCTTCTGATTACAAGAAGCTTGTGTGGCTGTCTAGCTGTTCCCTTGATAGCCTTGAAGTCACCACATTTCAAGTGTGGGGGTGGTGTATGAATGATGCACCGTAGCACATTTAAGTGCAGAATTTTTACCTTACGCACAAGTTGGTTTGCAACAGTTGCTAGGTTTTGGTTGACTTGAAATTTGGTAGGTTTTAGTTACTGAGAAACTACTCAGATTGTAACTTGTAGTGAATGAGAAAGGCAAAAGCGTGTAGCATATGGGTCAAAAGCGTGTAGCATATGGTTCAAAAGCGTGTAGCCATCTATAAATGGGTCAAAAGCGTGTAGCATAGTAGTTAGTTTAGTTGCTAGGTTTGCACCTAGCCGAGCACAACTGTATATACCAACTCACACAGATAAAGTATGAGTTATCATCTTTTTCAAGTTTAAATTTTATAATGACTAGCATTACATGACGTTTCTTTGCTATGCTTGTCTCTCTCTTCTTTATTTTTTTGGTAGTTTTTAGTTCATCTTCTGTACTCTAATTAAACTTGTATCAATTTATTAGGCAAAAACTAGGGAATTGATTCCAAATAGCTTGGAAGGAAATTCTAAGGGCAGCATATATCGGTCAAATTTTCAATTGCATATCTTAGGTTCGAGACAGTTGTAATGGCCCCTAGATCAGACTTCTCCACAAGCACAACAAAGATCATTGCACGCAAGTCATGACATCGAATATTCTGATCGAGGTACATTCTTACATTGTATAAGAACTGAAATTATGACACCTTGTTAGTCTACAGTTGTTTCTTTTGCAAGTAATGACATCAAAGATCACCGGCTTGATGCTATCAGATTGGTTTAAGCTAATCTGAAATTAGATTATGTATCTGATTTAGTTTTATATAATTTGAAATAACTTCTCCTGATACTAGAATTGAAGTTTTAGTGATGTAAATCATGTATAGTGTTGAAATTAGTTGCTCAAATGCAGTTTAAATGCTGAAAATAACCTCTGTAGTTGCTATAATTGACTGTTAAAGTGCTGATACATGTGCTGAACCTGTGATTTCAAATCTGTAAGTGTACTTTAAGTGCATTGGATTACCTATTGTGTGCTGAAACTGACAGTATATGCTGGAAATATGAACCCAATTGCTGGAAATGTTGTTTAGAGGCATAAATCACCCCCTATAGGTGCTGAAATTGAACTCTAATGGCTGAAAACTGATCTTATTTGCCTAGAATATGGCTGTAAAAATTGGGATTCGAGTTCAAATTGTTGGAAACTGAAAATCAGTTGCTAGATTTGTTGGAATTGGCTGAAATTGAACGCTACATGTTTCATTAAGTGTACGTTTCATTAAGTGTACGGTTGTTGTTGCTACTCATGAGATCTGTTGGTGCTTTCATTTGCTAGTTCTGCTATCCATATGATGTTATATGTTGATTTTGAGTGTTGATGTTGCAACTATATTGCTAGTTTTTACTCTCTATTGAAGCTGTTATCTGCTGGAACATGTTGATAAGACTTGGAACTGGTGTAGCTTGTAAGCTGCATTTCTAGACATAGAACATATTGGATTTTGAAAGAATCATGAAAAGGAACTTGAATTGACCCTTAAAGATTCTTCGTTACCAGAAATAGTATTTGATAGGCTTTGGGACGCAACTTAGTTTCCTTAGATATGAACTCTAAATTTTTAGGGTTGTTTTCGGAGCTTATTTTGGGCTGGTTTTAGGATTTTTTTTTGTAGGGCTTTTTAAAGGGCGGATGGGGGTTGCTTGGGTCAGTTTTGGTGCTGATTGTAGGCTACTTTAGAGATCTTTTAAGACTGGCTATGGTTTTCAGTAGCAGCTGAGCAAAGAGTGCATTGAGAGTCCATGACAACCTCCATTGATGAAGCCTATCTAGAGTGGATAACCTGCCTAATACAGCCAACCATTGAATGATAGACCATCTAAGCACTGCATAGTTGAACCATACCACTTTGGCCCATCTAACTTGAGGAGCCTGTCTCCTAATAAAAGACCAAGCAGATTTGATAGAGAACTGCACTGTAGCAGTCAGGTTCCACCTTATGCAGTCCTCCTGGGCTATGTTGGGTTTAAGAGAAGCAGGAGTATTACAAATAATATCCCTGGTTACAGCATTCCTGCATCTAGGCCAATTCCATTCTTGGTTGACAATTATAGATTCCACCTTAGCATGCAAATTCCTTCCTAAGTTGTACACCACCCCTGTGCCATATTTCGCAAACTAAGGCCCTATAGAATGCCAATTATCAAGCCACAGAAAAGTCTGTTTACCATTGCCAACAATATAGGAGATCCATGGCTGTATTAAAGGTCTAAGGTTAAGCAACTTCCACACTGTCCAAGAGGCAGAATTTGGGATATTCTCTATTTATATTCTTAATGAGAAAATTTGGGGGGCTGCTACTCTGTTTGTTGTCTTTCGGCTATTGCATCTAGTGGTGTGATTGTGGTTTTTGGCTGCTCATGTTTGTTATTGCTGCTCTTAATTTTCTAGATTGCTTGGCTGATCTTTGCTGATGGTTTTTGGCTGTTTTTTGTGTTCCAACTAACTTAGCACCCACACAACACACCAGTAATGAAATCCACACGCACCACACCTTTAGAGGACACAACACACCTTTAGTGGACACAACTCACACCAACACACACCTTTAGTGGACACAACGCACCCAACACACAACCAAAATACTTTGTGTGTGCAGATTGAATACGCATAAGGTGTGTGCAGATTGTTAAGTTTCCATAATGTTTTGTGTTCTATTAACATCATAACCAAAATACTTTATCATAATTTTTATGTGTGCAGATTTAATACGCATAAGGTTGGTAGCGGGGAAGATGGTATATAAGCTCTTCTATGAAGACTTTTTGTTTGGATATATGTTTCTATGAAGACTCCTTTTTTGGATGAAGGTCCGAGTCTTCTTTTTTGGATATATGCTTCTATGAAGACTCCTTTTTTGGATGAAGTTCTGAGTCTTTTTTTCTGGATACATTCTTCTATGAAGACTCCCTTTTTGGTTAAAGTTATGAGTCTTCTTTTTTCATTTTAATGATGCTACCGAACTATGATGAACATATATGGTATGGTCTACCTTTCATGTTTTTGTCATGGGAACATTGATGCTTTAGATTCTATGGTTGAATGTACATTTGGTGTAGAATACATAGTTTTTGTGGCTAATGGATGTCTAGTTTGGCACATGATTATATTGGTTTATGAAGATGTGTTGGCTATTATGGTGTAACGTATAATTCATTTGTTTGGATGAGAATTGAATTCCAAAATGAATAGGATAATTGTCTTGTGAGAAGAGTGTTAGTGACAATTTATTTTGTCACTTTTACTTTCTATACACATTTAAGGTGACAATTTTTTTTATCGCCAAAGATGTTTCTCTGATAAACTTTTCAATGACTACATCTTTCGTCACTAATTGGCTTTAATTGGAAATTTTAGGTGATAAAATATTTTGTTACAATTATTATTTTTAATTAATTTCTTCGGTGACGAAACTTTTTTTTGTCACCTATGTACTTACATTGTTCAATCACCTACCACAATTAGTGACGAAATTGAAAATGGGTGACAAATAATTATTAGAATGGTGATGAAATATTTCGTCGTCAAAAAGAATAATAGGTGACAAAAAAAATTCGTCACCAAGTGATTTTTTAGTGACGAAATTTTTCGTCGTCAAAAGACACCATAGGTGACGAAAAACAAATTTCGTCACGAGGTAGGAATCCTCGACAACCTTTAGCCGACAAATTTTTTTTCGTCACGCATACTATTTGTGACGAAAAACATGCAATTTGTGACAATTTTCATTCGTCACCCAATGCAATTTTTCTTGTAGTGCCTTTTTAGAGATCCACCCAACTCTTCCACAGCCACAAGAAGTGATATTTCTTGAATGAAATGATTTGAAAAGTTCATAACAACCTTTTGTTAACTGGAGTAATGTATTTCAATGCTTTTCCTTTCTGTTTTACGATGCGGGTGTTTGGAGCTAGCGGTGATAAACGAGCCAAGCTGCACGCAGTTGATGTAATTTGGTTTTAAAATGTAATGAGTTTTAAAAATTAAGTTAAAAATAGGTTTGAGATTAGTTTTTTTTTATGAGATGAGTCGATCTTAAATAATTTTTAATCAAGCCAAACACAAGCCAATCTCGAATAGTTCAGATATTTATACATCATAAGCCGAACCAGGGACGGATCCAGAAGTTCGCATTAGAGAAGGCACACCAATTAGTAAACTTGACCCATACCTTGTAATTCCTTAAGGAATACATATTATGCCGGCAAATATTAAACTAATGACTATATATATATGTAATTTCATTCTATAATTAACAGAAAAGGGTGTTGTTCACACAAAAAAAAATTAAAAAAATGGGTAAAAATTTATCACTCTATGGAATAGATCAGACAAATATCCTTATAAAGAAAATCTGGAGTAATTTTAATTGATATCCTTATAAAGAAAATCTGGAGTATTTTATAATTGAAACACTATCATAAATTTATTGAATTAATTCAAATATCCAAAAATATTATTATTATTTTACAACATCTAGCGGGGTAGGTGCCCCCACGGGGACCCCATGTGGGTCCGTCCTTTAGCCGAACGAGCCAAGTAATAATTTGTTCGAGCTTGGTTTGAAATCTTAACGAGATTCAAAAAATTTTTAAAGCTTGGTAATTGGTTTGTGTGACAAACCGATCTTGTAAACTTTTAACAAACGAGCACGAACTCAAACTCAAGTAGCTTTGTTCGTTTAACAGTCTTGTTTGGAGATTTGTTTTGACTAATTATTCCAATACGTGTGGACTTATGCTCCCCTCTTACTACTTATTACCGTTAATTACCATATCTAAGCTTGGCAAAGGGAGAGAGTGCCAAGTGCGGTTATTTGACCCCATTGACTCCTGCATTTTTCCATTTATCATCAAAGTTGTACTCCATAAAAGGATAGTTTACTTATTTCTCTATTCTTCAAAGACATTTAACTAAGGGGTTGCTTTTTTAAGTTTCCTAATACCTTTGTATTATAGATGGGAATTTTAATTTTCTAAACATGTTTTGATTATCGAACAAAAAACAATTGAGGTGTCAAATATATTAAACGTATGGTGTTTTTTTTTTTTTTTGTGTGGAAAAAAAGAGTAAGATGTAACATTTTATGAATAGTCTCTCTAATTTGCATGAAATTTCAATTCCGTCTCACTGGGGCCGAAATTAACAAATTTGCCCATGAATTCCATTAGTTCCAATCACATCATTGGCGAGAGGGACAATATTGAGACGAAATATAAATTATAGGGTTATCATTCAACAAACAATAGCAACACAAATGTGTATCCACTAAGACATTATACTATTACACATCCCAGAAATTTCTGGGTATTATTATGAGTTCTCACATGATACAACAGAATACAGAGACTTAAGAACTCATTTCACAATAACCGCCAGGGCTATCTTTATTTATACTATAAAAAACAAATATTGTTAGTTTTTTTTGTGTAGTTTAAAGCAACAACCGGAAGATAGCTTTTCAATCTGCAATCACTCCTCCAATCCCTTCAGAAAGTCTTGATTGTCAATCAGAACCTAGAAACAGGGATTAAGAAAAACATCAGTTTCTAGATACAAATTACAGTACTATATTATTGGTAGCTTAATTAAGGGGTGGGGTTATTTAAAACAGACCGTCTTCCAACCCTCCGGATCTTCGAAAGCGGTGAACTTGGTGTTGGTTCCGGGAAATGGTCCTGGTTGCCGAATTATCTTCCCTCCAAGCTCTAGGGTAACTAGTTTAACAACTTCAGCACTTTTGTACACATCATCAGTACTGATGGCAATCTATATATAATCAATATCAAATCCATTATTAATGGCTTGATGATCAATAAGGAGGAGGATGAGAAAAGCAGTGAATTGAAACAATACGGTACGAATGATACTCTCGATCGTAATATATATTAAGTTTTAATTAGGAGAAAGAAACTTACATGTGAATATGCATTTCCTTTGGTATATTCAGTAACGTCGTAGTTATATATCAACTCCAAAATAGCTATCTGATTAGGATCGTCACCATAGCCCAGCATGGCTATTGTGTCCTGTACAGCACACCGGGGTGATATTCGTAAACTAGCTAGAGGATGTAAATATGCGGCGTAAATCATTGGAGATCGATCATGAGGCTTACCTTCTCCTCTGGTCTGTCAATAGTCACGATATGATTCATCCCTAATGCCTGACATAAATAGAACCATCGAATTATTCAAATGAACTAAACCAGCTGGCCATGAACCAAAACTTTACTCACACTACCCCTAAAAGAGCAAGTATCGTATCCCCGACTATCGTCTGAAACAACAGTTGGCTTGACATATATATATATATATATAGCAGACAACTTGTAAAGAAAATTCACCGAACACTTGACAGTTCTATAAAGATCAAAAGGCAAGTTTGTACCTTTTCATAGAACTCGATAGAGCGATCGAGATCAACAACATGAAACATTACTTGACAAAGTGGTTCAGGAGTAGCATCTCTCTGGAACAGTTCAAATTCGTAGCCATCAAGATCTTGCACAAAAGCAACGACTGCTGTTGTACCTTCTGCCGCGCCAGCCTCCTGTGTGATCTTGCCACCCTTGGCCCTTATGGTTTCAACCAACTGGTAAATCTGAATATGAGACGAGGAAACCAAATTCAGCACCCTATTCAAAATATACATAATGCGCGTGAAGTATTTGAACACTACTATGGCGTGGCGCTTACGTCTGTTGTTGAAATACCAAAATGCCCAAAGCCTGTTCCTATGTCATAATTTTCCACTCCATAGTCTGCAAATCAGTTTCAGAGCAAGTTTAACAAAATTCATGTTGGAAGAAAGGAATAATGCACCCATTCAACAAATTTAAAATGATTCTAAAAAATGGAAGCAGTAGTATATTGATAACGGCATTAATGAGGGTGTTCCTGATGGTAAAAATAATCTTGCAATGACTATATTTTAAGAAACATATTGCTTGAGTAGTTTACTAACACATATCATAGTTTGGCAACATTTTATTGAACTAAGCATGCATCAGTATCATGATTTTTTGTGGATGCCTTCAAGTCATCTGGGACCAATATTAATCTAGCTAGAATCCTATCAGCGGGTTTAATTTACAAACACGTGATGTGGGTAGAATAAGCGAGGATTAATGATATCACAAATTGAACAAATTACCAACGTATTTACCATCCGCGGAAAGAGCATATATATATAGAACAATAAGCAAATCAAAATGTTACATCGTTGGTATAGTATTGACGTACTGTGTATGAGCTCAACTACGAAAGTAGACTCTTCTTGTCCAAACCCAAGAACAGCACTTGAATACTTGTCCTTCGGAACGTCTTTCTTCCTTAGAAGTGTCATCCCAAAAGCTTCTGTGTAAAACCTAAGAGCAATTCGAAATGGAAATGGGAACAATGAATCCACAAACGCATTTTATTTTGTAACAAAATCAATTTCGCACACTTGTTTTTTCTATTGAGTTAGTAGAGGTATAAGTGCTATATATAGGCATACTTGATGGAGCGGTCAAGGTCACCAACACGATACACAACGTGCAAGAACCTGCGTTTGTCATTCTTTGGCCATTCCAAGATTTCATCATTGAGAACAACAGGTGCAACGTCAGCCATAGCAGATAAATGTGGTTGTTTTCTTGCAGTGATCGACACACTGATACAAATAACAAATGTGCGTTAGTATCTAAATGTAAGCATCATGTACGTAACAAATTCAGGAATGAGCGAAGAAAAGGGAGAGGTCAAGGATGCTACGCTACTTCTTGCGACGGGTTAAATCAACATTTTAGAATTCAGTAGAAAATCACTTTAAAGCATTTCTATAACCATTTTGTGAGCATGTGAATGAATAAAAATTACTTAGGATCTAGACTAGATACATGGGTAGGCTTTGGGCCGAACTAGGAATTCTATATGTGTAGGAGAAACCCAAAAACATTGTCAATTCAGTCGGTTGTAGTGTTTGCAAATATATATCATGAGATTGAACACTCAACTATGCAAGAAAGTTGACTTTATAAGCTGATCAGGATACTTTGAATTATCAAGAAAAAATTGTACGTATAAGAAAGCCTAACAACACACAACCACAAGCGTACCAACAAACTCGACAATCAAGACCATGTCGTTAACCCATTTCTTATTTTTTGTTTCGGGTGTAAACGCATAGGTAGCCCACACATACTAACAACATTGGAAATTCTAATCGCAGGGACGGATTTGCAGGGATCCATGCAAGGATCTATGCGTTTGGGCCCATTCCGGGTTCCACTGCTCGCCCCTACGAATCCAAAAGTAATACTTACCGATATCCGCGGGAGCTGATTTTTTACAGGGCTCTATAAAATAATATTAAAAAATTTATGGATATTTTTCTAGATTTTTTTGGGACCCGGAATGGATCCAAACGCATGGATCTTTGCGTGGATCCCTGCAATCCGTTCCTGCGAATAGCAGGGCTCATAAATCATTAAGGTTATGCTGGCAGAGAAAAAATGTGCTACTTGTAACCCCGAGCCTTTCTTAAAACTTTATATCACTGCAAATTTGTAGATAGAAATTCGTGATACTGCCAATGCTACCGCTTCATTACGGTTTGACACAAACAACAATGTAACTAATCAAAACTAAAATTCGAGACTGAAACTACAAAAACACACATACAGGAAGAGAAAGATAAGGAAAAGAGAGAAACGCAAACCTCAACGGTACAAAGAGTCGCGGGTTTTGGAGCGAGGGTGATCAGAAGAGGAGAAGAGCAGAGGAATGAAAGCCGTAGATATGATAATGCAAGCACTTCACAAGGGTATATATAGGCTTCTGAATCAAGGTTAGGTGATAAATACGTTGTAGAATGGGTAAATTATGACCGGGAAAAGTCATGGGCTGCCACGTCAAATCTCCTAATCTGCAGTTTCATTTGGTCAACCAATTAAGCGCTTTGACCCTCACAGATTCAACTTTACCCGGTTGTCTGGTGGATAATTCTTTCCGCGGTGCTACGCCCACCGCTCAACATCTTGCCGTTCCTCTCGGTCATGATCCATATTTAAAAAAAAAACTCTTCTAGGGATAAACTCTTCCTTGAATTTTTTTTTTAAAATCTAGACCGTCCAAAACACTTTTAGACGGTGAAATTGAGAGCGGTAAAAGTTGAGCGGTGGGTGTAGACTTTCTGGGTATCTGATCATCCCTTGTTTTGCAGAAATGATACTGGTACAGACAAAAATCTGTACCAGTGCATACAAACGCATTTTTGGGCATGTTTTGGGTAAAAAAAAAACGGAAAAGATATGAGGACCGACCGGCACCCACCGAAATCGTACCGACGGCCGCGGGCGGCCGTCTCCGGCCACCGGACGGCCGATCCGAGCCGTATACACAAAAAATAGGGTGCTTGATCCGAGCACCTACACACATCGGATGCCGTTGATTCCCGCGAAAGCCCCCTCGTTTTTTTTTTTTAGAATTTTTGGACGGCTCGGATCGGCCGTCCGGTGGCCGGAGACGGCCGGCCGCGGCCGTCGGTACCATTTCGGTGGGAATTCCGTCGGTGTACATAGCAGTACTCAAAAAAAAAAGATCATTTGAACTCAATTTTTAAACGACGACTTTTCCTTTTGCTGTTTTTTTTTTCCCGGGTACCCAGTTTTAGACTTTGGAAAAATGACGTTCTATTAGCTACTGATATGAAAATTCTACGGTAATCGTCTCCCTGAGTTTTGAATCATTCCTTCATCCAGATAAGATTTACGCTGTAGGCTAAGGTTCCATTCTTATAGGAGTAAGCTTTTTTTTTTCCTTTTCGGTTTGTGTGTTTTGTTCGTCTTTTTTGAATTTTTGTTAGATTTGTGTGATATTTGTAGGATTAATCATCCGTCTTGACTAGATGAGTTTAAAAAGTAAAAAAATTATGACCAAAAGCAAAAAAAAAAAAAAAAAAAAAGAGGTTCACCAAAGACGAAAAAAATACCAAACAGCTGTTCTTTTTTTGTCTAAAGTATTGTCTAATATTAACTTTTTTCAACATTGGTTCATATTATTATACTTTTCTGATTCATCTCATCGAGACGAATGATTAATCCTTAAATTTACAATAAAAAGCTCAACAAAAAGCAGTGAAAAGTAAAAAAAAAATACAGAAAAAGATTTAGACAAAAAATTTACAAGAACGGATCCGTAAGGGTAGGCGGTAGTTGGAAGCTCCGCCCTTAATTATATGACTATTTATAAGCCTCAAAGAGCCTTCTACATCCTTCTTCCATTAAGAAAAAGTAGGTGGTAGTTGGAAGCTCACAACAACAGAGGTTGGTGGAGATGGATTTGAGCCAAAAATATATCGGGGCGGTTCAGGGGACCCTTAAAAAAAACCTCTAAAAAAACCCCCCAAATCTTAATCTCATAGTTTTCGATCAAATTTTGATGATCCGAGCCGCTCAATGTGTTTAGAACGTGATTTTAAGAGTGCTCACGAGAAATTGGCAAAAAAAAATAATCGGGAAAGGCTTGATTTGAGCAGTTTTTTATTGAACCGTTTAATAAAATTCAATAAAAAACTGTTCGGATGAAGCCCGTCCCGGTCTTTTTTTTTTTTTTTTTTTTTTTCTGATTTCTCGCGGGTACCCTTAAAATCACGTTCTAATTACATTGAGCGGCTCGGATCATCAAAATTCGATCGGGAACTTAGGGGGGGGGGGGGGTTTTAGAGGTTTTTTAAAGGGTCACCAGAACCGCCCCGTGTATATATATATATATACTACGGAGTACAATTCTTCTTGATAGAGTTATTATTTTCTGCAATTAGCTTTATGCATTTGCAGTTATACTTTGAGTCAAAGTTTCATTTATTAGAAAATTCAATTGAATCGGTCCAAAAGTTATGCTGAAGTTTTAAATATGTTTAAAAGTTGGGTTCGTGGAAACACCCAATTCAAAAGTAGTACAGTAGTTCGTTTTCAAAGTTATCATCATCATCATCATAACTAGACTACTACGTGTAATTTTTGAAAGGCAGGCAAGACCGTACGTAAGAGATGCAGCGAATGTATTGTAAATTCCTAGTGCATGTGAAATTGTAAATGCAGAAAATGGAAAACAGAACCAAACAAACAGGGGAAAATCAAAAACCAGACCAAAGGAGGAAAACAGAAATACAGTACTCCAATTTGAACTCTGACAAATTGGTAACGATTCTTCATTTCAACATGTGATTTTGGATAAGGAAGTAGTACTCCGCAACGCAACTACGCAAGTCGAAGGCCAGCTGGGCGGAATCCATGTGGCATGCATGCATACATTCATTACAGTGGATACAAAAATGCTACACTACTATTCCGATCATTTTTATCACTTAATTGATGTGACAACAGAGCGTATATATATATATATACCTTTCAAATTTTAGATATTAGCAATGGGTTTTGGATTCTATTTCTCTTATATTTACTACTATCTACTACAGTAATTTTTTGTATCTTGATGAGATTTAACGGTGTAATTTTTCTTACTCTGATTTGAATAATTTAGACAATAGGTCCCGTTCGTTTCGGGATTTTGGATTTGAATTTATATGTAACAAGCGTAGAGAGAAATAGATTAATGATTGGAAATATGGGTAATAATTGGAAAGAAAATTGAGAGTGATAATTGGAGAAAAATAAGATAATGATTAGAATTCAAAATCCAAAATCCTTAAACGAATTTGGTCGACTTTCGGTCTTTGACTAGCTAGCTAGCTAGCTAGCACTATTGATGAACTTATTATTCTCGGTCTATTTTTACAGCATGTTTTAGAGAGCTTTATTAGACTTGTGTCTGTCATAGATACTAGTCTTCTATTTCTATTTTTCATGTTTTGTTTGGTAAAAGTATTTTATATTTTTCTCTTTAATTGTAGTCGTGGTTGGAATTGTCTCTACGGCTCCGTTTCTTTTGATGTAAAATGTTTTTTTCAGAAAATAAACTTCAAACTTTTATTTTTCGGTGTTTGGTTAGAATTTAAAAAATATTTTCAAAAATTGACAAAATAGTGTAGAGAAAGACAGAGGCTTAAACGGTCGAATTCAATTTAGGAGAGAGAGAGAGAGAGAGGGTGAGGGAGGGAAAGAGAGATATCTAAGAATAAGGGAATTAAACATGGGTCAGGACTAACGATCGAGAAAGCTGAATAGTGAGAATTGCAGTAGAAGGCAGCAGGTTCATTTCAGAAAATAACTTATAAAAAATTTAATAGTAAGTCATTTTCATCCAATTAATAAAAAATATTTTACATGTAAAATATTTTCCTCATTTTTTATACAACCAAACACCTAAAAGTATTTTACACCCAAACAAACAAAGCCTACGTACCTCTGGACTTTTTAAAGTGAAATATTTCCTTGATATAAAAAAAGATTAATATAAATGGATACACTGTACACAAGCTTCATTTCACAATGGTGGTAGAATAGGCCACAACAAGGATCAATGCTAAGGTGATGATCATATTGGTAATGGTAACCATGTTCAGGATATATCACATGAGTTGTCATTCCTGTATTAGTTAGAAATATGACAAGTTGGGCCTTTTCACCCAATGTACCAAAGAGAACTAACATAATATTCAAAACATGATTGTCAACAAATGTTTTCACCATAGTATTTTATTCAATAAATAGTAATATGTATATGGCCAAACATAGACTTTTCTCTTATTTGGACTACTAGTTTTGAATTTGTTAGAGAGCTAGGCAAAACCATCAAATAAAGAAAGCTATTTCAATAAACCAAAACATATCATTAACTTATTTACAGGAGCCATTTGGATGGTTAGAATGGAAGAAAAAAGACAGCTGGTTTGAAATTTCTAACCGCCAAATCTCAAAGATGGACTAATGTAGATCCATAATTTCATGATTTCCTTATGATGTTCAAGATTTTTATTCACACAAAACAAGGAGTGGTGCTACTGGTACAGATTTAATATTTGTACCAGTGAGTACAAATGCATTTTTGGGCATATTTTGGGTCACAAAAAAATGATCGGAACCGCTCATTTTGTTTAGAATACTTTGTTTATGATCCTTGCAAAAAATAAGCTCAATCCGATATCGGTAATAGCATTTACAAAACATCCAACTTTGTCACAGAATTCAGGCCTGAATTTTAAAGCAAAGTTGGATGTTTTGTAAACGTCCTTACCTGTACCGGATTGAGCTTATTTTTTGCAAGGACCATAAATAAAGTATTTTAAACAAAATGAGCGGCTCCGATCAATTTTTTTTTGACCCAAAAATGCGTTTGTACGTACTGGTACAGATTTTTGTCTGTACCAATATCATTTCTGGATAATTAAGTAGGAAAGAATTAAGTGGATTTGGGCTAGTTACTGGGTTGGCCCGAAACTGAGGTCAGGTCAAAGACAGTCCAGAAGCTTGATTGGGAAGATCAGTTTAAGTGTTAAGTCGTCAATCTCTTCTAATTTTTCCCTCTAATTAATTGGGAAAATGACGGCTAATGACGTGTTTTGATAATTAATACCCGCTAAAGATATTTTCAGCATTAACAAATGTTCTCAGCATGTCATTGACGGGTATTAATTATCAAAACACGTTTTAGGCCGTCATTTTTCCATAACTTTTTGATCCAGTCCAGCCCAATAAGGGAATAAAAACTTCTGAGGTTTTGGGCTAACTGCTGGGTTGCCAGAAAACTGGGTTATACTTATATCCATTTGGATAAATTATAGGTATAATTGGCCCATATTTTCATGAACTTTAGTCCAATCTAAAAATGCACCATCAAGGACAAATAGATCCGATTTTCAGAAAATTATTGTCCGCTCCCTTATTTGGATGTGATAATTGTCTAGGTTTTTTTCATTACATTTTTTTTAGTACTGTTTTGCCTCTTTCTCATAGTCAACAACGATCTCGTTGCCACATTGCCTGGTCCCATGGCGAGCTAGTTTCTCCGGTGAGAGAAATGGTTGTGGGGAGATCATGCAGTGAGAGAAGAAGAGAGAGAGGAGGAAATGAGGAGAAAATTGGGTTTATCAAAGAGAGAAGTTGGAACAAAAACATGCACGTGGTGAAGGGTATATGTGGAATTAATAGTAATATTATCAAAAATTGGCTTACTCTAATTATCTCTGGTAGTGTTACTAATGTTTTTTTGTCAATTTTATTTTTCAAGTTTTCTCGATGAGAAAAGTCGAACAATAAAACAGTTATGAAAAAAAGTTTATGACAGACAAAATCAGCGGGAAAAAATGACTTCTTTCACAAGATACGACCAGAAATTAAAAAACAAAAAACACTAGATACAACCCGATCAAATTAATCAAAAAACATTAATATTAACTTTTCATAACAATTGGTCGCACTAACTTATTGAGATATTACAGGTATTAATTGCTAGTACTTTTCTTTTTTTCTTTTTTTTGGGGTAATTGCCTAAATTAGCTTTTACATGCTATACAAATTCCAAAGAAGAAATAAACGTGTGAAATATATTTATTGTTCCCAATGCAATTCAGTCCTCCAGTTCCTTCAGAAAATCTTTATTATCCACCAGAACCTACAACAGTAGCACAGGAAGAAGAAACCCATGCCATCATCAGTTTCTACAAACAAATGGCCACAAAAATGATCACGAAGAAGAAGAAGAAGGACGAGCGCGAATGATTTATAATATTAGTACTGAAAAACTTACAATCTTCCAACCATCCGGATCCAGAAAGGAGGTGATCTTGGTGTTGATTCTAGGAGAAATATTCGGTCCTGCTCGTCGAGTTATCTTTCCTCCAAGCTCTTGGGATACTAGGTTAACAACCAAGGCACTCTTGTACACATCATCCGTACTAATGACAACCTAGAACAAGTATGATCAAATCCGTCAATGGCATGACCGATAAAAAGGATGAAGATCATCGAGAAATCATGAGATGAAAATTAAGGGGTACTAAATAAATTTGTGGAGAAATAACAAACCTGTTCATAAGCGTTTCCTTTGGTATATCGAGTAACGCCGTAGGTGTAAATCAACTCCAAAACAGTCGTCTCGTACAGATCATCACCGTACCCCACCATGCCTATGGTGTACTGCATACAATACAAGTGACAAAACTCGTAATTTGGCGCTACTTAATACATATACATATGACCTGAATCATGATGAATTGATGGGAGGTGACAATGCTTACGTTCAGCTCAGGCCTGTCGAACTTGAGCAGCAGCTTCATCCCCAAGGCCTGACATATTTAAAAACCGCGATAAAAATCAATTATTTGGTGCATGTTTGTGTGTACATTCGCCGAACACATGAAATTCAAACAGAAGATTAGACAACTATATATCACCATATATACCTTTTCGTAGAAGTTGATGGAACGATCGAGATCACCGACGCGAAGCATTACTTGGGAAAGTGGTTGAGGAGTGGGTTGTCTCTGGAGTAATTCGAATTCGTAGCCATTTGGCTCGTTCACAAAAGCAACGATGGCCGTTGCACCACCTTCAGCTGGACCAGGCTCCCGTGTGATAATCCCACCTTGGGCCCTTACGTTTTCGACCATTTTGTAAACCTAAATATAAGAGGGACCAAAACAAATTCAGCACTCATGATGAAATTCAAGTAATTCGCGATCGATGATCAGTGTTCAAACAGTGTATGCAGTACTGGTGCTTACATCCGTAGTTGAAATACCCAGATGACCAAATCCTGTTCCTATGTCATATTTGTCCACTCCATAGTCTGCAAATCAGTTTCAGGGCAAGTTTAACAGAATGCATGTTTGATTAAAGGAAGCATGCAGAAGTATATTGTTGAAGAAAAGAAAAACTCATTTTCCAATGCTAAAATGATTCGCGAATATTAATTAACCATATACATCTCACTCCATTGCCGTGCATGATACATACGGAAGGATTTGGGCACCTTACTAAATCTAAATGAACAGATAGCCCTGGATAGAGCTCAATAAAAACATATAATTCATGAAACCGACCCTATTTGATTGGGACACTAAGGCTCGGTTTGGTTTATATATATGTATTAGTGCTCCATTGCAAGAACTTACACCACTTTAAGAAAGAATCAAGCTTTTTTGCAATATGTGTTTGGACTGTAGAGAGCAGTCTATGTAATCTCAGCAGTCCAAACGTATTTTTAAAGGCTAGATTTTGTGCCTTTCCGGAAAGAGTCTTTTTAGAATCTGGACAATTTGCTGAGAGGAACGGCTAAGATGGGACTACAAAGGCTTCTTTGCAGTCTAATTGCAGAGAAGCCGAATCCTTTAAGAGGTGGGATAACTTGGTTCAGTGGTAAGGTGCGCACTCTAACCTCTAGGTCGCATGCACGTTCAACTTTTGATCTCTTCCTTTAATATTTTACCAAAAAGAAAAAAAAAAAAACTTATTTGTAGGTAAGAGTGTAGACATACTGTATATTAGCTCAACTACAAAAGTAGTTTCTTCCTGCCCAAACCCGAGGAAGGCATTTGAATATTTCTTTTCTGGAAAGTCTTCCTTCCTCAAAAGTTTCATTCCAAAACCTTCTGTGTAGAACCTAATAACACAACAAAATGATAAATGATTAATGAGAACAATAAATCGAACACTAATTATATGCTCTTTTAGTTAATTTAATTTGTTCTTTTGAGTTGGTTGATCGAGCTATATAAAGTTGCTACTTGACATACTCGATGGTGCGATCAAGGTCGCCAACACGATACACAGCACGCAAGAACCTGCGGTTATCCTTCGTTGGCCATTCCAAGATTTCATCGGAGGGAGCTTCGGCCGGGGCTAATAAACGTGGGTGTCTGCTTCCAATAGCACGCTGATACAAATAACAAGACATATTACTCATCTTTTAATGTACCTATATCTAAAATGCATGTTACAAACTATCGTACATTAATATAATAACTGAGCATGCAGACCAGAGACCAGCTGGAGAATATTTAAGGTCCAACTTTATTATGGCTATATGTATTATTTACCTCGCAACAAAGCAAAACGTAAATGGTCAGAACCAGGAGGAGATGGTGATTGAGCAAGAAATCTTTCCGACGAAGGTGAAGTGATGGGGCCATCATAAGGAACAAAAGTCTAAAATTGAAATCGTTTGTATACCTGCAAAGGAGGAGGAAGCTAGAGGGTGATGAAAGAAAAACATTTATTTTATAGTAAATAATTAGTACAGTATAATAATTGAATACTTCATGGGAGGTCAAATGTAAGTTAACGTAAACAATTAAAAGACATAAGAAAAGTGACGCCAGGAAAGCGAATTCAAAATGCATGGAAGGAAAAAATTTATACGGATCGATAGTTTGATCATTTAATTTCAAACTTGAAGACTCAAAAGGTTTTCTTTTACGGTAATTGCGCGATTGGTTAAACGAATCAAACATGACAAATGAACGTTTTCTCAAAAGGTTTAGTTCATCAAAATTAAGACAATTATGCACCAAAAATATTTTAACAAGTACATTTCATCATAAACTACTTTGCATGTCTTGTATACATACATACATATATTTTTGCAAAGTTTATATGGGCTACCATGCACCTCAACCCTCCTTCCATCCGTCCACCTATATGGATATACTTGTTGATAACTTAAATAATAAAGTTTCTCCTCTTTTTATTAGCTTAAGCTTTTAGATGAGTTGTAATCTAATAATACTCGTTCGACGTGAATATATATCTAGAGCTTAGACGTACCAACGACCTTATACTATGTTTATAGCAATTTCAGAATGAAATCCCCATACAAATAATAGATTTTAAAAATAAACATATAGGGAGAGACAGTGAGAGGAGAGAAAGGCAACCCTAATCTTACGGAGAGGAGAGGAGAAGAGAAGAGCAGACAAAGCCGTTGGAATGATTATGCATGTTGTAAACACCAAGCATGCACAACTATATATAGCTTCCTGAATAAGGCCAGCTACAAAAGAACTAGTCAAACGTACGTTGGGCAAATCACATTTTGCACCCCTAACCTTTACAAGAATCCTACTTTACCCCTTTAACATGTTTGACTTTGTTTATTTGAGCTAGCATAGATTAAGGAGACATGCATGAAGGACAAGAGGAGATAAATGGTACTGTTGGTGATGGGTTCAGAGCATCTCCATTAGACACTTTTGATTTTATTTTTTTTGGGGTTAAGAGTGTGTTATATATATGACAAAAAGTGTCAATAAATGAAACCTAAAATTGTACGTATGAGGAGTTTGTTAGTTAGATAATTAAAACAATGGTGCGTTAGACATTTTAATGTACTTTTGGCAGTGTTAGTTAAAGTATCAAAAGTATTAAAAGAGAGAGAGAGAGAGGATAAAAGGTATTTAATATATTTTTAAATATATCCCATCCCATCGATCCCATGCATACTCACCTCTCTCGATCTCCTTTTCTAATTAGTAACTCCACAGAGGTGTCCACATCATACCCTTCTTTGGTTCTCTCTATGTCTCCTTCCTTTCTTGTTCATCTCTGCATTCTAGGTGTATCGTGACAAGTAACTCATGCACTAGATTCAAGAGCAGTAATTTTTAATTACTCAACAACATTAATGGAGGAAGACCATAGCTAGAGGAGCCTTAGCAGCAACACTAAAAGAGCTGGTGGAGATGTTCTTAGATGATTCCGAAGAAAAAATACATCCAGCATCTCATACTTGGGTTTAAAACTCGACATTATTTGCATTCATTGATAGATAGAGTTTCTAAGGCTCGGTAGGTATTGTAGAAATGGGTAGGTATTGTAGTAGATAAACACCTAAAAGACTAGGTAGTTTCAGTCACGAGGAAAGGAGACCGGATTATTTTAGTTAAGCTTGTGATCGGAGGGAGCATAGTTAATATTATTAGTGCTTACGCACCACAAGTAGGCTTGGATGATCTTGCTAAAGAGCAATTCTGGGAGCAGATGGATGACGTGGTTCAAGAGATACCTTTTGGGGAGAAGCTTTTTATAGGAGGTGATTTCAATGGTCATGTGGGAAGGCATAAGCAATGGTATGAGAAGGTGCATGGTAGCTTTGGATTTGGTGACCTCAACGAAGGTGGTCGGAGGATTTTAGATTTTGCAGTAGCTTTTGACCTTATAGTGGGGAATACTCTCTATAGGAAGCGCGAAGAGCATTTAATTACCTTTAAGAGCAGAGCCAATAGAAGCCAAATCGACTATTTTCTTGCTAGAGGTGCAGACCGCTTGACATGTAAGGATTGTAAGGTTATTCCCGGAGAGAGTCTAGTAACACAGCATAGACTTTTGGTGTTAGATATCTGTCTCAAGGGGAATATTAGAAGGAGAAAAGAAACTAGTTGTCCACGGACTAAATGGTGGGGCCTAAGAGGGGAGAAATTAAAGGTATTCAAGGAAAGAACGTCTCAAGAAGTATGGTGGGAAGTGGAAAGCGATAGTGACAGCAAGTGGAATACCATAGCCGACGGTATTAGAAGAATATCGAAAGAAGTTCTTGGGGAGTCGAAGGGAAAAGGTTCAATTTCTAAGGAGACATGGTGGTAGTGTGATGAGGTTCAAACCATGGTAAAAGCTAAGAAGGAGTCCTTCAAAAAGTGGAAAAAGGACCGGAATGAGGAAAATTTTCAAGGTTATAAACAAGCTAGCAAGGAGGCTAAGAAAGCCGTTAGGGAAGCTAAGTTGAAAGCCTATGAGAATTTCTACAATAGACTCGATAGTAAAGATGGAGAAAAGATTATTTATAAACTTGCTAAGTCGCGAGAAAGGAGAACTAGAGACGTTTCTCAAGTTGAGTGTATAAAAGATATTGATTCGGTGGTGTTGGGAAAAGACGAGGCGATCAGGGATAGATGGAAGTCGTATTTCGAGAAGTTGTTAAATGAGAAACATGAAGGAGGCTTTGGTGGGGAGGAAGTGTATGTACTTGGTGAGAACATATAATATGAATTCTATCGGAGAATACAAAAGTTCGAAGTGGTTAAAGCTTTGAAAATGATGAAACCGGGTAAGGCCTTAGGACCAGATGGTATACCTATTGAAGTGTGGAAAAGTCTAGGTGACTTGGGGGTGACTTGGTTGACGAAATTGTTTAACAAGATTATTATGACTAGGAAGATGCCCGACGAATGGAGAAGGAGCACGCTAGTACCTATCTATAAGAATAAAGGGGATATTCAAAGCTGCAACAACTATAGAGGTATTAAATTGATGAGTCACACGATGAAGTTGTGGGAGAGAGTTATTGAGCATCGCTTGAGGATGGTGACTACGGTGTCAGAGAAACAGTTTGGGTTCATGCCTGGGAGATCAACCATGGAAGCTATCTACCTATTAAGGAGAATGGTAGAAAAGTACAGAGCAAAGAAGAATGATCTTCATATGGTTTTCATAGACTTAGAAAAGGCATATGATAGGGTGCCTAGGGACATCATTTGCTGGGTTCTGGAGAGAAAGTGAGTGACCAAATGGTATATCGAGGTGATTAGAGACATGTATGATGGTGCCGTCACTACCATTCGATTACCAGTACGGGAAACGAATGAATTTCCAATCACTGTCGGATTGCATCAAGGGTCAGCCTTGAGCCCGTACCTCTTTGCTTTAGTTATGGATAAATTGACCAAACAATTTCAGGAGGATATCCCTTGGTGTATGATGTTTGCAGATGACATTGTCCTCGTAGATGAAACCATTAGAGGTGTTAATACAAAACTAGAAATTTGGAGGGAAGCATTGGAGTCAAAGGGTTTTCGAATAAGTAGGAGTAAAACTGAGTATATGATGTGCAAGTTTAGTGGCACCAGCAGTGCGCTCGAAGAAAGAGTGATGATTCAAGACCAGGAGATACCTAAGAGTGATCATTTTAGGTACTTAGGCTCAATTATTAGTAGTGATGGAGAGATTGCCGATGATGTGACCCATAGGATCCAAGTGGGGTGGCTCAAGTGGAGGAGCGCTACTGGTGTACTTTGTGACAAGAGGGTACCCACAAAATTGAAGAGAAAATTCTATAGAACTGCCATCAGACCAGCGATGCTTTATGGGACAGAGTGTTGGCCTATTAAGAGACAACAGGTGAACAAGATGAGTGTAGCGGAAATGAGAATGTTGAGGTGGATGTGTGGTAAGACTAGGCGAGACAGGGTTAGAAATGAAACGGTTCGTGAGATAGTAGTTTTAGCACCAATAGCAGAAAAGTTGAGGGAGAATAGGCTAAGGTGGTTTGAGCATGTCTACCGTAGACCAGGAGATGCAATAGTAAAGAGAGCGGATATGATAGCTTTGGGTAGCAATGCTACGGGGAGGGGTAGACCTAAATTGACATTAGATGCTGTGGTGCGCAAAGATTTGAGTATAATAGGTTTGTGCGAACAAGGGGCCCTCGACAGAGCTCAATGGAGAAAACGGATTCATGTAGCTGACCCCAAGTGATTGGGACTTAAGGCTCGGATTGGTTCGATTTGGATAGATAGAGTTTCTAGATACCGTAACTAAAATTAGACCACAGAGAAGGGGGGCAAATTGACACTCGACTCAAGTCGCAAGGATTCGACTGTCTCATTTTAAAGTTAAAAAGGTGTAAAATACGATGGTACGCAAATTGCAGGGGTGCAGCCCAAATATAGGAAATTATATTATTGCTTACGGCGTAATATGTTGTGATGTGGTAAGAGACGGAATACTGAATAGTCATGGCTGCCGTAGCACGTACTTATACTTCGAAAATACTCCCAATACGTTAATACGGAGTAATTGATTTCCTCTCTTCTCTAGACTACACGTTAATACCCCGCGGGTCTTTGACTTCTGACTTTTATTTTTCCCACTTTAGAATTTTTGACTTTTAAATCCTATCTATTTTTATCCAAAAAATATCAAAGTCAAACATACTAATAATATAAATAGGGGGAGAAGAGGAGATTAATTGCTTCCACGAGTGCTAATATTTTTTTCCCTGAAAATTATCTAGATTATTATCTGCTTTGACTCATGGTATTTACTAGCTAGATGTGGGGCATAGAACTTATAATTTGTTTAAACACCTTTGTCACCCAAACCAGGGTCAATAATCTTTTTTTTAACACGGAAGGATAAGAGAATGATTCCACTTACCAGCTCCATTAGGCAATTGCTGACTAGGAAGGAATATGAGAACCCTCTTAAAAACACACACACACACATACTTAACGCAAACTCCCTTCTGTGTTGAAAAAGACAAATGGTCTTGGCCCGCCCCCGTGCGGGAGCTAGATTCAGGTCTCAGGCCCGTTAGTCCAATAGCATCGGGGGCAAGGCTCTTGAGCCTGTGATTTGGGCTAGCACTCACATCGCGAGTTTGGGTTAAGTGTGTGTGTAACAACCCGGATTTTCGACCCAATTTTTTTTTTATATAAATAATAGCGTTAATATTATTAGGTCTTATTATTATTATTATTATTATTATTATTATTATTATTTTAAATAAAATTCTTTTTCCTTATTAGATAATTATCCTATCCTATTTATCTCTTTCATATTTTTTTAATTGCATACATGATTATAACTCCTTCCATCTCACCCTCTCCTACTCCTACTCAGTCTCTACTTCCTCCCTAACCTTATTTTCGTCCATATTCCAAACCAAGAGTTAGAATTCCATTAGAACACAATTTTATCACCCTTATCAAAAAAAAATTCTCTCTTATATATACCCCTTAACCCCGACCCTAGGGCACACCACGCCATTCCCCATGTTCCACCAGTTCAGAGAGAGAGAGAGAAATCTGAGAGAAACCGGACTCCAATCCATGGAGTTTTAGAGAGAGAAAGAAAGAGAGAGAAAAGTGGGTTTCATAGCCACGACCAATCGAAACCCGAATTGATAGATCCGATCATCTCCTACAACTCCTAGCATCACCAAACAAGCCTCAATTCAATCCCAAGGTACCCCCTCGGCCGAAACCGAAGTCATCTTCCCCAACGATCAAAGATTCGATTTTTGATCAATTCGATCAAACCAAGGTACTATAATCTATTCCGAATACTCCTCTAAGTATATTTAATGTTTTTAAGCATAACCCAATAGCCCCCGTAGCCCCATGCATCGAAAACCGTGAGAAAAACCAAAAAAATCGAACCTGGCCCGAACCTTGCGGCCGCAACCTGCGGACCGCAAGAACCAGCCGCGAGTTCGCGGCGAGGTGCTCCACCGCAAGGTCAACCCGGTCCAACCTTGTGGTTCGTCCAGTTTCGTTCCGAATTGATTTTTCGACATCCCGAACGCCGTTTTCGACCCCCGAACTATTTTTCCTAGCTTTCTCACACCTCAAAGATCATAACTTGTTAACGTCATATTTTTTTTAATTTTATTATCTATTTATTAATTATTTATTTAATTTCTTGCAAAAGTTTTCAAACGAAAAATCCTTGCGACCTTATAAACCATTTTATAAATTCCCAAAATATTTTTTTTAGATTCTTTACATACTAAAGATGATATGTTGTTAATCTCGACATATTTTATTCATTAAATAATTTATTATCTATTTATTCTACTTTTGACAACCTTAAAAAATCATTTTTGTTTTAAAAATAATTCCGTAACCCTCCGGACCCACTTTTTGATACTCGAACATGTTACGTAGGACCCTAGGACTCCTTTTAGAGCCATGCTACCTATTCTAGTGTTATTAATTACTTATTGTATTTATTATGATCACTAATCAAATTATTTTCCTAAATAAAAATTTATACAAGCCTAGATTATATTCTTTTTATTAAAACTTTTATTTATTAAAAGTTCCTTACCTTATTAATGACTTGTTGATCATACAGAACTAAGGGCAACGGCCCATTCATAAAAGGTTATGTGATTCAATGCATATTATTTATTTCAATTATTATTCTGTTTGCTTAATTATTATTTCCAACTGCTGAATGATATGTTAGATTGGATCCTAGAGACATGGGGTGGTATGCGAAATAGAAATCACCTAGACGATGATAAGTAATGGATGAATTGGAAAAGTTTTTGTTTTAGATTGCCTGCAGGCGTGATTTTGAGTTGTGATGAGATTGTGATGAGATTGAAACTGGCGGGTGTCCAGTGATGAATTGATAGACTGGCGGGTGTCCAGTGATGATTGTGGAATGGTTGTGGTGTGGTTTATAAGATAGGCGAACCCTAGTCGTGATTCAGGCATGGTAAGTTTTCTTTTGCTGTATTGAGAGGGATACACACTGAGTACATAACTTAGGTGCAATCCGCGACAGCAAAATAAAGTGATCCCATGGGACCGAGCATGGCTAGTGGTTGAGGGAGGAAAGATCTCGCGGTGAGATCTTAGATCACACGTCAGGTTAATGAATAGTAATAAACTGATTGATATGAAATACCTCTGTTATATTTCTTCGTACCATGTTTATCCTGCTTGATTGCTAGCTGTAAAGTAAGAGGGGTGGTTGGGTTAGATTATTCTACTGGGTGATTTATCACTCACGGATACGTCTGTATCCTGGTAAATCGATTGCTTCGGCGATCAATTTGCCAGAAGGCGCAGGATTCAATGGAAGGGATTCAACGATGTTGCAGTTCGACACAGAAAGAATATCAGGAATGAAGATCGAGCATGTTTGGGATTCGTATCAAGCCTAGAGTCAGCTCTGAAGTAAATGTATTTTAGATCAGTAATTTATCTTGAGATTGTAATAGCTAAACCTTTATTTTGAAAAATTATGTTTATTTAGCAAATTTTCTTAAGAAGTTATTTTATTTTGTTTCCGAAAAAGCGGGGCGTTACAGTGTGAGTATCCAAGAGCAATTATCTTGAAGCATTGAATAGTATTTGCAATTACAGTACTATCAGTTATCCATTATCGATCTGTATGGCACTAATTAAGTCGCGTGGAAATGTCACAAGACATGTGCGAAATGACCATATCTATGACTATTCATCTCTCATACTATATATCTGCTCAAAAACAAAAACTCTTAATTATTTTGCTAAACGAATTAAGGGAAGTCCAAGATTATGGGATTCTTTAATTTTGTGTGGTTAATTTGTCATACATTTTTTTTGCCCCTTGATTTTTGATTCTCATTTGCTAGCCTAGCTGCATTCATATTGCCGGTATTTAAAAAATGGACTTGCATCCAGAAAAATCGTGCCTTTAATTTCACAACCACACGGATCTTGGGCACTATTTTTCTTTGTTGGCTTGGTTTTGTCAACTGTGGGATTTTGTTGGATATTATTAGTATTTCCTTTGACCTCCATCTTGTTTGGATTTTCAACTATAATTAATGGTTGGCACAGCCCTTGCTTGTCATGGAAGCGAGAAGTTTGCTTCTCATGGGTGCTTTACCCCCGATCGAATTAGGATGTTTTATGATTCTCATGTGATGTTGGTTTTATAAAGTCTGATTTGATCTACTCGATCTTTCGAGCCGTGGATGTATTTAATGGTACAGTTAGAAAACTAGGTATAACATTGTGTGTTTTGCGTTTTTATTGTTTTCTTGATTGTTCACCTTTTGTAAATGTTAGTTTGACTGATTTCTCAACAGATATAAAATAAGACTCATAATTATCTATTTTATGTGGTTCGTTTGGTAGGTTTTAACATGTAAATTATTTCCACAAAAATATCAAATCAGTTAATTATAATTAAGTGTATGGTTGGAACATATTTTGTTTTGAGAGAAATGAATTGGCAGAGTTCAAGACAGATATGTAGATATCGATTTGGATAGATAACGATATACAATCAACTTGCTTTTGGCGTGGATAAATACACTTAAGAACGTACAAAATTAATGTTTGAATCATTGAAATGAGACCGTTGTAGCTATCGTTTTGCATAACGCATTGGATGGTGACCTGAGACCAAATAAATCTGGATGAAGGAATGATTCAATCATAGCTCTTTGATACCAATATTATAGAAATACATTTACTAGTTCAAGGCTTAAACTAGTGTATAATTCCAACCAGTATTTCAACCGGAACAAAATTAGAAGTGTATTGAATTTGGTAAATACCAGTACGGAACTGCCAATATGATACAAGATTCAAAACCTTGGTTTAAGGCTTTAAGCTAATTGTCACTTTCCAAAATGTACAAATTGGGCTTAAGGTTAAGTTGGACTTCAACAGATCTTTCAGTTAAATACTGGATTAGCCCATTACTTAGGCCCAATCCAACACATTAGAGGAGACGGATTGGGCTTAAATCACTTAAAGTAACCATGAAATAATCAATTGGTCTTGGATCATGATATAATGACATTATCAAAACTGTTCTTTGTTTTTTTTGGGTAAGTAAAATTTTATAACACCCAGAAAACACAATCAAAACAACCACTTTATGCATAATCATAAAGAACTTGGTAAGGTAAAAAAAAAAAAATTTAAACTGTTGTTCGTTGACATCATTAAAAACTTGGATCATCATTTGTAGAGTTCGAAACTCTTATGAAAAATTTACGACATAAATTTACGGTTTCGGCGTTATCATTGAACGACTCAACAATAGAATCAAAATTAACGCAACGCACTAGTAAAGATTATGAGAAATGACCCCAAATTTGACCAAGTGTCCCTCTATGCACATCATTCTTGCACAAGACATGACCCAAATTTGAGCAGAAAAAGAATAAGCAAAGAATAGACCGTCATGGCTTTCCACCCCATTACCGCCGACTTGGGGGGCTCCTGTCCCTTAGGGATAGCAACATTCAACATCGTCCAATTTCATTGTCCGTTTTGGCAATCAATGATCCGAATTTTATAAGAATTATACGGATCGTCCAAAACACTTTTGAACATTGAAATTGAACGTTGCTGAATGCTGCTATATTAGGAACAGCAGCCTGCCAAGTCCCATTATCACATAGCACACAGACACAATCTGAAAAGCCTCCAAAGAATCATGGCCCACCGATCTGGCACATGGTATTTAAACCACACCAGTTTACACCACTCCACCTCATGCCAAGAAGATTCAATACTATAGTAGAGTTGCCAACAACTAGGGCTGCTCAAAAAATCCGGTGAACCGTGAAATTAGTTCGGATCGATCCGATTCGATCTGTACCTTTTGGATTTTATCCGTGGATTAATGGTCTGGACACGGTTTGAAAAATTAGAAAACCGTGACTTGCGGTTCGGTCCACGGATTTTCATTACGAAACCATGGATTAACCGAACCGGACCGTGAGATATTTATTTTATATAAATAATAAATATATATGTGTATTTATATAATTAATTGTTAGTAATGTTAACTTTTTTCTACCAATTTTAGTATTTTATCTTAATAATGGGATATAGTGTAGATGTACATAAAATATAGGGGGTAAATCATACTAGTTTTTTTTATATAAGTTACGGGTAACCTTAGTTTAGTTTCACTAGTTCGTTTCTTTTCCAATTTCCTAATTTTCATTCCTCGTTCAAGTTGCCGCTGCACCGTTCTTACTTCTTCGCCTCTTATTCCTCATTCTCCTCTCTCCCTCTGTTTTTTCAAAGTAACAAGTACTTTTTGGTGACCGGTGTTAAACTTAATTCTGAGTGTAACCTTCTTCCTTTTTAGTGTGGGATATATGCTTGAGCTTTATTTTTGCTAAAATCCGTGGACAAAACTGTAACCGATCCGCGAGTCACGGATTGGATTGGAACCGAACCGTAAGACTTTTGGTCCGGACACGGATTTCATTTTGTAAAAACCATGACTAGTGGTTTGGTTCTCGGATTCCTAAGAATCCGAACCGAACCGGACCGCGAGCAGCTCTACCAACAACCACTTGAAAGAATGTGGCTCAAAATTAACGCATTAGTAATAATCATTATTCTTAAAAATTTCCTTCAAAATCCAAACCGGTCAAGATCTGAACGACTCAACTATGGAATCAAAATTAACGCATAAGTAACATAAGGCCAGAAAAACTGAAAAAAAAACAATAATAATCAGAAAATGAGCTCCAGTACTGTTTCCATTGAATTTGCATCATATCAAGGGAGAACCGATCCTTGACCGAATGGGAGAGAAAAACAACAAATTGTTCAGAAAAAGTCATATTTTACACCGATCTAGTCAAAGTTACAAATAATATTGCTTGGTAATTAGTTGACATAGGTTTTCTGGAATAGTTAAGTGTGGGAAAATTCAATGAATGTTTCGGTTTTGTTTTTTCTTTGTGATGTTTTGGGGAACCGGGGTGGGTGCTGCACGACCGCCGGTGCAACCTCGCCGGCCTCAGTCCGACGATCGGAGACGTCCACTGCATAGAGCTCGTCGAGCACTACAAGTGTACCAAAAATCAATTCGATCAAATATCGTTAAGTGCCTCATCAGAATACATGTAACTTGAAAAAAATGAATCCTAATGGATACGAAACACTGGATCAAAACCACTGAATCAATTCTTTTCAAGTTATGTGTTCCAATGAGGCACTTAACGATATTTGGTCAAGTTGATTTTTGATACACTTGTAATACTCGACGAGCTTTACGCAGTGGACGTCTCCGATCGTCAGACCGATGCCGGCGGCCGCGCAACACCCGCCCCGGGTTCATATTGGTTGGCTCATTGGCTTCCTTTGAGCTTGGTTCTTGGGTGGCATTTTGCCGATGTGCCCTTGATCCGTTAAATCTTTATAATCATTTTCAAATATTTATAAGAAAAAAATTTGCTGATAAAAAAAAATGTGGGAAATTTTTAAAAAAATGGTATGTAAAAAAGAAATAGTTTTCTAATCAAAATTTCATCCCGATTCGATGACACTCTATTAATGAATGGAGATGCCCATATCAAGTTTTTGATTCTTTAGTCAATGTCATAAAAACAAATTACTATATAGATTTTTTTTTTTTAGCAGGTTGTTGTAACATTTCCACACGTGAGAAATTGGCGACTGCACACCCATCCTTAGTGTGCAGCTTCTTTTTTTTTTTACTAAGCAAAAAAAATTTATTAATTTTTATAAAGGATCACAAAGATTAAAGGATCAAGAGCATATCAGCACTAAGCCATCTGAGACCTAAAGAATTTTCTTTTTAGCTAGGTGGGCAATTTTTTTATAAGCAAAAGAAATTTATTAATCTCCGAATTCGAAAATTACAAAGATTAAAAGAATAAGGGCAAATGAAAATTAAAATTACCTAATCTTCAAAACTACCCGAGACCCAAGTGTTGGTCAAGGACCAACAAAATCCTAAACAACCCCTCTGATGCTTGCAATCCAGAAGCCCTAACTGCCGCCTTTCACCCAATCTGCCACCACACCTGATTGAATCCGAAACGCCGCCGCTGCGAGGAACTCTGTGAACCCCCGTTGGGTGGGCAATTAACATCCTCAATTTTTTTTTTTTTGAAATTTCTACTAGTAATTTTACGTAGGTTCTTTTTGAATATATTGCTTAATATATTATGAACAACCATCATTCCAAGTAACTCATAGTTGAACACCTAACACACTGGCTCATACAAATTAATTAACCCACACTCATAATGCTATAAATAAATAGGAAAAAAGGAAAAATCTATTGGTATCAATATCGTACTATGTCTTCTCTCTCAAATTTACATTGCATACAGTACATAAAACGTATTGATTTACTATCCATAACATGAAATTTCTTGAACTATGTTGCAAGATTCATCTTCTACAAAAAGTATTTGGATACTAATTAACACTCAAAATATTTTTAAGTGAATCCCTGTTTGTTTGTACGATTTTCATTCGGATTCATAAATATGATAAAAAAATGTTTATCATATACTGAAAGGGACGAAATGAGAAGAATATCTTTCAAAAAAATGTTCATGCCAACTGCTATATTTGCCTCGATTTCCCTCATATGTATATCAGTGGATCAAGGCGTCGACTCGGCTCAAAGTACGAAAACTCGTTTAATTGTGATTCTAGGCACCGTTATGTTACCTTTTTTTTTTTTTGAACATGTCACATTCATTCATTCATACTCGAAGGCAAAGATTACATCGCAAAATGCAGGAATGTACCAAACTATCTAAATTCGAGACACAAGTTACTGCACAAAGCACACCAGGCTACAGACTCAAGGACACCCGGCAAAAGCAGCCGACACAAGTGTCGACATAGAAGTCCCGTCCGGAACTAGGCAAAGAGATACCAAACGGAATCCCAGTACAAACCATTAGACAGAAAGCACAGATGTAATCATGACAACAACAGAATACAAGCGAAACGGAGAAATCTGCTCCCAAGGACATGCCTCAAGGGCCGCCGGCCGGAACTGGATTAGTGACCCAATCCAGAGCAATGGAGTCCTCCGTGAAGTCTCCGAGGCAAGCCTTCGCTGCCACGCAAGGCTCCGGGCGCTAAGGCCAAGGCAGCGCCGAGGAAATTCTCAAGTAGGCCCAACGCGTCCACGGCGGCCGAAGAACAAACATCCCAACCCGCAAAAAACTGTTGCTGACCACCAGCCAAAATAGGGAGAGCCGCAGCCGACCAACAGTACCAGATCTGAACCCGGCAAACCCGACACAGCCTCCACCTACAACCACAGCCGATGCCGAGAGAACCCAGAACACAACCAACACAGCCGCCAAACCACCGACATCCTCTACTCCGGCTAGACAACCAAAACCCTAACTAACATTATTCACCCACCACCCAACACCCACTGGATCTAGAGCACAAGACCGGTACAGACCGGACTGGGGAGACCAGCCGGTAGAAACCAAGCCAAAACGGCTGGAAAAACAAGAAAACAAAAAGAAACCCTAACCCCAACAACCGCACACCTTATTACCATGGCGTCGGCCCCGAGCAACACAGATCTGAAATCGCCGTGCGGGCCAACGGACTGTGGGACACCACCAAACGCCGGACGGAGCCGTCGCAAGGGGGGCCATGCCGGACCAACGAAACGGACGCCCCAAACTGGGAGAACGGGATGCCAAACGGTGGGAGAGAGCGGGCGAGGAGGGGGAGAGGGTACGAACCGGGGGAGGAGGGAGAGGGAGGCGGAGGCCTCCTCCCCCGCGACGGCGGCAGAAAGGGTTTTAACTTTTAGAGAGAGAGAGAGAGAAGAGTGCAGGGGAGAAAAAACTGTGTTTCACAAAACGAGCTAGGGATGGCACCGTTATGTTACTTGATCACGCTAATATATGAGATCTTGCATATAATTAATACAGTAATTGATTAGCAGAGCAAATCTATCTAGTAGTTTTTGAACACCCTCCTACAAAATCCCGAAGCAGCCTCATCCAAATTAGAAATGAGTTGGCGCTGATAGCCTGATAAATGAACCATTCGATCGATATGGTCCAGATTCAGTGCATTATGGTGTTCCGCTTTTAGAAAAAGTGCTTTTTTTCCAAACGGATGTAATTTCAAGCCCAAAAATCATGTGTTTACGTAAATAATTTTCCTACCAATATAGATCTTGTTTGATAAATCTCGTTGAGATCTTTTATACGGTGCAAAAAAAATTAAAAAATTATTTTTCATTTTCATTATAAAATTTGAAAAAATGGAACTTTTACAAAAAACACTTTTACCGGAACACCACCTAATTACGCATCTTTTCGTGGTGGTCCAATTCAAAAGTCAGCCATAGTGTGCTGTGGAATTGGAAACAAGAGATATCTACTCAGGCCATCCACAGTGGTATAATCAAAAGCCAATTGTTTTTAAAGTTAACAATGTTGGTGAAAAAAATGGCTCACAATGGTATAATCAAACTTAGCAACATCCTTAGAAATAATCAAATTTTGGGCTTTGGATAACCAAAACTAGCAATCTTTTTCAATAATCAAAATTTGTGGACTCCACACCACATAAGTTAACTAGTTCCAAAATTTGTATACACGCGTGTTTCAATTGGTATTTTTTTTCTCTTCTTCGCTTGCTCTATATCTTATTCACTTCACCCACAAACTATTTCTCTTTCTTTCCCTCAAAAAGTGAAGCTCATATCTCTCGATCATCTACAATTCAACCCATCATCGCCGGATTAAGGTATTTCACTCTTCTTTTCCGTTTCTTTTTCTTTTCCTCAAAAAAATTCATAATATGAGGGAAGAAAATCACTGATTTTTCCCCAAAATTAAGAGAGGGGATCGATATATTTTTGCCAAAAAAAACATAAATGGAGAGAAGTGAATGGCAGGAAACAGAGGGGTAGAGAGAGTGAAATTGTAGTGGACCCTTATTTTGGTTATGGACTAGAAGTGACCATTGTGAAGCTCAATATTGTTAAGCTTAGCAATCTCTTAAATGAATAATCAAAAGCTGATATGTCAACTTTTGATTATCCTTTTTTGATTATACCACTGTGGATGGCCTCAGCTCACCATTTCTTTTCTTTTTCTTTTTCTTTTTCTTTTGGAGAGAGAAAAGAAACCATAATTGCGATCTCCATGACCTCAGAAAAAAACTTTGCTAACCATTCCTTTGAGCCTTTGACTAGGATTGATGTGGGGTCCCACGGAATCTGTAGAGTGAGCACCCACCAAAAACTTCAGTTTAAAAATCAATCCCTTTTTGAATTGTTTTGTTTAAAAATCGATCCCTTTTTTGGTTTTACGGAGTATGTGGCTAGCTAGCTAGATCTTGAACTCGTTGTGGTCGATGTTGATTTCAAAAATTCATGGTGTGGAGGAACTGGAATCAAAATGGTGCAAATGGAATAATCTTTCTTTTATACATGGTCCCCTTGGTTTATTCCTCCTTTTCTTTTCTAAAGTCCACTTTGACCCCATGTGGTTATCTCCATATGCGGATACCCCTCTCATGGTTTAAAATTGACCACATAACCTACCTGTGATTTTGATAATATGCGGATAGACCCCCTGCTGTCATATTTTTCATCCATATTAACGGAGGTGTATCTCACACACCTCTAGAATATAATCTGAGTCGTTCATAATGTATTAAATAAAGAATAGAGTATCTCTGTAAAAAAATCATCTCAATCAAGTACCAATAACCTAGTGATCTAACTTTTAGTAAATTCAAATTTGAAATTTTAATTTCATAACAAAATCGATTCGACCATGAGCTTTTCATTTTTTGATTGACTTGAATTTTGACATAGATGTAGTACTCGTCAAAATTTACAATATCAACGGTTTGGATTCAATTTTTGGTATAGGAGATGGTGTGATTAGATTTAAAAAAGAAGAAGAATCAATGGACATAATGAGGGTATATCAGTCTTTTAATGTTGTTTCCGTTAATATGGATAGAAAAAATGACGGCAGGGGGTCTATCCGCACATTTTTAAAACCACAGGTAGGTTATGTGGTCAGTTTTGAACCATGAGCGGGTATCCGCACATGGCGATAACCACAGGGGGTCAAAGTGGACTTTGCTCTTTTTTTTTATCCTTCCTGTTTCCACAAAGATAGTCTAAATCCTTCACTCTTTAAACCGCGCCGAGAATATTAGTTGTACAAAAATTCTTATGTATTGGACATCAGTAGATATGATTTAAGAATTCACTAATCTTGAGACAAGTGGAATAAATGGGTTCGGATTTGTGTGTCAAAGTGGTTTTTTCCCAAGATGAATGGACCTTTAAATTATATCTACTGATTTCGGTATGACAAATGTTCTTCACAAGGTTTAAAATGTGAACGACTTCGATCATCTTTACGTGCTCGAGAAGAATCCGCAAATGGGCCTAACCTGTAGGTGCAATCTAGTGGAACTGCAGTGAATCCAAGTCCTTCAAATTATTAATTTTCAAGTATGTACATAATGTTTTTAATTCTAATTTATGCTTAACAAAATGGAAGAACTTCTTGGAAAACATAAAACTACATAGAACTGCGAACCATGTGAGGGTAAGCAATGTCATCGAAAGAGACATAAAAAGAGTAGGTAAATATGACAGGTCTTTTTACATAAATGAGTGGTTTATTTATCCATTGAATTAGTTCTAAAAAAGTCAAAACTTACTAGTGAATACCGAGGCCTTCGAAGTTGCCTCCAAGCTTAAATGGTAGAGTAGGTAATGGATGGATTCGGGAGGCCTGCCATCTCTGAGGGACGGCAGGGGCAGCCGTGGAAGAAGGGTCGTCGTTTCAAGCCCACAAATCATTTGCTAGCTCCACCGCTTTAATTCTTGAGTAATGCTATTGGGACCGACGGTCCCCGGACCGAAATCGTACAAATTCTAAAAAAAAAAAACGAGGGGGCCTACGCGAGAATCAACGGCATCCGATGTGTGTAGGGTGCTTGATCAAGTACCCTATTTTTCGTGTATATATGTATATACACACGAATATACATATATACACGAAAAATAGGGTGCTTGATCAAGCACCTTACACACATCGGATGCCATTGATTCTCGCGAAGGTCCCCCTTTTTTTTTTTTTTTAGGCCGTCGGTACGATTTCGGTCCGGAGACCGTCGGTCCTCATATCTTTTCCGTTAATTCTTGTTTGGCATTCAGTGGATTTTTTGTTGCCTTTGTAATAGTTTTTATTTTGTCTTTTCTGATTCAGAACGAAAGTATAGGCGAAAAGTTTATAAACTTTTAAAATCGAAGTAAGCCAAAGAAAACTATTTTTTAATTATTTTTCAACTTTTAATTGAGATTTCAGGATAATAAAAAGTTAAATGGTTGGATCGAGCACCTATAAGTATCGGATTGAGCTAATTTTTCACGGGAACCCTTGAAAAAATGTTTTACATTTAATGAACGGCTCGAATCGTTTATATGAAACCCATGGTGGGCCTCACGAAAAAAATCTGTGCACAATTTATACATGAATTGTCTGTGTGGGCAAACTTTCTGTCTTAGGTAATGCCCACAACGCCAAACAAGGACTAAAGCGAAGGAATGATTTGTTAGCTTGAAACGACCACGCTCCCCATACGGCTGCCCTTTCCGTCCCTCATATACAGTACGTCTTCCCGAATCCGTAAGGGTAAGGGATTAACTATTTGCAACCACAAATTCATTATACGTAACCTGTTTTAAACCTAATCCACAAATCTTATAACAATTTGCTATATGCAACCTAACATATATCCATAAACTTCCAAAATTGCCCTCTCCCCTGCACCACCACCAAATCCTCCATAACCACCGTGGTCCACTACCACCACCGTTCACCACCCAGACGACACCACCACCACTCCAGACGACCCTTCCTCCTCCACACCCGTCGGCCACAATCACCACCTCCACCACCAGTATCGCCACCACCGTTGGCCACAATCATCACCGCCATCACCAACTCCAATCACTGCCATCACCGCCCCTCAACTCCAGTTACAACCAGTACTGCAATCAACAACACCACACTACTTGCCAAAAAAAAAAACGATGAATAACAATCGGACACTCAATTCCGAAAATCGCTACCAAAATCGGAAATTAACTTCCGCAAATGTCCACAAAATTCATATTCTAATATCTGAACCCTTTATGATGCATCTTGAAGATGCATCATGTCTTTTTTCTGTTAAAAAAGCAGATTTCGAATTAATGCATAATGCTTCGTATTACGCATTTTGTTAATGTGCGATGGGACTGGTTTTGCGGTGGCAACGGTGGTGTCATCGTCGTTGTTTTCAGATCTGGGTTTTCATCTGTTTTTTTTTCTGGTCAAGAATTCCCCATTGAATCACAATCCTTCATTGGGAATTCTAGGGTTTAAAACACGTCGAATCTGGTAATCTGGTGTGGTAATGTTAGTGCGGTCTGAAGTGGTGGTGTAACTGGGAGAAAAAAGGGAGAAGGAGGAGTGGGTTGTGTGTAGTAATTTTAGGGGTATTTTTGTCCAAAAGTGATTCATTTTAAAACATGCTACCTATAATGAATTTGTGGTTGCAAATAGTCGGCCCCATCCGTAATGGACACTCCATTTGGTGAGCATTTAGTGAAAGACTTAGCAAAAAATTTATAGGTTTTTTTTCCCTTGTAACGCAGGAGTATTGTTCGGCTTAATAAGTCATTTGGCTTTTTTTGTCTTTATTCAAAAAAAATTTCGCATTTGTTAGTTTTTTGTCAAAATTTTGAGGATTATTACTTCGTCATGACGAGAGGAATCTAAAAAGTAAAAAAATTACGATCGAAACCTTTTTTTTTTTTGAATAAAGACAAAAAAAATTAGCTTATTTTTGTCTATATTTCAAAAAATTGGGTTTCGAGCGTAATTTTTTACTTTTTAGATTTCTTTCGTCACGACGAAGCAATAATTCTTAAAAAATTGACGAAAAACTAACAAATGTGAATTTTTTTGAATGAAAACAAAAAAAATAAGCCAAATGACTTATTGTCCAATTGATGGCCAAAAGTTCATGATGAGCACAAGAAAATAGCGGGGGAAAACAGTTATCCTCTCGTTGGCAATTTTTCTCCCCTTTTATTATCCAAATTCTCCATAAGCTTTTTCCACAAGTTGCAAGTTGCTGCAACTGAATTGTCAATTCTTGAGCCACACACACAGCCTTCACAACCCTCCAATTTAACCGCAGCCATGGGATAATGATCAGGACACATGCACCTTTGGAAATTTGAGGCCTACAGCTATCGAGGGATTTGGGCCGACACACATTCATTCATGCGTATTGAGTGTGGAGTTCGCACACCCATACCAAATGTGAGTGAGTTTGTGTATTTGTATAAGTGTTTGTGGTACTAGCACAATTGTATTCAATTTTCCCCCTACCATATTACTAATTGGGATTGTATTTATCGAAATATATACGTTAAAAATGATCAACGTATATCAAAAAAATATGGATGGGAAAATTTACTCTATATTCGTATTAAGTAGATCAGAAATGTTACGAACACAAACGAAAGTGCATAGATTCACTCGGAACCGTCCGATATAAGCGTGTTCTACGGGTAGATGTAGGCTCCTACACAGTGGATGATCCCGAACACCTACAGTAGTATCTGTTGGAAATTTTCCAGGTTATTGTGAATGATAATTGGGACATTCGGAGGGTCTCTCGAGGCAACCGAAATGTCTCCCGTAAGTTCATTGTATCTGGACGAGACCCTACAAGTTCCAGCCGTTTTCAGCTGGTTTATACCCCATTATGTATGGGTTATGGCAGAATTCATTTGGGTATTCATGTCATCAGTTTTACCCCACTTTATTGCTGGGTATTCAAGGCTCGAAATCAATATTCTGGCTGTTACAATTTGCATCAGAGGTGTATAAATTCCTCATCCCGTTTTCAAATGTAATTCACGAGTTCAAGTATACAAAAATCCACTCTGATATTGTTCTTGTGTGAGAGAGAGACAGACGTAGCGTTCAGTTCGCCAAGGCGGCTTTCCGGTGGTGTTCCGATAGCCGTGGTCTAACCGTTCTATCCTGGGAGACAGACGCCGGTCAACCTCCAACACCCAACGGTGAGGCGGTGAATCTGTTTTAAGGAAACTGAATCAGGGCTCGGTTTGGTGTTCATGTTTCTGTATTTTTTCATGTTCTGTACATGCAAGCTGTAATCTGGTTTTTATCTATCTATTGTAACGGAATTTGTACTCTGGAATTTGCCGATTGTATTGCATTTCCCAACAAGCTTAAAACAGTTTTTTGATCTCGGCGATCGGTATTCCAGATTACACATTCTGTTGGTTCTAACAATCTTGTGCAGATAAGTTTCATGACAGGATGTGATAGGTGTATCTAGACCATAGGAGTAATCTGTTTCACAGTAGATTACTCGGTGTTTGCCCAGCGGGATAAGAGAGATGCATAACCTGTTCGGCTTCGGCCAAATCAGTCTTGTGCGGCTAGATTACGTTGGTAACAGAAAAGCTTCGGCTAGATCAGTCGTGCGCGACTCGGTCATGATTTGTTGGTAAACTGGATGGCTACGGCCTTGGCTAGTCGTGCGCGATTACGCCTAAGATTGGTGGTTTGATCGGCCTTTGGAGCAGTCTACTTGGTTTCTGCCGTGACACTGCTTGGCCGTAATCTGTTATGTGATTTGCTCAATGGAAGCAGTTTGTGTATATGGCCTTGTGAATAGCCAGTGGAAGGCTAGTTACAGCTATGTGTACTTTGTCTGGGTTGAGCATCCAAGTGGTAGGATTGCTTCATTCAGTCATAGTGCATGGCCTGTGTGGTATGGCTAGTACACAGATCGGTCTGTTAGAGTAAGGAGAAGTCGGACAGTCACAGTCCTGCACATAACAGATTGTGTATACCGTTTACCTTTCGGGGGCGCTGCCCCCGAGCCCCCGCCAGGGGGCGCGACCCCTTGGACCCCCGCGACCTGGTCGATCCCCGCTGAGGGCCAGCCCTCAGACTCCTGCCCGGGGGCGCGCCCCCTGGGACCCCCAGGTTACATGGTATTGTGGGGATGTCAGATTTAGCTCGTTTGATAGATTGTTAATCTATGCATGTTTAACTTGTCACTTGGATATTGAGATTTATTCTCTTATATGTGGTTGTTCCTATTTTCAGGAAAACATGACGAGTGAGACTGGAAAAACCACTGGCGATGTCACTGGCAAAAGCAAAGAGAATGCTAATAGCAGTGGTGCTGTTCCAATTTCTGTGCCAACCCCTGGAGTTCCCTCCGTTCCGATGTCTCATGTGGAGAGACCGAGCAAGTTTGTTGGGGTGGACTTCAAGAGATGGCAGCAGAAAATGTTGTTCTACCTCACCACTTTGAACTTGGCGAAGTGGTTAGTTGAGGAAGCACCGGCTATTGCTGAGGATGATCTTGACACTCAGAAGCGGATAGATGTGGCCAGGTGGAAAGAGCATGACTACATGTGCAAGAATTATATCTTGAATGCTCTGGATGATTGGCTATATTCTGTGTATGGCGAGGCTCAGTCGGCTAAGGAACTATGGGATTCCTTAGACAGGAAGTACAAGATCGAGGGTGCTGGGTCCAAAATGTTCGTTGTGGGCCGGTTCCTTGATTACATGATGGTGGACTCCAAATCTGTGGCGGTCCAAGTCCAAGAGCTACAGTTGCTGCTCAATGAGATCAGGACTGAGGGGATGATTCTGAGTGAAGCATTCCAAGTGGCTGCTGTCATCCATAAGCTGCCTCCGGCATGGAAAGAATTCAAGTGCTATCTCATGTTCAAAAATAAGGAGATGACCTTGGAGGCTCTTTTCATCAAGCTCCGTATTGAAGAGGAGAATCGGGGTATGGACAAGAGTATCAAGTCCTCTTACATGGCCAAGGCAAATGTGGTGGAGCATGGTCAGTCTTCGGGCACGAAGAGGAACCAGTATGACAAGCGGTCTGACAAGCAAGTTGGTAGACAGAGGGACAGAGGTATCAATCTGGGCCCGAGAGGTGGTGTTGCCAAGAAACCCAAGGAGAAATTTCAAGGTAAATGCTTCAATTGCAACAAGTTCGGGCACAGATCTTCGGAGTGTACGAAGCCGCCTAACCCTCGTGCACAGGCGCACTTAGCACAGGTGGAGGCGGGAGTGTCTGATATCAACCTCTCAGCTATGGTTTCTGAAGTGAACATGGTGGGTTCAAATCCACAGGAATGGTGGGTAGACACTGGGGCTACACACCATATTTGTTGCAACAGGCAGATGTTCACTACATTCGAGCCGGCTGCTAATGGTGAGAAGTTGTTTATGGGGAATTCAGCTACCTCAGATGTTGCGGGACAGGGGAAAGTGGTCCTGAAGATGACTTCAGGAAAAGAGTTGACTCTGAATAATGTGCTGTTCGTGCCAGATATTCGCAAGAATTTGGTGTTTGGTTCTCTGCTGAGTAAGCACGGCTTCCGTCTGGTTTTTGAGGCGGATAGGGTTACTCTGACTAAGGCTGGAATGTATGTAGGAAAAGGTAATATGACCGATGGTCTGTTTAAAATGAATGTAATGACTAAAATTCCCTATGAGAATAAAATGAAAGCCCCAATTGCGTATGTGCTTGAGTCTTCCTCTTTGTGGCATGGTAGACTAGGTCATGTTAATTATGATTCTCTGCATAGAATGATTAACCTGGACCATATTCCAGCTTTCCAAATTGATAAGAAACACAGGTGTGAAACTTGTGTGGAGGCTAAAATGACAAGATCATCTTTCAAAGCGATAGAAAGAAATACTGAGCCGTTGGATCTAATCCATACAGATGTATGTGATTTGAAATACGTTCAAACACGGGCAGGCAATAAGTACTTCATCACGTTTATCGATGATAGCACAAAGTTTTGCTATGTATACTTGCTAAAGAGCAAAGATGAAGCCCTGCAAAAATTCTTTCTTTACAAGAATGAAGTCGAGACACAGCTTAGCAAGAAGATCAAGGCTTTGAGGAGTGATCGAGGTGGTGAGTATGAATCACCTTATGGTGAATTTTGTGCCCAACACGGGATTATTTACCAGACCACTGCGCCATACTCGCCACAGTCTAATGGGATTGCTGAGCGCAAGAATCGTACTTTGAAGGATATGATGAATGCTATGTTGATCAGTTCTGGGCTGCCTCAGAATTTGTGGGGGGATGCGATTCTCACCGCTAATTATATCCTCAACAAGATCCCTCGTAAGAAAGTTGACAAAACCCCATATGAATTGTTCAAGGGTAGGAAGCCTACCTACAATTACTTACGAATGTGGGGGTGTCTCGCGAAGGTGGCCATACCAAAACCTAAGAAGGAGAAGATTGGTCCAAAAACCGTTGACTGTGTGTTCATCGGGTATGCAGAAGGCAGTAGTGCATATCGGTTTTTGGTGTATGAATCTGCCATACCCGATATTCACAAGAATACTCTCTTGGAGTCTAGGAATGTGACGTTTTTCGAGCACATATTTCCTTATAGATCCATTGGAGAGTCAAGTTCGGCTAAGCGAACTTTGAGGACTGCTGGTGAAAGTAGTCATGACAAAGACGAAGAAGTTGAATTCGAGCCAAGACGTAGCAAACGGGCTAGAACTTCTACGTCTTTTAGTCCAGACTTTCTAACTTTTCTTTTAGAAAGCGAGCCTCGGACATTCAAAGAAGCTGTTAGCTCTCCAGAAGGTCCATTATGGAAAGAGGCTATCAAGAGTGAGATTGATTCCATTCTGCAGAACCATACGTGGGAGCTGGTGGATCTTCCTCCAGGCAGTAAGCCTTTGGGCTACAAATGGATTTTCAAGAGGAAAATGAAGGCAGATGGGTCAATAGATAAGTACAAAGCTAGGCTTGTTATCAAAGGCTATAGATAAAGAGAAGGCCTAGATTACTTTGATACTTACTCACCGGTTTCCAGGATAACATCCATCCGGATGATTATTGCGATTGCTGCGTTGCGAAATCTTGACATACATCAGATGGATGTCAAAACAGCTTTCCTGAATGGTGATTTAGATGAAGAGATCTATATGGAACAACCTGAGGGTTTTTCAGCACCAGGGCAAGAGGGGAAAGTCTGTAAGCTGGTTAGATCTCTATATGGTCTAAAGCAGACACCGAAACAATGGCATGAGAAGTTTGACAATGCCATGTTGTCAAGTGGTTTCAAAATCAACGAATGTGACAAATGTGTGTATGTCAAAGACACAAATGAAGGCTACATTATTTTGTGTCTCTACGTTGATGACATGCTTATTGTTGGCAGCAATGATAAAGTTATCAAATCTACCAAAAAGATGTTGAATTCAAAGTTCGACATGAAGGATCTGGGCCTAGCAGATGTGATACTGGGTGTCAAGATCACCAGGACATCTGACGGACTTGCTTTGTCTCAATCACATTACATTGATAAGATTCTTGAGAGATTCAACAAGTCTGATACGGAGATAGCGAATACTCCTGTGGATGTACATCTCCATTTATCCAAGAATGTGGGGGAAGGAGTCGCTCAACTAGAGTATTCTCGGATAATTGGGAGTTTGATGTACTTGATGAGTTGTACAAGGCCTGACATAGCTTATTCAGTTAGCAGACTGAGTAGGTACACGAGTAATCCAAGGCATAGTAAGGCGATAGTCAGAGTACTTCGCTATTTAAGGTATACTCGTGATTTGGGACTGCACTATACCAGATATCCGGCGGTACTTGACGGGTACTCTGATGCGAACTGGATATCAGACATAAAAGACTCCAAATCCACAAGTGGATATGTCTTTACTCTGGGTGGTGCAGCAGTGTCTTGGAAATCTTCGAAACAGACGTGCATTGCACGCTCTACGATGGAATCAGAGTTTATAGCTCTTGATAAAGCAACTGAAGAGGCAGAATGGCTACGCCATTTCGTAGAAGATATTCCAAGGTGGCCAAAACCCGTGCCAGCAATCTGTGTACATTGTGACAGTCAATCTGCGATTGGAAGGGCACGGAGTAATATGTACAATGGTAAGTCTAGACATATTCGTCGAAGACACAATTCCATTAGACAACTGCTCTCTAGTGGGGTTGTCACTATTGACTATGTCAAGTCAAAGGACAACATTTCGGATCCGCTAACCAAAGGGTTAAATAGAGAGTTAGTTAAGTCGGCATCGATGGGAATGGGGCTTAAGCCTACTACGCTCACGTTACCGTGAAGGAAAACCCAACCTAGCTAACTGGAGATCCCAAGATCTGGGTTCAATGGGACAACCTAGTTGCGAGTGACAGAGAACGATCACTGGGGAGACGAGCTCTCCTACTCATTCCTATGGTGTGAAACAGTGAGGCCTGCAATGGGAAAAGGTTGAGCATGGCTCTTAATGACTCTTATGCGCTGGAATTTGAAATACCAGGCGGGGTATAGCAGGATACTCTTTTATAAGAAGGTCACCTATGTGAGTATGAAGTGGGGTTGCTTCTTTGAGAATTTAGAAAGGCAAAATTCTCGAGAAAATGCTTGCAGAACTAGGCGGGGGTGTCATGGCCAAAATGAACCCAACAGTGAGAACTGAACTGCGTCAGGAGAAGTTCCTGTGTGAAGTTTGTTGACTCGGTTTACACCAACGGCAGGACAGTTCAAGACATCACGTTCACTGGACAGCCAGTAAACCCGATGGGCATTCACAAGGGAAGGTTCAAGGCCAAAAGCTACCTATCCTATGCAGGGATTATCCGTTGTGCTCTCTCTCCGTGTCTGCTTTGTACTCTGTGTCATATCTCTGCCAATATCATTCATGTGGGGGACTGTTGGAAATTTTCCAGATTATTGTGAATGATAATTGGGACATTCGGAGGGTCTCTCGAGGCAACCGAAATGTCTCCCGTAAGTTCATTGTATCTGGACGAGACCCTACAAGTTCCAGCCGTTTTCAGCTGGTTTATACCCCATTATGTATGGGTTATGGCAGAATTCATTTGGGTATTCATGTCATCAGTTTTACCCCACTTTATTGCTGGGTATTCAAGGCTCGAAATCAATATTCTGGCTGTTACAATTTGCATCAGAGGTGTATAAATTCCTCATCCCGTTTTCAAATGTAATTCACGAGTTCAAGTATACAAAAATCCACTCTGATATTGTTCTTGTGTGAGAGAGAGACAGACGTAGCGTTCAGTTCGCCAAGGCGGCTTTCCGATAGCCGTGGTCTAACCGTTCTATCCTGGGAGACAGACCCCGGTCAACCTCCAACACCCAACGGTGAGGCGGTGAATCTGTTTTAAGGAAACTGAATCAGGGCTCGGTTTGGTGTTCATGTTTCTGTATTTTTTCATGTTCTGTACATGCAAGCTGTAATCTGGTTTTTATCTATCTATTGTAACGGAATTTGTACTCTGGAATTTGCCGATTGTATTGCATTTCCCAACAGTATCCAGATATGTGCAATTTGTTCTGTGTCCTAGTCATCTTTATAATACTCCACTATTATGTGCTCGTACTTTACTAATGCTGTAGTATTCAATCCATCCAAAATTACTAGACCCTACAGAGTACGGAAGGACAAGTTAGACCAAAAGCTAGAATAATAAAGTAATTAATATTTTTCCATTTTAAAAGGGAGTGATTTTGCCGCTTCCTTTTTTGTTAATGTCACTACTCTTTGTGTCTTTATTAGATGATTTATTTTATGAGAGAAGAATAATGATATTAACAAAAAGAGGAATAACAAAATCAATTCCCATTTAAAATTGCAAGACTTCTTAGGATCAACAAATTGAGACCGAGGAGCAGATTTTTTGGCATTTTATTCCATTAATGTACTCCACGCCGCAATGCCGTTGTAGATCATGAACATTAAATAATCTTCTTAGCCCCCTCGTTCTCTCCCTCTATCACATTTTCTCTCTCTATGCAAAGTTTCTTCCTCAGCTGCTAGGGTTTCGGCCGGGGGGAGGCGAGCTTCCCCCCACCCTCGGCCCCCTCTTCTCCCTTACGTCTCTCTGCCTCCACTTTCCCCATTTCCGTTTGCTCTGCTCGCCCTCAGTCGAGGGTTTTGTGTTTTGTGGTCGGTGAAGGGGGAGGCCGTGGGTCTCTATGCCCAAGCTCGACTCTTTCGGTCTCTTCCAGATCTGTTCGGTTTGCGTCTGTGGCGGGTGGTGTGGTGGTTTTGTTGTGGTCGTTTGGGTGTTCAAATAATGGGGAGGGGAGATCAGGGGCGTTCTGTTTTTTTCTCTTGTTTCAGTGTCTGGTTTCTCCGGTTGTGACTCCGGCGGGTTTCCCCCGTCCGGATTGTTCCCGATTTGGGTTTCCCCCATATCCGGCGGGTGTGGTGATGGGTGAATAAACCACGGTTTTCCCCCAGTTAACGGCCGGGGCATGGCCCTAGAGCCTTGCTTGGTAGCCTTGGGGAGTTGAAGGCACAGAGGAGGAGTGCAGTAGACGGCGCCGTGGTGTGTGGGAGTAGAGGCTTTGCTCATAGAGGTTTTCTACTCGGTTCCCGTGTCCAGAGCCTGCTCGAGCCAGCGGGGGCTCGCCGGAGATGTTTATCTCCTCTGCTTTGGCCGAGACCCAGTAGCGCTTTTGAAGGCGGCGAATGACGGATCCCCTCGGCCGGCGTGCTTGTGGATTAGTCCATATTTGCTATATTTTCTGTTCTGTTGTGTTCGTTCCTGTTTCCTTCGGTTTAGCATTTGTTTGTCTTTGATTTGGTTGTTTGAGCCAGCCCGAGGCGGGTGGATGGATAGGTTGCTAGCTCCTCGTGAACGACCCTTAGAGGCGGTGAGTAGTGAGTTGCATCTCGGCTTAGGACATAGACTCCATCGTCTCTTTGTCTCCTTGTTTTGAGTGAATATCCTCCGAGATAGGTTGGTTTTAGTTTCCATTTCATTGTATTTGGAAGGAATCACTATAATTTGCCTTTACGGCTTTAATGAAATGTGCTTTGGATAAATAAATAAATAAAAAAGATCATGAACATTAATGGGCGAGTAGGATCTTCAGTTTCAAACTTTTAAGAGTAAATTATGCTGATCTACCCTAAGGTTTTTGACATATACATTGACCCACCCTATGGTTCGAAAAATTACTCACACTTCCCTTGCTTTACAAACTACTCCGTAATATGCATATAGTCCATTTGCCGTTAAATTTGGCGTAACAGTGTTAACATTACTGAATAAAAGACCGTCATACCCTTATTACAAATAATTTGGTTTACATTGGCCACCCGTATTTTATATTAAAACCTATTGTTATACTCCATCTGTCCCATTTTAAATGTCTCTTACGGAAATTCGTGCATTTTCAAACCTCAAAAAATATATTTTTATACTCTTTTTTTTTAAATATTTTTACACCAAATTAAAAGTGCTATTGAGGTTTTTTCTTTATCTTTTTGCTATTGGGGACATTTAAAATAGGACGAAGGAAGTACAATTAACATGTCACAAGTATAAAAGACAATTTTTTTTTAAAATACTAAATTAAATAACCAATAGAAAAAATTCAAAATTCAAAATTTATTGAGATTTTTCTTTATTATTAATTCATTTATTATAGTTGATTCAATTATTTATTTTCTTATGAGTTTTTTTTATCCCCTAAACTATGCACATTTTTTTTACTTAGTCCCTAAACTATCTATTTGACGATTTCATCCCCTCTACTATCATACCGTTACATACTTAGTCCAATAGATAATGAAAATTAGAAATTTGGACGGAAAATGGCACGTAAGGCTCTGTTTGAGACCCTGTAGAACAGATATTTGATTATGAGAGTCCTAAAGACAAAAATTTATTATGACCTTTTAGGATAAAATGATAAAAAAAAATAAGATCTTTGCACCGGTTCATACGGATTGAAAATTGGAGCACTTAATTTTTTAACCATATTTTTTAATATATGAACCTTCTCAAAAAAATTAAGGCTCTGTTTGGAACTTACAGAAAGGAAAAGAAAATAAAAGAGAAGGAGAATGGAAGGGAAAATTTACTATTCATTACACTTGAAATTCTTATTTTCTTCGCTCTTTCTCTTCCAACCAAACAATGGAAAGGAATTTTTTTTAATTTTCCCTTTTTTTCCTTTCCTTTCCATGGGTTCCAAACAGAGCCTAAGTGCACTAATTTTCAATCCGTTTGGACTGGAGCAAAGATCTTATTTTTTGATCATATTACACTATTTTTATCTCTAGGGCTCTCATAATTAAGTATCTGCATTTTATTTGGGACCATGTAGAGTAGATACTTGGTTATGAGAGCTCTAGTGTCACGCTCTCGATTTTCAACATAAATAAATAAACCTTTTCGGAAAAAAGTCTTCGCATTACATAGATAATATCCCAAAAGAGTGTTCTAAGTTCCCCATAGTCCAACTTACAAAATCAACTTCAAAGTTAACAAAATTACATCATTGGCACTCCGGCCCCAAACTTAACGAAATTACGAATAAGTTTAGTGTTTATAAATGTTTCCGTCAAAAGGTGATTAAGAAATTCAAGTTACGTACACATCTCTGTTAAAGAAAATCATTACAAAGATGGGTAAGTAACTATCCAAGTTAACTTCCAAAAGTGTTCTTTCACATCCCAGCACACAATGCATGCAAGATATTGCCCGACTTTGTACCTGAAAATGATGAAGGGTTGAGCTATACTAGTCCAGTAGAAAAATCTTCTACCAATTCTATATGCAAACATGAAGACAAGTGCAATGGAAGGAGTGGTATAGTGAACACAGCTCAATCTAAGATTACGTAACAATTCACAACTCTTTCATGATAGCACAAATGATACATTCTACGAAGTCATGCAATTCCCAAGATATCAAGCAGAATATGGTGTTTTAGATGCAATAAGCAACATTCATTACGTCTCCAATCTATTGTACGCTACAATCTCAATAAGCATATAGTTCAAGTTACGACATCCACTACACCACAATCTATCTCATGTCACATTCGACTGTATTTCCACCCCTTGCGTTACAATACAACCACATCTAGAGTTACTGTATTACCACCCCTTGCGTTACAGTGAGCTCTATCTACTTGGGTCACCGTATTATCACCACTTGCGTTATGAGACCCACTCAAGCCTCCGTATTACCACCTCTGCGTTACAAAACCTTTACACCCTATTTCCTTACACATACATGCAAACCGATTCAATATCCAAGGTAAACTCATTCCATTATTCCCAAGTCATCTCACGACATCATACTAACATTACAAATTTGCCACAATTATCCACATACATACGATCATGCACATAAGAGACATTTCGATATAGTTTTAATCAAATAACCTTCTAACCTTTCCTTAATAGTGAGAGTCCAACGGAACGAGGATGACTTAGATTAATAAAAGGAATTTGATTAACCATGCTTGAAAGAGATTCAGAGGTGTCAAAAAGGTGTTAGAGGAGATCGGGGTTCAAAATAATAGGAGAGAAGAAACATTTTAAACGAAGCCTGATGTTACCGATAACTTCCAGTGAAGTCGGATGTTACCAGTAACGTCCAGGGTATCGATACACCCAAAAAGGGTATCGATACCGAAGCTGAAACTATCTAGATTTGGATGGGGTATTGATACCCCTCAAATGGGTATCGATACCACGCTGTTCGAGCGACGATTTTCTATAATTTTGACACATTTTGGTGATGCAACGGGTGATGATTCAAGCTCGAATGGTACACCACATCGACACATATACACATAGAGAAGGAGAATGAATCCTTACCTCAAAGAAAAGACCGAGATCCATGTGATTCGAACGAGCCCTAGCTCCAAAAACTTCAAAATCAACCAAAAAGTAGAGGTCAGAGAGCCTCATTGGGAGGGCTAGCTTATATTACTTCTACATACCAGGTATTTTTCTTATCCATTGGTGTCCTTCTTGAAGCTGTTGTGTGATCCCCTTTTTTAGTGTGCTACCCTGTGAGGTGTGTGCTAGTGCCTCATCATTTCTTTGAGAGAGGAGGTAATATGTAGTGGGGGCATATTGTGAGATCTAGGGAGGGAGACATTAGAGAAAATTAGAGTGGGAGCTGTGAGCCTTTCAAGGGAGTAGTGAGTGAGGCATGGTGCTAGGTCAGCTTTCTGGATTTGTCTTATTTTCTTGCTCATACATGTGGTCTGTGCTCAGATTCTTGTGCATTTACTTTCACTGTATCTTGGCAATTCCATTTTGGCATATGTGATTTTGTGCATTTACTGATACTGATGTTTTGGTCATATATCTCTGATTTGGCTTCCATTCCTGCTAGCTCAGCTTTGTGTGGCTGCCTTCTTTGGTTCTAGCTGTTTTGTAGCTTACCAAATTGTTTTGACCTATCCTTGGAGGGTTGTCCCTAGGAATGTTAATGTTTTTCTAGGGGGTCGTCCCTAGCAGTTGTAATGCTTGTTTAGTTCTGATCCATATGACCAGTTTTGGATCCCTACATATATGTACAATTCAGGTTCTGCTGGTATGCATTTATAAGCAGGTTGCAGATTGCTGTTATTGCTGGTACTGCTGTTTTTTCTTAACTGCTGCTACTATTGTTTGCTCCATCATAGCAGGTGTTCTTCATGTTTTTCCTATGGATTATGCCTAAGGCTGCTGCTGTTTTGCCTTGTCATTTTGCTACAAACGGAGTCGTCCAGTTTGGGCTGCAACAATTGGGTTCTGCCCCAGTTTGAAGGCTGCCCAAGTTCTGATCATTTACTAGTTATGTGCTGTTGCATAATTGGTCCATCTCTGCTGCTTATGTGTCCAAGTTGGTGCAATATATTACGTGGCTGCTGCTGCCTAGGTAGTGGCTGACTGTCTTGCCATGGCTGCTTTGCTGCTGTCATGGCAGTAGGTAGATGCTGTTGCTGCTGCTGTTATGGCCTCAGTTTTATTGTTGCAGATGTGTTGCTGGTGTTCCTCTCGGCAGCTGTGTTTTTTTTAGTGTAGTTCAAAGTGTATGTTAGTTACTAGCTGCTTGTAAATGAACTCACTGTTGCCACTTACTATTAGTAGTTCCATGCCCTTTTGTGTCACTAACTGGAAGGTCCAAGCACAGGCTATGACAATCAGTCATTTCATTTATGTTATCCTGTTATCCTTTTGTTAAGTTTTAAGGCGTTGTTTTCCTTCCCTCTTACTAGATGGATTGGAAACAGCGCAAATCATTTAGTCCATGTAGCCATTTGACGTAAGCAAATTTCTTCACTCTTGTTTTATTTTATTTTATTTTTTTTATTTTCCTCTTAGTTGTCACGACCACCATTTTCAACATAAAATATAAAGAGTTTCTTAAGCAATTACCTCACAATAATCCGCACGTTACCAAAATATCATTAATTACCCATAACCATACTCCAAGCCCAAGAGTTCAAAAATATTACATCTTTGGCACAACGGCCCCAAATAAGAATAGACATCAAAGGTCAAGAGTTTAGAGTTTACAAAATATCCCATAGTCAATTGAACCATCACTTAAGTTACAAATACATCTTCAAAAGGAATTTACAAAGATGCCTAAGTAACTCTACAATGTTAGCTTTCAAAACGTTGTGTCCGATACCCAAGCACTCCAATCATGGTCGCTAATGTCCAGAGTTATTACCTGAAAAGAAATAAGGCTTGAGCTACACTAGCCCAGTAGGAATGCTACGCAGACAATATATGCAAGAGAAATGCGAAAGTGATAATACGACGTATGCAAAGGATAGCCCAAGCAACTAACAATCGAAATGGTTTAACAATCCGACAAACAAGCCATGAGATTTAGAATACCCCTCAACCTTTAACCATTATCATATCTCGCATATCCAAACCGTCTCGCGTTATGTGTCATGAGCCGAAGCTCCTGCCGGGCTATTCATGGGACCCCGATATCCCCTGCCAAGCACCCACCTCGAAGGTTGGGCCTTGAATAATCAATATGAGCATTAGCTCCTGCCAGGCTATTTATGGGACCCTGATATCCCCTGCCAAGCACCCACCTCGAAGGTTGGGCCTTGAATAATCAATATGAGCATTAGCTCCTGCCAGGCTATTTATGGGACCCTGATATCCCCTGCCAAGCACCCACCCGTCGATGGGCCTTGAGTGTTCACGCGTTGTGTCAACAAAGTTTTGTGTGTCTCAAATTTCATAACGTTTCGTTCCATTTCAAGTTCATATGATAATTAGGACAAATTATATCGAACGAAAGTAAGGAAGTGCCAAGAACGCACAAGAGCCCAACAAGGGTGTTCAACAATGATTAGGAGGGCTTTAGAAGTACTTGGAACGAGTTGAAAGTGATCGGGGGTCAAATCAATGGGTTTTGGAGCAAAACAGTGAATTCTGGAGATAAGCTCACTGTATGGATACGAGAAAAAAAGCCGTATGGATACGGGTCGGTTACGAATTTTCCAGCTTGTTCCGTATGGATACAGATTTTTGGCCGTATCCATACGGGAGGCTTACGAGCAGTTTTTCTGCAAGATTTTCAGAAATTCAACAACAACCACAACAACAACAACAATGGATACAATTTCAAGCAAGGAAAACACTTCTATTACATGTATTGAGAGGTAGAATCCCTACCTCAAAGCCGAAGAACGAAACCCACAAAGTTACGAGCCCTAGCTCTCCGAAAACTTCGATTCGAACGGGATACGACCTCCTCGAGCTCCAATGAACGGGATACGGGCCGCAATACGCGTAGAGGTCGAAGGATTGAAGGTTATATTGGTGGGTTTTTGAGTGATTTTGGTGAGAGAGCAAGAGAGAGTGAGAGAGGCGTTGGAGAGAGAGACCGGGAGAGAGAGACGTGAGTGAGGGTGAGGGAAAATGATCCCATGCTCCCTCATCTCCCCTATTAATAATCGTAAATCCACAAATCACACATTACCTCCGACCACAATCAATTCCTCCGTTTAAACACCAAATCACAAAAAAACATTTATACCATTATCCTTTTCCGAAAATTATGCATTTAATAAATATCAACTATGGATAAAATAAACACGAGTCTCTACATTCTACCCTCCTTAAAGAAATTTCGTCCTCGAAATTTTCATGCCAAAGCTAACCACTAATGCATCATGCATGCATACAACATTCACAATTTCATCATCATGCAACAAGTCAATTATCGAAAGGCTCAAAGTGTAAATACTCACATTGGCTCATTCCAGAAATAAGTGCGGGTATTTCTCCCTAATTTCGTCCTCTCTTTCCCATGTCGATTCCTCGCTACTCTGACTTCTCCACAAGACTCGCACCAGTGGTATCGTCTTACCCCTCAAAACTCGGTCACGCGAATCTAGGATACGTGTCGGTTCTTCCCCATAAGACGCGTCGGCCTCTAACCCAAGTTCGGACCACTCTAATACATGCGACGGATCCGGTTCATACTTTCTCAACATAGACACGTGAAACACGTCATGGACACCCATTAGCTTCGGTGGCAAAGCCAAGCGATACGCAACCTCCCTAATTTTCTCGATAATGTCAAATGGCCCGATATAACGCGGCGATAGCTTCCCTTTCTTCCCAAAACGTGATAATCCCCTACGAGGCGATACCTTAAGGAATACGTGATCCCCTTCTTCAAAGGACAACGGGCGACCTACGACGATCGGCATAACTCTTTTGCCTACTTTGCGCGGTCAATAATCTTTGGCGAATCACCTTGACTTGTTCGGTCGTTCTATCTTGAGCTTCTTTAAGGCGTTGTCGAATAGCTCTCATACTCTCGGAGGTCTCCGTGATCATATCCGGCCCCACTAGTGTAGCTTCTCCCAATTCGGTCCAACATACCGGCGATCGACACGGTCTTCCATACAAAGCATCATACGGTGCCATTTCGATACTAGATTGATAGCTGTTGTTATACGTGAATTCGACTAACGACAAGTGATCCTCCCAACTACCCCGAAAATCCATCACGCAAGCCCGAAGCATATCTTCTAGAATCTGAATCGTTCTCTCGGATTGTCCATCGGTTTGAGGATGATAGGCGGTGCTAAACAAGAGATTGGTGCCTAAAGCAGCTTGCAAACTCTGCCAAAAACGTACGGTAAACCTCGGATCACGATCGGATACGATGGATACGGGAATCCCATGAAGACGGATGATCTCCCGAGTATACAAACGACTCAAGGTTTCTACGGAATCGGTAACACGAATAGGCAAAAAAATGAGCGATTTTGGTCAAACAATCCACGATTACCCAAACAGCATCATGCTTCCTTTGCGACCTCGGTAAACCCGTAACGAAATCCAACTAATAGTACCTCCACGTTCTCTTCTTCTTCTTCTTCTTTCTGTTTCATTTTACCATATACCCCTTGAACTTCCTAGAAGGACATTTTGGACTGCTTATAAAACTCAAATTCTAAACTCTAAGCTTCATCTTTCCCAATTTACATCAACCCACGAATCAATTCTTTACTCACCAACCCCAAGAACCTCAAATAACATCTACTAGAACAAAAGCTAAAAGCCTAGAATCCTTAAACCATATAATGACTCATCACCCGTTGCTCAACTATACCCACTCACTCATCCTTCAAACCCCTCACTTGACTTCAAGTATAAACACATCTCACAACTAATTCATCTCTATTAATACTGCTATTAATCGACAGCAACACCACTCCCGTGACACTTCCCAAATGGCTCCTTGCCTTGTGGCACTCACTCCCCTCTCATAAGGACACAATTAACCTCCATTGATATCTCGAAACACTTATATCTCAAAACTGCCAGCCATTACCTCCATTTCATATCCCTATTACCCACATAACTCTTATATCAACTCTACATAAACCTCTAATGCCTTTTCATCCATCTAACATTCAAACACAACTAAGGGTCGAACACTACTCCACCTTTTTCCACTCTGAATCATTACTAGTTTCTAACCCAAACTCACTTCTATGAAAATGCGTCCCCTCTACGTAACTTAATACAACGCAATATCAATACCGTTCAGGCAAACTCTCAAATTCACTATTTTTCTTATCACCAGCCATTAGCTAAGGATTGACATATTGCAGATACCTTCCGTGTCTAACCTTCTAATCGTATCATACAAATAAAGTTTAGTAAGGACACGTTCCAGATTCTAACTAAAGATAGTCTCTCCCGTAGCAAAATCTACGCACACATCAATGTCTACCCTGCACCGTAACTATGAGCAAATTACACACATCGAGATTGCACATCAAGTCAAACACATATGTTAACACTAAACAACAATAGATTTCGTATACACGAAATATATATCAACAAACCATCCATACCAATTAATGGCTCAGACAACATCCGATTCACCCACATCGTAACTAACTCGTTCGGTACCCCGTACTTCATATCTCATGGCTCTAACAAACCCAACAGTAACCACAATCATATCAGTCTCGTTCTTTCTAATCTTGTAATACCTCACGCGATGTCTATTCACTTTACCAATCCCGAGCATTCTCGTTCATTTAGTCAAATCAAATCACGTATTTCTCATATTCACAATTGAAACATTACATCACAAATGCACGTATAATCAATACGAATCATTCCTCTATTTCAACAACATTACAACTTAACAGCATCTCATCATCCTAGCACCTACACAATGTGTCCAATAGCTGCACCAACTAAAATACAATACTATTGATTGTTTCTATACTAAAATTCGACACCAACACAAACGAATTGACTGACTCCTCCCTAAATGCCCACAAGACTTAGGGTTTTCAAATGACAACATGTCTATACTCCTAGTTACGTCTAAGGCTTCTACCGCCCCATCACTCAAGAGGTGAATCCACTCACACGAATAACTTCTAACGATCCCGCCCACTACAAACTTCACGGCTCACAAATTTCTTTCTCTCCACCAAGCAATCATATTGACATTCATATTTCTCAAAGACACCACCATAATTACACTCAACCTCAATCATAACAACCACACCATTCCCATCACCATCACTACTATCACTATCACCATTATCCCTTAATCTCTCTCAAACAAACCTATCATCCCAACGACATACCCCAATCTATCCCCAACTGTCATCAGTCTAGTCTACATTTTCGAACACACATCATACAGTTTCTTTACGCTCTAATCGTTCAACTCACAACGTTCCGTTTCCCTCTCACATTTATCACTCCAAGCTTCCCGCCATTTCAAATCAGGACACACCAACTACTCTTCACTTCGTTTCCAACCACGATAGTTCACATTCATAAATCCTTACAAACTTCAAACACGTTCCCCACCACATAACTCACGTCAACCACTCGACTTCAAATACATCAATATAGTTCTCCTTCAATCACATAACTCACTAAGCAACACTACAACTGTTATCCTACCATCTTGTTATAATGACATCACCATGACAATTATTTCAGCAATGACAACAACAATACCATAGCGCTTCCATTTTCTACAAAATTCTTATAGACAGTCATCTACCCCAAGCCTAGATATCTAGCCCCTATGTATAACCCTAATGTCCAGTTGACTTTCCGAGACTTCCATCCAGAAGATGCGGTGATCAAGCGCCTCTTCCAATTGGATCTCATCGGTAGTCGCCTGGGTGTCCAGAAGACACAAACTGTATTCTAACACCCTACCTATAACCCTCATTTTCCTATATTAACCTTAGATACACATATCTCCTTATGTAGGTTCGACTTGCCCTACCTATGCTCACAATAACTGTCTCAATAACAACCACTACAACAATCAACTATAATTTCATCACAACAAGTCTTTACCATTTCCAAACACATTCAATACACGCACTAACTCAATTCCCATCGCATATATTACTCACCTTATACTTATACCCTATACAGCTCATCTCATACAGGTTTAACTTAGCACATAATCCGAGCAATTTCAATTAAAAATACATCTAACACTCATCCCGTAAGTCAAATCAACATTCTATCCCTTTTATCACATGCTAACAAATATCCTTTCTCACACATCAATATTGTCACCACTCATGCCCATCTAACATCTCATATAAAAGACATCTTACCACAAATGGTACAGACCAAGACCACCAACTGTAATGATATCAATAACAACAATCGCAACCACAATCACTACAATGAGGTCTGTGCCTCCTACTTCTCAACACGGGTAACTAACTCTACACCACTCTATGATAACAAAAACACAATGCCATGTAGTCACATAAATGTTAGTCACGCAAGCATGCACAATTTATGTTAGAGGGCGCGACATTTTGAACCCATGAGGCGAAATGCCTCCCCACGGTCTCTAGGTGTTCTAAACCTAGTGCTCTGATACCAAGTTGTCACGACCACCATTTTCAACATAAAATATAAAGAGTTTCTTAAGCAATTACCTCACAATAATCCGCACGTTACCAAAATATCATTAATTACCCATAACCATACTCCAAGCCCAAGAGTTCAAAAATATTACATCTTTGGCACAACGGCCCCAAATAAGAATAGACATCAAAGGTCAAGAGTTTAGAGTTTACAAAATATCCCATAGTCAATTGAACCATCACTTAAGTTACAAATACATCTTCAAAAGGAATTTACAAAGATGCCTAAGTAACTCTACAATGTTAGCTTTCAAAACGTTGTGTCCGATACCCAAGCACTCCAATCATGGTCGCTAATGTCCAGAGTTATTACCTGAAAAGAAATAAGGCTTGAGCTACACTAGCCCAGTAGGAATGCTACGCAGACAATATATGCAAGAGAAATGCGAAAGTGATAATACGACGTATGCAAAGGATAGCCCAAGCAACTAACAATCGAAATGGTTCAACAATCCGACAAACAAGCCATGAGATTTAGAATACCCCTCAACCTTTAACCATTATCATATCTCGCATATCCAAACCGTCTCGCGTTATGTGTCATGAGCCGAAGCTCCTGCCGGGCTATTCATGGGACCCCGATATCCCCTGCCAAGCACCCACCTCGAAGGTTGGGCCTTGAATAATCAATATGAGCATTAGCTCCTGCCAGGCTATTTATGGGACCCTGATATCCCCTGCCAAGCACCCACCTCGAAGGTTGGGCCTTGAACAATCAATATGAGCATTAGCTCCTGCCAGGCTATTTATGGGACCCTGATATCCCCTGCCAAGCACCCACCCGTCGATGGGCCTTGAGTGTTCACGCGTTGTGTCAACAAAGTTTTGTGTGTCTCAAATTTCATAACGTTTCGTTCCATTTCAAGTTCATATGATAATTAGGACAAATTGTATCGAACGAAAGTAAGGAAGTGCCAAGAACGCACAAGAGCCCAACAAGGGTGTTCAACAATGATTAGGAGGGTTTTAGAAGTACTTGGAACGAGTTGAAAGTGATCGGGGGTCAAATCAATGGGTTTTGGAGCAAAACAGTGAATTCTGGAGATAAGCTCACTGTATGGATACGAGAAAAAAAGCCGTATGGATACGGGTCGGTTACGAATTTTCCAGCTTGTTCCGTATGGATACAGATTTTTGGCCGTATCCATACGGGAGGCTTACGAGCAGTTTTTCTGCAGATTTTCAGAAATTCAACAACAACCACAACAACAACAACAATGGATACAATTTCAAGTAAGGAAAACACTTCTATTACATGTATTGAGAGGTAGAATCCCTACCTCAAAGCCGAAGAACGAAACCCACAAAGTTACGAGCCCTAGCTCTCTGAAAACTTCGATTCGAACGGGATACGACCTCCTCGAGCTCCAATGAACGGGATACGGGCCGCAATACGCGTAGAGGTCGAAGGATTGAAGGTTATATTGGTGGGTTTTTGAGTGATTTTGGTGAGAGAGCAAGAGAGAGTGAGAGAGGCGTTGGAGAGAGAGACCGGGAGAGAGAGACGTGAGTGAGGGTGAGGGGAAAATGATCCCATGCTCCCTCATCTCCCCTATTTATACTCTTAAATCCACAAATCACACATTACCTCCTTCCACAATCAATTCCTTCGTTTTAACCCCAAATCACATAAATACAGTTATTCCATTATCCTTTTCCGAAAATTATGCATTTAATAAATATCAACTATGGATAAAATAAACACGAGTCTCTACATAGGGTATACCTCTTGTAGGCTGTATATTCGGTTAGTCTCTTTTTCAATTTTAAGCTGATTTACCCCAAAAAAAAATTGAACCAAGTTCAGATAAAAAAAAACACACCATCAAAAAGTAAAAAGAATAAGTAATTTCATTGTTTCTATTCGTTATTTATTTTTGACATTTAAAAAATAAATAATACGGAGTGTTTCATACTTGTGACATGTTAATTGTATGACAATAGATTTCAATGTAAAGCAAGGAAGGACAATGTAAGTCAAACTATTAGTACTATTTGGGAGTAATTTCTAGAACCAGAGGGGAGGGACCCGGGGGCTCTGCTGCCCAGGGAGGCGCAGGAGCCCCTGCCCACACCTCAAAACGTTGCCGTTTTGATTTAAAAGAAAATCCAAACCACCAATTTGTAATCCTATGGAGCAGAAACGTGATTATGAGAGCCCTAGAGACAAAATTTGATTATGTCTCTTTAGAATAATATGATCAAAATAATAAGATCTTCACACCCATTCAAACGGATTAAAAATTGGAGCACTTAATTTTTTAACCATATTTTTTAATACATAAACGGTCTAAAAAAATTAAGTACTCAAATTTTCACTCCGTTTGAATCGGTGCAAAGATTTTGTTATTCTGATCATATTATTCTAAAGGGTCGTAATTTATTTTTCTTTATAGGGCTCTTATAATTACATTTCTGCTCCACAGAGTTCTAAATAAAGAACATATACTTAATATGAGAGCCCTAGAGATAAAAATAAATTACGACCCTTTAGAATAATATGATCAGAATAACAAGATCTTTGCACCGATTCAAACGGAGTGAAAATTTGAGTACTTAATTTTTTTAGACCGTTTATATATTAAAAAATATGGTTAAAAAATTAAGTGCTCCAATTTTTAATCCGTTTGAATGGGTGTGAAGATCTTATTATTTTGATCATATTATTCTAAAGAGACATAATCAAATTTTGTCTTTAGGGCTCTCATAATCACGTTTCTGCTCCATAAAATTGCAAATTGGTGGTTTAGATTTTCTTTTAAATCAAAACGGCAACGTTTTGAGGTGTGGGCAGGGGCTCCTGCGCCTCCCTGGGCAGCAGAGCCCCCGGGTCCAGAGGGGAGGTCTCGTATATTTATCAGAAACCTCAGGGGAGATCAAAATAGTTTACCCAACTTTTAATTAGGGAAAAATTCAAAAAAATCCCTGAACTTTGAACTCAATGTCAAATAGGCACCTGAACTTAAATAAATTTCAATTAAACACCTGAACTTTCACTCCGTTATCAATTTACCCCCTGCCGTCTCAATCCGTGACTTGTCGTTTACGGCACAGTTAAAAAAAAAAAACTTACCACCAGTTTGCAATCCAATGAAGCAGAAACGTGATTATGAGAGCCTTAGAGACAAAATTTGATTATGTCTCAATAGAATAATATGATCAGAATAATAAGATCTTCACACCCGTTCAAACGGATTAAAAATTGGAGCACTTAATTTTTTAACCATATTTTTTAATATATAAATGGTCTCAAAAAAAATTAAGTGCTCAAATTTTCACTCCGTTCGAATCGGTGCAAAGATCTTTTTATTCTTATCATATTATTCTAAAGGGTCGTAATTCATTTTTATCTCTAAGGCTCTCATATTAAGTATGTGTTCTTTATTTAGGACCCTATGGAGCAGAAATGTGATTATGAGCACTTAATTTTCTCAGCACTTAATTTTTTATGAGCACTTAAATATCTTTGTACTGATTCAAAACGGAGTGAAAATTTGAGCACTTAATTTTTTTGACCGTTTATATATTAAAAAATATGATTAAAAAATTAAGTGCTTCAATTTTTAATTCGTTTGAACGGGTGTGAAGATCTTATTATTCTAATCATATTATTATAAAGAGACATAATCAAATTTTGTCTCTAAGGCTCTCATAATCACGTTTCTGCTCCATAGGATTGCAAACTAGTGGTATGAATTTTTTATTTAACCAAAACGTTGCCATTTTGGTGTGTGGGTAGGGGCTGATGTGCCTTTGGGGCAGCAGAGCCCCCGGGTCCGGGTAATAAGTGGAGAGAGATAGAGAGAGAAATGTTGGAAGTAGGGGGAATTTTTTTAAAAATTCTTTTTGAAAATTTGAGCACTTAATTTTTTTAGACCGTTTATATATTAAAAAATATTGTTAAAAAATTAAGTGCTCCAATTTTTAATCCGTTTGAACGGGTGTGAAGATCTTATTATTCTGATCATATTATTCTAAAGAGACATAATCAAATTTTGTCTCTAAAGCTCTCATAATCACGTTTCTGCTTCATAGGATTGCAAACTGGTGGTAAGTTTTTTTTTTTTTAACTGTGCCGTTAACGACAAGTCACGGATTGAGACGGCAGGGGGTAAATTGATAACGGAGTGAAAATTCAGGTGTTCAATTGAAATTTATTTAAGTTCAGGTGCATATTTGACATTGAGTTCAAAGTTCAGAGGTTTTTTTGAATTTTTCCCTTTTAATTATGCAGTGCCTGCGGGACCCCCAGGTGGCGGGCATATGGTTTTTTTCTTACCCCAAAAAGAAAAAGAAAATTAAAATGAGAAAGATCCAGGAAAGGACGAACTTGTCCAAAAAAAAAAAGAAAAAGGAAACGACGAAGAACGAACGAACGAACTCGGTGAAGAATCCGAAAATCGGTTTCCAGTCTCAACCACATGGCCCACGTGGGCGTGCCGATAAACCCAAAAAAATAAAAACAAAGAAAATCGCATGGCCCACGTCTCTTTACGTGACGAAAGTGATGATGGAGATGAGGCTAGCCAACTCTCGGTATAATAATATACAGTAGTACCCCCTTTAATTACTAACGTTTCCGAGTTACCCCTATTAACCTAATGTATTTTAGGTTTCGACACTTTATCCAATACACGCGTTCATATTTGAGGGAGAATAGTTAGAGAAAAATAATACAAGAGGACAAACAAACTTCTACTCCCTCCGTCCGAATTTAAATGTCCCCTATGGTTTTCACGCATTTTCAAACCCCAAAAATATAGTATATTTTCTACATATTATTCTTTAATTTTCTTATACTAAATTAAAGTACTCAATGAACACATTAATTTGGTGTAAGAAAATAAAAAAAATAATAAGTAGAAGTATATTTTTTGGAGTTTGAAAATGCACGTTAAACCGTATGGGACATTTAAATTGGGACGGAGGGAGTATAACAGTAATGTTGGGGACACAACACTCAAAGCCGGCCCTGACTTTTCAAGGACTTAAAGCAAAAATTAAAAAATGAGGCCCTTTTATTGGACTATTATAAGGGGTAAAAAAGTTTGAGGGCTCCTGAAATTTAAAATTTTTTGGAGGCGTAAAGCAGTCGCAACACAAACTTGTAGCTCAGGGCCGGCTTTGACAACACTCCACCACAACACCAATCACAACTGCCTGCGTGGCACTGCATAATTGGTAATAATGCAACCATTTTGAAAACTACTTAGTAAGCACCAATCATACAAGCGAGTGTGGTGCTCCTAGCATTATTGCTTCTGTAATAACCTCCCTTTTAGTGTATGCGATCCTTTTGAAAATATCATATGATCAGCACATGGCATCAATGTTTTAAAAACAAGACCGGTGAGTGAACCGGAAAAGAAAACAGGCAGACGGGTCACCGGCTAAACCAAAGGTGAACGTCGTTTATTTGTAGCAATAATATCTATAAATGCATTTTTTAAACAAATATATTTTCAATCGTATATTTGTGTTATATTAATTGAGCATAAAAGGTGGCCTTTATAGATCACATAACGTAACATAGATTTAATCTGCCAAGTCAAAATGTCATGGTTAACCCTGGAAAATTGGGAGTTAAGAAATGCTCTTCCTTTAGAAAAAAGTTCTGCTACCCACACAGACAATGGGTACACAAATTTTTTTTTGTAGGGCCTATAGACATGTAAAATTTCCAGCCAATCACAAGTTGCCACGTGTTGCGGGACCTAATAAATAGGGCACGGTAAATGGTCAATCAAATGTTGCCTTGTGTCTTGAGGTCAAAAGTCAAAATTACACGAACGGGCCAATCAAATGGTGCCACGTGTCTAAGTGACGCAGTTATTATTTTTATTAAACTTGGCCAATCAAATTAAACCACTTGGTAAAATAATAATGGTATTTCTCTTCACAAATAATTGTCTTTCTTAAAATAAAAGAAAGAAGGATAATTATTGAATTTTAATTATTTCTTTTACATTAAATAAAGAAATAATTAAAGGGAGATAAATATAAAGGAAGTAGAGATTGGTCATTACTCTTCATCCTACGTCTCTATAAATAGAGATGCTCCTTCTCATATTTTTTCATCAGCACATTCAAGCATACAAGGTCCAGAGCTCTGAGGATCAAAGCCCTTAGGCCCTTCAGAAGTCTTCAAGTCTGCATTCAATGAGAAGGCTCTTTAGATCAAAGCTCCGAAGAATATTCAATTCAAAGCTCCGAAGAATATTCAAGTCAAGTCCACATCAAATAAGGCGATTCTTCAGATCAAAGCTTCAAAGCCCTAAAGAACGCTCAAGTCAAATCTCCATCATCAAATCCAAGTATCCAAGCTCCAGAACTCTGAAGATTAAAGCCTTCAAGCCCTTCAGAATTCACATCCATCCATCACACGCAAGCTTCCGGAGTTCTGAAGATCAAAGCTGCGAAGGCCCTTCAGAATCTTTCAAGTCCACATCAAGCAAGACCGCTCTTCAGTTCAAAGCATCCAAGCCCTGAAGAACGTTCAAGCCAAATCCACCTATCATCAGTCCCCTTCTACCAAATTGAAGAAAATCTCAAATACCGATTTGAGACCAAGTTCTAAAGCCCTCAAATCAACATCTGCAAATCCGCATCTCCTTCAACCAAATTGAAGAATATCTCAAATACCGATTTGAGACCAAGCTCTAAAGCCCTCAAATCCACATATGCAAATTTGCATCTCCTTCAACCAAATCGAAGAAGATCTCAAATACCGACTTGACTCCAAAGCCCTGAAGTCAATATCCACAAATCCGTCATCTTTTTCACCTAAATTGGAGGAGATCAAGCAATTCAATTTGAGAAGAAGTTTCAAAGCCCTCAAGTCAAAACCCGTCAAATTCGCCATCATCTTCGCAAAGACCGCAGAAGATATCGGCCCTCGTTTCAACAACCAAAGAGAAGAATCAGAGGATTAATTTTCTTTGAAAATTGCATCAGAGATTGTAACCCTAATTTCTCAAATTAATAAAATTGACCTTATTCAGCATTTTTCTCGTCTTCTTTGTAGACTCGAATTTTGCGTGATACAGGGCCCACTTTTTTGGATCCCACAAAAATAATCCAATATGTTCATTAATTAATTTTAAAATATTATTTTGAGTGTCCCTGTAAAAAATTAGCTCAATATAATAAATGTAAGTGTCTGATAGTACAATCTTATAACTTTTATTTCAGAATTCCGAATTAAAATTTCAAATGAAAATTGTAGAATTGGATCAAATACTTACATTTATCATATTGAGCTGATTTTTTACAGGAGCCCTAAAAAAAAATATTTTAAATTTAATGAACAGATTAATGCCTTGTTTGGATGCCTATTTGAAAATTTTTGAGTTTGGTTTTTGGGGTAATGAGTGGAGAGAGAAATTAGAGTAATAATTGGAGATATGGGTAATGAGTGGAGAGAGAAATTAGAGTAATAATTGGAGATATGGGTAATGAGTTGAGAGAGATAAAGAGAAATGATTGGAGATAGAGATAAAGAGTGTTAAGAAAAATGAGAGTTATGATTGAAAGTAGAAGTAATGCGTATTTTTTGAGTTGAAAATTTGTTCTCAAGTTTACATCCGAACAAGACATAAATCATATTTGTGGGACTCAAAAGTGGGCCCACAAAAAGTCTATGGAGATTTGTGTATGTTTGCATGGGTAGAGTTTTCGTAAAAAAAAATAAATTCAAAGATGGTTAGCCCCAGTTCCTCATCTGTTTGCCAAAAAAAACACACAAGTTTGGCTTCTTTTATTTATTCTGAGCGCTAGCCTACTCTCTTCTCTTGAGACCAGATCCCCTGTCCGAGTGAAATCCGGACAGGGGCCTGTCCCAGTGCTCGGAGTCTTTGATCTCGTAAATTAACGGCTAAGATCTGTCGAACATTTTTTGGTCCAAAACGACGTCGTTTTGGCTCGACAGATTTCAACCGTTGATTTGAGAGATCAACGGCTCCGAGTACTGGGACAGGCCCCTGTCCGGATTTCACTCGGACAGGGGATCCAGCACAGTCAAAGGCTGGCAAAAGCAATAGTACTTCAATTTTCAACGGATTGGGTCATTAAAACCGCAGCGGTTTTTTTGGTTCCCCAGTTAAAGCCAGTTCTGGATTTCCAGGGCGATTTTATGAAATAGGCTGATTTTATAAAACGGTTTTTGGATTGAACCAAACTGGACAAAGAGGCTAGTTGAACCGGCCGGTCTGGTTTTGATTTTTCAAAATGTTGCATGGCATGAATGATGAAAGCTAATAATTAACTACCGTTGTCTGTTACTTTTTGTTATTGTTGGTTTTCTATCAAGAATTAATTTTTTTTTAAATGGAAACATGCTATAGATAGATATGTTTGGAATGTTTAGTTAGATTCCTTATACTCCCTTGGCCCCTTTTTAATTGTCCCCGATGAAAAAAAGACTTGCATTTTTTAGAAAAAAATAAATTAAAGTACTTTTGTATATATTTTTTCAATGTGTTCGCACCAAAACAATGATCTCAATTAGTTCTTTAAATTGGTGCATTTTTAAAAAAAAACTATGCAGAAAGTATTTTATTTTTTTGATACGAAAATTTCAGGTCTTTTTGCAAATGACACTTACAAACGGACTGATGTAATAGTATTATTTTTCATTTTCTAAAACATTACTTCTGATGATACACAAGAATCAAGTGAAAAAAAATCCAAATATCTCTCATAAGAAATGTAATAAAAAAAAAAAAAACAAGCGTGTTGAAAATATGGGACGTATGGAGTAATAAAATATTAAAATCCATTAATTGCATTTCCAATTGGGGCAGTCAATCCTTGAAGGCTATAATCTAGTGTTGATTTTTGAACATTAGGGTTGTCATTGCAAAAAGCTCATAGTTAAAGGGGGTTTCACGATAGTTGTCCGTTTTCGCCACGTACCGGATTAAAAAAAAACCGTCCAGGTTCAATGAACCTTAAAGGCCGCCCCCCTCTAGTGGCCATTATTTAACCTCCCCCTTCCTCTCTCTCTTCCTCCAGAACACACAACAATTTTCTGAAGCGAACACAAAACACATCGCCCCATAGCCCAGGCAATTCTAGAGAGAGAGAGAGAGAGAGAGAGAGAGAGATAGAAACCCAGTAGAAAGATATTGGTCAGATCTCCAATGGCGCTGTCTATCACTTCTGCCCCTTCCATTTCCACCCCAATTTCCTCGCGCTTCGATTCTTCCCGTGATCAACCCAAAGGTATATATATACACACACACATGCAGATGTTTAATTCAAATTTTTTTTAGCTCACGTTTGGGCCAGCTTTCGCTCGCCTCGATTCTGGGTGCCTAATTCCAAGGCATACTTGCGGGTCCCAATTAAATCCGGAGGAAAGTTCTGTATGGATTGGCACAATCGAGTTGATATAACATAAGATTTCGAACCAGAGACATTAGGACTAAGGAAACTCCTAAGTCCGCCGCTAGGCCAACCCCTGGTTCAAATATATATCGGCCTTTCTGAGATGTTTTGGACTCCAATTAGATCTTCACTCTTTAACAAGTTGGTTCAATTTCGCAGGTTCAACGTTCGTTTCTTATCAGCCGTCGGACCGGTCTCATTGTCAATCGGCGGCCGTGAGTTATTCGCGGAGACAGACTGCGGTGAAGGCACTGAACGCGGAGCCCAGACGAAGCGACTCGGTTGTTCCTCTCGCTGCAAAAACCATCGCTGCTCCTGGTACGAATATTCTCTCTAGATTCTCTTCCCTCTCTCTCTCATGTTTATTGTCGGGACTTTATTAGAGGGATTGTGTATTGACTGCTTTGCCCCTTAACTTGGGTTGCATTTGCAGAGGTGTCCGAGAAAGTAGAGGTGTCCGAGGACTTTGAGCAACTGGCTAAGGAGCTTGAAAATGCTTCGCCTCTTGAAATAATGGATAAGGCCCTTGAGAAATTTGGGAATGACATTGCAATTGCTTTCAGGTACATTTAACTGTGACAAAGTAATACTCCGTAATTACTTGCTCAAATGTAGAGAATACAGTGATTGGAATGCTATTAGAGTTTAGGGGGTTTGCAAAAAATGCTCTTTTAAAGAGAGATGCTACATACACTACCATTCATCCACTACATCATTCACTACATTTTTTGTGGGGCTCACCCCGGGTCCCAAAAAAATACAGAAAAATGTTCATAAATTTTAGAATAATATTTTATGTGACCCTGTAAAAAATCAGCTCTAACGGATATCGGTAAATTTTATTTCTTGATTTAAATAATACTTACCGATATTTGTTGGAGCTGATTTTTTACCGGGCCCCATAATATATTATTTTAAAATTTATGAACATTTTTATGTATTTTTTTGGGACCCGGAATGAGCCCTACAAAACATGTAGTGTAGTGGTTGGATCTAGTGTACCTAGACTTATTGTTTTAGTTACGTTGGATATAATAATATCAGCTCAGCTGTCTCTCTCTCCCCCTCTTGGGAGTAATAAAATTTTAAAATTTGGTTAGATCAGAGGTGCATTTCCTTTTTTTTTTTTTTTTTATAGTTTAATTAGTTAACTCTAACTAATCAGTGAATGATACTTTGTACTTCTCGGGGATTGCAAAATCCTGTAGTGCAAGTTCTTGCAAGGCACCCTGTAGGGCGCACGAACCATTGATCTTGATAATGAATGGTTGAGATAGGATTTTTAATTATGACCGGTAAGAATCATTTATTACCGGTCATAATTGATTCTTAATGTGGACCATTGATTGATAAGATTGACGGCTGTGTGCACCCCTACACGTGCACGGGGTGCACTACAACACCCCTGATCCACTTCTTGGTGGGGTTAAAAATGAAGCAAGTCGCTTCTGAATATTCTTTGCTATGAACAATATGATTAGTCCTTTCAAATTTAAAGAATATCGTTGCATTTGAAAGATATTGTTCGTTTGCAGTGATGACCTTAGGCATGGTATAATGTGATTCTTCAATGAATTTACTTCAAAACTTAAATGTTGGTAGTAGTTACTAGTTTTTTAGGTGAATAGATATCTGATTTGTTCAGATCAAAATATGTTATGTGATTTATTCAGATCGAAATATGTTATGTGATTTTATAAGTAAGATGGATGTAAAAGACAATATAAGAGAAGCAGGAAAAAGTTGTATGGACGAGATGAAGAACCTGATATGTAACAACACATCATTTTCCTACAAACATTTAGTTTTGTTTGGATCATGAATTTATGAATGGGAAGGAAAAGATAAACAAAATGATAAGAAGATAATGAATTGGAGAAGCTAAAGGGATTTCAGCATGCCACATTTCTTAATTAGGAACGGTTTTTCGAGTAAAGCTGTGATCTTTTCTGTTTCTTTGTCCAATTATCTGACTGAAATCACGCGGCTGCATAAAAAGTTTGATTCAGAATTGACCATTGAGTTTCTTATCAACAATCCATTCTTTTGCAGTGGTGCTGAAGATATCGCTTTGATCGAGTACGCACGCTTAACTGGTCGACCGTTTAGGGTATTCAGCCTAGACACGGGGAGACTAAACCCAGAGACTTACAAATTCTTTGACACAGTTGAGAAGCAGTATGGCATCCACATCGAGTACATGTTTCCGGATGCTGTTGAAGTCCAGGCTTTAGTTAGGAGCAAGGGGTTGTTCTCTTTCTATGAGGATGGGCACCAGGAGTGCTGCCGGGTTAGGAAAGTTAGACCCCTTAGGAGGGCTCTAAAGGGATTACGCGCCTGGATCACCGGACAAAGGAAAGACCAATCCCCTGGCACTAGAGCTGAAATCCCGGTAGTCCAAGTGGACCCCGTTTTTGAAGGAATGGATGGTGGGGTCGGTAGCTTGGTGAAGTGGAACCCTGTGGCAAATGTAGAGGGCCATGACATTTGGAACTTTCTTAGAGCGATGAATGTGCCTGTTAATTCATTGCACTCACAAGGTTATATATCGATCGGGTGCGAGCCTTGCACTAGGCCGGTACTACCTGGGCAGCATGAGAGAGAGGGAAGGTGGTGGTGGGAGGATGCCAAGGCTAAGGAATGCGGCCTCCATAAAGGGAATATCAAGGAGGGAAATGCAGGACATGTCAATGGGATTGGAAATGGGGCTGCCCATGGAAATGGAACCATTCCTGATATATTTGAAGCACAAAGTATCGTGAATCTTAGCAGGGTTGGGGTAGAGAACTTGCTTAAACTTGAGGATCGGAGGGAGCCTTGGCTTGTTGTGCTTTATGCACCTTGGTGCCCCTTTTGCCAGGTGATCATTTGTTTCAGTAAAAAGTTGGCTATATCATTTTGAAATATGGCTATTTTGCTTATGCTTACAAACATATTTTTTCCTTTATTTTTCGTTGAGCAGGCAATGGAAGGATCCTATGTTGAATTGGCAGAGAAGTTGGCGGGGACTGGTGTGAAGGTGGGAAAGTTCAATGCAGATGGTGATCAGAAGTCATTTGCTCAGAGTGAATTGCAGCTAGGAAGCTTCCCTACAATACTCCTATTCCCCAAACACTCTTCTCGGCCCATTAAGTACCCCTCGGAGAAGAGGGATGTCGATTCCTTGATGGCTTTCGTGAATGCTCTCCGGTGAGAATAAACTGGTATCGTTAATGCAAGAATCTTCCTCTCAATAGAGGATGAAAAGCAGAAATGGACTCAGGAATGTGAATTGGCAACAAAACGCACAGGGAAAGACTGTAGTGCTCATGGGAATTTCACTTGAGCGCATTAGTGTCGCAATGTGCATGATGTTGGTTTCTTGTATGGCACTTATGTATAGAGTTTTCTCTTTCGTGTTTTGGTAGAGTATCCTTTGTGGGAAGATTTTGCCCCACTGTAGTTTTGGTTATATATAGTCCAGATTGAAGATAGTGGGAGAGTAAATCTGTTATGTTTCCATGTCCCTATGAAATACAATTCCAGAGGCTTGGTGGTGATTTTGCCATAAGGTTTGCTGTCATTACTTGCCTGTTGATAGATAATTATGGTAATGAACCTTCGACCAAGACAATATATTAGTAGTATTTTTCCTCTGAAACTAGGGCAATGGTATTAACTGCTTTGTTCTTGTGACCTGAGATATCACAATTAGAAGCTATGAAGAGAAATCTTGGCACAAAGGTATATGGGTTGGGAAGAGGTGTCGAAGAAGGGTACCTATAGTATGGATGGCTGTCTTCCAAAGGTTGAGCACAATGGGCAGATTGAGTGGCTTGGGAATGGCTGTGGAACAGGAATGCACTGTGTGTAACATCTGAAACGAAAACCACATTCGTGTCGTTATTGACCGTCAGCTATCCCAGTATACTAAAAATGCGCTAAGGGGGATCAATCAGGAGTACAGTGTTGAAGATTTCTTTGGCACAGCTGCTGCTGTCTTATGAAAGAAACCACGGGTTTTCCAAAAGAAAGCTTCAAATGCAGACCAGATTGTCGGAAGAGCGGTGATTTCCATCGCGGATGCGCAGTATGCTCTTGCAGGAGTGGGAAGCCTACTTCGAGGAATAAGGCTGTGTGTGAGTTGGGATCTCCCAGCTAGCATTTGAATTCGGAAAGGAATGCTTCTGCTGGAGCTGCAAATCCTTGATTCTGTTGTTCCCTTTGATTTGGAGTGTAGAACTGTGTTCTCTGACTGTGTCCAAGAGAACTGATTGTTTTCTTTTCAGCTTTGTTTGATGTTGATAGGTAGATAAGTCTTGTTAAAATTAAGTCCATGTTCTTTGTATCTTTGGTTGGGCTTTGGTAGTTTGAATTGATTGCCTAGCTGCCAGACCAACTAGGCAAAACAATCAAAGTTGATAGATTTCAATTTGTTACTTATATAATACAAAGTTGTCGAAATCATAGATTGAAGGAGACAAAAGCAATAATGAAAAAACAAAATGGGAAGGACGGTAAAACCTGTTGGAATCTGGAAACGGACACAAAAAGGGCGAGAAAAATGCATTGCGGTGAGCGTGGATCGAACACGCGACCTTCAGATCTTCAGTCTGACGCTCTCCCAACTGAGCTATCCCCGCTATTTGTAAAGTGTTGCGCAAATTATATATTTAAACTTTACTGACAATTAATACATGTGGCATGCGGATTATTACATACACCCAAGGATTAGTTAGGAGAACTAAAGAAAAGTTTTGGCTCTGTTTGTTTCGATGTAAAATGTTTAATTTTTTAGAAAAGAAATTTTAAACTTTTATTTTTCGGTGTTTTGGTTGAGACTTGAAAAATATTTTCAGAAATCGACAAAAAAATTTATAGAGAGAGAGAAAGGGCTTAAACGGTGGAGAGATTTGAGAATATCGGAATTGAATGTGAGTCAGGATTGATAATCGATGAAACTGAGCAGTGAGTAATGGGTTAGAATTGCAGTAGAAGGCAGCGGGTTCATTTCGGAAAATAACTTACGGAAGATTTAAGGATAAAACTCATTTTCATCCAATTAATGAAAAATGTTTTACATGTAAAATATTTTCCTCATTTTTTACACAACCAAACACCGAAAAATAGATAAAATATTTTATCGAAAAATATTTTACGCCCAAACAAACGGAGCCTAGTCTTGAAATTGATATGATTAGTTTGAAAATTCAAAAAAATAAACAGAGTTTCGGATATTTCAGGAATTAGTATATATCTGGCTTTAGTTTTGTTGTCTCCGATCGTTGGGGCATCAAACCATTAACATGACCAGTTTGAAACCATCCTAAACAATTGCCCTATCCATATTCTGATATGGCCTTTTCCACAGTCAACAAACACAGTTCACAAAACCCCTTCTTTCTCGGCAAAACAAAATTTATTAATCCCTGAAATGGGAACAAAGAATAAAAAGTATGGGGGCAAGCAGAAGCAACACGAGACCCACAAAGAAAACGTTGGCAAGACACCAAAAAAAAAAAAAACAGGATATCGCCAGCACACCAACAGCGAAAGGGAAAACAACACAAAAACAAGCCCAACAACTGAAACTAAAATATAGTGATAGTGGAACTGAACCAAAACTGTACAGAAAATATACAATGGCATGTGGGGTCCTTTTTTTGGATCCCATAAGAAAAATCTGAGCCAGTCAATTAATTTTACAATAATTTATCAAGTGTCCCTTGTAAGAAATCAGCTCCATTGGATATGCATAAGTGGTCGATTCAATCTTTTAAGTTTGAGATTAACTTCTTCACTGCCCTGCCGTGAAAAAAGTAATTTCGGAGGCCAATGAATGGTCGCCACGTCATGCAATTTTGACATCCAACCAATAATCTTCAGTTTCCACCTACATCCTCCCACACCGAATCACTCCCTCACCCTCTCTCTCCTCCGATGTCATCTCTCTGAGCTCAGTATCCATGCCATCGCCTCACCCTTCCCTCTCTCCTACACCTTACCGGACCACCAATCACCACTTCGTCCCTCCTCCTCACCGCCATCGTCGAGCTACTCCTTTGCCAAACCCCTCACTGATTTCCAAATAATTGCCGATCGTGCGTTATATACTTATATATATATATGTATATCGGGGCGGTTCAAAGAACACCCAAAAAAACACCTCAAATCTCAATCTCATAGTTCTCGATCAAGATTTTATGATCTGAGCCGCTCAATGTGTGTAGAACGTGATTTGAAGGGTGCCCGCAAGAAATTGGCAAAAAAATTACTGGGAAGTGCTTGTTTTGAACAGTTTTTAATTGAACCGTTTATTAAATCTAAGCTAAAAACTGCTCAGATCAAGTCTTTTCCGGTTATTTTTTTTGCTAATTTTTCGCGAGTACTCTTAAAATCACATTCTGGTCACATTGAGCGCCTCGGATCATCAAAATTTGATAGAAAACTATGGGGTGTTTTTTTTGGGTGTTCCTTGAACCGCCCCGTATATATATAGGTAAATATATATGTATATACACGTAAATGCAGACTCGCCGCCGCCACCGACGGAGACATGCGCCTGGTTGCGGTGCCGGAGAAGCAGACGCCTGCAGCCTGGGTCGGGGGGGGGGGGGGGGGTGGGGGGGTTGTGTGTGGAGAGAGAGAGATAGAGAGAGGGTGGGGAGGACGTCGGGATGGGGGTACAAGGAAGTGGATTAGGATGAGGGAGTCATTCAGTGAGGGAGGATGTAGGTGGGAACTGAAGATTATTAGTTGGGTGGAGAGAGAGAGAGAGAGAGAGAGAGAGGACGTCGGATGGGGGAACAAAGAAGTGGATTAGGATGAGGGAGTTATTCAGTGAGGGAGGATGTAGGTGGGAACTGAAGATTATTGGTTGGGATCTCCAAAATTGCATGACGTGGCATCCATTCATTGGCCTCCGAAATTACTTTGTTCACAACAGGGCCGTGAAGAAGTTAATCTCTTCAAGTTTCATTCAAAATTTAGGATCCTAAATTCTGAATGAAACTAAAAAGATTGGATCGATTATTTACACATCTACTTAGGCTCCGTTCCAGAACGCCTTCTTAAAAATAAAAACTTATTTCACATTTTCAAACTCAAAAATAATGTAAATAAAAAATTATTATTTTTGCACCGTATAAAAGATCTCGATAAGATCTATTAAATAAGATCCATATTACTAGAAAAATTATTTGCGCAAACACATTATTTTTTAGCTTGAAATTGCTTTCTTAAAAAATAAGTACTTATTTTTAGTTCCGGAACGGAGCCTTAATAAAAAAACAAAGGTGTGGGGACCACACAAATACAAGTTGAAAGAAGGGCTGAGATTTATTTGATCCAAGGGCTGATGTGTGCTCTCCAACTCTTTTAAGAAAATACCCACACTCTTACAAATATATTACAAAAATGTCATCGATTCTTTTTTACCCACGGGCAAACACTAGTATTTAATAAATCTGATTTTTTTCAAAGAACACTTGAACATATTAGTACTTAAAAACTAATGGATGGTTCGAATATTTCGTGTGGGACCTAAAAGTGGGCCCCTCATACCGCTGTACATTTTTTGTACAGTTTTGGTTCAGTACCAATAGCACGGTTCAAAACTAAATAGTAAGTCTATGGGTACGGCAGATTAGTACAGATTTTGTGTACAGATTTTTTATGGGACCCACTACGGGTTCCACACAAATGATCCGAGCCGATCATTAAATGTAAAACATTTTTTTAAGGGTTCCCGCAAAAATTCAGCTCAATCCGATACTAATAGGTGTTCGATTCAATCATTTAATTTTTCATTTAGATTAAAGGATATGAAAAAGTTAGATGATTAGATCGAACTTCTATAAGTATCGGATCGAGCTTAATTTTTGCGAGGGCCCTTGAAAAAATGTTTTACATTTAGTGAACGGTTCGGATTATTTGTGTGGAACACGTAATGAGCTCCACAGAAAATCTGTACCAATCTGCTTACTGAAAACTAAAACCCCTTTTACTCTTTAACCTTTGAATTACTTTTCTTCTTTAAATCCCTTTCTATATGGATAATTGGGTACCATTTGATTTTCCATTTTGATGAACTGCAAAAGATCTTTAATACTATACAATATGTGACCTCTTTGCAGGTGGAGTGGTAGCCCAGTGATAAGAGCCAAGTACTCCAGACCATTTGTCCGTGTTTCCAACTTAACTAACTTCAACTACCATCACTAACGTTCGCCAAGAAAAAAATTTCACCCATTTGTTTTGCACCATACTGGTTCCTGAGTTCTTTTCGGTGCACATTTTCCTATTCAAGTCCTGAATTTTGATGGTAATTTTATAACACGAAGTTTACAAATTTGTTGCGAACTTTCGTAAAAACGAATATTTTTCTTAAACAGTTGACAAATTATATACTCCTCTCTTTGTGCAAAAGTTCAAAAAGTTGACATTTAACTTTTATGCAGCCCAAAATTCTACCAGTTCACGTCATAATGAAACTGGTGAATTGTCCTCAAGTTCACAACAACATGTGCTGCATGTTTTTTTTATCACTTCCTCTTCATGTTAATAATTCCTTCTGTCCCTAAATAAGTGTCCAGCGCGGAAACTAGGCCTTACAAAATATGCATATTTTTCGTTAAAAAATCTAATTTTTTTCCACAATCTAATAGAACTCATTGCCGTCTATTGATTTGTGAAAAAAAATTGATTTTTTTAACAAAACAAATGCATTTTTTTAAAGGCCTAGATTAGCGCGTCGGACACTTATTTAGGGACGGAGGGAGTATTATATACAATACAAACAAATAATTAGCTTGTTGGAAACATTAATGGCTTGTTTGTTGGGAGGATAAGGGAGGGAGAGGGAGAAGAAAGAAAGGTGTTTGTTTGGTGGGAGAAGGAAGGGGGAGAAGAGAGGAGGGAGAGAGCTTATCCCTCTCCAAGGGTGTTAACTAACAACACCTCTCATCCTAGGCCGGATTAGCTTATCTGGGTGGGGAAAAAAAGCCCAAATTACTTCTCAAACCATTTTGTATTCTCGATGAAATGATTAAATGAGAGCAACGTACCAAGTAATTTATCACATTATTCACTCTTTTTCACTCATGTCAACTACTACCCAAATTAATTATTAGGGAATCTCCCTCCTTAAATAATCCCCCTTAAAAACATATTCGATCACCTCTTATCCACCCAAAACCATAGCCGTCCGACAAACGGGCCGAAATGAATGAATATGCAACCAACAATTTTGATTATCAAATTAATTTTTTGGAACAACGAATTTTTTTATATTAATCGACTGTCAAATTGTAAATCACCGAACACTGGCTGAAAACAATTCTTCTTCTAGAGTCTATGCTGACGGTAAAGGGTGATTGAAGACAGCTATGGTGACCCTCATACTTACCGTATCCCTAGCCTCAACGATGTGCTTTGCATTGATTTTTGCCTCTTGTTCCTTATTTTTGTTTTGCAGGTATCTGTCGGTATTAAGGGCATGGTTGGGGTGTTCTTTTATGTTTTGTGAGGTGTTTTGTTTACCTTTATTAGTTTGGTTATGTTGGGCTTTTGTTTTTTGTTTTGCCAGGATGTGTTGTGCTGGTTGTTGTATAGGGTGTTGTTTGTTTAGACATGTTTGTATGGTCAAGTATGGTTGTACTTTTTATTTGACATTCATGGGATGATTATGTTTAGTTGAAAAAAAGAGTCCACATATGCTGACACCATACCTCTCACATCCCCTGGGCAATTCTAACATTTCCGAAAATTATTTTTAGAAAATTGGATTCTTAATTTCAACAACATATTAGTATAATTGTTGATGGTGATTTTACTGTATTATTGGTAAAGATGCAGAAGAATCTTGAATATGATCTTTTTGTCTATTTGTTACTGAAATTCGTGTTTTTCTTTCAGTTGCACAATTGCAATTGTAAGAAATGTGATAAGTGACTTTTGTTTAAAGATATCAAGAAGAATTGAATTATTACTGTTCATTATTAATAAGGTAATTACGCGACAATTTTTAGTTATGAAAACTCGTCCAGAAAAAATCATGATCGGCTCATGAAGGAACAAGGTTCTAGTCTATATATGTGTTAAAATGCCTCAACTGAATTTACCAAAATAAAAATAAAAATGCCTCAACTGCACACGTTAGCGCTGCACTTTCACTAATCTTTTACTTTTTTTGTTATAAAAGATTGAGAACAATGAGATTAATACAATCGGTAGTACAAAAATATAAGAGCTCGCCCTGAATTATTTTTATTTGTTAAGCAATCATATGAACATGCATGTCGAAAATTATTTCAGTATGCTTTTAAAGGTTTATTTTAAGCTTGTCGATTTATTAGAAATTTAATGATAGAAATCGTTTTGCACATAATACATGTAAGACAGAAGTTTTCTTTTTAAATAACCAGATGTCCGGACTAGCTTACGTGCTCCTTGACTAATTCTTGGGTTTGAAGTTAACAACCGGGCAAACCCTCTAGTGACCCCAAGGTTTGAAATATTTAGCTTCCGTGAAATTCGAACACGCAACCTTACGGAGTACAAATTTATTTTCTCATGTTCACTTGGCCAAACCCCTTCGTGTTTGTAGGGCAGAAGTTTTGGTATATATGACATCGATAGCCCATCTGCTCATTCCCCTAACCGAATTTCTTCTGACTGCCATTATTCGTGCTTACGACATCAATAAAACACTTGTCCATGCTTTGGCCATGCCAAACAAGGAATATCTCCCCATCCGAAACCGCTTCTGAGAAAATATATTGGTTTCGGCCACTTTTGGCTGGGGTGGAAGGAAGCATTCACCCACATTTCAATCGTTATAACAAACTTGCATCAACACCACCAATGAGGACCGGGCAAGACCGCGGACGTGGGACCCGCTTTGAACGTGTCGCCACTGGAGAAAAGAGAGACATGCGAAATTAAGCAGGTCGATGAATAACACGTGGCGTGTCCTGTAGATGTGTGTCATGTGGGTGATTTGCATTTTTTGTTGGATTCATATGGGATAAGGAATGTATGTAGAAAGAGTTTGTGAATAATTCCAAGGGGTTTGGTGAATCGAGCGTGAGAAAGAAACAAGTCTTTGACCTCTATGAGGTCTCATATATGTTCGAATTCTATAGAGGCCAAACATTACAAACATTGGGGTTATTGGAGGATTTTTTCTTGGTCGTTGACTTTGGGATCCCGAAATTAGTCAACGTGCGCGCAAGCTCGCCCGGACATCCGGTTATGAAAAAGAAGAAGAAGAAAGAGATTGTGAATTTTGAGCAAGAGTTTGTGCCGGAATAAAGGGGGAAATGGTCTCAAAGTGAGGAAAGGTTGAACTTGTGGGGGGGTTTGCCGTCTTGGTATGTTTCCTTAAGGACATGCAACGCACTTGTCAGCCTTCTTTTGAACTTTAGCCACTTTTTACATCTGGGCTTTTTTGGTTTTTAGTGACTTTTTCAATTTAAAAGGTTGGATTTACCCAACAATTAAAGTGGTGAATAAGACAAGTTTAGGATATTGAAAGTTGAGGATTTGATCACATCTTCAATCTTTGTTTGCAAAATAAGAATTAATTAGGCGTGCACAAAGCTAATGCCTTGTTTTCTTAAAATTCTTATTTTTTAAGTACTTATTTATTGTTTTGCAAAATACGTTATTCTCTCACAATAAAACTTGCGACTTCTAGATATGTTATAGGTGTAGACCATCCACAATTGCAAGTATTTCCACACAAAATTAAGGGAGTTAATCATGATTCACAACCACCTAATCTTGAAAGAGTCCAACAAACACTAGCAACATGATCGTCTATTTACTACTCTCTCAGTCCCAAAATGTTTGACTTTTTCGAGACTGCGTGCTATTTTAGATTGCGTAAATCTTTCGATTTATAAAATTTTATGTGATTTTGAAAACTTCGTTTATTAGAATTAATTAGATTAATCTATCAAACAATATTCATCTCTATCCCGAGGAGATTGGCCAATGGATTTATCCTGTACAGAAGAAGGGCGATGTGTTCAGCTCCGGGGAGCAGTCACAGAGTGAAGGTGGTAGGAGTCCAGTCATGGCGGAAAAGAAAGGAGAAGAAGGTGACGTGGAAAGCCAAATTCAAATACCAACCAATGAGAGAGGGGGGGTTGGTGAGGGTTTCAGAATGGACAGAGGAACAAAGGAGATGGTGTGGCAGAGGGTAGGGGCGTATCAGGTCGAGGTTCGGGGCCCTAAGCACAGGAGTGCAGACCAGCATTTAATTCTCTCCAGTCCGTCATAAGAGGCTCGTGAAGAGGAGCTGGAATCAGCTGTGGAGGAATCTGTGGATATAGGGGTGAAAGACTTAAGAACCCAAGCCCAAGTGGTGGGCCAAACTAATTCTTTTTCTGAAAAGAGAGTTTGTGGGCCGGACCAAATAACAGGAGTGGGTGAAGTGGGCTCCTTTCAGGACCTTCAGAACCGGACCCTACAGTCTGAGGAGGAGCCCAATAATACCCCTGTTTTCAGCTCTACGGTGGAGCGAACTGCACTTTCGATTTTGCAGAGCTCATTCCCTAGGGTTCTTGAGGCAGCTCACCCTTCTCAAATTCCTAGCATCAACCTTATGGTGGACCTCAACAGTAAAGAGTGTAGAAGGAGAAGACGAAGACAAATGGCAAACCTCATACAGATCCAAGAAGAACTGGCGGGCGTCCAGGAGGAGGAGGAGTCTGATTCCATTTCCTCTGCTGACTTCAGTCAAAGCTCTCAACGCATCGCCGATGAGAAAATCTGGGGTGCTAGCAACATGGATTTTGCGTGCTCCAATTCTGTGGGTGCCTCTGGGGGATTGCTTATTATTTGGAACGTTTCTTTTTTCAAAGCTTCTAGTGTGAATGTTCATAGATCTTTCATTCTGATACAAGGGCATATCAACGATTTCCCCTGTACCTTAGTGAATATCTATGCGCCAAACGTAGTCGTTTCACGTAGAGAGCTCTGGGAGGAACTTTCGGTCCTTAAAGCAAACGATCAGAATCCGTGGTGCATCGGGGGTGATTTTAACGAAATTAAGGATGTATCTGAAAGAGTGGGTTGCATAGGAGTGGATAGAGGTATGAGAGATTTCATAGAGTTTTGTAATAATCTGGAAGTTCTGGATTTACCTATGATGGGCAGGAAGTTTACATGGACTAATTACCAAAATCAAGCCATCCATAGCAGGTTGGATAGGTTTTTGTTGTCTCAAACCTTCCTTGACAAGTTTAAGGTTCTACAATGGGGTCTTCCTAGACCCATTTCGGATCATTGCCCAATTATGCTATTGGATGATAATAGGGATTGGGGACCAAAACCATTTAGGTTCATGGACATGTGGCTTTCCCACCCCAATTGTTTGAAGATAGCAAAAGCAACATGGGAAGAGGTGCAGGTTAGTGGTTGGGCTGGCTTTACAATTGTTCAGAAACTTAGAGCTATCAAAGATAGATTGAGAGTATGGAATAAAGAAGAGTTTGGAAACATCAATTGTGCCCTCGAAGATACCGAAGCCAAACTCCATCATTTTGATACCCTAGCTGAAGAAAGGCAACTAAATGAGGAGGAAAAAGCCCTACGGTGCTCAGCTAAGACAGAATTTTGGAGACTTTCCAAGCTGTCCGAAACTCTTTGGAAACAAAAATCAAGAGTGAAATGGCTGAAGTTGGGAGATAGGAATACCAGATTTTTTCAAGTAACAGCGAACAACAGATTCAAGAGGAACTTGGTGGGGTCTGTGAACGTCAATGGGATAATGGTGGAGGATCCAGGAATGATCAAAGCTGCTGCAGTGGAGTTTTTTGGCAATAACTTTAAAGAAGAGAGAAGGATTAGGCCTGTGCTGGAGGGAGTGTTTACCAGGAAATTAGAATCGGGAGTGGCAAGGCATCTGGAGATACAGTTTGAGGAAAAGGAAATATTGGCAGCTCTAAAAGGTTGTTGTAGCTTCAAAGCACCTGGGCCCGACGGTTTTAACTTCACCTTTGTCAAGAGTGGGTGGGACTTCTTGAAGGACACAGTTTTTAAATTCTTTTCAGAGTTCCACACTAATGGAAAGCTAACCAAAGGTATTAATTCCACTTTTGTTGCTTTAATTCCTAAGATAGCTTGTCCATTATCATTTAAAGAGTATAGACCTATCAGTATGATTGGGTGGGTATACAAGCTGCTCTCTAAGGTCTTGGCTAATAGAATCAAAGAGCATATGCCTTCAATTATTGGGGAGGCTCAAACAGCTTTCATTGGAGGAAAACAGATTCTAGATGGGGTCCTCATAGCTAATGAGGTTATCCATAGCTGGAAAACTAGTGCGCGAGGAGGCTTTCTCTTAAAGCTCGATTTTGAAAGGGCATATGTGTAAAGACCCGTAAATTCGAAAATGGGTTTAAAAAGGTTTTAAAGGAAATAAGAAGGAGGATATTGGTTTTGAAATTGGAAAGTTGGGGTAAATGTGTTAACTTGTGTACTTGAAGGGTGAATGTGTGATTTGTGCTTAGTGTATATGTATGGCATATGTGTGTGTGTATGGAATAAAAATTCCCAAATTTCCTCCTCTCACTCCCCGTTCAACTCTCTCACTCTCGGCTCCCATCTCTCTCTCGGCTCTCTCTCAAATTTCACCCGCACAACCCAAAACCCACACAAAACAACCTCAAATCCTTCACTCCTCCGCGTATCTTAGTTCGTATTGCTTGGGTTTGAGCTCGGTGGAGGCGTATCCTTTCCGTATTCGAAGATTGGAGCTAGGGCTTGGAAAATTCTTTGCAATTGATCTTCATTTTTGAGGTAGGAGGTTCTAACTATCAAAATATGTTTATGAAGTGTTTCTTGAAGCTTGATTTGTGCCTTGGATCGTTATTGTTGTTGCCATTGTTGTTGTTGCTGAAAAACCCATCTCTGTCTGTCAAAAATCTGCTCGAAACCCATTGTTATCGATAACATCTTAATTGTTATCGATAACATTTTGTTCCGGAGCCCAGAAAATCCATTGTTATCGATACCTTTGGTCTTTGTTATCGCTACCTTTGCGTCTGGACTGATCGTGACCCTATTGTTATCGATACCATTCCTTAAGGTATCGATACCTTCATGTTAAATCTGGACAGTTTTGTTAACTTGATTCCCATTCCATTAATTGAGGTCTTAATCATGCCTAGCCTAATTAAATACTATTCTAATGATCTTGAACTTGGTCATCCATGCATTTGACATCATTGAACACTCCCATGATTTTTAAAGCTCCATTAAATTGGATTTTCTCGACAATTCTCTATGAATCAAAGTTGTAATTGAACGGCATGCCCGAACGGCGAACGAACCTTGATACTTTTTGAATGTGACGAGAACATTCAGGACTCATTGACGGGTGAGTGCCTGGCAGAGGACATCGGGGTCCTTGGCCCGGCAGGAGCTATATGCTCGTATTTGATATTTCAGGACCTCCCTATGGGCAAGGTGCCTGGCAGAGGACATCGGGGTCCTTTAACTGGCCCGGCAGGAGCTATATGCTCGTATTTGATATTTCAGGACCTCCCTATGGGCAAGGTGCCTGGCAGAGGACATCGGGGTCCTTTAACTGGCCCGGCAGGAGCTATATGCTCGTATTTGATATTTCAGGACCTCCCTATGGGCAAGGTGCCTGGCAGAGGACATCGGGGTCCTTTAATTGGCCCGGCAGGAGCTTCGGCTCATGACACTTGTACGAGACACGTTGCGGTGTCTGTTGTTTTGAAAGGTTATTCATTGGTATTTACTATTGATTCTGAAAACGGATTGTTGAATTGAAATTTGCTATCGTCGTTCGCTCATCGGATCTTGTTGCCATTGTCCATCTCGTTACCGTTCCTACATTTCATATGCATATATTGTTAGATTAGAGTTTTCTACTGGGCTAGTGTAGCTCAGACCTTCCTTCATTTCAGGTACTAACCCAGGGCCATAGCTGCATGTTCGGATTGCTTGATTGTGGACGTGGTTTTGAAAGCTAACACTGAGGAGTTACATAGCCATCTTTGTATTTATTTTTGGAAGATGTATTTGTAACTCTATTGTCTATAATTTGATTAAGAAATATTGTAACTTCTAAACTTTCTTTGACATTCGGTGATTATGTTAATTTTGGGCCATGGAGCCGAAGTTGTACCATTTTGAAACTCTTGGTGGATGAATTGTAATTGTGAAATGGGAATGTCAAACTCTTTTGGGGTATTATCTGGAATATTGTGAGGTTTCTATTTGTGAATATCCTTTATAATTATGTTGAAAATCGAGGGTGTGACAACTTGGTATCAGAGCATAGGTTTAGAACACCTAGAGACCGTGGGGAGACTTTTTAGTCTCATGGGTTCAAAATCCGCTGCATACTTTTTACAAAACACACGTGTGCTTGCATGAATGAGTCAGTACATCATTGAAGTGTTGCATTTAGTATTATGGCAGAGTGACATTAAGTTATGGACCCGTGTTGAGAAGTTGGAGGCTCTGACCTCATTGTAGTGATTGTGGTTGCGATTGTTGTTATTGATATCATTACAGTTGATGGTCTTGGTCTGTACCATTTGTGGTAAGGCGTCTTTTATATGAGATGTTAGATGAGCATGAGTGGTGACGATATTGATGTATGAAAAAGGATATTTGTTGGCATGTGATAAAAGGGATGGAATGTTGATTTGACTTACGGGATGAGTGTTAGATGTATTTTTTTAATTGAATTGCTCGGATTATGTGCTAAGTTAAACCTGTATGAGATGAGCTGTATAAGGTATAAGTATAAGGTGAGTAAAATATGCGATGGGAATTGAGTTAGTGCGTGTCTTGAATGTGTTTGGAAAGGGTAAAGACTTATTGTGGTGATAATTATAGTTGATTGTCGTAGTGGTAGTTATTGAGACAGTTATTGTGAGCATAGGTAGGCAAGTCGGGCCTACATAGGGAGATATGTGTATCTAAGGTTGATATAGAAAAATGAGGGTTATAGGTAGGGTGTCAGAATACAGTTTGTGTCTTCTGGACACCCAGGCGACTACCGATGAGATCCAATTGGAAGAGGCGCTTGATCACCGTATCTTCTGGATGGAAGTCTCGGAAAGTCAACTGGACATTAGGGTTATACATGGGGGCTAGATCTCTAGGCCTGAGGTAGATGACTGTCTATAAGAATTTTGTAGAAAATGGAAGCGCTATGGTATTGTTGTTGTCATTGCTGAAATAGTTGTCATGGTGATGTCATTATAACGAGATGGTAGGGTAACAGTTGTAGTATTGCTTAGTGAGTTATGTGATTGAAGGAGAACTATATTGATGTATTTGAAGTCGAGTGGTTGACGTGAGTTATGTGGTGAGGAACGTGTTTGAAGTATGTAAGGATTTATGAATGTGAACTATCGTGGTTGGAAACGAAGTGAAGAGTAGTTGGTGTGTCCTGATTTGAAATGGCGGGAAGCTTGGAGTGATAAATGTGAGAGGGAAACGGAACGTTGTGAGTTGAAGAATTAGAGTGTAGAGAAACTGTATGATGTGTGCTCGGAAATGTAGGCTAGACTGATGACAGTAGGGGATAGATTGGGGTAGGTCGTTGGGATGATAGGTTAGTTTGAGAGAGATTAAGGGATAATGGTGATAGTGATAGTAGTGATGGTGATGGGAATGGTGTGGTTGTTATGAGTAAGGTTGAGTGTAATTGTGGTGATTCATTGAGAAATATGAATGTCAATATGACTGCTTGGGGGAGAGAAAGAAATTTGTGAGCCGTGAAATTTGTAGTGAGCGGGATTGTTAGAAGTTATTTGTGTGAGTGAATTCACCTCTTGAGTGATGGGGCAGTAGAAGCCTTAGACGTAACTAGGAGTATAGACATGTTGTCGTTTGAAAACCTAAGTCTTGTGGGCATTTAGGGAGGAGTCAGTCAATTCGATCGTTTGTGTTGGTGTCAAAATTTTAGTATAGAAACAATCAATAGTATTGTATTTTAGTTGGTGCAGCTATTGCACACATTGTGTAGGTGTTAGGATGATGAGACGCTATTGAGTTGTAATGCTGTTGAAATAGAGGAATGATTCGTATTGATTATACGTGCATTGGTGATGTAATGTTTCAAACTGTGAATATGAGAAATACGTGATTTGATTTGACTAAATGACGAGAATGCTCGGGATTGGTAAAGTGAATAGACATCGCATGAGGTATTACAAGATTAGAAAGAACGAGACTGATATGATTGTGGTTACTGTTGGGCTTGCTAGAGCCATGAGATATGAAGTACTGGGTACCGAACGAGTTAGTTAATATGTGGGTTAATCGGATGTTGCGTAAGCCATTAATTGGTATGGATGGTTTGTTGATATATATATTTCATGTACGAAATCTATTGTTGTTTAGCGTTAACATGTGTGTTTGACTTGGTGTGCAATCTCGATGTGTGTAATTTGCTCATAGTTCCGGTGCAGGGTAGACATTGATGTGTGTGTAGGTTTTTGCTACGAGAGAGACTATCTTTAGTTAGAATCTGGCACGTGTCCTTGCTAAATTTTATTAGTATGATATGATTAGAATGTTAGATACGGAAGGTACCTGCAATATGTCAACCCTTAGCTAATGGCTTGTGATAAGAAAAATAGTGAATTTGAGAGTCTGCCTGAACGGTCTTGATATTGCGTTGTATTAAGCTATGTAGAGGGGATGCATTTTCATAGAAGTGAGTTTGGGTTAGAAACTAGTAATGATTCAGAGTGGAAAAAAGGTGGAGTAATGTTCGACCATTAGTTGTGTTTGAATGTTAGATGGATGAAAAGGCATTTGAGGTTTATGTAGAGTTGATATAAGAGTTATATGGGTAATAGGGATATGAAACGGAGGTAATGGCTGGCAGTTTTGAGGTATAAGTGTTTTGAGAATACCAATGGAGGTTAATTGTGTCCTTATGAGAGGGGAGTGAGTGCCACAAGGCAAGGAGCCATTTGGGAAGTGTTATGGGAGTGGTGTTGCTGTCGATTAATAGCAGTATTAATATAGATGAATTAGTTGTGAGATGTGTTTATACTTGAAGTCAAGTGAGGAGTTTGAATATGATGAGTGAATGGGTATAGCTGAGCAACGGGTGATGAGTCATTATAGGGTTTAAGGATTCTAGGCTTTTAGCTTTGTTCCAGTAGAGGTTATTTGAGGTTTCTTGGGGTTGGTGAGTAAAAAAAAAAAAAAATTAGATTCGTGGGTTGATGTAGATTGGGAAAGATGAAGCTTAGAGCTTAGAGTTTAGAATTTGAGTTTTATAAGCAGTTCAGAATGTCCTTCTAGGAAGTTTAAGGGGTATATGGTAAAATAAAACGCAAAAAAGGGGGAAAGTGGAATTCTTAGTTTGGAGAACGTGGAGGTACTATTAGTTGGATTTCGTTACGGGTTTACCGAGGTCGCCGAGGGAGCATGATGCTGTTTGGGTAATCGTGGATCGTTTGATCAAAACTGCTCATTTCTTGCCTATTCAGGTTACCGATTCCATGGATACGTTTAGCCGTTTGTATATTCAAGAGATTATTCGCCTTCATGGGATTCCCGTGTCCATCGTGTTTGACTGAGATCCGAAGTTTACCGCACGTTTTTGGCAGAGTTTGCAAGCCGCTTTGGGCGCCAATTTATTGTTTAGTACCGCGTATCATCCTCAAACCAATGGACAATCCGAGAGAACGATTTAGATTTTGGAAGATATGCTTCGGGCTTGCGTTATGGATTTCCGGGGTAGTTGGGAGGAACATTTGCCGTTGGTAGAATTCGTGTACAACAATAGTTATCAATCGAGCATCGAGATGGCGCCGTATGAAGCCTTGTATGGGAGACCGTGTCGATCACCCGTATGTTGGACCGAATTGGGAGAGGCAACGTTAGTGGGACCGGATATGATTAGAGAAACTACCGAGAGTACGAGATCCATTCGTCAAAGACTTTTAGAGGCTCAAGAGAGAACAACCGAACAAGTCAAGGTAATTCGCCGAAGGTTGCTAACCACTCAAAGTCGACAAAAGAACTATGCCGATCGTCGTCGTCGTCCATTATCGTTCGAAGTGGGAGATCACGTGTTTTTTAAGGTATCGCCACGTCGAGGCTTGTCACGTTTTGGAAGGAAGGGAAAGCTTTCACTACGTTATATCGGTCCATTCGACATTATCGAGAAAATCGGGGATGTTGCGTACCGTTTGGCTTTGCCACCGAGATTATCGAACGTGCACGACGTGTTTCACGTATCTATGTTGAGGAAGTATGAACCGGATCCATCTCATGTGTTAGAATGGTCTGAACTCGAACTGGAAGCTGACGCATCTTACGAGGAAAAGCCGATACGTATCTTGGATACGCGTGATCAAGTATTGAGGGGTAAGACGATACCGTTGGTTCGAGTCTTGTGGAGTAACCAGGGTAGTGAGGAGTCCACGTGGGAAGGAGAGGATGACGTTAGAGCAAAGTATCCGCACCTATTTCCGGAATAAATCGATGTGAGTGTTTAAAATTCAAAGTTTCATGCTATTTGACTAGTTGCATAAAGTTGATGGTTGTACTTGTGCATATCTATGTGGTGCATGTTTTGATGAGCATGATTATTTGAATTTCGAGGACGAAATTTTTCTAAGGAGGGTAGAGTGTAAAGACCCGTAAATTCGAAAATGGGTTTAAAAAGGTTTTAAAGGAAATAAGAAGGAGGATATTGGTTTTGAAATTGGAAAGTTGGGGTAAATGTGTTAACTTGTGTACTTGAAGGGTGAATGTGTGATTTGTGCTTAGTGTATATGTATGGCATATGTGTGTGTGTATGGAATAAAAATTCCCAAATTTCCTCCTCTCACTCCCCGTTCAACTCTCTCACTCTCGGCTCCCATCTCTCTCGGCTCTCTCTCAAATTTCACCCGCACAACCCAAAACCCACACAAAACAACCTCAAATCCTTCACTCCTCCGCGTATCTTAGTTCGTATTGCTTGGGTTTGAGCTCGGTGGAGGCGTATCCTTTCCGTATTCGAAGATTGGAGCTAGGGCTTGGAAAATTCTTTGCAATTGATCTTCATTTTTGAGGTAGGAGGTTCTAACTATCAAAATATGTTTATGAAGTGTTTCTTGAAGCTTGATTTGTGCCTTGGATCGTTATTGTTGTTGCCATTGTTGTTGTTGCTGAAAAACCCATCTCTGTCTGTCAAAAATCTGCTCGAAACCCATTGTTATCGATAACATCTTAATTGTTATCGATAACATTTTGTTCCGGAGCCCAGAAAATCCATTGTTATCGATACCTTTGGTCTTTGTTATCGCTACCTTTGCGTCTGGACTGATCGTGACCCTATTGTTATCGATACCATTCCTTAAGGTATCGATACCTTCATGTTAAATCTGGACAGTTTTGTTAACTTGATTCCCATTCCATTAATTGAGGTCTTAATCATGCCTAGCCTAATTAAATACTATTCTAATGATCTTGAACTTGGTCATCCATGCATTTGACATCATTGAACACTCCCATGATTTTTAAAGCTCCATTAAATTGGATTTTCTCGACAATTCTCTATGAATCAAAGTTGTAATTGAACGGCATGCCCGAACGGCGAACGAACCTTGATACTTTTTGAATGTGACGAGAACATTCAGGACTCATTGACGGGTGAGTGCCTGGCAGAGGACATCGGGGTCCTTTAACTGGCCCGGCAGGAGCTCTCTGTTCGTATTGGCTACCTCTGCACCTCCGACTGGGTTCGGTTCTGGGCAGAGGACATCGGGGTCCTTTAACTGGCCCGGCAAGAGCTTCGGCTCATGACACTTGTACGAGACACGTGTTGACACATGGTGCTTTCAAAGGTTATTCATTGGGGACACACGATCGGTTTTGAAAGTGAAATGTCGGAATTGGATTGCTATATCTGGCAGAGGACATCGGGGTCCTTTAATTGGCCCGGCAGGAGCTTCGGCTCATGACACTTGTACGAGACACGTTGCGGTGTCTGTTGTTTTGAAAGGTTATTCATTGGTATTTACTATTGATTCTGAAAACGGATTGTTGAATTGAAATTTGCTATCGTCGTTCGCTCATCGGATCTTGTCGCCATTGTCCATCTCGTTACCGTTCCTACATTTCATATGCATATATTGTTAGATTAGAGTTTTCTACTGGGCTAGTGTAGCTCAGACCTTCCTTCATTTCAGGTACTAACCCAGGGCCATAGCTGCATGTTCGGATTGCTTGATTGTGGACGTGGTTTTGAAAGCTAACACTGAGGAGTTACATAGCCATCTTTGTATTTATTTTTGGAAGATGTATTTGTAACTCTATTGTCTATAATTTGATTAAGAAATATTGTAACTTCTAAACTTTCTTTGACATTCGGTGATTATGTTAATTTTGGGCCATGGAGCCGAAGTTGTACCATTTTGAAACTCTTGGTGGATGAATTGTAATTGTGAAATGGGAATGTCAAACTCTTTTGGGGTATTATCTGGAATATTGTGAGGTTTCTATTTGTGAATATCCTTTATAATTATGTTGAAAATCGAGGGTGTGACAATATGATTGTGTTAATTGGAGTTTTTTGGCTGATATGCTTTCAAAGTTTGGTTTTGGGGACAAATGGTGTAGGTGGATATTAGAGTGCTGCTCCTCGGTCTCTATGTCGATATTGATAAACGGTTCAGCTACCAAGGACTTTCAAACACAAAAGGGACTGCGTCAAGGAGATCCACTCTCGCCTTTCCTATTTAACATAGTGGCAGAAGGCCTCAATATAATGCTAGAGAGAGCAAAGGGAATGAATATCGTCAGAGGAACAACAGTGGGAAGGGAAGGGGTGTGTATATCCCATTTACAATTCGCGGATGATACCATTCTTTTCTGCAACAACGACCCGGAGGAGATGGCCAATATTAAAAGAATACTAAGGTGTTTCCAATTAATGTCTGGCTTGAAAATCAACTTTTCTAAAAGTTCTCTTTGCGGTGTAAATGTTCCATCCGAGGAGGCGGTCTCTGTAGCCCGAATTATGGGGTGCAAATTGGAAAAGCTCCCTATTAAATATCTTGGGCTACCACTAGGAGCAAATCCAGGAAGGATTAAAACGTGGCAGCCGGTTATCGACAAGTTTGAAAAGCTACTGACTATTTGGAGATCTCGTTTCATCTCGAAAGGGGGAAAGCTTACGCTCATCAACTCAAACACTGGGAATGCTCCTGTCTACTTTATGTCTCTATTTAAAATGCCGATTGCAGTAGCTGGAAAGCTTGAGAAAATGCAGCGACAATTCTTCTGGGGAGACTCCGTTGACAAAAGGAAAATGCATTTGGTTAGTTGGGACGAGATAGGAAAGAAGAAAGATAATGGAGGCTTGGGGGTGAAGAGAATATTACAGCAGAATCAAGCTCTCTTGGCCAAGTGGTGGTGGAGATTTGGTAAGAATAAAGAGGCTTTGTGGGTGAAAGTCATTGTCAGTAAATATGGGTTGGATCCAAATTGTTGGCTTCCTTACGCTCGTGGCTCAGGTTCAGTGTCGAAAATATGGGCAGATATTTGTTCTTTGGAGAATGCATCCTCTCACCTTGGCTATTCTGTCCGAGACAGTTTTAGAGTTCAAGTCAACTCAGGCAATGCCACTATTTTTTGGGAACATACCTGGTTGGGAGAAACATGCTTGAGAGAGGAGTACCCTAGACTATTCTCGTTATCCACGCAAAGGGAGGCGAAGGTCAGTTCCTTGTGGGGACATTAGAATGGGGGGTGTTGGGAGCTGTTGTTTAGGAGAAGGCCGTTTGGGAGGGAGGATCAGGAGATGGAGAACTTGAAACGCAGACTACGGGATGTGATTTTAAACCCAACCAAGCCTGACCTTTTACAGTGGAGATGGGCGGTGGACGGGAATTTTTCTGTGAAATCAGCGTATGATCATTGGGAAATGACATCTCATTCAAACAATGCTCTCTTGGGTTCAATCTGGAAGAATCTAAGTCCCCCGAAGGTGGAAATCTTTGCGTGGCTAGCTATAAAGGAGAAAGTGGCAACCCGTTCTTTGCTTCTTAGCATAAATTTGCTACACGAAGTCCACCAAGCTCTATGCCCTCTCTGTTCCGAATACATTGAAACTCACCAACATTTGTTTCTCCATTGCAAATTCTCTTGGGCTGTATGGTCAGTAATTATGGAATGGTGGGATGTCAAATGGGTGTGCCCTTATACGGTTCTAGACTTGGCTAATTGGTGGTTCTTTCATGGGTTCCACAATCTGGAAAGACACATATGGGAAGCATGTTTCTATGCTACTCTGTGGTCTTTATGGCTGGTTCGGAATGATTACGTCTTCAATAATGCATCAACTCAGGCTGGGGAGGTGGGGGACCTAATCAAAACAAGGGTCGCGATGTGGATGAAGGCAAAATTCGATATCAAAGTGTACTCTGTGGAGGATTTTAAGGTGTTTTTAGATGGTATTCGGAAAGTAAAATTGTAACTTAATTTGCAGAGGCGTCATTCAACCTTTTGTTGGATGATTTGTTTGTTTTCTTAAGATGTATCGTCCTCGATGTACCCCTTCGAGATCTATAAAATCGTTCGTTTGCCGAGCAAAAAAAAACATTTCAGATTGAAAAATATATAAAATTAAAAATGACACGCTATCTCAAAAAGGTCTAACATTTTGAAAAGGAGTAGTTTTTTTGTATTTGTGTAAGGCCTTACATCAAATAAACCCTCTGTTTTTGTAACTGACCTCTGTAACCCATGCCAAGTGCAAAAAAGTTTGTTTTCACATTTTGTCTTTTAATGTTTACGTGATTGGTTCACAGATGGGAGAAAAGTCTCTGCTCTCGAATGCTAACAAAAGCAGAGGTGTGCACCCTATGTTTTAATTTCCACATTTTTTAAGACAAGAATGTTTTGAGATGACCTAATGAGAGAACGTCTAGAAGAGTAATATCACATGAAGAACTCTTAGATGGAATTGATTTAATATGTACTGATTGATATATGGACACAGATCGAATACTGATGCATCTGGAACTATTCGATGCACATAACACACGTTGAGTCTACATGCATCAAATGATCATGAATACTTCTATGCGTGCTTCCGTCGGTATACAAACATTTGTTTCCAAATCATTTTCATTTTTTGATATCACTTCCTATTTTCACCCAATCATATGAGAGGTTTTCGAACTTATCCCAAGTCTGAAATTCCATTCCTCTTACATTCGAAACCCTAAAAGACCAGACTAACCTCAACTGGGCCCACGAAGCTGCACATAATGACAAAACCATGCAACAGTCTCATCTTATATTTATTCTCTTTTGTTGTTGGCATGGAGCCATCTTCATCTCTCTCTCTCTCTCTCTCTCTCTCTCTCTCCATATAATGAAGAGGTTAGTAGATAGGGAAGGAAGTCCTCCGGAGCTGAATTTGAAAGGCAGCGTCAGACCTTACGTCCGTTCTAAGATGCCTCGGCTTCGGTGGACTCATGATCTTCACCAATGCTTCGTGCATGCAGTTGAACGCCTAGGTGGAGAAGACAGTAAGCTCTCTCTCTCTCTCTCTCTCTCTCTCTCTCAAAACATCAATGGTGAGGTGTTGGAACCAACCAGATGAGCTTATCAAATATGCCATGGTCTTTTGTTTTAACGAAAAGTATTTTGTCACATAACTTGATGATATCAAATTATAAAACGTTGGAAAAAATTAAAACAAGTTATTCATGATTTTTTTTTCTATTTTCTTTATTTAGCATCATAATTGAGATGTTTCTCCATTTGTTTTGCTGGATTTTTTTTGGGCAGGGGCAACTCCAAAGATGGTTTTGCAATTGATGAATGTGAAAGGACTTACTATATCTCATGTCAAGAGCCATCTTCAGGTTTTGATACAGTCTACTTCATTGTATCGTTAGATATCTATACAGAACAAATATTTGTGAATTTTTTTTTTGAACGGAAAAATGAAAGAAATTTCTCAAAGAAGAAAGAAGTTTCTTACAATGGTTTTCTCATAGTTTGATTTTGGGTTGTGAACAGATGTATAGGAGCATGAGAAATGAGCAGATGGTACAAGGTATATATACTTTTATATCCTTAAAATGTTTCCTTACATTTCTTCAGGAGCTTTTTTCCCCTCTACGTTACATACAAAGACGACCTTGTTCGTTTGGAATCTCAAAACCCTTGACCACGGTTTCCAATAAATTTTTTCTATTTATCTCTCTCCACTCATTACAAGAAAAATCATGTAATTAAGTCTACTACAAGTAAAATTAAACACAATGCATAATAACCAAGAAATAGCCCCTCGTCATGAGGGGAATAACTAAATTATCAAGAAAAGACTCCTATAAAGGAGAATTAAAACCCAAATTTTCCTTTCGACAAGATTTGACCCCCTAACTTCTCTGTAAAGGGTGTACAAGTATGGCCGAATGCACGAATTAAGTACTCGTTCTCCTGAATTGGAGTTTTAGCTTTTTGTTCTTAGTCTATTTCTTTTCTTTATACGGCTACTTCTTAGGTTAATATGTATTGGGCTTGATTTAGCCGTTGCGGACCTCAGATAATTGATGTAGTTTCCTTTCTATATATCGTTGTATCCCCCCATATCTCTCTTTTGGTTGAGTTGTTAATAATATGGTTGTTTTTTTGCTGTCCAAAAAAAAATTTCTTTAAATGTAATTTATCCACCGGATGATATCAAAAAAAAGTTTGGCCAACTAATAATCTAGCTAAAGAATGTGACAAATTTTATTAACCTATGTTGCCTTTAATACAGAAATCCAGTAATAAGTCATTTCAAAATTCAAATTATCATTACTTTAACACCCACCAACTTAAAAAGAGTTTGTAGAAATAATTAACTTATCCGCATTTAATTATCCCGATGCATTGATTATCACGATCGAGTACACTTAAACATACACCTGGCCTCTAGTATAATTGCATTTGTTAGTTTTGTGTCAAAACGAATCAATATGTCACCAAAATTACTTAACTTTTCAATTCAAATCCACCCAAAATAAGAAATCAAGCTTACTTTAGTAATTAAATATCCATAACTATGCAGCCAAACAAGATTACTTTGTATTAAACAAAGGAAAAGGCAAAAACAAAAAACATAGAATAGTCATGGGTAGGTGTGAAAAGTGACGACAGAGAAAGAAAAGTAATTGTGCAAAGTGAAGACAAAGAATGGTAGGTGTAAAAAACGTTAAGACAAATGAATGTTGTCCCATTTTCAACATTTCCGTTAGTTTTAGATGAGAAGTTAACGGCGGGTGGAAAATTGATGGGTTTTTAAATAGGTCAGGTGTTTTTTTGATAATTTTAAAAGGTCAAGTACCTATGTGTGATTTGTGTGAAAAATCAGGTGTTATTTTGAAATTTTCCCAACTTGTAATGTTCTTTAAATACGGATTCTCCTAATACCCTCGAGGCATAATCATCTCTTGAAATCTTCAATGGCATAGACTCGAATGTTATGCTTCCCTTTCATCCAAATGGCATGGCGACTCTAGTCTTAATTAACTGGATCAACGATTTCATCAAGATAAATCACCAAATTCTCAGATAGTATTAATTAGTGAAAATGGGCCGGCCCCGAGGTAAGCCTCACAAGTCTCCAGGCTTGGGCAACCCCCGCCATGGGGCAGCTCCAAAAAAAAAAAACCCCGCAAGTATGTAATAAAATTATAATTTGGCGCTATAACTACATGTTTCTTTGTCCCAGTGTAAAGAATGTCCATTTCCATCGGAGTTGTGTAAGTTCGACTCACAGTGCGGGCAGTGGAGTCTCCTTTGCCTTTTTTTTATCCTCCCAAGGGCCATTCATTTTTTGGTCAACGAGCAATAAAACATCTCTCATTTTTATTTTTATTTGCTTACGCCTCCTATAGTCCTACTACTCCTTTTCCTTCTTCTTTTTTTTTTCATGTGACCTTTACTATTAAAAGTTAAAGGGTTTAATTATTTGGTAAATAAACTTTGTTGTAATATGTCTTCTTTTGTTCTGGTCAAACTATTTTACTTTCATATTTCTTTTGATTACAATAACTGATATAGACTTAAAATATCTATATTGGTAAATATTACTCCACTTGCTTAATTTTAACCTTATATAGTAGGTTTTTTTGTTAAAAAAGATTTTTAATTAAAAACAGTTGCTTCGGCGAATAGTAGTTTTCCTTAGTTGAAGTCTCATAAAAATTTACCTTCGGACTACTATGTCACACGAGAGATTAAGTGAATTGACTATGATCTCAATTGAAAATCAGTACATAATTAAGCTAAAGTACAATAACATAATTGAAGATTTTACTTCAAGAAATGCAAGAAGTTGTTTTCTTTAAATTGGATTGTGGTAATCCTAAAGCAATATAACTGGAGTTACATTTTAATTTTAATTTTTTGATGTAATTCAAGCTAAAATCACATTGTAACGTTGATTTTTTTTTAACCTATATGTTTTTTTTTTGTTTTTTTTATGACTTAATAGTATGTGGACAACCAAGCTTGGAGTCGGGTTTGGGTAATCCAACCATCGGGAAATGTCGCATATCATCGTTTCAAATTATGTTGTTTTAATTTGCTATCATATGGGATATCATAAGCCTTTGTTTTTGTGAGTTTTAACAAACAATTATTTTCTTTACCTCTTTAGCTCCTAATTTCACTGAATCAGTTGAATTCCTACAGTAAAAGGAATAGGACTCATTTCTTTATAAAACTGCTTCGTTTAAGGCACTGTCTATTTAATGCATAAAAAATACAGAGGTACTTGGACAAAGAAAAGGAATGCTACATACACAGCACTCGACCACAACTTTGGACACAATTGCGTCTGGAGCCGTTCAATGCACATGGGTTCACATGTATCAAATGACTTTGGATGCAGTTGCGTCCGGAGTTGTGGTCGACATTTGCGTACGTAGACTTAGAGCATCCACAGTGGAATAATCAAAAGTGGATAATCAAAAGGTGCCACATCATCTTTTGGTTATCCATTTAAGGGGTTGCTAAGGTTAGCAATGTAGAGGTCCACAGTGGTACAATCAAAATTGAATAACCAAAACTTGTCACATCACCTTTTTAACTTATAAAAATTTAGAAATTGTGACATAGAAAACAATTTTTTAAAAATAGTTTTCAAACTAATAAAATAGGTTATTAGAAAAAGTGAAAAAAGTTAAAATAAACAGTTTTTTAATAGAAAATTTTTTTCTTTCAAAAGAACAGTTTTTGAAAAAAAGTTTTAATAAAAAACTTGTTTTGAAATAAAACTGTTTTAAAAAAAAAAGGGGAAAAACAGTTTTAATTAAAAAAAGTGTAAAAAAACTGTTTTTTCAAAAAAAAATAAAAACCGTTTTTAAAGGTATTTTTGTTGTAAACATGTTGAAAATAGAAGAAAGAAAGTTTTTGTGTAATGATGGTATACTTGATTGAGGAAATGTGAAAATAATTAAATTCGATTATTGGCAAAAGGTTTATAGTTTTGATTATCCAAGGACTAAAATTTGATGAGTTGCTAAGATGTTTCTAAATTTGGTTATTCCAATGTGAGCTCTTTTTGAGCAAATATTGCTAATTTTATAAACCTTTTTGTTTTGATTATACCACTGTGGATGCTCTTAGGGAAGAAATTAATGCATGATACAGATTTATTGTTAAAGTAGTCATCACTACACCATTTTTAATTTATCAAACGACCATTAATTTTTCTGTTCCATTTCTTTCCGGTTATTTGGAATTATTATTTTTTTCTTCACATATTTACAATTTGGTGGTGAAGCAGGAGTGGAAGAAAACAAGAATGAAAAAACGCAAGAAATTCTACATTTCAATAGTAGCTTCGCACAATCAAGCCCTATCTACCGTGAGAAAATTCATCATCGCTACAATAAGGGACTGATTATCAATGAAAGCCGGGGAAATTGCAACTTTGAAGAGGTCACAAAGAACGCTTGCGTTCCAGCAACATGGTTTGTAATTTCCTCTTTGTTTTTCTTAGTAATATATATATATATATATATATATATATATATATATCAGTGCTTTAATTTTTGTCATTTTTCTCAGCCAAACATTCACAAATGACAGGAAGTAATTTTAATTTTTTTTGACGGGGATTAGAAGTGAGATGAATTGTACAAATCGATGGGTTGCACTATTTAATTAAGTACCTTATTGCTGAGAAAGAAAAGAGAAAATTTTCATCTTCTTACACAAATTATATGCCGAATGTGTTTTAAATTGCGCAGGAAAGAGATGCGAGTGACTAGGAATGACAGGAAAATAATGTTCAAAGATTTTTTCAGTAGCTCCATTGCCCAGGTAAACAATCTCTTTGTGATCAGGAAAAAAAAATTATAAAGAAAAATCGATAAGAGTACATCAAGGAGAAATCAAGAGAAAGAAAAACCCCGCTTCATGAAAATGATACATGAAGCAAAATGTTAAACCAAAACAAAAATAAACATCCAATCTCTAAGGAAGTAGTAATAAAATGAGTTGCAATTTGTTAAAAATACGAATAATAAAGTTGTCAATATATCTCTCTACCAATTTAAACTTTTCGATAAGTTGGTGGTAACAGTCTAGTATGGTATTAGAGCATGCAATAGATTCAGTATTGGAATCTCACTGTCTACGATTAAAATTTATACATGTTTAGCCCGTTTATGGAGGAAAACCTGGATATATATATATGCGAGGGGGCGTGTTAAAAATATAAATAATAAAGTTGCATCTCTTTCTAACAGCTGAAACTTTTATACGAGTTAGTGGCTCGTGGTGGTTAATAATCTATATTTATTGATTGGAGATGAATAAACCCAGGAACAAATTAATGCATTAAACAATAGTAGTACTGGATAGTTAGAATAATCAAAGAGATTAGAACTCTTGATTATATTATCAATGACAAAGTAAAATACTTTCACTCCTATAGTGATTCATCTTATGGAAAAACCATATAGTATAAACAAAGAAAGGAAACCCAAACAGCATTACAACAGAATTTCTAAAAAAAACAAAGACTGGTAGAAAGAAATATAAGAAAAAATAAAAATTGCCTCAAACATAAAATTTCAATTATTTGACTGCATACTCTCTCTCTCTCTCTCTCTCTCTCTCTCTCTCTCTCTCTCTCTCTCTCTCTCTCTCATTAGCAGTTTCTGTTTTGCTTTTGCAGGATAGTGACCAGCAAGAGTCGTCCGATCAGTCCAAATATTCTGAGCTAACTGTGGTGGATGAAACTGAATTGTCTCTTGAGCTAACTCTAGGTTAAGCTATGCATATCCCTTTCTTAAAAAGGAAGGCTAATTTAGACGAACTTGGCAAATGGAGCAAGTTAATTTCTTTATTCCTGGTTTGGAAATTTATTTAGTGAAATATGAGAAGGATTAGCAAGACATTCAAGCACTCTAATTTGTTTGGGAGATTAATATTGGGTAGTCTTGAGAAGCATTAATATGTCATCGGCTCCCTAACTTTGGTGTGATCTAAATTTACCAAATGATCATATGGGTTTAATTTCAGTTGGTTATTTCTTTTTTATCGGCAAAAATAACATTTTATTAAAAGAAAATTTGACAAATAGTACATCAAGTTCGGGAGAGAGGAAAGAAAAATCCAAGCAAGAGTTGGATGAAAAAGAAAAACACCAAGAGTGCCGAGACCCAAACACCTATGGGCCTCAAAACGCCCAGATTTAAACTCATAAAATTTCAGTTGGTTATTGCTAAGCATGAAAGTAATAGTTTCCATTTTGTTTGAAATAAGTATTCTTTCTTCAACGTAAAATGAGGAGTAGTATTTTCTCTTGTGGATAACTTTTTATTCTTTTCCATTACAGTTTCTAGATGGAAATTGATTTTCGTGCTCCATTTTGTATGCAGGCGCTCCACTTTGTACATAAAATTAATAGTAACTTCACGTTAAAAATGGAGAGCCTGCGTACAAAAGGAGCGCCAAAATCAACTAGGTAAACCATCAAAATTTCCAAGTACACTACTTAATAATTAACAAAATCGATCATTACAAGACCTACAGGCATGGCTTGTTGCAAGGTCTATCTGCCTAGGAGAACTAGCTAGGTAGACCATCAAAATGGTGTGGCGCTGTGGTGAGTAGAGATTAAGTCATGATTATTCTTCTTCATAACCACCTAAATCGATCACACATTTCGCATGAATTTGAGTGATTAATTTGTGCTTAAGAACTACCGAACAAGGCAAAAACTCCTATATATAATCTCCTTTTCCCAACCCCATTCATCACCAAACCATCAACTTCTCACCACAAATTAAAGATGGCAGCTAAGTTTCTTCTTCTGGTGCTAATCGGCGCGCTTGCTTGCACTGCAACCGCAAGGAGGATCGAAACGGAGAAGCGTGGAGGAGCTGACATGGAGACGACAAACTGGAAGTGGCACCACCACTCGCCACATTTTGGTGGCAGAGTAGGCCGCGGTGGTGGAGGAGGGTTTGGCCATGCTCCTGGTGGTGGCTTGGGCAGTGGAGCGGCGGCTGGTGGCAGTGGTGGTGGGAGTAAAGCTGGTTCTGGGAATGGCGGAAGTGGTGGTGGTGGTAGTGGTGGTGGTGGAGCTGGTGGCAACGTAGGCTTTGGATCAGCTGGACTCCTGCCTTGAGTTATCGAAAAGATTTACGTGTCTTAGTTTTCTACTAATGGTACTAGCTAGGCTGCTTACCAGTATTAGTAATTATGTTGGTTTTTATTTTTTTTACTAGTCCTTTTGCTTCTTTTTTTTTTGATCATCTAGTCCTTTTGCTTTCCAATGTGCTGTTTTCAATTAAGAACTCGAAAATAATAAGCTTCTATTCCGAGTTCATTAATTGGATTGAAAGGGCAAGCTATATATCTTTTATTGTTAGGTAATTGATTTTTATACTCTCTTTTTTTTTTATTTTATAATTGCACTCTTCGTTTTGTCATCTTGTAATGTGCATTTACAATATTACTCTTCCAAAGTGTTAAAAATGAGAACGATAGAATTCAGCGCGTGAAAAGGGACAACACCGGCCATGTGGCCTGAAACTTAAGGCTTGCAAAACACCAAATTTGCAATGAGACTAGCCAGTACTTTTCTTTTTGATCTTGAAGGAAATAGGAATGAGTTCCGACATAATTGAGATGTGTTCATATTTCTTCGAATATATCAAAGGCCTTTATTGCAAGTTGTAGACAAAATCCGTTCCGCTTTCTCAAATAAATTTTTAAAAAATAAGGACCTATTTTTAAGTTTAAAAATAATAGGCTTACGAAAATAATTTTTTTTGCAGGGTTTGATAGATCTCATCGAAATCTATTAAACAAAATCTATATTACATATTTATTTATTTCAATAAACTTATTATTTTTAAACTTGAAAATTATAAATAAATACTTGATATTTTTTAAGGGGGGAATCTGGAAACCTATGTTGATACTGAAAGCATGGGCCGGTCCAGTTTTGTGGACCAATACACGCCCAACTCTAGCACAATTTTAAAATGCACCGTTAAGGAATCCCATCAGGTTTATGCCATTAATACCCCTCATCCTCAATTGTCGTCTTCCTCCTTCAACTCCTTCGGTTCCGTTGCGCAAGCTCCCGATCTCTCTCTCTCTCTCTTGGCGATAGAGATGTCGAAGGCCCCGGCGCGGGAGCCGGATACGTCGAAAAGAGCTCCGGCAGAAGGAGCACGGTGTCGACGATGAAGATGCGGTGCGGCAGCGCGTTGCTCTCTGAACTTAGAGCAAAACCAGCCGGTGCTGGCGACAGAGACGTCAAAGGCCCCGGCGCTGGAGTCAGAGACGTCGAAAAGAGTTCCGGCAGAAGGAGCACGTTGTCGACGATGAGGATGTAGAGCGGCGGTGCGTTGCTCTCTCTGAAGATGCAGATCATCTTTTTCTTGGGTTAATTCCGTACAAAGATCCAAAGAGAACTCTTATCAAAGATCGTCTTTATCCTTTTTGGTTCTTGTTTCTCTGAAAAAGGAACTTTTGATGCTTCATCACAGAACAAGTTACAAATACATATCGATGTGGATGAGTTTTTTTTAATGTTTGATATCAAAATCATGATCTGAAGTTGACTTTCACTAAGTGGTTCTAATTTTATTCCGAAATCTCGCGAATTTCACACTGCGAATTTTGTATTTGACTGCTGCTGCTCTTGCGTACCGTGACTCGGGTCTCTCCAATCGGGCCTGGGCGAGGAGGAGCGGTGGGTCAATGCGCTGATGAGGATTCAGGAGTGGACGGAGATCGTGGCCGAATTTCACAGTGTGAAATTTATACCCAGTGTGAATTTTCTAACAGCAGTCTGATGACAAGTGGGAGGGATATCAGGCACTCGAACAATCACTTTTTTCGAGTGAAAAAGTCAATTATCAAAACATGGGGGCCGGGTGGGGGGTTAAATGATACAATTCAGATTCAGATATAAAGTTGAACCAAGCGAACAGTCATTAATTATCAAAACAAGCATAAACAATATTCAGAATTAATCGAACGCATATCAGTCCGATACGTACGTTTTTGCATCGGTGCAAACGAAACTGATTGTTTGATCATTCCTCAAGAATGAAATGCCCAGATAACTGGATAAGTAATCAAGCGTATTTCACTGCACCTCAGAGAGGATCTTAAACACAATAAGGTACAAGGGAACAAAACAGCTAGTGTTTCCAGTGAAGATGCACGTACTGTTGTAAACTTCAACACCAACACGTTTTTTCACAGTGTGAAATTTCACAGTGCGAATTTCACAGCAGCTGCCTCTCCGGAACCGGCTGCTTCAGAACGTTGAGAGAAAAATAGACCATTCCACTTGGTAATGATCCAGGCTCAGTTGACTGGACCATTATGAAAAATCGAAGGGCAACTTAATAGAAAAGGTGATATATACCATGCGTACAAGTGGTTAAGATGTACTCTAATAATTATGAAAAATCGAAGGGCAATTTACGGGCAGGTATGTGAATTTCACAGGAGTATGTGAATTTATGGCCGTGAGTGGTATTTTAAACAAATTCACAGGGGTATATGAATTTGTGAATTTACAACCGTGGATGGTATTTTTAAAAAATTCACAGAGGTATGTGAATTTCACAGGGGTATGTAAATTGTGAATTTACAGCCGTGGGTGGTGTTTTAAACAAATTCACAGGAGTATGTGAATTTCACAGGGGTATGTGAATTTGAGAATTTACAACCGTGGGTAGTGCTTTAAACAAATTCACAGAGGTATGTGAATTTGTGATGAGATCAGGCGACCGCCCTGCTTATGTTTTAAAATTTCTTTAAGAATCGTAGTAGTAAACAATATTTAATGGTCCCACCCAATATTGAAGTTTTGCGTTTATCATTGTCCAGAGTCTTGGGAAATTTAATTTAATTTTTTTTTTGTCCTTTGTACAATGCATGTTCTTTCGATCCAAAGCAATGTTCTGAATACCGTATCGGCTAGGGTACCGGTTCTCAATTTCACAGTGTGACATTCTCAGTCGAACACAAATTCTCATTATTCAAACACAAATACTGTTTGAACCGATCTTCAAGCCCTAACAAATTCTCAATTTCACACAATTTCACAGTGTGAAATTGAGCACGGAAAAGCCCAGACACCTCGTTCAGATTACGCACAAGGATGGACATGGTAGAGATGACTTTCATATACACCTCCATAGAAAAGGGAAAAAAAAAAAAAAAGAACCAAGAGGACAATAGTAATGGTCATACACAGCTTTCTCACTTCCCTAACCAGACAAAGCCTTGTTCCCCATGAATTGGGTTGCCGACGCAGGATTTTTTTGCTCCATTCTGCTCCGATGCAAATGTTCAAAGCTCTTAACCTGGAAATCTAACATCAGTAGGATTAGTCAAGTCCAGGAAAAGATAAGCCATGCCTCCAAGTACTTCAAACATAGAATATGGGTGGTCTCCTCCATGCATCTCTCCCTCTGATATAAGGCTGTGAGCTCTATCAAGGAGAAAGCCAGCAAATGCCTCGGCTCTGTATAAGAACTCCCTATTGCCCGTCAGCCGGTAAAGCGAGAGAAAAACGTATGTGTTCCCACTCACACCATGACAAAGCCCAACTCGTTTGAGTAGACCACGATTCCATACTACCTCTGCTGCGTTTGAGTAGACCACGATTTCACTATGCTAGTAATCTAGTGAACTTCGTAGAAAATAAATTTAACTTGATCGATGTTCAATCCATCTAAAAAACAAAATGAATCGAATGAATCCAATAAATCGATCAACTAAATCGAGTGAAACAGAGAGAGAGAGACGTTATCTCCATAGATCGAAAGAATCCAGTATATCGATCTACAAAACAAAATCTACAAAAGTAAAAGAAATCGAGTGAATCAAATGAATCAACCAAACCTTCTGGATTGAAATCGATCTACAAAAATAAACGAAATCACTGAATCGAATGAATCAACGAACCTACTGGATTTAGTCGATCTGAAGAATGAACGAACGGAATGAACGAATAGAATGAATGAACAAAATCCAATTAATCCACGCAAAATCCACTCAATCTCAATTTTCCTGTTTCCTTCTGGAAGCTATCTGTTTCCTCTCGAAAAGTGACACAGCAAAAGCCACTTTAGAGACTATGAAATTGTGTGAAATTATGTGAAATTGAGAATTGTGTGAAATTATGTGAGACTCAAAATTTCACAATGTGAAATTTGTGAAAAACACTCATAGATAGGTCATTTTCACAATGTGAAATTGTGTGAGACTGAGAATTTCACACTGTGAAATTTGTGAAAAACACTCATAGATAGGTCATTTTCACAATGTGGAATTGTGTGAAATTGTGTAAGACTGAGAATTTCACACTGTGAAATTTGTGAAAAACACTCATAGATAGGTCATTTTCACAGTGTGAAATTGAGAATTTCACACTGTGAAATTGTGTGAAATTATGTAAAATTGAGAATTGTATGAAATTGTGTGAGACTGAAAATTTCACATTATGAAATTTGTGAAAAACACTCATAGATAGGTCATTTTCACAATGTGAAATTGTGTAAAATTGAGAAATTTTTTTTTTTTTTGGCCAACCGATAACAGATATTATAACCACAAAGAAAATCATTACATCAAGAATGGGACTCGTCCCTAATTAAGGGATCAAGTAACCACGACGGTGGGGAATCAGTCCAAAGACAAGACCCCATACCAAATATACCTTTGCTCGCCAACCGATGAGCAACCATATTGCAAGACCTACGGGCAAAGGAAAAAGAACAAACTTGAAAACTTCTACCCAAGGCATGGACATCATGAATAATAACCCCCAACTCCTGACTAGTCACAATCTGCCCATTTATCATATTAATCACAGCTTGAGCATCACTCTCCACTACAATTGACCCTAACCCCAACTGGCTCCCCAGCAGAATCCCTCTTCGGATTGCCATGGCTTCTACCACTGCAGGGCTAGCACACCACGACAACTTCCCCATAATAGCACCAACAAAGCTCCCCTTACTATCTCGAATCACAGCACCGAAACCGCCTTCCCTAGATTCCTTCTTCCACGCACCATCTACATTAATCTTGAAGGACCCCTCCAACGGTCGTTACCATAATTGCCTTTGCACCTCCCTACCTCCTTCTCTCTCATAAAATACCAGCGGGTTCACTGCCAAAAATTCCTGAAAAGCAGCCACTGCACGTCTGCAGATCATTTCAGGGAGGAGGATCTTGTGATAAAAAACCGCACCATTTCTCCCTTTCCAAACGTACCACAAAAGCATAGCAGTTAACCCCAAACACCACTCCCTATTAGATACAGTGTGCCATTGTGATAAAAAACCATCCCACAGATCAGTAAAAGAGTTAACCTGTAAATTTACGACATCCAACTGAAAAGGGGAGCATAACCACACCCTACGGGACAACGGACAATCCCAAAAAAGATGCACAATCGATTCCAAATCATCACCACAAACCGGACAGCTAGCATTGTCAACAATCCGTTTGCGCTGCAGCTCCCTCTTTGTCGGTAAAATTCCATGGCAGCATTTCCACATAAAGACCTGAACCTTCCTGGGAACGTGCAACTGCCATATCTCTTTCCAGCGCTTGTCAGACCCATTCTCATCAGTGGACCCATCATCCGACCTACCCTGCCTTCTATGCTGCAAATCCAGAGCAGCCATATAACCCGAGCTCACAGAATAATGCCCCGAATGCGTAAAATGCCAAACCATCGCGTCCGGTTTATTTGTCCATGACAATGGAATGGAAAGGATGCATCTCGCGTGATCTGGAAAAAATAATCGCGAAATCACCTCCTCCTTCCACGTTGCCATGTCGTCATTAATGAGTTGCCGAACCCAAGTGAAACTCTCGTCTGCACCAATTCTTTTTGGTTTAAAATCCCCAGCCAAAGGCAGCCAAGGATCCTTATCAATGCGAACCGAAGCCCCATTTCCGATTGACCATCTCAATCCAGCCTCTAAGACCTTCCTTCCTTCCCAAATGCTCCGCCAAACCCAGGACGGATTGTTCCCCAAACCTGCTTCCATAAAAGAACAATCCTTGAAATATTTACTTTTGAGAACCCTGGCCATAAGACAATTTGGTGACATCATAATCCTCCAACCTTGCTTCGCTAGGAGAGCCAAATTATAAGCACTAAGATCCCGAAAACCCAACCCACCTTTAAATTTAGCCTGACATAACCTGCTCCACTTCATCCAATGAATTTTCCTTTCATTATTCTTTTGCCCCCACCAAAAACTTGCCATAGCTGACTCAATTTGATGGCACAAACATTCTGGAAGCTTAAACACATCATAGCATAAGTAGGAAGCGCCAACGCTACCGACTTGAGCAAGACTTCCTTCCCGGCTTGATTAAGATTTTTCTCCTTCCAACCCGCCAACTTCTGCAGCACTCTATCCTTTATATAGTTGAACATTTCTGATTTGGATTTGCCAACCTCTGCTGGGAGCCCTAAGTACTTCCCCAAATCAGCCCTAACAGGAATGGCTAGATTTGAACTAAGAGCCCTCTTTAAATCAGCTCCTGTATTCTTGCTAAAAAACATATAAGACTTTTGAAGATTGATGAGTTGACCCGATGCCTTCCGATAATCATCCAAAATGTCTCTAACAGCTTGAATCTCCCATCTTTTTGCTTTACAGAAAACCAGAGTGTCATCCGTAAAGAGCAAATGACTAATGGACGGGGCACCACTACAGATCCTCAAACCTTGAATAGCACCCCGAGATTCAGCATGGCGCAACATCTCCGAATTGTGTGAGACTAAGAATTTCACACTGTGAAATTTGTGAAAAACACTAATAGATAGGTCATTTTAACAAGTTCAAACCCACTTCCTCCACCGGTGGCCGCTCCTATGCCAGGGTTTTCGGCGAGTGATGTCTTGGCCTATGAGCGGCAACTGGCAATGGCCAAGATGGGTGGTGGTGTCCATCCCCTCATGCACCCCAAGGGCAGCACCACCATCTTCTTATGCACGCAGCTATAGGAATGGGTTCTGCTGGTGCTAGTCAAGCTATTTATGATGGTGGCTTCCAGAATGTAGCCGCCGCCCAACAGCTCATATATTATCAGTGAGATGAGTTTCAACTCGGTTGTGACCTTGATTTTTATGGCCTTTTCCGGCCTTATTTTAGTTTTCAATCTGCTAGAGAGTTCTAATGTTTCACTTTTCTTGAGCTACATGGTTACGACTTTGTTGATACGTGGCATGTATGTTTTTCTCTTTTTCTTAACTATTTTGAAAGAGAAACTATCTCCTACAAATCCCGTCACTGCTAGTACTCAAGAAATTGTACTAAAATTCATGAGCTAATTAATTCCAGTGAAATCCTTCTTCTTCTTTTTTCCCCGAATTCCAGTGAAATCCATTTTTTTCCCCGAATTTGTGAATTTACAGCCGCGATGGTGTTGTTAACAAATTCACAGGGGTATGTGAATTTACAGCCGTAGGTGGTGTTGTTGTTAACAAATTCACTGGGGTATGTGAATTTGTGAATTTACAGCCGTGAGTGGTGTTTTAAACAAATTCACAGGGGTATGTGAATGTCAAGAAATTCTACTAAAATTCATTAATACTCAAGAAATTGTACTAAAATTCATGAGCTAATTAATTCCAGTGAAATCCTTCTTTTTTTTCGAATTTGTGAATTTACAGCCGTGGGTGGTGTTGTTAACAGATTCACAGGGGTATGTGAATTTCATAGGAGTATGTGAATTTGTGAATTTACAACCGTAGATGGTGTTTTAAACAAATTCACAGGAATATGTGAATTTGTGAATTTAGTGGTGATTTAAAAAAATTCACAGGCGTTCTTTCCGAGCTTGGATGCCGCGAAGACGTTCCTGGGACATGAATGGAGTCACGAGCACAGTCGGTACAGTCCGGAGAGACGAACCATGGTGTAGAAATGAGGTAGGAGTCGGAGAGTCCACTCAGTCAGACTGGGTCTTGACACGGTTGGGGAATACTCCATTTGAGACTGAAAAATTTACAAATTCACAATTTCGCAGTGTTTTTTTTCATTTTTTCAGGCGACTTTTTCGGGGAGAAAAACTGAAGTAAAACACAATTTCGCAGTGTTTTTTTCATTTTTCCAGGCGACTTTTTCGGGGAAAAAAAACTGAAGTAAAACACAAATTCGCAGTCAAACACAAATTTATTGTTTGTCCAGATGATAATCAGTTTAAAATAAAAAAGAAAAAGAAAAAATATCTTCGGACGCGAGATCTTAGTTATATGCTAAAAAGAAGAAAAAAGTGTTTGAAGCCGGCGCAAAGATAGGCAACTCCTCGACGTCGCATTTGAGGCAAAACGGCTCGGAGTCAGCGGAGAGGCGTCGGGGGTTGTTGCGGTCTCCGTTTTGTCTAGTTTGGGCTTCTTGAAAAACATGAGGACGCTGAACTTGGGAGGGGATCGGAGGAACGAGATGGGGGACTGAGGCTTGGAGTTCGGGTCGGATTTGCAAAAGCCGTTGTTGGGAGATTCGAGGAAATCGGAGGCGGAGTCAACGTCGTTGTTTTGGGTTGAGTCATCGCGTGAGTCTTGGCCTGGGAGAGTGAATTCGAGGTCGAAGACGGAGTCCTCAGAGGAGGAGGACTCGCTGTCCGATTCGACGAGCTGGATGGGGGCGTCGGCAATCGGCATCAAGGTCGACGACGGGCGAAGGATTGTTGGTGGGGTTGAGTCGCCAGAACTTGAGTAGGCTGAAAGCTTCCATGGTTGGGAGAGCCAGTGTGGAGGCGGCAGTAGACGAGACCTTGAGGAATGGGGTGTGGGTTTGGGTTTGAACTTGCTAGAGAGAGAGAGATGGGGAACAGCGAACAGGTGTGAAACAGGAGATGGTGAAACGTGAGGGTATTAAATAAAGGGAAAGGGAAATTGTTTTTTCAACTTCAACTTCTGAAGATAAAGGAAATAAGGGTAGAACGGTAACTTCAGCTTTTATTTATCATTGTACGTAATTAAACAGCTTTTACATCCTTAGTGAGAATTAGATGTCAAAAAACTGGACCGGCTGGTAATTTTCTGAATTAGATGAGAGAGAATTTGTGACCGATCCAGGCGACTGGTTGGCAAATTGTTGTTGTTTTGGGTTGTGGTTGGAGTACCAATGGTCAGGTGACTATCCAGCCGTCTGGGCCGTAGTTTGCAGCTTCGTACGGGCCTTGCGCTTATGGCATGTAAGCTAGGCTCGTAAGTCATGGACCATTTTAATCATTATCGGGAATGGGCCTTCGTATCGACATCCATTCACGTAAAACTGGTTTATAGAGCTCCGTTCCTAATTTTCTTTCTTTCTTCTTTTTTCTCTCTTTTTGTTAAAAGTGGACTCCAGAGTGTATTTACTACAAGGTGTGTGAATCCTATACCAATTGCATATGGAGAGTCCTTAAAGGCACATGATTAATTTGAGAAAAACTTATTCACGGCTTTGCGTAATCTCAACCGTCCAAAAGTGTTTACCGTTAATAGATTGTTTTTTATCCGGATCATTCAAAACACTTTTGGACGGTCGAGATTGAGCGTTGTAAAACTTATTCACGGCTCCTCCATGAATAAGTTTTTCTCAATTAATTTTTCTTGGAAAACCCCAATTTACCGTAGCTGATTTAAGAGGAGGAGAAGAGGACAACTCTGATCCCATGAGCCAATTATTGGCATCGATTTGAGGTGAATTATGAATTGAACGAACTTTTCTTGGAAAAGCAGTAAATTCAATAATTTATGGGAAATGATATTGTCACTTTCTTTCTTGTTAACGGCACTCCCCTGCAAGTGTATTTTTGCACCAAAAATACACTTGCAGGGGAGTGGCGTTAACAAAAAAGTGAGTGGCAAAATCAACAGCCTAATTTATTCTTATTTTGCTTACTAGTACTAATATTTGAGTTGATCCCAAGCGAGTTTCAATCACGCAGATCATATGATATGCTCTGTAACGGCCCAATTTTTTTGCATGTTAAAATAAATAATAATTCGTGTTTTTTTTTTGAAATTAGAATAAAAAGTGCATAATTTTCCTTTCAAACTTATATACCCAAAAGATATAGTTGCAAAACTATTAAGAACTGGTTCAAACTATTACAATTTCGGTTCATAACATAAACACAACACAATACTCCATCCGTCCCTTTTTAAGTGTCCTGCTTCGTAACTCCAAATTTTTAAAAAGACATCATCATTATACCTTTCACATCAACTTTTTCCTCCACTTTCCTTACTTACCCATCATCATTACACTTTTACTCACTTACTTTTCAAAATGGAATCTACTTTTAGGGACAAAATAGACAATACACCAACTTTTACCTACTAACTTTACAAAATGAACACTTAATAAGGGACAACCCAAAATGAAATACTGGACTATAAATAAAGGACGGAGGGAGTACTACTTTTCTCAAAAGAAGTGACACTAAAAGAAAGGATTCAGCTAGTTGAACCGCGGCTCGTTGTGCTTGTCTTGTATGATCTTGCCCTCAAAGTTCTCGGGTTGGTCAGCACAATCTGGTTTTGAACACCAGGGTAACACAGTACCATGCGTTTTGACACTTAGCAAGAAAATAATTAATCTTACAATCTCCCCATTTTTCACCAAGTCTTAACATCACAAGAATATACAAAGAATAAATATAAGAGCAAGTAAATTGTACATAAAGTCAATGTGCGTAACGTTGTCTCCAATTTCGTAAAGTCTAAGAATCATACTAAGAGCATCCCTATTGTAAGAATATTCACAATGCTATAATCAAAAGTAAAATATTTTTAAAATTAACAATGTTTGTGCAAAATATGGCTCACAATAATCAAACTTAATAACCTCCTTAGAAATAATTAAATTTTGAACTTGGATAACCAAAACTAGCAACCTTTTGACAATAGCCAAATTTAATAGACCCTACATATTCTCAATCAAATACGCCAATCATTACACAAAAATGTTCTATTTCTCTTCCATTTTCCTCTCTCACTTTCTTTTTGAACAATATCTTTGAAAATAAAAATTTTACTAATTTTTTTATTTAGAAAATAGTTTTTAAAAATACTCCCTCCGTCCCCTTTCTAAAGTCCAGTTATTTTCAAAAAAAAAAAGTTTCAAAAACTATTTTCTATTTCTAGTAAATACTAGTTTTTATTAGTTTCAAAACTATTTTTAGGAAAACTATTTTCTACTGTTCACAGTTTTAATTTTTTGTACTTTGAAAAGATGATGTGACAAGTTTTGGTTATCCATTTTTTATTATGCCATTGTAGACATCTATATTGCTAACCTTAGTAATCTCTTAAATGAATAATCAAAAACTGATGTGGCAACTTTTGATTATAGCATTGTAGATACCCTAATAAGTAAATGGGTGTGGATAATCAAATTTAACAACAATGCTAAAAAAATACCCCATGTTGTAATAAGCAAAGTTACAAGTCTTTTAGCAAATAATCAAATTCCACTCATTTCATAACCAAACTTAACAACTTTTACCAATAACCAAATTCAATAACCAAACTCAAAACTCAAAAACACCCCACATTAGAATCGTCTCATCGAGACGAATAATTTGGTTTGGTCGGGTGCGTGATTGGAATTCGTTTGCGATTAGACAAATATGTATTGTGTATTGTGGAGGTTTTTTTGGTTAGGGATACAAAAATAACCAATGTGGAATTAGAGATTGTTAAGTTTGATTATGGACTAAATTATGAATAATCAAATACTGACGTGACACATTTTAATTATTAGTTTTGATTATTACCATTGCGGATGCTCTAAGGACTCACCACAGAGAACCCTCCCTACCCAAACCAGCGAGCTATGGCATCGGGCAATTCGAAACCCCTTCTTGGCTACGTGTACCGCAACACCGCTGGCAAGATGGATACGCCTGAGTGATTTATACTCAGTACGATGCATCCTTGAACCATCAAAGAAACGGTAAAATGCCACTCTTATGCAGTGGAGGCTCTACAGCCATGCCACCATGGTGACATGACCACCCCAAAAAAAAAAATTGTTAGAATACATGTAGAAATTTTAGGGTAGCCCATGTTTTAAACACCCAATTTTAGCAGTCTTAAACACTTAACCCAAAACGAATTGAACACCCAACCCAAAATTAATACCAATTGAACATTCAATCATAACTCAATTACAGTTCATCAATCCAGGTAATTCATATTCAACACCTGTAGTATCACATCACCTAAAATAAAGCTCACAAACATGAATAATGAAAAAAGTTTTTTAAAAAAAAAAAAGTAAGAGAAAAACAAGAATATATTAGTGTCTTGGTCGCCTGTGATCAGTTGATTATATTCTTTGTACTCTTTTTCAAAGATTTATAAAGAAGTTTTTGCTAATCAAAATATATATATTAGTGTAAGTATTATGCTCTGCGTTTCCTCTCCATCTTTATTGTCGATGGTCTAAATGTGTTAATTTTGCATTCATGACAATAACTCTTTTTTTTTTTGTCTAGTTAGCTTCTAGAATTATGAACAAAGTTTTAAAAAAATTCAACTACATTGCAAAACCCCGTTAATTTGAATAGCATTCCTTCGAATTTAAGACTAAGATAGAAAATCTCATCATATTGTCATTCTAAAGAACAACATATTTTCAAGAAGGTTAGCCCCAACATACTCACTATAATTTCTTTCAAAATGGTTTTAGTAGATTAATACGCCGGTTAAACATTAACAAAAAAATATGAGAACTGGTCTAGGACAACAGTAAAATTTTACCCCCTCCATTCTTGAAACATTGTCTATTGCACAATACAACTTTCAAAAAAAAAATTTGTTAAAAAATGTACTGTATATTTTTAAGTTTTTATTTCACCTCGTAGTTAATTTTTTTAGAATATAGGTTATATTTTTTGACCTTACTATTTATACTGATATTTTAGATTTTGTACATATATTATCAGTCAACTAGTAGAGCTAAGGTAATTTCTGAATACCCTACTACAAATTCTTAGAGCCGCCACTGCTCTTATGTCAAAACCATACTCGATTAAGGGCCAATCGTATCCGTGCCATCTCATCATTTACTTGCTTGAAAGGGATTGTACAACTTATGGTGATAGCTAGCAGTGAGTAACTTATGGTGATAGCTAGCAGTGAGAGACACTGAGAGTGAGCCATCTCATCTCCCTCTCTCTTCTATAATTTAGGATTACACCCCCTCAACCTTTTTTCTCTAAAAATCAGCCAACAAATGAAGAGTAAAAGAGTTGGTTTCAAAATAATATTTATAGGGAAATTGTGCTAAAATCTCCAAAACGCCCCCTAGTTGAATGAAATGGAATTGGTTAGGACTTAGGATTGAATGGAGTTTGGGCCAACTAAAGATTGAAACAAGGTTTTTTTTTTTTGTTTGTCAAAACGATAACTGGTGATATTATTACTTCAAAACCAATACATCAAGAGGAAACTTCATCCCTAGACAAGGGATCAAGAAGCCAAACGAGAGGAGACTCAGTCCAACGACTATACCCCAACCCAATTATACCCTTACTAGCCAACAAATGCACAACTGAATTAGAGGATCTATGGCTATAAGAGAAAATACAAGAAGCAAAACATCTACTCAAAACCTTGATATCGTCAATAATAATCCTCACTTCTTGGTTCACCACTGCCAAACCGTTAATCATATTGATAACTGCTTGTGAGTCACCTTCTATAAGCACATTCCTCAATCCTAGATTTTGGCCCAGTTGGATCCCCATTCGAATAGCTAATGCCTTTGTAGCCATGGGACTTGAACACCAATCCAGTCTTCCATTTGTAGTAGCGCTAAAAGCACCCAACTCATTCCTTATTATTACCCCAAAAGCACCTAGCCCAGAACCCTTTTTCCATGCTCCATCCACATTAATTTTGAGAAATCCTCCACACAGCTTCTACCATACACCTCTAGCTTCTCCAACTCGCACGTCCGTAGCAGCAATAGAGGAGCTAGTTGCACATTGAAATTCACGCAGGCAACCCACCGCTCTAATAATGGTCTCTAGGAAGGACAACTTTACCATTGAAGAGCGCTCCATTCCGACCTTTCCCAATAAGTCACATAATCACAGCAACCAATGCAAAGCATTCATCTCTATTAACTCCCATCTGCCACCGAGTTCCCAAATCATCCCAAAACGCAATAAAAGAACTGAACTGGTTATTCCCACAATCCAAGAGTAAAGGAAACCGAGACCAAACTTGCTGTGCAAACGGACATGAAACAAATAAATGGATAATCGTCTCTCCCTCCATCCACACACTGGGCAACTCGCCTCCATCGATACCTTCTTCCTCATTAGTTCCCATCTAGTGGGTAAAATCTCATGGAAACACTTCCACAAGAAAAATAGAATTTTCTAGGGATTTTTAGCTTCCACCTCCATTGTGCCTCAACCCTTGAGCGCAAAGATCCGTAGCCACTATATACCCAGATCTGACATTATAAGTTCCCGAATTCGAAAAGTGCCAAACTCGCAAGTCCGGAGCATCCGTACAGGACAACGGAATGCCCAAGATTCGCTTAGCCTGTTCTTCTTCAAAAAGCCGATTGATCACATCTGCCCTCAAAGTATTGGAATTTGAATCAATGAGTTGACTTACCATCACAAAGCTACTATCCTCCACCACTCTTCTTGGTTTGAAATCTCATGCCGTAGGGATCCACGGATCAGCATCAATACACACTGAGGACCTGTTCCCAATGGACCACCTCATGCCCGCTTCCAAAACCCTTCTCCCTTCCCATATGCTTCTCCATACCCACGACAGATTGCTCCCCAATTTGGCTTCCATAAAATCGCAGTCCTTGAAATATTTGCTCTTCATAACTCTCGCCATTAGACATTTAAGTAACACCATGAGACGCCAGCCCTGCTTAGCTAATAGGGCGAGGTTATAATCAGTGAGACTATGGAAGCCTAAACCACCCTTAAACTTCTCCTTACGTACAAAGCTTGCTCCACTTCATCCAATGGATTTTCTGATCATTGCATGACTTCGATCCCCACCAAAACCTTGCCATGGCAGCTTCAATTTGGTGACACAATCACTCCGGTAATCTGAAGCAAGCCATTGCGTAGGTTGGAAGGGCAAGAGCAACCGATAATAGCAAAACCTCTTTCCCTGCCTGATTGATCAATTTCTCCTTCCATCCAGCCAATGTCATCAAAACTTTATCCTTGATATAATTAAACAATTCAGTTTTGGACTTACCATTCTCTGCTGGAAGACCCAGATATCTACCAAGATCAGCTCGCATAGGAATGGTCATCGGCGCACTCAACTCTGACTTCAATATTGGCTCTGTGTTTTTGCTAAAGAACATAGCCGATGTGGTGGGCCGAACATAGAGTGGGCCTAGGGCAGGCCCAGGCCCAAAAAAGGGAAGCGGGCAGAGCTAGGTTTGGGCTCCCCCGGTTGGCCTTGCTTGTATGGGTTGAGCGTGAGCCCAGTTTAATGGGTATGAAGGCCGAAAGGAGTTGGACCGGACCAAAGGGTCCGACCAACGGTTTGCAGCCCAGCATACTGACCCACTGCCTAAGCTTTTGGGTCGATCTTAATGGGTCGGGTCGGTTTGCCCCATGGAGTAGCCATGTGGATGGTCTTCCTACTGTTTCCAGAAGGGGATGGAACGTCCAAGAAGGGAGACAGTTACCTATGACGTCATGGGCATGTGCCTTACATCACGGTACCCCTTGGCTTGGAGAGCAAGTACGTCGCCTATATAAAGGAGAGGGATAAACCCTAAAGGAGGTACACAACCTTACACACTCTCGATACACTCCTCTCTCTTGTTTTACTAACTTGCTCGTCGGAGGGGCGAGAGGCGGCCAACCGCCTCACGCCTTGCTGCAGGAATATATCTTGTGGAGCAGAGGAGGGTCACCCCAGAGGAGCCGTGACAAGAAACCACCCTCCCACAGTCGACTTCTGTAGATTAATCAATTGGCCCGAAGCATTCCGATAATCTCTCAAAATACCACTAACATGCCCTAACTCCTTCTTTGTGGCTTTACAAAACACCATCGTATCATCCACAAAAAGAAGATGACTTACTGGAGGACTGCCCCTACAGATTCGAATCCCGTGGATACTTTTCCTTAGTTCCGCTTTCCTCAACATCCCGTGAAACAAGGTTTAATATAGTGAATTGGTTAGGATTTGGTTGAGGTTGAACTAAAATGTGACTAGTTTGGGACAAAGGCCAAGAACTATGGAAAAAAGAAGAAATATATCCTCCTTTTTAAGGAAAAGTAATTTTGACAATTTTCCCACATTATTCTTTAAAATAAATACACATTTATATATGTTTGTAGCTAGCAATTATATGTACAAGCTAGTATGAGGTGAGTCCTACTCTCTCTCTTTTTTCCTCCAAGTTTTACATAAAAATAAAGTAAGAATGAAGAAAGAAAAAGAATATCAGGTAAGGGTCTATTTGTAATTACTGTAATATTTATCTTTTAAATAGATGTTGAAAGTGAATTGTCGAATATGAATAAATCAAGGGTTAAAACTCAAGTACTTAAGAACACACATAAAATTTAGTGTTCAAATAAGTTTACGAATACAATCCTATTGCTTTAAGATAACTGTTAAGGAAATTTTTGTACGACATGTTTTTGTCTGTGTATCATATATTAAATGGCCATCATGTGGTTTAATTCTTTCTTTATTTTGGATCTTGAATTTCTCAATGAAACAGAGATATTTATCGTGAATAAAAATAAGTACCTCTATCTTGTATTTCTTCAGGTTAGTAGAGATGAAATTTTTCTTTGGAAAACATTTCTTCATTTTCCAAACAAAACCTCGGGGTGTCAAGTGAAATTTACCCTACTCCAGGAAAAAAGTACATAACTATCATTTGGTTTGGCTTAAGATGTCGCTTGGTCATATTATTATTAGTTTCATATTTATTTGAATTTTTTTTGCCTTGATCAATTAGTTCTACGTATTTTTGGACCATTGGTTCGTCTTGAATGAAAAAAATTGGTAAAGTAAAAAAGGGAGAATTTTTCATAAGTCCACTATAGCACTTTCCAAACCCCCTAAGTCCACTTCTAAATTCTATAACCCACTAAGTCCTCTAATAATTTTAATGACAAAAATACCCCACCTAAGAAATAAGGGCCTTGTTTGGCTAACACGAAAATGTATTTTTTTTATTTTTTTCGTTTTTGTTGCAATCAAGCCGCCACCACCGCCGCCGCTGCCACCACCACCACCGCCGCCGCCGCTGCCATCACACCACATATAACGTTATATGTGTAACAAAAAACGTATTTTTTCATTTTTCTCGATTTTTTTTATTGAACCCGCTACACTTAACATTTAACGTTATATATGTGACAAATTTCTCTTTTTGTTTTTTCCTATTTTTCTTGTATTGATTTTTTAACGATATATGAGTGATAAAAATTTCCTAACATACAACATTATATGTGTGGCAAAAAATTTCAAACATGCAACATTTCTTTTTGGTTTTTCTTGTTTTTAGTCTTTAACGTTATATGCTGATCCATACAAAATATATAACATTATATTTGAGCTTCTGCAATTCTGAATCTCACAAAAAAATAGAACAGAACATATAACATTATATGTGAGTTTCTGTAGTTCTAAATCTCACAAAAAAATAGAATATATAACATTATATTTGAGCTTCTGTAGCTTTAAGTCTCATAAAACATCACATAAAATTATATGTTCTCAAAACAACATCATATCTTTCCAACAATATTATATATCTCAAAAAATAACATTATATGTTCACATATCATGCCACCATTATCCTTGTTTCCAGTCGCGCCTTAAATCCCAAGTTGAATGTTGATGAGGCCACGGGGGGGTCGAGCTTCATTTTTTCACTATTTCTTCATCAAAACCTTCATCGGATCCTTCAAAATTTTGATTTTCTGTCTCCGAATAGCATTTCCATAACCTCTATATCTACATATATACATATTCAAAACAACATAAACAATATTAATATATCTCAAAAACGAGATATAATATTACTATATGTCTAACTCTAGGAAAAACACATATTACACATGACAGAAGTTCACATATAACGTTATATAATCCGTTGTCCATCACTTATTGAATTGGTCCGCGCAGCGGCCTCTTCGACTTGCTTCTGATAATATATGGATATATCCATATGTGCTTTTGAGAGGCCGCTGCGCGAACCTATTCAATATGAGAACATAAAACATTATTAGTTCGTCTTTTTTTTTTTTTAGTTTTTTTTTTGATAAGCAACAAGATTTTATTAGTTTTACAGGACAATATCTCATATACAACGTTATATGTTCTCTATACAAATTGAAATATTTTTTTATATCAATACAAGCTCATATATATGTATATATGGTCACAAATATTCTCATATAACCATATATAATCATATATGAATATATCCATATGTGTTTTTGAGAGGCCGCTGCGCGGACCAATTCAATAAGAGAATATATAACGCTATTAGTTCCTTTGTTTTGGAGTTTTGCAGGACAAAATTAGGTACCAAATGCAAATTATCACATATAACATATAACGTTATTAGTCGGAGAGGCCGCTGCGCGGACCAAATTAATAAGCGATTGATGAAAAGCACAAATATAACCTTATATATTTATTCAAAAAATTTCAGATCTCTAACCCTAGGAAAAGCACACATATAACCTTATGTATTTATTCAAAAATCTCCAAATCTGATGATAACCGGATACGGGACAAACAAAAGACCGGATCAACCTTCTTAATATAATATTATATTTTTTGTTTTTACTACTCCAGATTTCTCTCCAATAAAACAAATAAAAGACCGGATCAACCTTCTTAATACGATAGACAAACCAATTTTAAAGCACGTTTATGAAAAAGCGGAATAACGTTATATAATTGACTGAAACTACAAATTCCACACACATAACAAGTCGAAAATCCAAATTCGTTCAAGATTAGTGTAAGATATAGACTATAACCTTTAAATATCAAAAAGATCTTTGATGTTGAAGCAGGAAGTTGCATTAACCTTGATTGATTTGCAGAAGACTTATTGGTGACTTTGAGAAGGAATCTTGCTAAATACCACCACTAGAACAACACCACTAATCAAAGGGGGAAGAAGACAGCAAACTACATAAAAGAGTTCATAGATCTACACCTGTATAAGTCAAACACAAACTCATTTCGTTTGAAAGAGGAAGAACACAAAATTGCATCTAAAAGGCCACTGATAGATTCCGACGAAGAGCTCCAATCTGGTGCACGTGAGCCCAGCGACGTCCGACGGCCACCAATCGCCGGCGAGGGTTCTCTACACTTACGATAGCGCCGCCGATGGGTTCGAGGATGTAGGTGCCGGACTTCAGGAGCGGGTTGGGCGGGATGCCGCTGATGAGTTGTTCGGGGTGGAACAGCTGGCGGTAGGTGCTGGTCCTGACCTCGTTGATGACGGTGGGCTCTAGATCAACGAAGACGATGCGGGGTACGTGCTTCCCGGTGCCGGTCTCGCTGAAGAAGATGTTGAACGCGTCGTCGCCGCCGCCCACCGTCTTGTCGCTCGGCATTTGCCCATCGGGCTGCGTAAAAACAACCAAAAACAAAAAAAAAAACTTAAATCGGTTAAATCGAAACGAAATGGCGTCAAAGACCACGGAAAGTTCGACGGAGTTGAGTTTTTTTTTACCTGAATGCCGTGTTCGAGACAGTAGAGATCCCAACAGGCGTTTCCAACTTGGATCCCGACCTGTCCGATATGGATCGAAATACACTCTCTCATTTTCGCTAGACGGTTGTTGCTGGTGGAGGGGAGAGAGAGAGAGAGACGCATACAAAGACGTCTGGAGTGGTAGATTAGGGTTGCGGAGATGCAACAACTTATATAAGAGGGCATTTTTGTTTTAGTTTAGTTTCTTTTTTAAAAGAAATGGACTAAAGACCTTACTAAATCTAATTAGTGGACTAGAGGGGTTATGAACTTTAGAAGTGGACTAAAGGGGTTACAAACATGTTATAATGGACCCTAGACTAATTTTTTTAAGTAAAAAATTAGGAGTACTTAAGATCCAAACTCGTTTTTTTTTTTTTTGAATAAGTCAAAAATAAGTCAAAAATCCCAATTTCAAGATTCTCCCACGCGTGCTATTTTGAAATGATATTCCCATCCCAATTAACATCCGTCTGATCAATCATTCTAGGATTACCAACACTTACACAAAAAACACTCACATGCATTGTGGGTCTGCACATACTATGCACCTCCATTATAGTGGGGGGCCCACGGGCAAGGGTCCTGTCCAGTGCCCTACCAACCAGCTCGGTCCAATTTAGACCATTTGTGGGCCCTTCTCGGCTCACAACAATGATCGAAATTGTTCACTTTTTGTAACTCATCGAGAACATTGATCACGCCAAAAATGAAGATGATCAGACATCGTTGATATGATATTGAAATGCATTTATCTTCAGATAATTGTATCAAGGGAAAAATTCAAAAAAACCTCTGAACTTTGAACTCAATGTCAAATAGGCACCTGAACTTAAATAAACTTCAATTGAACACCTGAACTTTCACTCCGTTATCAATTTACCCCCTGCCGTCTCAATCCGTGACTTGTCGTTAACGGCACAGTTAAAAAAAAAAAAAACTTACCACCAGTTTGCAATCCTATGAAGCAGAAACGTGATTATGAGAGCCTTAGAGACAAAATTTGATTATGTCTCTTTAGAATAATATGATCAGAATAATAAGATCTTCACACTCATTCAAACGGATTAAAAATTGGAGCACTTAATTTTTTAACCATATTTTTTAATATATAAATGGTCTCAAAAAATTAAGTGCTCAAATTTTCACTCCGTTCGAATCGGTGCAAAGATCTTTTTATTCTTATCATATTATTCTAAAGGGTCGTAATTCATTTTTATCTCCAAGGCTCTCATATTAAGTATGTGTTCTTTATTTAGGACCCTATGGAGCAGAAATGTGATTATGAGCACTTAATTTTCTGAGCACTTAATTTTTTATGAGCACTTAAATATCTTTGTACTGATTCAAAACGGAGTGAAAATTTGAGCACTTAATTTTTTATGACCGTTTATATATTAAAAAATATTAATAAAAAATTAAGTTCTTAAATTTTTAATCCTTTTGAACGGGTGTGAAGATCTTATTATTCTGATCATATTATTATAAAGAGACATAATCAAATTTTGTCTCTAAGGCTCTCATAATCACGTTTCTGCTCCATAGGATTGCAAACTGGTGGTATGAATTTTTTATTTAACCAAAACGTTGCCATTTTGGTGTGTGGGTAGGGGCTGATGTGCCTTTGGGGCAGCAGAGCCCCCGGGTCCGGATAATAAGTGGAGAGAGATAGAGAGAGAAATGTTGGAAGTAGGGAGAATTTTTTTAAAAATTCTTTTTGAAAATTTGAGCACTTAATTTTTTTTGAGACTGTTTATATATTAAAAAAATATGGTTAAAAAATTAAGTGCTCCAATTTTTAATCCGTTTGAACGGGTGTGAAGATCTTATTATTCTGATCATATTATTATAAAGAGACATAATCAAATTTTGTCTCTAAGGCTCTCATAATCACGTTTCTGCTTCATAGGATTGCAAACTGGTGGTAAGTGGGGACCTGGGGAGGGTTGGGAGCTTCTCTCTCTAGCCTAGAGAGAGAAAGCTCCCTCCGGCCAAGCAGCCAGGCCTCCTCCGGCCAATCACGTTCTGGCCTGTCCATCTTCGGTCATCCCAAGGGCAAGGGAGCCCCTCTCTCGACAGGGGCTCTCCTCCACCGCCCATACCGTCACCAACCGGCTACCCACGGGCCCGGCCTTCCACCACCAGATCTGGTCCGGCAACAGCTCCGGTGGCTGCCGCCTTTAACAGCAGCAGCGGCCACAACCCACCTCAAACCGGCCACCTCTGGTCCGGACTCCTAAGGCCAGTCACTCCGGCCATAGATCGACTTTCAACTTGTCTTCAACATATCAGTCGGAATCCTCGGGTCATAACAGATCCGCCGCCGCCGCTGGTCTTCAAACATCTAACCGGAGCGGGCAGCAGCTCGTCTTCCGCCGGCCGCCGCTAGACTTCCGCCGCTGGTCTTCCGCCGGCCGCCGCCTATCAACCCCAATCGGAGCCCACGGGTTCACTACCCTCGGCTCCCTCAGATCTATCTCGTAGCCACGGCTACCCAAAGCGGGCCAGGCCATCAACTGGCCCAGCCACCGTGGGCTAGGCCACTAGACATCAGCCGCCGTGCAAACGTGGGCCAGTCTGGGGCCAGGCCTTCAACAGAGGCCAGCCTGCTGGTAGCAGCCAACCCGTTGGGGCAGGCCGTCGGGCGCAGCCTGCCTTCAGCCCGTCGGGCACAGCAGGCCTGGGCCAAGCAGCAGGCAGCAGCAAGGCAGCACCATGGTCGGAGGTAGGTGCAGCCCGGAGTCAGTCCGGCCGTCACAGATCATGGCCCGGCACGGCGGCTTGGCTGAAAATCATCGCAGCCAGTGTGCTCATCGTTATTCAATGTGCAATTTGCAATTATCTTCTACTGTGCACTGGCTGTTATTGTTATCGTTTATGTTTTCAGTTGTATGAGTTGCGAGGACTTCGAGGGCCTCGGATTGTACCCTATACCGACAGGTTGTGTCGGGTATTTACTGCTTTTGCCACGCCCGTGTCTAGGTTCCCTGTTGTACGTTCCATTCCTTGGGATAGATTGTTCGACGGGGGCATGAACACGGGCAACCCATGTAGCCACTTGGCGCTCTTTATATTTTTGCTTTGTCTTACCTGGGGTATGCCCCTTGTAGGCTGTACATTCGGTTAACCTCTTTTAGTTTCAAGCTAACCGCCCTAGGGCTTTACCCAAAAAAAAACTGGTGGTAAGTTTTTTTTTTTTAACTGTGCCGTTAACGACAAGTCACGGATTGAGACGGCAGGGGGTAAATTGATAACGGAGTGAAAGTTCAGGTGTTCAATTGAAGTTTATTTAAGTTCAGGTGCCTATTTGACATTGAGTTCAAAGTTCAGGGGTTTTTTTGAATTTTTCCCTTGTATCAAATGGGTTGTAATCCAGTATTGCATAATTTTTTTCTTAAAAACTTAATGCATTTAAAAATCATATCAACGATATCCAATCAACATGAATTTTGGCAAGGTCGATTTTCTCGACGAGTTCTAAAAAATGAACAATTTCAATCAATATTGTGGATCCAAAACTGGACCGAACTAGTTGTAAGGGCACCGGACAGAACCTTGCCCGGTACCCACAATGCATGTGATTGTGATTGTGTTTGTGTTCGTGCCTGTGCAAGCATTTTTGCCGTGTGATACATCCAGCAGGACCAGCACCAGAGGCAAACTGTAAAACGAGCGAGGCAACACTGGATAACTTCTCCCATCAGTCCCTCCCACTATCCTACCAAATACCAACAACGCACCAACAGGAGAGAGAGAGAGAGAGAGAGAGAGAGATGGGGGCTTGGTTTGGTTTATCGTTTCCTACCACCACGCACTAGAGATGTGGTTTCCTTGTCTAGATTTGGCTGAGAAACCCTCCTCCACCCACTCCCCATTACCCACCAACCCTTTTCGATCTCCCTTAAAAATTACTCCGTAGTTATAAATAGATATACGTTTCCATATACAATAGTGGACATTATATATACCTGTTATCTGTATTCTGCTCCGAGATGCTCATTTAGCCTCTCTGTGTTTGCTCGTCTTCTCGAAAAACAAGAAGTAGAAGAATTGCGGCATAGTAGTAATCTCTCTCTCTCTCTATGACTGCATTTTTTCAGACGGGTTTTTCGTCAAACATCTGTTGTTCAATGCTCAATTTCATGTTTTTAGTCCTGTAGTGTTGGGTGATGTTACGAGATTGTGATTGATGTCTGATAATCTCTTCTGTATGTGACTTCTGTTTCGCTGTGCTAGGGTAATTGTCTCGCTTCACTGCGATCTAGTTTTCTGTTTGCTTTGTAAGGATATTTCACTCGGTTTCTTGATTATGCCCAATTACATTTTGTTTTTGCTTGTTTCTGCCCGATTCTTTTTTAGCCAGTTTTCGGAGAGATTTGCAATACCATCTACTCTGCTCTTGATAGCTTTTCATGTCAATTTGTAGCGACCGTTTGTTTTCCTTGTAAGAGATTGAATTAGTCATCCGTGGGATCCTTTCATCCCATATTTGATTGCACAATTTGACAATGAGACGTGTGATTGGACAATAGTAGAATATTCCGTGAAGGTGGAAACTCGATAGGAAAAATTATCGACAAAAATGCCCAGATTACAATAACGGCAGCCCAATCATGTTCCCAGCAACCAAATGTGTCCCTAATGTTGTGCCAATACTATGCTTTTTCCCGCAAACTCAATGTGAATCAATAAATTGGTTGCGGGTAATGTCTTGAAATTTTTGAGGTGTATAAAATGGGCCACAAATGAGATTGTAGGCTAGTAGTATTTGTATTGTCTATGTTGGTGGTTGTGTTAATTGCTCTGTACTGCATCAGAAACACTAGCCTCGTACACCAAAGTGTAATGTAAATCCTAGTCGACTTACCTGTATTTTAAACTATGATGTCTAAAGCCCTGATGGGTTTTTCAATTCTTTTGTGTGCTCATTGTCCAACACATTGTGATTTCTCTTTTTCCTTTTGCCCCCCCACCCTTTATCATGACACTCACATAGGAACTCCTAAATCTTAAAGACAACTATTTGCATAGTTTGTGCCATCAATTTGTGGATCATCATCGGACATGATTTTAGGTTTAACAGTATGGTAATGTGATCATTTGCTTGTTTGCATGGATGTATTTGGGCATGATCCTGATTTTTAATGACTTTTAATCAGATATATATACAATTAAGATGAGAGGAGGGAATTTGTGGCAACTTGGGCAATCAATCACTCGCCGACTTGCTCAAGCTGATAAGAAGGCCATAACTCGACGATCCTTTGCCTCAGAAGCTGAACTGAAGAAGACAGCCTTGTATGATTTCCATGTCGCTCATGGTGGCAAGATGGTCCCTTTTGCTGGGTGGGGCATGCCCATTCAATACAAAGACTCAATCATGGACTCAACTTTGAACTGTAGGGAAAATGGTGGATTATTTGACGTCTCTCATATGTGTGGGCTGAGCCTCAAGGGAAAGGACTGCATCCCGTTTCTTGAAAAGCTGGTTGTCGCCGATGTTGCTGGGCTTACCCCTTTAACTGGGTCCCTCACTGTCTTCACGAATGAGAAGGGCGGGGCAATTGATGATTCAGTGATCACCAAGGTCACGGACGATCACATATACCTAGTGGTGAATGCAGGGTGCAGAGATAAGGATCTTGCGCACATTGAGGAGCATATGAAGGCATTCAAGGCCAAAGGTGGAGATGTCAGTTGGCACATTCATGATGAAAGATCTCTACTGGCTCTTCAGGTTAGTTTTTCCTGGCTTAGACGTTATGGAAATTAATGGCTTCATTGTCTTTCCTTTGCATTTGAAGTTACCATATATAGCTAAGAATTGGGTCAATGCCAGTAATGTGCCAGATTTTCATGTGTAACTATGCTGTAAACTTCAATTGTTAAAGAAGCTTGCTTGGTAAATCTCCAACTACGCATGGTCTGTCCAGTTGACAAATGTGATTCGTCTTTCATTTCAAAGAGTCCATGTACAATAGCTTCTACCGTCAGAGGCATTCTTGAAGAAATATCATGGTACAAAATGTGTTTCTTTTAGTTAAATCTGATTTAAGGACTACCTCTTGTTTTCTTTTCTACTCCATTTTTCCTTTGGCTATTATCGTTAGTCTTAAGTTGTAACATCAATACACACGATTGAGAATCTGAGTTCAGCCAAAATTTATTGACACTGTACGAGTGTATGTCCAATAAACTCTCATCTCACTTTCAATGCTTCAGTAGTGGAAACGGCCTGTAAACAGGTTTATCAATAGGCTTCTTTATCCAACAAAAAAAATATATTACTGACATTAACATGGAGTTTTCTGGATGCCTCTGGTGCAGGGTCCTCTTGCAGCACCAGTTCTTCAACACCTGACGAAGGAGGATTTGAGCAAGATATACTTTGGAGAGTTCCGAATGTTGGACATTAATGGGGCCCACTGCTTCCTTACTAGGACAGGGTATGTTGCTTACATGCTTTCTCTTGTGGATGTTTTAACTTGGTTTTTAACCAATGAATTGTATGCATTATCAACTCGATTACTGGCAGAGGCTGTGACTTTTGGAGCTCGTCTGTCGTCCCATGACTTAGAAAACAATGGTAGCATTGGAGTTGGATGGAGTTTCATTCCTAAAACATAATTTTAAATCACGAAAGTAGTTAAAGAACTCAGAGAAAAGGCTGTACCTATGAACAATGCTGAAAGAGGTAGTAGGCATGCTGCCTTGGAGCATGCGAGTGGACATTTTAAAGCATACATGTTTTACAACAGAAAGTAATAGAAGTGAAGTCCAATTTTGTGTGCCAGGTCTGTGTTAATTTAGAGAAATAATGAGTCTGTATGTCGAAATGTAAAAGGATAAGAAAGAGTACAAAAACTATGGATGAGTCTCCCCTCTTCACTAGTCTCTAGCCAAATATAACCTGTACTAACACACACATAAAAATCCCCCACGTGGCAACACATCAAATTGAGTATCAAATCAATTCGCTACAAACTAACTACTCTTAAAAATCTTACACTGTCATGCTACTACTAAGACTTCATCTAGAGCTGCAGCACAGCCTTATTTTTTACTGTGAGGTGCTGGTTTTGTTCCACTAAATCAGATGGTTTTATATATCTTCTTGAAATTGTAAGGTGGCTGATATGACAATGTTGTTTAGCCAGATTGAAGTCCCGGTATGACCGTATAAGTCGCGTGCCCCTGACAAGTTCAATTTTTTATCACTCCTTTTTTTACAATACCTTTTTCAGGTGTTTCTGAACCAAAATGAACAATATAGAACGTGCAGCTTAGAAACACCTCCAAAGTTTCTTAGTTTCAGAATATCTTTCATCTTGTAGTTCATTGTAGATTTTTTGGATCTTGATTTCTTAGCTTTCTCTTGACATGGAACTCTCAGGTACACTGGTGAAGATGGTTTCGAAATCTCAGTTCCATCCGAGAATGCATTAGATCTTGCCAAAGCAATCTTAGAGAAATCCGAAGGAAAAGTAAGGCTAACTGGGCTAGGTGCTAGAGACAGCCTCAGGCTCGAAGCTGGACTCTGTTTGTATGGTAACGACATGGAACAACACATAACCCCTGTGGAAGCAGGACTCACGTGGGCCATAGGAAAGAGAAGAAGAGCCGAAGGCGGATTTCTAGGCGCCGAAGTAATCCTCAAACAAATCGAAACTGGCCCGTCGATCAGGCGTGTCGGTTTTTTCTCCTCAGGTCCACCTGCCAGAAGCCACAGCGAGATTCAAGATGAGAAAGGGACTACCCTCGGTGAAGTCACCAGTGGAGGATTCAGCCCCTGCCTTAAAAAGAACATAGCTATGGGGTATGTGAAGTCTGGGTCCCACAAAGCGGGTACAAAAGTTAAGATTGTGGTTCGTGGGAAGTTGTATGACGGAAATGTCACGAAAATGCCTTTTGTACCCACTAAATACTACAAGCCGTCTTGATTTTGTTGTTCGGTGCTTGCCTCAATAGATTTCCCAGTTGGTTCCTCGGCTTGAATTGTCGCTATGAAACCTGAAAGCGGCTCCAAGGCTAATCTTTTTCTTCTATTGTTATACAATGATTTTCTTATCTAAATTTGAAGTGCATGTGTTGTGTTTCACATGTTTCTGGGTGTCATCAATGTGGATGCTACCTTACGTTTCGCGTATGAAGAAATAGAAATCAATCCTGCTTATTTTCAGTCTAGAGTTGCATTTTAGCACCGTTGTACGTTTTTCTCGTTTATTCCCTCACTGTCCAAAGATTGGTTCCATCCCAGACCGTACAGCTGGTGAATACGCTGCTAGTTATCCTGAACTTCAGGTTTTTCTGATGTTGATTTAGCTTGATATGCTCTGTTTCTTGTCAATTGTAGATAGTATTGTTTGGAAGAACTGAAGATTCGGTATCTACCGATAGATCTCAAATAGGACAACATCCTTTATACTCCTACAAGAAATTGATGCTGGAAACTCATAAACTGGATCATGGTTGATTCGTGTCATTTTTTCCAGTTTTCTGGAACCATGATCACCTGTTTTAGCTTTATGAGTTTTCTGGAACCATGATCACCTGTTTTAGCTTTATGAATTTCTTAACGTAAGTCAAATTACATTTCATTGTTTTTTACTGTGTATGATTTCAAGCCCATGTTCATTTTTTGGTTATCATGTTCTTTGCCTTTCAAATTTCCCACTTTAGACCCTTTTTTTTTGTTTGGTTTGCAGTAGAGTGCACAAATAACCATGATACAATGTTCGACACGGGTGAGTTCATGTTTGTTCGTTAAAAGCTCATCCAAGATTAATTTGTTACATAAACAAACTAATGTTGAATATTTTCTTAAACTGGTTGAGTTTTCAAATCAAAGCTTAAATAAGCTACTGTTTCGCTTGTTGAGCTAATATTGAAAGAATTCAAGCTACTCGAAATCACAATTGGTGATTGGCCTGAATTAAGCTCATTTGAAATCGATTTGCGTCTTAACAAGCAAACTTGAACATACATTTGAAGCTCGTTAAGTTATCAAGCAATCTTGAACTATCCACTGTTAGGCTCGTCCGGCCCGTTTATCAGCTCCAAACTGGACAATTAATATTTAACTTATGTTTCACTTTCATAATAGGATAATTAACAGGGTCATATGATTGCAAAATATTTTAGTATTTGTTTCAGTGATGCCGGACACTCCGTTGAATGTCAATAGATTGACTTGGCCCATGGGTGACCTATTCTAGTAGTATTTTCCAACTCTGTTTCAATGGTTCTTGTACATGGTTATGGTCTAAGCCTAAGAATTCGACGCAGTAAAACTTAACACCACAAACAAAACCCATCTATTCTTGCACGTCTACTTCTTGTATCTTTTGCAACAATTGCAGGGGATAGTGAGTGGCGGAGCCAAGATTTTGATCCGAGGGGGCCGGCTTAATACATATATTTATTATATCATAAAGTTTTTGTTTTTGAATATATTACATTTGTACACTGAAATGATTCCAGTCTAATGCAGTTAAAAGTATACCAATTATTTTGTTTTTTTAGGTTACTTCAACAGTTACGTGCTTATTTTCTATTTTTGAAAGAAATTGAGAAATAAAAATATAAAATAACTGGATTTTTTTTCAAATCAAATTAAATTATTAAATTTATAAGTAGCTATACACAAATAATTATTTATAATATTTAAACTCAGGTATATACAAAATAAAAATTTTAAAATTCGAGAGCTGAGGGATTGGAGCCGGCCCCAACATAGCTCCGTTCTAGGATACTTTATGCAGAAATTTTTTCTTCACCATACGATTGTTGATTTTTGAAAAGAAAAGTTTTATTAACCTTAGTTTTCCCTTTAGAACACACACAAACCACCACTTTCCCACTGCAAACCTGCAAAGAATTCACAGAGGTCATTAATGGTTTCGGCTTTTCTTTCCATTTACCCCGTCCCTTACGAAACTCCTCCTGACAGCTCTCTCTCTCTCTCTCTCTCTCTCTCTCTCTCTCTCTCTCTCTCTCTCGTAGGTTCAGAGAGTTAAAAGAGAACAGGAAAAATTCCCTTGTCGCAGTTTTTGTTTCACCTCCATTTTATGTATTAGAGGCACATTTTGTTACTGTATTAATTAGTTAGACCGGAGGCCGAGTACACGCAATGCGTGTGTAAGTCATATTTTGACAAAATTTCTTCATGTTTACTATTCGATCAAATTTTAACAAAATCTGACTTGTGCACGCATCACGTGTGCCCGGCCTGGCCTCTAGTTATTACAGTATTATGCAGTAAAAGTTGTACCAATGGGAACATGACCATTGATTTGCGAACATCCAATTTGCCCATGTCAACTTGGATTACCAAGCACGCGTGTACTTGAATAGTACTAATTTAGAACAAGTTGACGACGGAGTTTCAACACATAATGCATGGTAAGGGATGAAGACTTAAGCCAAGAATAAAAGGGGTTAAGAAAAAATTGTTGACGCCATTTCGAAAAAAAAAATTTGAATATAACAAAATGTTTGGATCGCTATTGACTTAGCGAACGCAAATGAGGACAACCAATTAAGAATATTAGTACAACATTTGATCTTTATTCTTTTTGGGTGTTTTGATCGCTAATGCACATTTTAAATAATACTAGTCATCTCAAGTTAATGATCTAACAAATTTTCAGTGATCAGATTATTTCTTTTTTGTTATTTTTGTTGATGGTGAAACTCGAGTTGCTAATTAAATCTCTTACTTATTGCTATGTTCCTACTATACTCGACCATCCAAGGCATGCAAATGATGTTAAAGAACAAATTATTTCCGTTGAATTAGAAACATCAGAATAAAGAGCGATTTATTTTTAATTGGTTACATGCAGCACCATAGCATAACAACATGCATGAGAAATAGGAATTAATACTCATTTTTTTCTTTGACAAATTGAAGATTCGACCGTCCATAGATAACGAAAGTACTGTTACATGAAAAACTATATATATATATTTGTCATAACTAGTACTCAGTTTATTAGAGTAATTAATTTATCCCTTCAAGAATCAATGAAAAAATTATGTTCGGAAATTGTTTAAATTCATGAGTTGTATCTGTATATATATGTCGGCCAAAAATAAAATATCACACCTTCAAACTAATCCAATACACATGCAATTTTTTCAAATGCTAATGATGATCTTAAATGTCATGCATCAACACAAATTAACCTCTCAGCCAAGTCTGGCTTCCAATAACCAATGGGAAAAGGGTGATAAAAGCATTAAACCTTTTTGCGGTCGCTCGTGCTCCAAACTTAAGATTTGATCTCATTAAAATATTCATCCGAACGCATTCATTGCCTGCCTCGGACATCTGAGTTATCGTTAGAAATATATTTAGGATTATTATTAGAAGGATTGAACCAGAAAAAACCTCACTAGTTATCAATTAATTGAGTATTACTGCTCACTCTGCATCTTGAACTTATAAAAAGTGCACGGACAAGCATACAAATTTCCATGTGCTCGATCACCTATATTTTCTTTATTCGACAAAGCTAAACCCCAAAAAAGTATTACTACTATTTAATATTTATGACCTTGCATGAGGTCTCGTTTAATTTTACATTAAATAACCAACAGTGCTGCATAAAAAAAGTTGATGATTTTGCGCCCTTCTGCGTGCGTGTTGTCTGGATGAGATTCTCTGTTTCTCCCTCTTCCCTTCACACAATAGACTGAAGCGTGCTAGCTGCATGTTTACAACCGGATGTCTGGGCCAGTTTGCCCTCACCTCGTCTAAATTTGAGAATCTGAAGTTGACAATCGGACAAACTTTCTAGTGTCACCAAGGTACTACCGGATGTCTGGGCCAATTTGTGCACAACTCGACTAAATTCAGAAATTTCAAGTTGACAATTAGATAAACCTTCTAGTTCCACCAAGGTACTATCGGATGTCTGGGTCAGTTTACGCACATCTCAATTAAATTTGAAAATTTGAAGTTGATAATCGAGCAAACCTTCCGGTGCCCCCTAGGTACTTGTGAGATACTCTTCCATTCTCACACAATACAGGAGTATATATATAGACTGAAGTGTGCTGTTGGCCGGGGCAGTGGGTCAATTACGTAACCCTACTGAAACGATCTACGCGGTATATTTTGGAGTGTATTTTCCGAAAATCAGCATTGACGGAAAATTAAGTTTGATTTAGAAGATAGTAACCATAAAAACTAAACACAACTGACAACTCATTATGCATAAGAGTTTCTCCAAGGGCTTTTTGGGTTTTTTGAGCTTTTTCTTGTTTTGTCCTTATTTGAATTTTTTTCACATTTGTTAGTTTTGCGCCTCACTTTGTTGGTTTTCCGATTCGTTTTGTCAAGATGAATCGGAAAACTAAAATTTTTGACTTTTACCCAAATATTTTTTGAAATATCTAAGATATAAAGCCGACTTTTTGGACTTTTTGAGCTTTTTAGGCTTTATCTTTGATATTTCCAAAAATATTTGGATAAAAATCATAATTGTTTACTTTTTCGATTCGTCTTGATGAGACAAATCGGAAAACCAAAAAAATAAGGTGCAAAATTAAGAAACGCGATAAAAATTTGAATAAGGACAAAACGCCAGCTTTCCAATAAAGCAAAGTGAAACAGGGTCCTAGATCTTCTATTTTAAACACCACCTTAACCGCAGCATAAAGGTGCATAAGCCTTAGTTAACCAGTTCTCTTCAAGGGCACTGGGTCTACTTTTTTCCGTAACTCAGGTGGCCGGGCCAATTTTTATGCATTTTAACTCGCCGATTTGACTCCCACAGGATTAACGATGGAGATAAAGGGGACGTAGGGGGTTCCATAGATGCTTGATGAGATTGTGTGTAAGGTGCGAAATTAGTTGTGCCTTGTTTTGTTCGGGTGAGATGAAGGATGGATTATAAAGAGTGAAAATTTATTTTTAACAATTGGATGAAGAGATAAATAATTCTGAAGGTACGATCGATTTAACTAATACCACCCTCTCAGTTGCTAGCTGTTGAATGAGGCATCAAGTGGACACACATATAGGCTCCCTTTGTTTCGATGTAACAGAAAATATTTTTCAAAATTTTATTTTCTAGTATTTGATTGGCACATGAAAAAATATTTCCAGAAATCAACAAAACACTGTAGAGAGATGGAGGCTTAAACGGTGGAGAGATCTAAGAATATTGGAATTGAACGTAGGTCATGACCGACAATTGAGAAAACTGAGCAGTGAGAATTGTAGTGGAAAGCAGCAGGTTCATTTCGGAAAATAATTTACGGAAAATTTAAGGGTAAATTATTTTCATCCAATTAATAGATAACATTTTACATGTAAAATATTTTTCTAATTTTTTACAAAACCAAACACCAAAAAATAGGTAAAATATTTAACCGAAAAATATTTTACGCCCAAACAGCCATAATCCCCTCTCTAATCCAGTAGTCTCATCATTAACTTTCATTTTTTGTGGGTTGAATTAAAAAGCTTTTCCGAGTTTTAATTATTGGCCGTTTCAAAGTTTTTACTAGTATCCTGTTTTGTTATTTCTCTTGGAACTTGGAAAGTCAATCAAGGGTGCTCAAGGGGTAGGATGACATGGCCAACTCCTAAGACTCTGAAACGGTCTAAATATCTGAGCCGTTCAAACCGTTGAACAGTAAATAAGTTCTTTTATCAACTCCCCAATCTCTCTCTCTCTCTCTCTCTATATAAACCATATGAACTCCTCTCTCTCTCTCTCTCTCTCTCTCCATTCCACTTCGATCACTACGTTCTTCGAAACCTCAACTCAAAGCGTACCCAAAATAGATTTCACAGCCTCTTCTATTTAACTTAAATTCAAGACAGTACATACATTCCTGCTAAGAACTTACATAGCCTGAAGAAACCCACGAAAATGCCTAGCATTCTAGCTTCAAATGCGATTCCTTCACCAATATTTATTTCCTCATCTTCTTCGCGTTGCCGCAGAAAGATGACCGTTAGAGCTACTATCAATATGCCGAGGTTCCAAAATGGTAGCCCTTCTCTTCCCAAGCTGATAACCAGAGGTTTGGAATTGAGAAGTGTTTACGAAAATGCAAAAACCACCACCCCACTCGAAAAACTTTCTCCCGCTCCTATTAATTCTTCCGATCCCATGGCGATAGCGAAGCTTTACGAGATCATGGAGGCGGTTGCCAATAGAGTGGAGATGCATAGGAATATTGGAGAGCAGCGAAACAACTGGAACACTCTACTTTTAACATCTATTAACGCAATTACTCTTACAGCTTCGGTGATGACCGGAATCGCAGCTATGGGAGCGGGTGGGGCTCCTCTTGTTGCTTTTAAGCTTTCTTCTACTTTGTTGTATTTGGCGGCTACGGGAATGTTGTTGGTCATCAACAAGATCCAACCGTCTCAGCTCGCTGAAGAGCAGAGAAATGCTGTGAGATTGTTCAAGAAACTTTACGAAGAGATTCATACGACCATTCGTATCGGTTCTCCCACTTCGAACGATGGGGAGGAGGCAATGGAAAAGGTTTTGGCCCTTGATAGGGCATACCCACTTGCCTTACTCGGCGTTATGCTTGAGAAATTTCCAAAAACCGTGGAGCCTGCTGTCTGGTGGGCCCCACTAGGGAATCGGAAGGCAAAAGAGCTCCGCGGGAGAAACAATGGGAACGGTTGGAATGGCGAGCTAGAGGGAGAAATGAGAGAGATAGTTACGGTTTTGAACAGGAAAGATAAGGAAGATTACTTGAGGTTGGGGAAAAAAGCCTTGAAACTGAACAAAATCTTAGCCATTTCTGGCCCTTTGCTGACCGGACTTGCTGCTTTCGGCTCTGCTTTCGTGGGCCACGGGTCGTGGGCTGTGGTTCTTGGCGTCGTTGCCGGGGCTTTGTCGACCGTCGTGAACACGATAGAGCATGGTTGGCAAGTTGGGATGGTGTTTGAGATGTACCGGAGCAATGCCGGTTTCTTTAAGCTCATGCAAGAGTCCATAGAATCAAATTTGAAGGAGAGTGAAGTGGAGAGGAGAGAGAATGGGGAGTTGTTTGAAATGAAAGTGGCTTTGCAGCTGGGAAGGAGCCTATCTGAGCTTAGGGATCTAGCAACTTCTTCTGCAATGAAAGGGGAAGCTAACCATGAGTTTGCAAGCAAACTTTTTTAATTTGTTCGGTGCTCCCAGACTACTGAAAAGTTCAAATGTGGAAAGATGTATGTATGATACTAACTTTAGGCAGTTGTAAGTGTTCATATAATTTCTACTGATGATTCGATCCATGTATTTATTTTGTCTTCGATAACGAGGATATTGTATCCTAATTAGTCCATATGTTAAATGTGGACATAATCTTTTGTGGAGCAATTGATTTTGTTGTAGAACTGAAAAATGAGCTGAGCAATTGAATGTTCACGTTTGATTCGAAAACTTAACAAGCTTTGGTATGTTCCAACATGACTTGTTTATGGAACAAGTTGATCTTGAGAAGTTTGAATTATTTTAACACCATAAGCCGAACGAGGAGTAGCAGTTTGATGTGAAAATTTTAACAAACTTCCAAAAATATCCAAGCTTGATTTGTTAATGTAACAAACAAGCCGATCTCGAATGAGCTCGAGATCGAATAACTTGGCTTTGATTTGGATGGTATCACGTTATTATATACTCCCTCCGTCCCTTTTTAAATGTCTTGCTTCGTAACTCCAACTTATTAAAAAGACATCATTATTATACGTTTCACATCAACTTTTTCCTCCACTTTTCCTACTTACCCACCATCATTACACTTTTACTCACTAACTTTTCAAAATGGAATCTACTTTTAGGGACAAAATAGACAATTCACCAACTTTTACCCATTAACTTTACAAAATGGACACTTATTAAGGGACAGTCCAAAATGGAATACTGGACTGTAATAAAGGGACGGAGGGAGTACTATAATTATGCTACAGTTTGATATCAAAAGAAATAATAATAATAAGGTAATGTTTGGTCTCAAATATCACAGTAAAACCAATGCATAGAGTAGTTTAGATTGTATGGGTGTGGTTAAGGCTGTAGTCATGGTAGAACCAAGTCAATGGAGATTAACGGAGTACGTTTTAAGAACCACAAAAGAGTTTTTTTTTTTTCTAAACAAAAAGAATTTATTATTCTTTATAAATGATTACAAAGATTAAAAGGATCAAGACACACTGACACTAAGCCACTCAAGACCTAAAATAAGGCAAGAACATCGAAAAAACCACATAAACCAACATAAAACATCAAAAAACTTAAGCGAACCTCAGACTCTACATACAAAAGAGTTCCTACCAGTAAATTAACTATCCACATCTCTGTTAAAGTGTAGAGGTTTTTTTTGTTATTATTATAACATTCAAGAAGTGTTAGTTGTTAGTTGGTTACCTAGTTAGGTAAATTATCTATGAAAAAAAAGGATTAGGCAAGTTATCTTTCACCTTCAAATATGTAGATATACAGTTGTCCGGAATGGTTGTTGAAAAATGTATTTTTAATAAAAGTGATGTAAACAAATATTAAACAAAAATCCCTTCTAATATAAAGGACAGTATTTTTCCTTTTATTTACCTTGTCTATCCTTTATATATATAGTACTCCCTCCGTCCCTTTTTAAATGTCCTGCTTCGTAACTCCAACTTATTAAAAAGACATCATCATTATACCTTTCACATCAACTTTTTCCTTCACTTTCCCTACTTACCCATCATCATTACACTTTTACTCACTAACTTTTCAAAATGGAATAAACTTTTAGGGACAAAATAGACAATTCATCAACTTTTACCCACTAACTTTACAAAATGGACACTTATTAAGGGACAGCCCAAAATGGAATACTGGACTGTAATAAAGGGACGGAGGGAGTATCTTTTAAAGAAAAAATTGAAGTTGTGGGTCTCACAACTTTTCTTAGTAACTAAATATTCAGAAAATTCTACAAAAGTTGATTTTTTTAAAATCATTTTTCATCATTTGTGTACAAAAGACCTTGCCTTAGTATTATATATGGATTAGGTAGAATAGGTTTTAGAACAAGAGTACACAAAGGCTCCATTAAGCTGTGGCTAATATTACGTGGGAAATGTATTTTCATAAAAAGTAAACTAAAGGAAAAGGAAGAATTATGCAAGAAAACTTTAAAATATTCTTTTTTTCAGGATCGATTTTGCCAAAAAAAGAAAGAAGAAGAAGTACTTTCTAGCGAGAAAATTGAAGTACATTATCGAAAAAATGTACTTTCGTAATAACTTAACACTAATAAGGTTAAAGAAAAATGATTTCCACATTCTTTTCGTGTTTAGAAAATAAATAATAAAATTGTTCATTTTTGTAAGATGAGTTAGTGGTTAAACCTAATATAATATCAGAGTATTAGAGAGCAGACAATATGTCACGTGTTCGAATCTCACAACCTATCTATTAATCCAAATATGAATTTTTTTAAATAAAAACAAAATATAATTCAGAATGAATTATTTAGTCGAACAAGACGTGTAAGTCATTTTGCGATCAAACAGTATAAAGGTTGCCTTTTGTGTGGGAAGTTTTTCAGTGTCGGGTGGGCACCGGCCACGTGGTGCCGAGTACCATCTCAGCCGTCTAAACGTGTTTTGGATGGCACAGATCTGTTTGGATAATTTGTAAATGTAAAATTATCCAAACAATCACTCAAATTCAAACAGATCTGGGCTATCCAAAATATGTTTGGACGGGCAAAATACGTGCTCGGTACCATGTGGCCGGTGCCCGCTCGGCACTGAAAAATTTCTCCTTTTGGGCGTGTTTGACAACAGATTTTGTTTTGCGGGGATTGGTAATGAGGTGGGATTAGGATTGGGATTGGTAATAAGGTGGAATTATTAACGAGGAGATGAATCATTTATTCTTGTTTGTTTTGGACAAGATTAGATTGTAGGATTGTAAATAATATGTTTATTTTGGATAGAATAGAATAGGATTGTGAACAAAATTCTCTTTCCAACCTTAATCCCATGGGATAGGATTGTTAATAACACCTTCCCCTTGGGTTGGCTAATCCCATCAATTGGGGGGGATTGAGTATCCCATGGGATTCCTAATCCTACCCAACAAAATCACACCAAACATGATTTTTGAAGACAAGCTCACTTTGGTAATCCTATCCCAAGCTCTAGTCCAGCTATCAAACATGGCCTTTGTGTTGATGGTTGATCTGATCCAAGACCAATGGGCCGGCGCGAATGGCTTCGGAGATCTGACCAAGACATTGAATAATACTACTCCGTACTTAGCTTCTACTGTCCTATTGCAGACGCGTGCCCATTGGCCAACATGGGAAGGAGTCTCCTCAAATGCCGTTTTAGTAAAACGGAAATGCTAACAGATGCAATATAGCACCGGATAAAAGTATGCTGTTGATTTTGTTACTCTTTTTTTTTTGTTAACGTTACTCTCCTATAAATATATTTTTGGTAAAAAATATATTTCTCCAAAAGGGAGTGACAAAATCATTTCCGTGGAAGTACTGTTTTGCAATCAATTTACCACCAACTTTTCCTCTGACATATGGGACAAAAACAATAGCACATTTGGCACCTTTGGAAGAATTACACCTTTAACCCATTTTTTTATTTTACATTTCTTATTTACCCCAAATTTCTTCTTTCTCTGTTTATGTTTTAACGGCTCCTTCTTTAAGAGAGTATATGTACACCAATAAATAAGTAAAATATCTCATGAACATTGCATATTTTTAGCTTAGCTATCAACTTTTTCTTTCACAGCTACACCGACATTATCTATTTTACCTAACACCAATTAAAATATGTATTTTGGTCCGTTTATATATTAAAAAATTAAGCACTCCAATTTTAAAGAGTTGTGATTAATTTTTGTCTCTAGAACTCTCATACTTAAGTATCTGCGCTTTATTTGGGATCCAATAGAGTAGATAATTGATTATGAGAGTCTTAAAGACAAAAATTAATCTTGACCTTTTAGGATAAATCAATCAGAAAAATAAGATCTTTGCATCGGTTGGAACACTTAATTTTGTAACCATATTTTTTAATATATAAAAAGTCTAAAAAATTAAGTGCTCTAATTTGTAATTCATTTGAATTGGTGCAAAGATCTTATTTTTGTCACACTACAAGAAAAAGTATATTTGCTGACGAAACAACAAGATTTTCTTCACCAAAAGTGACTTTCGGTCATTCGGAGACAACTTATAGGGTGACGCACCTTTTGGTGACAATAATCTTGTTGTTTCATCACCTATTGTAAAAATTAAATTTTGTCACCATTTTTTCGTCAACAAATATACTTTTTCTTGTAGTGTCTCTAGGACTCTCATAATTAAGTATCTGCTCTATTGGATCCCAAATAAAGAGCAGATACTTAATTATGAGAGTTCTAAAGGCAAAAATTAATCACAAATTAATCACAACTCTTTAAAATTGAAGTGCTTAATTTTTTAATATATAAACAGTCTAAAAAATTAAACAGACAAAAATTATACCCCTTCCGTCCCAAAAACGTTTGTCCGGTCCGCAAATCGAGGACTAAAAAATAATGCGTTTCTTTTAAGAAAAAATTTAATTTTTTTTCATTTCATAAATTAAAAAAACTTGTCGAGATCTAGTAAATTGTTGAAAAGATTTTAATTTTTTCTTGCAAAACTTGAATTATTTTTATCTCTTCGTTTTGTGGATCAGACAAATATTTTGGGACGGAGATAGTATATTTTAATTGGTGTTAGATAAAATAGATAATGTTAATGTAGTTGTGAAAGAAAAAGTTGATAGCCAAACTAAAAATATGCAATGTTCATGAGATATTTTACCTATTTATTGTACTGTGTACATGCTCTTTTAAAGAAGAAGCTGTTAAAACATAAGAAGAGAAAGAAGAAACTCGGGGTAAATAAGAAATATAAAATAAAGAAATTGGGTTAAAAGTGTAATTCTTCGAAAGGTACCGAATGCGGTGTTGGTGTTTCTGGACCCGGGGGCTCTACTGCGCCTCATGGGCAGCAGCCCATGCCCAGTACAAAAAACGGCAACGTTTTGAGGGAAAAAAAAAAATCATTACCTTCCCTTTGCAATCATATGGAGCAGAAACGTGATTATGAGAGTCTTAGAGACAAAATTTGATTATGTCTCTTTAGAATAATATGATCAGAACAATAAGGTCTTCACACCCATTCAAACGGGTTAAAAATTGGAACACTTAATTTTTTAACCATACTTTTTAATATATAAACGGTCTAAAAAAATTAAGTGCTCAAATTTTCACTCCGTTTAAATCAGTTCAAAGATTTTGTTATTCTTATCATATTATTCTAAAGGGTCATAATTAATTTTTGTTTATATGACTCTAATAATCACATTTCTGCTCCTTGACCCTAAATAAAAAGCATATACTTAATATGAGAACCCTAGAGATAAAAATGAATTACGACCCTTTAGAATAATATTATCAGAATAACAAGATCTTTGCATTGATTTAAACGGAGTGAAAATTTGAGCACTTATTTTTTGAGACTGTTTATATATTAAAAAATACGGTTAAAAAATTATTGGTCCAATTTTTAACTCGTTTGAACGGGTGTGAAGATCTTATTGTTCTAATTATATTATTCTAAAGAGACATAATCAAATTTTATCTTTTCAGCTCTCATAATCACGTTTCTGCTCTATAGAATTGCAAATGGAAGATATCAAATTTTTTTCCCTCAAAACGGCAACGTTTTTTGTACTGGGCAGAGGCTGCTGCCCAGGTCCTGGTGTTTCTGTTCCATGTGTCAGATAAACAGTGCTATGTCAGAGAAAAGGCCAATCTTAACAGGTGCATAGAGGCACCGGCTAATACTAGCAATCAACACCTATAACTACAATGAAGGCTAGCTATTCAATAGTCATCCGGTACTCGGTATTGGGATCTCACGCCCCAAAGTTTTCAGTTTCCTCTGACACAAGTTTCAAAAGGCTACTCTACGATTGCTACTTTGTACTTTTTCAGAATTACATCTTTAGCCCATATAGTATTACTTTTTTTTATTGAAGCTTCATTATTGTAAACTTAATTATTTTTTTATTTCGTGTATTTTGTTCGTTTTTCCCAAGTCTTTATTAAATTCGAGTGATATTTTTTGAATTAATTATCCACCTTGGCGAGATAAGTTTAAAAAGTAAAAAACTATGACTGAAAACAAAAACAAAAGTTTACTAAAGTCAAAAAAATTACCGTCTTATTTGAATTTTTTCACTATAGGTCCATATTTTTATACTTTTTATGATTAGTCTCGTTGAGACGAACGATTAACTCCAAAAATTATAATGAAAACCTAAACAAAAAGTTACAAAAAGTAAAAAATACTGAAATAAATTTCAGATTTATAAGTTTTACAAGAACGCAGCCTATCATTTACCACTCGTCTCCTTTTATTCTCTAGTAGTTTAGTTTAGTTTTGTTAGTGGGTAGAGAGAGAAATAGGGTAATGATTGGAAGGAGGGGTAATGATTGGAGAGAGATAGAGAGAGAAATGAAATTAATAATTGGATATATAGGGTAATGATTAGAGAAAGATGTAGGGTAATAATTGAAAAACTAAATTAAAACTAAAGATAAATGGCAAGCGAACATAGTGTAAATAATTTTAACATTTTTTGATAGGAATTTTAACTTCAGTTTATTCATAAAATATCTAAAATTTTATATCTAGCTTATAATTAAACATATTTATTTATACTAGTTTGTAGATCTAATTTGTGTCTTTACTCACTACCATCTTCCGCTCTCGGCCACCATTCCAACCCTCTGTCCTTGCAAGTGGAGTGGAGTGCAGTTGGTGACTCCCTTATACTCTCATGCACAGGAGCATGGTTAGATTCCTGTAAGCACCTATTCCCCTCCCTAAGTCCCCTAGGATAAAGTAGATTAGGTTTACGAATGGAAAAAAAAAAAAACTTTCACCTCATGACAATCATCTCCAACTATTCATATTCATTTGAGATTTTGCATGCCAACCAAGTGGAGAATAAATAATATTTGACATTGTGATATTTCAAATCAAACTTAAGGTGGGTTTGGATTGAAAAATTAAGTAAATTTTTTTTCTTTATTCAACTTTTTTTTTTTGCATTTGTTTGTTTTGCTTCAAACTTTTGTGACTTGTTGATTCATCTCGGTGAGAGGAATCAGAAAAGTAATTTTTTTTTACTGAAACTCATAATTTTTTGTCTTTGCTAAAAAATTTATGAGTTTGATCAAAATTTCATACTTTTCGGATTCCTCTCGCCAAGAAGAATCAATAAATTACAAAAATTTGACGTAAAATTAATAAATGCCAAAAATATTTAAATAAAGACAAAAAATAATTTATTATTTGACTTTTAAAACCAAATCTATATTCTACATCTCTCGAAACAGAAACAATAACAGGGTGAGAAGAGAAAAAAAGGAGATGAGAGGTAAATGATAGTAAATGCAAAGTTAACATATGGCTAAAGATTATTTCCAAAAAGTACAAAGTAGCAAGTCATAATAGTTTTTTTTTTCCGGTCAAACGCAAATCATAGTTTTGACAGCCTATGAAAGTGGCGTCAGTGGAAAGTAAGAACTTCTGGGTTTTAAATGCCGGTACGAGAAGACTAGATAGATGCTACTGTAAATGCTAGGCTTAAACTCTTATTGAACTTCTGATGGTGACATGCATAAAGTGAATTACTTTGTTCCTAAACAAGAGTCCATTTTTGAAATTTTAACTTTTTTAGGGGTTATGTAATTATTACACATATTTTCTACAATTATCCTTATATTCTACTATTTTGCATCATTTGTATTTAAATAAGAGGGACACTTTTGGAATTTTATCAAATTTTCACTTCTATTTTTGGAAATGAACAATCATTTTGGAACATTCCAAAATGTAATAAGGGACTCTCAATTTGGAACAGAGAGAGTAACTACCACAATTTACGATGTTAAATGGTGCACCATGGCACCCGTTAGCCGGACCGTATTAAATAAATCACAAGTCTTTCTCAGATTATTGGTGCACAATTTTACGCTGAAAAATGACATTTTTCACTAAAAAGTGGTTATTTTTCAAAATATTTAGGTAAAAGTAAAAAACTTTACTTTTCCGATTCTTCTCGTTGAGACGAATCAATAACTCACAAAAGTTTGAATTGGCACAAAATTAACAAATGTAAAAAAATTTAAATAAAGATAAAATTCTCAGATTTAAGTTAAGTTTAAGTTTAAGAGAACGGGGCCTAAGCAGCAACATCCATTCAGTAGCGATCAAGTAGTAGCAGGATTAAGACAGAAGCATCATCGCCAAATGTTTGCGTCTCTTGGGTTTCAAACCCGAGTATTCAGGACAATCAAACACGTGCGCACAAAGATTGGACCAACTATACCACACAAACTTTTTGTTATATAAAATTGGAAATATCTAATATATATAGCATATATATTTTGCATTTATTTTTGGTACTTTTTGATTTCATTCTTATCAAATGTGATAACTAAGAGGACATCTATTATTTTTTTATTTGTTATGTTTTCAATTAACTTTAAGACATAAAATTCATTTATTAAATCTCATTATCTTGTTGTACATAGTTTAATCATCCCTATGAAGGAAACACTGCCGATCTATTCATTTGTTATGTTTTTTTTTTTTTTGTTACTTTTATTTGGTCACTCTTTGTCTTTACGGTGACCAATTAATATCCGCCAAAAACAAATTAAGAACATTTGTTAATACTGAAAATATCATTTCTTGTTGTCCTCCAATATACTAGTCCAAAACCGTAGTAAAGGGAGAAGGAATTTGAGAAATCGGTCGGTCTTATTTTGACACGATTTTCCAATTGGGTCCCTGGGTGGGAGAGGCTCCAGTGCAAAGTTCGGGGGCATTCTCGTGTTTTCGCATGTTTTGTGGTGAGCCTCTGCTACTGTTTGGCGAATTTCCAAATGACTAATATGGGTTTTCTGACTTTCAACTATTCCGTTTGTGTCCCCAAAAAAGGCATGCTATTTTGTCTTTTTGCTCTTGGTATTCCAGGTTTTGTTCAGGGGCATTTTCGTCTTATCACCTTTTCGCCTGACAGATCACACGTTTTCTGCTCCGTTCTCTCTCTCTCTCTCTCCAGCTGGTTGCTCTATCTCCCTCTCTCAATCGATCTCTAGGCGAGGCCGCCACTCAATCTCCTCCGAGATTCGCACGAATCTATGATTATTCGTTGGAGATCATCCTCACCTGGTTGGCTCTCCTTCTTTATGACTGAGAACCAAAATCTAGGTAATAATCCATTGAAACCCACTCCAGCCCTTAATTCAAAATTATAAATCGAACTTTACTCTCATTTTACTCCAAGGGAGACTCGAAGTTTTACTCCAATCACCGGACGAGATCGAGATGATGATTTCCGAAGGCGATTTCGACAGCAACGCCCACATTGATCTGAATGGTTGGTCTATCTCTGTCTTTTTCTGATGGTTATTTTCTCAGGGTTTCATTCGTAGTCACAGTGCATGGATTGGGAAGAACAGTGCGTAGGGCTATTTCAATTGCAAAGCTCTACACATGTATAGACCGTTCATTTCTTTTGCTTGCAAAGAGAGATGTTTCTAGAGCGCTTGGTTGTCAGCTGAAATTGGGGGTTCTTCATCGTAGTTCTTCTTGATCGGGTGGGTGTTATTTTTGATGCAATTCATGCTATATTCTACTTATTTGCATGTCGATCGAGCCTTGAGTAAAGGATTTTAGTTCTGAGAAATTTTTATAAATAGGATGTTTTGATGTTGATCTTTGTTTTGTTTGTTTGTTTGAATTTTGTTTGAACAGAACATTTGATAACATCATGTGTCCCATCTACTCTCATTAACGAGCATTATATGTTCCAGTTTGCCCTTTTGAGTGAGATTTTGATCTTATATGTACCTATGTAGCCTCGCTTGTGAAAGGTCATATTAGATGAGGATCTGTAGCATCCTGCTGGAATGCATGCTTACATGGAGTATGGAACCTATTTTTGGTAGAATCAGATGATTCTAATGAGGATTAGATAATAATTGTGGACCCCCTGCCGTGTTTCTGCTTTCTAATGTGTGAGACGTATGATAATCTGCTCTATTCAGGTCATAAAAGAATAAATACCCATATAGAAGCATTGTTGTTCCTGTCAAAAGTATTTGTGTATTACTCTCTACTATTGACTTGGGAAATTCGAGAAACTTGGTTTCGAAGGCTTTAATGTCACTGCTTCCACTATTTGCATTCCCACTGTGATGTTTTTCTTAGGTTTCTTGTATGCTTTATGATCTCTTTTGTTTGATTAGAAGTAATGGAATGATGCTTATCCATTGCATGTTCACGGGTTTGAGTGTGGGTATGTTAACAAATGTCGGAGCCATTAATTTAGATCTCATGTCTAAGGGCACGATATAGTTTCATGTTTCTGCTGTACATATTTACTTCCTCACAAATGGTATGTACAATCTAAGATATACAATATGTTGTGCCCACAAGCAAAATATTGTGTAGTTGTGCAGTAAACTTAACTGTTTATACATACTCTGTTGGTGCGTGTCCAGCTAGACATAGAGGACACGTATCGAGTACCCTTATCCTAAGTGTCGAACGTCTGATAAGATCCATAGATACTTCATAAACTTAGCAATGTCCATGTGAAAGGTCTATTTTTTATTCTATATTTGTTGTTACAAACTTGTCTTAAATATCATAGAGGAGGAAGGCTGAGTCTGGTCGCATCAGAAAGAAGTATCCTGATAGAATACCAATTACCAGCAAGCTGCTGATAATTTACTGCTTTGTTGTTTTCTGACAATTTAGTTTCTCCCATGTAGCTAATTGTGGAGGAGGTTGAATGAAGTGACATCCTAACATTGACAAGGAAAAGTACGTTCCGTTGTCCTTCTTCTGTAATTGCTTTTACTATTACCTTGGAAGTAATTGTAGACTCGTAGTTTCTAATGCTTAGGTTTTGTTGTGTAATTCTCTCTCATCATCTTTGCCCTTTTTTCTGGTTTAAGTATGACTACTGATGTTGCCTTTTTATATGTTGAAATGCAACTTTCTGTGGAGACTTCGTTGTAGGTTATTAGGTGCTGTTATGTTAATATCCTTTTATGTCACTACCTATGTTACCAAGCAAAAAAGTTAAGATATATATATATATATATATTGAGAGAGAGAGAGAGAGGGAGGGAAAGGGAAGAAACCTTGGGAGGATTTTGGGGTTCCCGCGATGTGCGTTATAAAAACATAAACAATACCTCACCCTGACTAATTTGATGCAGAATTTTCCACTTATTAAGGCCCTGTTGAGCTACCTAGAAAATAGAGTGTGACCTACATATTAAACTTGCCCAGGATTTCTCCTTTTTAATTGGGCCAACCACCACACATTGAAAGATCAGGTTGCTATCTTTAGAGTGATGGTCCCTGACTCCCTATCCAATTACTCCTATTGTTTTGTTGTTCATTACCTCGGTGGCTCGAAAAACTACTAGATATTGCCTGGCTTTGTATTGATATTATTCTCAAAACACAGAATAACCACTAGATATGGGAATCTCAAGAATTTGAAATTATTTGTAGGTTGCTCCCAAATTTCCAATGGATCTCCAGTTCACTCTCAAATGGATGTCCTCCATGCTGCACTTTACAAGGTACATAACGTTTCGAGCCTTTCCACTTTCTTATCCATGTTTCCCCAGCCTATATAATTAGAACGACTATGTAATGATTATTCAATGTTATCATATTTGACTTTCTAATTACTTTGTTAGCCATGTTATGATTATACAATTCAGTTCCACACGTGCGTGGTGAGTCTGGTGACTATGTAATTGAAGGTGGACATTACTGAATTCAGTTGAGTGTGTCTTGAATCGCTAGATGTGTATAGTATGTATGGATTGAGTAATTTTGTGAGAAACGAAAAGAAAAGATTAGGGTTTGTCTCCAAATCAATCATTTATTGAATGATTTGGTGAGAAATGAAGAGAGAAAGTACCAAAATGAAATTCTGAATTATTTCTTGACCAGACCAACTGCTGCAATGTTTGTCTCCAATTCCTTGTCGCATCCGGTCTTATTTAAGGCAAACAGATCAGGGCCTCAGTGGACTGCGGTGCACTTATTATAGATAGCTCTACCACTTTGTTTCGACTGTTCTGGTGATAGATTTTTCATTAGGAAGAGTAAGCTTTTGACCATTGATTTCAATTCTATTTTCTCTGCGAAGGGCCCAGATGAGGTTTTGATGCTTTACAGCCTTGCCTTTCCTGAAGGAAAATTTGTTTTCTCAAGGTTTCAGTGTAGGGTTAAAAGATATTTCATCGAGAGACCTGTCTTGGACGACATTCATAGTCACATTCAAGAAATTTCTTATTTCACTTACATTTGACATATATGAGTTAATTGAGCTGCAAGTCAAGAAGCACTTACAGCTTCTGAAATTACATGTTTTTCATTTCATTATGAGGTCATTAGCAATAGTGTATTTTATTGGCTTATTTGAGGACATGACTTCTCTCTTCCATAACCCGTCTCAGGAATTTGGGTTCTTTAGGAAATGTCTTTTTCATGGACTGCACCCCTAGCAAGAGATGACTCATTCTATCTCGGCCAGAGAAGTAATTGTCCGTTTATCAGAAGGGTTGACAGAACTTTGTACATTGTTCAATGCAATCCTTTGGGATGCAGTTATCTGCTATGACGACATAGTGAAGAATGTCTGCAATAATTCAATCGTCCAAGTTGAGTATGAGACTAAGCCTGGAGCCAAGAATATATTTGCTGTTGGTGAATCAGTTGGTGTGTTGGCTGCAACTTCCTATGGCTGCAACTCAAGAGAACAAGGCTAACAAGCTGAAAGAAGGGATGTTTCTAAGGGTGGTTTCCCCTCTCTGTAACTAGACAGTCTTAGTTATCCCTTACTCAGATTGTCAAATCCAATGATTTCGGTTCCCTCAAAACAATCAGTTGCAAAAAGTAAGCATAAAGGATATTGCTGGTGGATTCTTGATTGAGTATGTGTTCAACCTGTTTGGTCTGTACTTCTGGAAAAAAAAAAAAACCAGTTCGCTATTTATACTTTAGTTCTCCTACATAGGGACGAAAACGTCCTACCTGTAGTTCAGACTTCAGATAAGAAAATTAGTTACTATGCTATGGGATCTGTTTGATTATTCAACTTAATTATTTGCTATACATAATCCTAGGAAATGTATTTGTAGTGGTAACATAGCAGATCTAATGAAGTGTTTGCATTCGAATTGGCTATCCTAATTCATTTTCATTAAAAATCAAAGCTGAATGGTTTGGTAACATAGCAGATCTAATGAAGTGTTTGCATTTGAATTGGCTATCCTAAAAAATGTATTTGTAGTGATAGCCATTTAACAACGAGCAAGGAGCAAATACAGGGCTCCAAGGAATGAGCAAGGAGCAAATACATTTCCTATTTATACGTTGTTAAATTGCTCCTTATTGTAGGTCTTATCTGAAAGACATGCAATAAGGAGCAAGGAGCTGAAATTTGTTCGGGTTTACAACAATCTCGAAAACCCCCCAAATCAACCAAAAAAATAAACAATAAACACTAAATAAATTTAATTATTAAACCAACGAACATGGCACGTTGCTAAAAACCTAGTACTATAAACGCCATTAGTGTTTGTTTGCTTGTTGTTCATGGTTGCGCCCGTGATTCATGACCAAGGAGCTAGCCGGGCGAATGACATAGGCTGGAACAGTTTGACCAATTGCGCTCCGGCCCTCCGGGTCCCTCAAACGTCACACTGCTTACGAATGTGAACTAGTCTTCTCCCAAAATCATCAGTGGGACTGGGGACTTTTTCCCGTTGTACATTTTTTTGTACTTTGAATCAACGTTTCCTGTTTTCAAGATTCTAAAATAGTAATTCGAAGGACAAGTATCCAAATCAGCTTACGGCCAGTGAATTCTAAGGGAACCAATCCCTATCCACTAGCAAGAATATTTCTACTTGTAAATATTGGTTGAAAATGTGACAAACTATTACTCTTTACGAGACTAGTTTACATTAAACTTTTGTCCCGCTGTAAACAGTCCTGTTATTAGAGGGTTTGACTAACATCTCATGATTATTTGAAATATGTGCATGTAAACTAACTCAAACACATTGTATTCTTGGAATTAACACTATAATATTAACCCAAACATGCTTTGCATGACTTAATAATCCTTTTATATTATATTTGTCTTCATTCAAATTTTTTGCATTTGTTAATTTTGCGTTAATTTTTTGTGACTATTAGTTCATCTCGACGAGAGAAATCAAAAAATTAAAAATTTATGAACAACAATTTAAAAACAACCCGAAAAATCCTGTTATATTATATTTGTCTTTATTCAACAAAAAAATTAATCTATATTAATTTTTTGTGACTATTAGTGCGAGAGAAATAAAAAAATTAAAAATTTGCCAACAATCATCCAAAGAAGTTAAGAAACGGTAAAAACAACCCAAAAAATCTCTTTATTTTAGACTATTTTTGTCCTTAGTAAACTTTTTAAGGTTTTTTTACTACAGTTTTTACATTTTATATTCACCTTGTCTAGACAAACCAATTTTTTAAAATTAGAGTTCAGCATCATTTGCCTCAAGATTAATAGTTGAATTGATCCTATTATATATCTTGTGCTATAGAATTGGATTTTGATATTTGCGCTTCACTTTTTACTGATGACGCTTCACTTTGTTCATGAAATTACTAGTAACTTCACGTTAAAAATGGAGCGCCATAAGTAAAAAGTGGAGTGCGAAAATCAATTTTCATAAAATTTGATAGTTTTGCATATATTTTTGTCGTTATTATGTTGTAATCTAGCCAGGGGACAAAAACGCGCGATTGTTTGCCGTTTCAATTGTTTTCACTGGTTATTTCGATCCGTTGAAAGTCAATCAAAGAACAACCACTTCCCCAAGCTTATTAATTGAGAAATGGTCCAATCCCCACCGATTCAAACACTTGAACTCTTCGTCATAATGTCAAACCCCACGAATGAATCTCTCTCTCTCTCTCTCTCTCTCTCTCTCTCTCTCTATATATATATATATATATATATATGCCTACCTTCCAATCCTCTCTCCATATCTCAACTCACTACAATCTTCAACCTCAAATAACCCACAAAAGAACTTCACAACCTGTCTCACCCCCAACAAAAACAAGAAAAACTTCACACTTTGAAGAGCAATTCGAGCTTCTAATTAAAGGAAAATGGCTAGCATTCGAGCATCAAATGTGACCCCTTCATCATTTCCCTCATCTTCTTCGCGTTGCCGGCGAGAAATGACCGCTAGAGCTACTATTAACATGCCGAAGCTCCGAAATGGTAGTAGCCTCTCTCTTCCCAAGATAACAACGATAGGCTTAGCGGAGGAGTTGCAATGGAGGAGCGACTACAAAAACAAAACCACCACCCAATTCGAAAAGCTTTCTCCCTCTCCTAAGGTATCTGATCCCATGGCGATGGCGAAGCTTTACGCGATCATGGAAGCGGTTGCCGATAGAGTGGAGATGCATGAGAATATAGGAGAGCAGAGAAACAACTGGAATAGCCTACTTCTAACCTCCATTAACTCAATCACTCTAACAGCGTCTGTAATGACCGGAGTTGCAGCTATGGGGGCGGGCGGGGCTCCTCTCGTGGCTCTTAAGCTCTCTTCTACTTTGTTGTATTTAGCGGCCACGGGAATGTTGTTGGTCATGAACAAGATTCAACCGTCGCAACTTGCAGAAGAGCAGAGAAACGCTGCGAGGTGGTTTAAGCAGCTTTACGAAGAGATTCGCACGACTGGTAGCATCGGTGCTCCGAATTCAAACGACGTGAAAGAGGCGACGGCCAAAGTTCTTGCACTTGACAGGGCATACCCGCTTCCTCTGCTGGGTGTGATGCTCGCACTACAAGACTTTTCCCCGCACTCAATTCCCAGCATTTACAAAAAACCCTGGGAATGGTTAAAAAATGCACTGCCAGCCGGAGAAAGCAACGTACGGCGAAGTGGGGTTAAAATCCCACACATGAAACGCTGTCGTTTCATACCCCAAACTTCCCTCCCCCAATTTCCCAATCCCAGCTCAAAATTTTTCCTAATTCCCTCCCTCAAAATTTCGGCAAAAGATAGCCCTAGCTGCTCCCTCCTCTCTCCCTCCTCGACGATTTCTCTCGCTGCTCTATCATGTATGCTCTCTCTCTCTCCATCTATTCCGATCGTTTCCTCTCAGTTTTTCTCTGCGACTGCAGGATGTGCGCCGGCGTCGGAGTCGGCGAACGATTTCTCCTCTTGGTACGTTCACACGCCTCTCTCCCTCCTGGTACGTTCCCTCTCTCCCTCCTGGTACGTTCATACGATTTCTCCTCTTAGACGTTCACGGCGTCGGAATCGGCGAATGATTTCACACGCCTCTCTCCCTCCTTGACGATTTCTTCTTTCAGTTGATCTAGTAGCACTTTACTAAGCAGTTGTTTAAGTAGTCGGTTCAGCAGATCTAGTTCCAGATAGAGACCCAGTACCGGATCCACCATCAATTACAGAGACATTTATAGACCCACCAGCAGTTGCTTAGCGAACGATTTTTCTCTGCGACTGCAGGACGTGCGCCAGCGTCAGAGTCGGACGTGCGCCAGCGTCGGAGTCGGCGACAAGAGGCTCCCTCCTCTTAGTACGTTCTAGGGTTCCCTCGTCTGTTCCGTTCACCTCCTCTCATCTGCGGCTCCCTCCTCTTGGTACGTTCCTCTCTCTCTCTCTCTCTCTCTCTCTCTCTCTCTCTCGATCTGTGGCTCCCTCTCTTCGTCCGTTCATTCTCTTTTCTGACTAAAGTCCACACGAACAGAATTCAGGCAAAGTTCGTTTTCTTTTGCTTACTAACTTCAATTTGCTTCTAAGATCTAAAATATAGTAATATACTGCAATTTATGAGTCTGTCGAAAGTGTATTACGTCTAGTTTGGGACTATTTTTTCCCTCCCACGCTGCTTAATATGTTCTGTCTATGGTCTTTCTCCAAATACCATTATTCTGCTACCGATTCGTGCTTGCTGCTTTGAATTTGTTGTTCTTCTAGATGTATAATATGTGGTGCTTTCCAAAGAAAATATTACTACTTCTATATGGAATATATAGATGTCTTCTAATGGTTGTTTGTGGATATTCTTTAAGTATGCTAAAAATGGTTGTTTGTGGATATTCTTTAAGGTATGCTAAAAAGTTTGTTATTTGCTTTTACGAAGCCTGATGAGGATTTGAGTCCTGCCCATGGTGATGAATCCAATTTTTTACTTGTAGGTATCTCTAGACCAAAAGATATTTCTTGATCTTTGTTAAACCTTTGTAGATATGCACAGCAACTGTTTGATAATTGTTTTAGTATGGATGAACTCATTGTATTTTAAGTGACGGATTCTATTGAAGTTGATCTTTCTTTAGCAATTTTGTTATGTAAGCTCCACTCATTTAGGCCCTGAAGATTACATTAACGAATTTCTAGAATTGCATTTGGGTGGGTCAGACTTACTAGTTAGTAGTTACTCCCATAATCCTAGTCTATTCTATTAATCCCCAACAGCATACCCATTAAATGAAAGCACTTGCACCAATACAGAAGTAAAATATTAGTCTAACATTCACCTTTTCTTTTTAGGGGCTGTGGCTTAACCAATTCGAATTAAACAGATTGAGCAAGTCTTACATACGTACAAGGATCAAGATTTGCATTTCAGTAAGTTGTTGCTCAGTTTCTTTAGATGCAAAGAATTTTTTATTTTTTTGTAGCTTCACAAACTAGATGCAAAAGAACAAACTTCAAAATTAATGCTCTACAAATTTCCACAATTACAGTGTTCAATGCTCGAGGCCATGTAAGAGGAACTTGTCTATTTTTTTTTCATATGTGCAATGCTCTACGAAATAGTCTCTCCATTGTTCCTCCTTGACCAAATAGTCCATAGGACTGCATAAAAGCAAGCTAACTGTCACGCCCTCGATTTTTAAACATAAATAAATAACCATTTCAATAAAAGTCCTCGCATTAAGTAAATAATATCCCAAAAGAGAGTTCCCACCTGTTTAATTACATGCCAAGTCTCCAAGTTTCAAAATATACAACGTTGGCACTCCGGCCCAAGTTAAACTTCGATTCAAGTACAAGTATTAAGAACGTTACAACTTTAAGCAAAAGATCGTTCAACAACAAATTTAGTTACAAGGCCATCTCAAACCCAAAAGTAAACTAAATACAAAGATGGATGAGTAACAAAGTCAAGTAAGCCTCCAAAAGTCTCCACGTCTCAAGTTCAAGGCATGCACGCTACTGACCGGCGTTTAAACCTGAAAAGAAGGATTTTGTTGAGCTACTAGAGCCCAGTAGGAAATTCTCTACAGATTCTATATGCAATAAGATGATAAGCATGAATGTGGCAAATTGAATTACATGACAAGGTCCAACAACGCAAGTCAATGCTATTTCATGTAACATACCAATTCTCACACACACACACACACACACACACTCACACACGCTTCCTCCAACCCATTTCCACCCCTTGCGAGTTGTGTTTCCACCCCTTGCGTCACAATATAATCCACCCCTTGCGATTCTTATGTTTCCACCCCTTGCGTCACAATATACACCACATTCACTTCATCACAACAAATCCGCTATTTCCATGATCATTTCCGATGCTCCAACCACATGTTACACGTACGAACATTATCACACACATTACACGTAACCCATGAACTATAACAATCATGACCATTTTACCCCTTTTTGATAAAATAAGCAACTACCAAGCCACAAGCACCCCATTCGAACATAAATAGCAATCAATCACCAATATCACTCTTAATCACCATAAAACATGTAGAGAGAGAGAGAAATCCCTACCAAAGTGGGTTTTGAGCAAAACCCTAGGTCTACCGAGAGCCAAACCCTTGAATCCTTCGAAAATGAGCTTCACCCAAGCTTAGGTACAAGATCTAGAGTGAATACGACCCAAAATCATGATAAACAAACGAGGATCAACAAGTGATTGAGAGGAGAGAGAGAAAAACGTGGGTGAGAGCCCCAAGACAAGAGTGAGAACACAAACTTACCTCTTGTTCTCCAAAAGCAAGATTCAAGTGAAATTTGAGGTTGGAAACCCTTGGATCTTGAAGATTTGAACTTAAAATCAAGAGGTTTGGGTGAGATTGGAGTGAGGTGGGTGAGATGGGGTGTTTAGATCTGTTTTCGTGGCCAAATGGTGTGGGAAATGACAAAAAGGAGTATTTATAGTGGTCCAAAAAGCGTGCTGAAAAAGTGCAGAAAACAGACCATGTACCGGTACGGGGAAAAGCTGTACCGGTTCATGAACCTTCGAAGAGTCAAAAAGCACAACTTCTGGACACCATGTACCGGTACGGGTAAAATGCGTACCGGTTCATGAAGGGCAGAAAAAGAATTTTTTTCAACGGACACCGAAACGAACCCGACTTGGTACTAACACTTTCAAGCATCAATACAACATCAAAACTAACATTTTACCAACCTCCAAGAGTCCGATACACACCCGAATACGTATCTCCGTACACCCCGCAACATACGAGCGATTTTACTAACAATACAACTACTTAACGAAATAAACGATTTTCTGAAATTGAAACAAATTTGCGAGTCTCTACAATCTATCCTCCTTAAAGAAATTTCGTCCCGAAATTTACAATTCAAGTTAAACATACTTATGCATCAAGTAGTCTTGCCTATACTACAACACATATCATGAAACAATCAAACCAACACTCACACAACCAAAATTCGAGATTTACATTGATTCAACTTGAAAATAGGTGCGGATACTTCTCCCTAACCTCGTCTTCCCTCTCCCATGTCGACTCTTCCTTCCCGAGATGACTCCATAGGACTCGCACTAACGGAATAGTCTTGCCCCTCAATACTTGGTCACGTGAATCTAGAATACGTATCGGCTCCTCCTCATAAGACGCATCAGCTTCCAACTCTAATTCGGACCACTCTAAGACATGAGACGGATCCGGTTCGTACTTTCGCAACATTGATACATGAAATACGTCGTGAACCCCCGATAACCTCGGTGGCATGGCCAGTCGATAGGCAACTTCCCCAATCTTCTCGATAATGTCGAATGGTCCAATGAAACGCGGTGAAAGCTTCCCTTTTTGCCCAAAACGAGATAGTCCCCGACGTGGCGATACCTTAAGAAACACGTGATCCCCCACTTTGAAAGATAACGGTCGGCGACGGCGATCAACGTAACTCTTTTGCCTACTTTGCGCGGTTAACAATCGTTGACGAATCACTTTGACTTGCTCGGTGGTTCTCTTTTGTGCTTCAAGAAGACGTAGACGAATCGCTCTCGTGCTTTCGGAAGTCTCTTGAATCAATTCCGGCCCGACCAATGTAGCCTCGCCCAACTCGGTCCAACAAACAGTGATCGACACGGTCTCCCATACAAAGCCTCATACGGTGCCATCTCGATACTAGATTGGTAACTATTATTGTACGCGAATTCGACTAACGGTAGGTGATCTTCCCAACTACCTCGAAAATCCATAACGCAAGCCCGGAGCATATCTTCTAAAATTTGGATCGTTCTCTCGGATTGCCCATCCGTTTGAGGATGATACGCGGTGCTAAATAAAAGATTGGTGCCAAGAGCGGCCTGCAGACTTTGCCAAAAGCGCGCGGTAAACCTTGGATCTCGATCCGACACGATAGAAACGGGAATCCCATGAAGACGGATAATCTCACGGATGTACAAACGGCTAAGCGTCTCAATCGAATCCGAAACCTGAATAGGTAAGAAATGCGCTGACTTGGTCAATCGATCAACTATCACCCATATGGCATCATGCCCCCTCGGTGACCTTGGTAAACCGGTAACGAAATCCATAGTCACATTCTCCCACTTCCACTCGGCTACAGGTAATGGTTGTAACTCCCCGGCGGGTCGTTGATGTTCGGCTTTGACTTGCTGGCACGTAAGGCATTTGGATACGAAAACGACGACGTCCCTCTTCATTCTCGGCCACCAAAATTGTCTACGCAAGTCATGGTACATTTTCTTTCCCCCCGGATGCACGGCTAAAGGCGAATGGTGAAATTCTCTCAAGATTTCCTCCCGACACGAAACGGGTACGAACAATTTTCCTTGATATCGCAAACCTTGATCGGCATGAATCATCCACCCCTCTCGAGCATTTCCGCTAAGAAACTTGGCACGAAACTCTCCTGCTTCTTCGTCTTGCTGTTGGGCCTCAACTACTCGAGTCGACAAGGTTGATTGAACGGTCAAGTTACATAAGGTGACTCCCTCTCGAATCTGCTCAAAATGCAAAGCGTACGAACCCAAGTCGTTCATTGTTTTCCACTCATGGATAGCTAAACTAGCAAGATGTGTCAATTTTCTACTCAATGCGTCCGCTACAACGTTCACCTTTCCCGGGTGGTATTGCAATTCAAAGTCGTAGTCTTCTAGGTGTTCCATCCAACGGCGTTGACGTAGATTGAGTTCTTTTTGAGAAAACAAATACTTAAGACTCTTATGATCGGAAAACACCTCGAATCTCTCACCGTAAAGATAATGACGCCAACTCTTTAATGCAAAAACGACGGCGACAAGTTCTAAATCATGGGTAGGGTAATTCCGCTCGTGAGTCTTCAATTGCCGCGATCCGTACGCTACCACTCGCCCCAACTGCATCAATACGCACCCTAACCCTTCTTTCGAAGCATCACAGTACATAGCCAACTTCCCATTCGGGCACAACCAAAACCGGCGCGGTAGTCAACCTTCTCTTCAATTCTTCAAAGGCCTTCTCACACGCGTCGTTCCAAATAAAACGAGTCCCCTTACGAGTCAACTTCGTCATCGGAGCCGCTAAACGGGAGAAATCGAGGACAAAACGACGATAGTACCCGGCCAAGCCCAAGAAGCTACGGATTTCAAAGACACTCTTCGGTCGTTGCCAATCCATCACGGACTCTATCTTTCCCAGATCAACGGACACCCCATCCTTCGATACAACGTGACCCAAAAACTTAACCTCGGACATCCAAAATTCACACTTGCTAAGTTTGGCGTACAATTGGTTCTCTCTCAAGAGTTCAAGAATGATAGAAAGATGAGATTGGTGTTCCTCCTCTGAAGGTGAGTAGATAAGGATATCGTCTACAAAAACGACCACGAAACGATCAAGATAGGCACGAAAGATGCGGTTCATCAAATCCATGAAAGTTGCCGGTGCATTCGTCAACCCAAACGGCATAACAACGAATTCGTAGTGGCCATAACGAGTACGAAAAGCGGTCTTAGGAATGTCTTCCCTCCGAACCCTTACTTGATGATAGCCGGACCTCAAATCAATCTTAGAGAAACAAGTTGCACCTCGAAGCTGGTCAAACAAATCGTCGATTCTAGGCATTGGGTATTTATTCTTAATAGTGACACGGTTCAACTTACGATAATCGATGCACAAACGTAGCGACCCATCTTTCTTCTGAGCAAACAAGGCCGGTGCTCCCCACGGTGACGTACTCGGACGAATAAACCCCAAACCTTCCAACTCTTGCAACTGCGTCTTCAATTCTCTCAACTCGGCGGGCGCGAAACGATAAGGAGGCACAGAAATGGGAGCAGTACCAGGAAGCAAGTCAATAGAGAATTCGATTTCCCTTTCGGGTGGCAAACCAGGTAACTCCTTCGGAAATACGTCTGGAAAGTCACAAACAACAAGGGGTAACTCCCCACGCGCGGATATGTCCTCATCTAAGGCCAAACTCGCTAACAAGGCATACATCGACTCCTGCTCTCGAGACCCACACAGATACGGTTCTAACGGTTCCCGTCGCTCCCCTAAGAACTCGAAACAAGGACCCTCAGGCGGACAGATACGGACTCGACGCTAGAAACAATCAATGGTGGCGTGGAACGTAGATAACCAATCCATTCCCAATATGAGATCGAAACTCGACATATTCAACACAATGAAGTCAAAAGTGAAACGACGATCTCGAATGATAAGTTCGCAATCCCGACAAATACGATCTAACGGCGACCTACCTCCTATAGGTGTCTCAACGAACAACGGAGGACTAATACTCTCAAATTCCAACTCCAAAGTACAAGCAAAAGATGCAGCAATGAACGAATGCGATGCTCCAGAATCAAATAATACTCTAGCAAAGGAATTAAACAATAGAAATGTACCCCTTACGACCGAAGCCTCTGGGGTCTGAGAAGTGACAGGTGGTGGTGGCGGAATGGTTGAAGTGATAGCAAAGGCCCTTCCCTGAGTCATCTGACCCTGAACGTGTCCACCCCGCTGACCAGAACCCTGAGTAGGTGCTGACGAACTCGCCCCTCTCTCAGCCTGAGATCCCTGAGCTGATATGGTCTGACGGAAGTGAGATTGTTGCTGCCTCTGATTACCCCGAAACGATTGCCGACCTGAACTCTGACCACCCCCTGGTTGCTGTATTAAACCCAACTCACTACGAGCGCCTCCTCCTCCCAGCGGACAATTCCTAGCAAAGTGACCGGCCTTCCCACAAGTAAAGCACGTGCCCAGAAGCCGCGGACACTGAGCACGGATGTGCCCCGCTTGACCACACTCGTGACACACAACCGGAGGCCTATTCGGGTTTCCCCGAGTCCCAAACGACGAAGAAGATTGAGGTCTAAAGTTTGACGGACCCTGCGAAGCCGAAAATTGATCTCGTTGCCTCTTCCTCCCCTGACTACCAAAACTCCCCGAAGAGGAGCTCACGCCCCTAACCGGCTGCCTCGGTTCCCAAGCCTTCGAATTTCTCGGCGCTTCCCTCGGAGTCTCGATACTCCTCGCACACTCCACAACCTCGGAAAACTTCCCCTTGCGTTGTGCCACCACAAACTTCTTCACAGTCTCGTGTAAACCCCTCTCGAACCGCCTACATTTTCTTTCTTCAATTGCCACCAATTCCGGCGCAAAACGGGATAAGGATTGGAACTTTAAAGCGTATTCCGACACGGTCATATTTCCCTGTTCTAACTTCTCAAACTCCTCCCTCAATTGGTCACGGCTAGTTTGTGGAAAGTATTGCTCCTCGAAGAGCATTTCGAACTCGACCCAAGTTAAGCTCTCCACATCCGGCTCATTTGCTTGAGCCGCGGTCCTCGCCGCCCTCCTCGCATCCTTTCTCGATTCTAGGACTGACTCCCACCACTCATTAGCTTCCCCGGTAAGTTGTACGGCCACAATGTTTACCCGTAAGTCATCCTCTGTAATCCCAAGAGCCCTAAAAAGCTTTCGAATTTAAGCTAGCCAGTGATCGGCCACAAGAGGGTCACTACTCGACCCGTCGAACGTTGGTGGATTCCTACGGCTAAATTCCCTCATAGCCGACAAAGCACGACTTTCGGCACCTTCCCTCGGCGCGGGGTTTAGAAGATTAGCGGCCGCAAGAGCCGCAACAAAGTCCCTAGCAAAAGGGTTTTGAACTATCGGTTCTTCCTCTCCTCGACCACCTCCGGCCCCTTCCCCCAAATTCCCACTCGGATTCTCACCATGCTGACTAATCTCATCCTCAACCGGTTCCCTTCGGCCACGACCACGACCACCCCTACGGCCACAACCACGGCCACCCCGACTCTCGGCCTCACCTGCTCTAGCACGCGTTCTCGGAGGCATCTAGATACAAGGCATAAGAAAAGGAACTCATCAACAAAAACATCACTTAATGAGGTTAAAAACCCCCGACTATCCCAATAAAGGCCAAATCAACTCAACACCCCTCTATCATGTTTTAAATGCAATGCCACGTAAGCCAAATAATGATCAATACACATAAACACACCTATGTTATGCAAATGGCGTGACTTTTGAACCCATGAGACTAGAAGTCTCCCCACGGTCTCAAAGTATTCAAACCTAGACGCTCTGATACCAATTTGTCACGCCCTCGATTTTTAAACATAAATAAATAATCATTTCAATAAAAGTCCTCGCATTAAGTAAATAATATCCCAAAAGAGAGTTCCCACCTGTTTAATTACATGCCAAGTCTCCAAGTTTCAAAATATACAACGTTGGCACTCCGGCCCAAGTTAAACTTCGATTCAAGTACAAGTATTAAGAACGTTACAACTTTAAGCAAAAGATCGTTCAACAACAAATTTAGTTACCAGGCCATCTCAAACCCAAAAGTAAACTAAATACAAAGATGGATGAGTAACAAAGTCAAGTAAAACTCCAAAAGTCTCCACGTCTCAAGTTCAAGGCATGCACGTTACTGACCGGCGTTTAAACCTGAAAAGAAGGATTTTGTTGAGCTACTAGAGCCCAGTAGGAAATTCTCTACAGATTCTATATGCAATAAGATGATAAGCATGAATGTGGCAAATTGAATTACATGACAAGGTCCAACAACGCAAGTCAATGCTATTTCATGTAACATACCAATTCTCACACACACACACGCACACACACGCTTCCTCCAACCCATTTCCACCCCTTGCGAGTTGTGTTTCCACCCCTTGCGTCACAATATAATCCACCCCTTGCGATTCTTATGTTTCCACCCCTTGCGTCACAATATACACCACATTCACTTCATCACAACAAATCCGCTATTTCCATGATCATTTCCGATGCTCCAACCACATGTTACACGTACGAACATTATCACACACATTACACGTAACCCATGAACTATAACAATCATGACCATTTTACCCCTTTTTGATAAAATAAGCAACTACCAAGCCACAAGCACCCCATTCGAACATAAATAGCAATCAATCACCAATATCACTCTTAATCACCATAAAACATGTAGAGAGAGAGAGAGAAATCCCTACCAAAGTGGATTTTGAGCAAAACCCTAGGTCTACCGAGAGCCAAACCCTTGAATCCTTCGAAAATGAGCTTCACCCAAGCTTAGGTACAAGATCTAGAGTGAATACGACCCAAAAACATGATAAACAAACGAGGATCAACAAGTGATTGAGAGGAGAGAGAGAAAAATGTGGGTGAGAGCCCCAAGACAAGAGTGAGAACACAAACTTACCTCTTGTTCTCCAAAAGCAAGATTCAAGTGAGATTTGAGGTTGGAAACCCTTGGATCTTGAAGATTTGAACTTAAAATCAAGAGGTTTGGGTGAGATTGGAGTGAGGTGGGTGAGAGGGGGTGTTTAGATCTGTTTTCGTGGCCAAATGGTGTGGGAAATGACAAAAAGGAGTATTTATAGTGGTTCAAAAAGCGTGCTGAAAAAGTGCAGAAAACAGACCATGTACCGGTACGGGGAAAAGCTGTACCGGTTCATGAACCTTCAAACTGTCAGAAAGCACAACTTCTGGACACCATGTATCGGTACGGGGAAAAGTTGTACCGGTTCATGAAGGGCAGAAAAAGAATTTTTTTCAACGGACACCGAAACGAACCCGACTTGGTACTAACACTTTCAAGCATCAATACAACATCAAAACTAACATTTTACCAACCTCCAAGAGTCCGATACACACCCAAATACGTATCTCCGTACACCCCGCAACATACGAGCGATTTTACTAACAATACAACTACTTAACGAAATAAACGATTTTCTGAAATTGAAACAAATTTGCGAGTCTCTACACTAACCAACAAAGTCTCTCCAAATTTTTATACTTGAGATCCCACCACAACTGTAAATGGCCACCAAAGCTTCCAGGGCACACCCAAGATAAACCCCACTAATTTAATACTTCAGACTGAAAATAATGCCTTATCTTCCATATATTGTTGTTGCTCCCACTTGGAATAAGCTGATTTGACTGAGAAAACCTTATCATTACTCCATTTTCATTGAACACAATCTGTACCAGATTCCAGCAGTTGAATGGTATATCCAGATGGGTTGTGAGGGGTGAAATTCCTATTCTGCCCTTACATTGGTGGGGCAATATGTCATTTGGGCACTTTGCCGTCCAAACTTACCTTTAGCTTATACTTGACATATATGACTAAGGTTCCACTCGCTTTTGCAGTTCATCATTAGAACTCCCCAAATATTTGGTTGATCGCATGGAGCTACATGAGCTGTTTCCTAAATTGCAGTAACTTGAACATTAAGAACTGAAATCCATAAGCCGGGTTGATCCCATGGAAAACAATGAGTTATTTCTTAATTGCAGTTAAATTGAATACTATTAAGAACCGGACTCTATGAGCTTTCACTATCTGCAACAAGCAACTTACTAAATAGGAATTGAATCTGTAGAAACCCGTCACAATGCACTTTCACTAGCTGCAACAAGCAACTTACTAAATAGGAATTGAATCTGTAGAAACCTCTGTCACAATGCATTGAGCAAGTCAATCTAGTATTCAACTTACATAGTGAATTTTGTATACAAGGAAGAAACAACTTACCTATTCGCACTTGATTTGTATTTCAACCTTGTGTTAAGTTAGTTCCTTTCTGAACATGTATCTTCTTCATCACATGTTTGCACTACCATTCATGATTGGGGGGGGGGGGGTTCTTAGTTATGTTACCTGTTACATGACCTATGTATTTTCAAGTGATTTTACTTTCCGTGCTACGAATGTGTTGTAGTGACCGACTTCCATAGATAATTGATCGTGCTTATGATTGATTTTTGTGGCTCTTACAACTCACTGTGTCGTTGAGTGCTTATGATTGATTTCATATATGAAAAAGCATGACTTACATCCTCTTAATTTTGAAGTTACGCACTAGAACCCATTATCGTCTGTTGCATCGACTGCATATCATCCATGAGTCCAGCAAGAACTAGCACTCAGAATTTGTTGATTCATCAGATGGCCATAACAATCATATACATTGGCCTACCACTTAGTCAATGGCTAAGATTGAGATTGATATATTGCCATTAACAACAGGTGGCTTTTGTCTCTGCCGTTGTTTTCTAGATAATATGAATTGTAATTTTTTTTTTATCTGCAAAAGGGTGGGAGGGGACAACGATCGTAGCAATCATACAAATGATATGTTCTAGTGAAAGATGTGACTTGAATGCTTTTGAGTTTATTTTGGTCTTATTATAGTGTTCCAATACCAAGCTAATGTTCTGATTCTCTTATTATTTTGTTTGATTTTAGGTTTATCGAAGTTAAAGACGGTGTAGAATCAAGTGGCTACTTGACGTAATGTGATGTTTGTCTACTATGGCGGTACCAAGACCTAATGTTATGTTCATCTATTATGGTGGATTTTTTGTATTTTAGAAAATATTTGGTTTAATGTACTAGAGATATTGAAAGACAACAATGGTTATGGCAGGATTTATTTTGACATTAGTTGTGTTATGAGACATTTAATACTTTGAGCCCTTATATGTTAGATGTGTTTGAAAAGTTGTATGCTGTAAACTAGTTAATTGGATGTGAAAAATGGTGCAATAGGGTAAAATTTTCTAAATTAATCCAATGATATATTACCAGCGTTTGTGTATGTTATTTCAGGCGTTTATTAATTGGCGGAAAGTTCCCGGCGTTTAAAACAAACCCGGTAAAAGACAAGCTTTTCCGGAAAAAACTCCAAACTTTTCCCGGCGTTTTAACAAACCCCGGTAAAAGGTGCCAAATCCGGTCACCGGAACACTTTTACCGGCGTTTCTTAAACGTCGGAAAAAACGCCGGGTACTGTTCCCGGCGTTTTTAACAAACCCTGGTAAAAGTCACCAGCTCCGGTCACCGGAAAATTTTTACCGGCGTTTATAAAATGCCGGGAAAAACGCCGGGTCCGTTCCCGGCGTTTACCAAACGCCGTATAGTATTCCCGAGCCCGGCAGTCGCGGCGTTTATCAAAAACGCCGGGAAAAACGCCGGGAAGACCTTTACCGGCGTTTATTTCACTTTTACCGGCGTTTTATAAACGCCGGGAAATCTATTTTTTCTTGTAGTGTCGAGAAATTTCCAAAAATCGTGGAGCCTGCTGTCTGGTGGGCCCCACTACGGAATTGGAAGGCAAAAGGGCTCGGCGGGAGAAACAATGGGAACGGTTGGAATGGCGAGCTAGAGGGGGAAATGAGAGAGATAGTTACGGTTTTGAACAGGAAAGATAAGGAAGATTACTTGAGGTTGGGTAAAAAAGCCTTGAAACTGAACAAAATCTTAGCCATTTCTGGTCCTTTGCTGACCGGACTTGCTGCTTTCGGCTCTGCTTTCGCGGGCCACGGATCGTGGGCTGTGGTTCTTGGCGTCGTTGCCGGGGCTTTGTCGACCGTCCTGAACACGATAGAGCATGGTGGGCAAGTTGGGATGGTGTTTGAGATGTACAGGAGCAATGCCGGTTTCTTTGAGCTCATGCAAGAGTCCATTGAATCAAATTTGAAGGAGAGAGAAGTGGAGAGGAGAGAGAATGGGGAGTTGTTTGAAATGAAAGTGGCTTTGCAGCTGGGAAGGAGCCTATCTGAGCTTAGGGATCTAGCAACTTCTTCTGCAATGAAACGGGAAGCTAACCATGAGTTTGCAAGCAAACTTTTTTAATTTGTTACTGTAATTTAATGCCCCGGACTACTAAATAGTTTTACTGTGGAAAGATGTATGTATGATACTAACTTTAGGCCATTAATTGTAACTGTTCATATATATAATATCTACTGATGATTCGATCCATATATTTATTTTATCTTCGATAACACGAGGATATTGTATCCTAATTAGTTCATATATTAAACGCCTGACATATAATCTTTTGCAGAGCAATTGATTTTGTTGTAGAACTGAAAAATGAGCTGAACAATTGATTGTTCACGTTTGATTCGATAACTTAACAAGCTTGCATGGTATGTTCCAGCATGACTTTTTTATGGAACAAATGATCTTAAGAAGTTTTCTTTTTTTGTTGATCTTAAGAAGTTTGTTTTTTATAACACCGTAAGCCAAATGCGGAGTAGGAGCTTGATGTGAAGATTTTGACAAGCTTCCAAAAATATCCCAGCTTGATTTGTTAATGTACCACTCCAAAAAACAAGCCGATCTCAAATGAGTTTTCAACTAATGAACTCTAGCTCGAAATCGTATACCTTGGCTTTGATTTGGATGGTATCCACGTTATTATAATTATGCTACGGTTTGATATCAAAAGAAACGATAATAAGAGCTTGGGATGGAAGTAAAAAAGCATTCCATGAGGTAACTTTTGGTCTCAAATATCACAGTGAAACCAACGCATAGAGTAGTTTTGATTGTATGGGTGTGCTTATTAAGGCTGTCGTCATGCTAGAACCAAGTCAAAAAGAGTTACTAACAGTAAATGAGTAAACTGTCCACATCTCTCTTAAAGTGTATAGGTTTTTTTTTAAAATAAAACATGTAAGAAGTGTTAATTAGTTGTTTTTTTTTTTGATAGGCAAAGAAAATATATTAGAAACTCGAAAAAGGGTACATCGAGAAGGATAGGGCAAGCATCATTGCAATCATATGCTAGCCAACAATCCAAATAGAGAAGAAGAGAAGACCAACCAAGAGTTGGGAAAAAAAATAATAAAATTACAAAAGGGCTCAGATTTTATGCTTTCTAATGCCATCCAAATGACTTCTGAAATCTTCAATAGAATAGATTGTAAGATTGCATCTCCCTTTAACCCAAAAAGCCACTCTTAGTTTGATAAGGTCAACCACTTCCTCAACAGTAGGAATTGAATTGTTGAAGACAAGGTCGTTTCTTGCTTTCCAAATAGACCAAAGACCGGCATAAAGTGTGTAGTTAGGCAAATTATCTATGATAAAAAAAAAAAAAAAGATTACGCAAGTTTTCTTTCACCTTCAAATATGTAAGTTGTCCGGAATGATTGTTGAAAAATATATTTTTAGTAAAAGTGACGTAAACAAAAAAGAAAAACAAAAATTCCTTCTAATATAGTAAAGGATAGTGTTTTTTAAAGAAAAAGTTGAAGTTGTGGGTATCTCACAACTTATCTTAGAGACTAAATATTCAAAAAGTTATATGAAAGTTGATTTTATTATCATTTTTCAGCATTTCTGTACAAATGACCATGATATTATGGATTAGGTAGAATAGGTTTTAAAACAAGAGTACACGAAGGCTCCATTAAGCTGTGGCAATATTACGTGGGATATGTATTTTCATAAAGGGAATTGATATTTACATTTTCTCTTGTGTTATACACTTTCAACATTAAAAAATAAAAAAGGGAGTGTGGATGACAATTCACTTTTATACAATAATTATACAAGAAAACTAAAATTTTCTTTTTTGCAGGATAGATTTTGTAAAAAAAAAAAAAGGAGGGGGTGGTACTTCTTAGTGAGAAAATTGAAGTGCTTCATGCATCTAAAACTTAACTCTAGCTAATAAGGTTAAAGAAAAAATGATTTTCACATCCTTTTTGCGTTTAGAATAAAAATAATAAAGTTATCGCCGCATACGGTTGCCAAATGGTTTTCAACCTCATGCTATATGGTGATGTCTCATAATGGAAAGGGCTTATGCAAGATGATATCCTCTTGTTGCTGGATGAACGTTATTAAGTTTGGCGTCCCTCAATGTCAACACAACTGAGTTTGGGATGGTGGTTGGATGGCTCTTCTCTGGGGCTTATTCAATTATCATTGAATGTATCTTTTTGTTTTTTTTCTTTTCTTTTCTTTTCTTAGGTCTTTTATAGACTTCAATCTTTGAAGTGTATAACCTTCCATCGATGTACCATTTGTCAAGTTTCTTAATAAAATCTTGTTGCTTATCAAATAATAATAAAGTTGCTCATCTCTCTAAGATGATAACAACCTAGAATAGTATCAAGGTAGGTAAAATATCATGTGTTCGAACCTCACCGGCTATCGATTAATTAAAAGTAAGAATTTTCATAACTCGATCGAGATACAAAGACGCATCACCTATTTAATTAGGCGGTATGTAGTGTGAATCATTTTGCGATCAAACAGTATAAATAAAGGCTGCCTTATGTGTTCATCATGGTTGATCTGATCGATCGAAAACCAATGGGCCGGCGCGAATGGCTTCAATTCAGAGATTTGACCTGTTAAAGCATCTAACTCCAAACCAATTGGTAAAGAGTGGAGAAGCTGACCAGACTCATATACTAGTTTTTGGAGGAGATAATTAACCAATGTGGAACAAATTCCAATACTTCCCTGCACGTGCGACCCCTCACTCGCACGTGGAGAGGTAAACAAAGGATCCATAACACTTGGATCACAACAAACAACGGTGCACTTTATGGCACAAACAAGGGGGATCAAAGTCTTCGAAACTCTAGCTCTGATATCATTTTCAAACATCCAACTCCAAACCAATTGACAAAGAGTGGAGAGGCCACCCAGGCTCATATGCTAGTTTTTGGAGGAGAAATTAACCAATGTGGGACAAATCCCACATTGAATAATACTCCGTACTCAAGGGGTGTTTTTACTAACAAAAAACACTAAAAACTTAACGTTATGTATTTTACCATATCGTTTTCACTAACAAAAAAGTTTTAGCATTTTATCATTCCGTTTTCCAATAACAAAAAAATTGTCAACGAAAACTCTTTTTGCTACAGTAACTCTATTTACAAACTCATTAACAACTTATTCACTACCGTAAACGTCTAATAACTTCTCAACCACAAATAAAAATCTACAAAATTTTCACCACAGGAAACATCCCATTAGCTTCTACTGTCCTATTATTGCATACGTGTGCCCATTAGCCAACATGGGAAGGAGTCCCCTCAAATGCTGTGCCAATCAATGAACTCATTATAATAAGATGATCGATCGATGTACCATTTACTACAGGCAAGAATTGAAATAATTGAAATGAAAAATTCTAAAGTAGTTCATTCTGTAAAAAATTAGTGGGAGGTCCACTATAGCATGTTTGTAACCCACTAAATCCACTTCTAAATTTCATAACCCCTCTAGTCCACTAATATAGTTATATAACCTAATAATTCCAATTTATTTAAAAAGAGATATTTTACAAGACCAAAAAACCCTCCTATATAACATATAGAAAGAGAAACCCTAGATTACAAAACAGATCTGAGCCTCCCCCTCCTCTCTCTCTCTCCTCCCCTCCCTAACATGGAGGATTTATTTATTTTTGATCGTCAATAACAGGGAGGATGATATTCAATTTGACATCCCTATTCCACGGTTGGCAACTTTAGTTTAATGTGTATAGCGATACACGACGCCATTTGATAAAGGCAGCAGCGGCGCAAAGGCTTTTTCTAGAACGCGAGCTATGCCTTTACAGTTTCTGCTCTTTGCTAATTCATCGACTCTGTAGATCTCAGACGAAGATCCGAATCATGGTAATTGTTGTCAACCAACGACTAATTCATATATTCGTTTTTGGTATTTGTATTCAGAAATTGTAGATGATGAACTCAATCTTGATGTTGGATCGTTGGCTCACTCGTTTGTTTGCTTTGTTGTTGTAAACCGCAGTCAGCGCTTTTCAACTTCCATTTGTTTCTGACGGTGGTGCTTCTGATGATTTGCACCTGCACATACTTGAATATGCAGTTCCCCACCCTCTTGAAACAAAAAACTGGGTATGTTTCGATACCCATATATCCAGCCATACATGCATAGTCATAAGGTTATATTTGTGCTTTTCATCAATCACTTATTGATTTGGTCTACGCAGCAGTCTCTCCGACTTGCTTCTGATATATTTGGAGTTTTTTGAATAAATATATAAAGTTATATGTGTGTTTTTTCTAGGGCTAAAACAGACTGTGTTTTTTGAAAAAATATATAAGGTTATATGTGTGCTTTTCGTGTCACACACAAAATATATTTTTGTGTGTTTTTGTTGTTATTTAATGTCATTTTTTTAAAACATTCTCAGTTATAGAGAGATATAATAATATATAACGTTATATTGTTATATATAACATTCTAGATTAGAAATATTCTATATTATTTAATAAAAAGAACATATAACGTTATATATGACCTTTTGTACCATGTAACGTTATATATGAGCTTCTGCCATATATAACAGTATATGCTCCGTTCTCGATCATTTATTGAATTGGTTCACGTAGCAGCCTCTCCGATTATACGTGAAAATATGTGATTTGAAGCTCGGTTAGTGATGTGGTTATAACGTTATATATGGTTATAACGTTATATATATATATATATATGAGCTTGTATTGACATAAAAAAAAATATGTCAATTTGCATAGAGAACATATAACGTTGTATATGAGATTTTGTCTTGTAAAACTCCAAAAAAAAAAAAAAAGGAACTAATAATGTTATATGTTCTCTTATTGAATAGGTCCGCGCAGCGATCTCTTAAAAGCATATATGGATATATCCATATATTATCAGAAGCAAGTCGAAGAGACCGCTGCGTGGGCCAATTCAATAAGTGATGGACAACAGAGCATATAACGTTATATGTGAACTTCTCTCATGTGTAATATGTGTTTTTCCTAGAGTTAGACATATAATATTATATCTCATTTTTTAGATTTTAGATATATTAATGTTGTTTTGAATATGTATATATGTAGATATAGAGGTTATGGGAATGCTATTCGGAGGCAGAAAATTACAAATTTTGAAGGATTCGATGAAGGTTTTGATGAAGAAACGGTGAAAAAATAAAGCTCGACCCCCTGTGGCCTCATCAACATTCAACTTGGGATTAAGGCGCGATTGAAAACAAGGATAATGGTGGCATGATATATGAACATATAATGTTATTTTTTGAGATATATAATATTGTTGGAAAGATATAATTATGTTGTTTTGAGACATATAATTTTATATGTCATGTTTTGTGAGACTTAGAGCTACAGAAACTCAGATATAATGTTATATATTCTATTTTTTTGTGAGATTTAGAACTACAGAAGCTCATGTATAATGTTATATGTTCTGTTCTATTTTTTTGTGAGATTCAGAGCTGCAGAAGCTCAAATATAATGTTATATGTTCTGTTTTTTTTGCGATATTTAGATATTCAAAAACTCACATATGAAAAATCCTAGATCGCCTAGGTATATAAATATTTGCTATTTTTTATCTTTTTAATTAATCAATCCACCAATCGATAAATAAGCTAATCAAACGAACGAGGAGCAATAAAAAGATGAACGCAAAGATATACGTGGAAAACCCTAAACGGGAAAAAAACCATGGGAAGGAATCAAAACACTATACTCATTGTACGGTAACAAACAAACCTATACTTGCAACCTAGAATCGCTCTCGGTTGACCAAGGTTGATTGCCGAATCACTCGTTCACCGCACCCAGTGCTTGACCGCCGCTGCCTTGAATCGCTCAAGCCTTCCAATAACCTACGGAATCCACCGTCGGTACCCACCGGAAATCCACCGGAAGAACACTTCGATTAGCAATCACAAAGTTCAGAGAAAGCTCTTGGAATTAATCCGGAAGTTTGATGATCAAATGATCATATCTTTTTCCAAGAGACAAACTAAACATCTCCCATAGATATTTCTCTGTTTTTGGAGCAAGAGAGGGCTGCACTCATATATTCGGTAATCTCTTAAAGGCCAGCCAAACCTTATATAAATATACTGCTGGAGAAAAACGGAAGGTTGCTCGAGCCTTGAATATAACTGTCTTTGAGTTACTCAAGCACTGTGATTAGAAAATACTGCCATATAATCACCACGTAATTCTCTTCGGTTCCTGCACGAAATCTTCTTTCAAAAAGGAATCCTTCCTTTTCTGATTAAGCACATGCACGAAATCCTCTTGAAAGATGATTTCCTTCCATGCAAATTACCTTAATAATCTCACCCTTGAATCTTTAATTCCCTTTCCTTGTTCAGCTACCATGTGCACAAAATCCTTCTTCCATTCCAATTTCCTTAACAATTTCTACCTCTCAATTACAAAATATTTGATTTCATCCACCTCCTAAACAGACACTCTATAAATAAATAAATAAATCACAACTCGATTAACGGGCTACAAATCAAAAGGGGTTTTTGTCATGGGATTTGCCAAAATATGGACCTTACAACATATAATGTTATATGTTTTGTATGGACCAGCATATAACGTTAAAAACTAAAAACAAGAAAAACCAAAAAGAAATGTTGCATGTTAGAAAATTTTTGCCACACATATAATGTTGTATGTTAGGAAATTTTTATCACTCATATAACGTTAAAAAATCAATACAAGAAAAATACGAAAAAACAAAAAGAGAAATTTGTCACATATATAACGTTAAATGTTAAGTGTAGCGGGTTCAATAAAAAAAATCGAGAAAAATGAAAAAATATGTTTTTTGTTACACATATAACGTTATATGTGGCGTGATGGCAGCAGCGACGGTGGTGGAGGTGGCGGCAGCGGTGGCGGCGGCGGCGGCTTGATTACAACAAAAACGAAAAAAAATGGAAAAAATACATTTTCGTATTAGCCAAACAAGGCCCTTATTTCTTAGGTGGGGTATTTTTGACATTAAAATTATTAGTGGACTTAGTGGGTTATGAAACTTAGAAGTGGACTAGATAGGTTTGGAAACTGCTATAGTGGACCTATGCAAAATTCTCCATTCATTCTGCGTAGTCAATTCCTATAGCAAAATATATTTTCTAAATATATGAAGTCTATTAAGAAAGGAAGTATCAATATATTCTCAATATATACATTTCCATATAAAAGCATATATAAGCATATTCATGAGCAATTCTACCAGAGAGATTCTCGAGAGAAGTTTTTTTGCATGTTGCAACTTCATTAATGTTGCCGCGTTTGTACTTTTGAGGATATTAATTACTTTTTAGGAAGACAATTTTAATTATTAAAACTACATATATTTTACTCGTTTGTTTTCAATAGCAGTGTTAGAGCTCACAAATATAATTTTTATGATTGTGAACTCTAATTTGTATATAACAGTTATAGTCTATAAATAGATAATTCATTTATGTTTGGCGTACAATGCCTTAGAAAAACAAATGGCCTAATTAGACGCACATGAGAGATACAAAAATTTTACTAGGGCCAGGCTTGAGAATACTGAATGTAACCCCGTTTATTAATCGAATGGGCTTCGGCATGCATGTACGTAGTATAAGCCCATCCTGAATTCAACCCGGCCCAAGATATGATTTCTAATGAAAAATTGTTTGAGGCCCATTATATGAAATTTGTAGATGTTGTTATTAGATTGATTTTTGTTGTCCAATATATAAATTCATATCAATTTTGTGTTTCAAAAAGTCGGTGCAAAGTCGATGTAAAAGTGCTGAGATGAAGCAAGGACACATGAATTGTTGTGGTCCAACGTATGAACTTTGTAATCTTGGTTGTTAAAGTCTTGTGGGTGGTCCAATTAGATGCATGCAAATTTCATAGTGTAAGTCATTACGAGTCTTTTTTGTAGCTCTAGATATATAAAAAAATACATACTGTACTTGGGTTTGGGCGGTGGGGATAGTTTACTTAGGCCTGTCAACGGGTCGGGTCGGATCCGGATCCGATAAGATTTGGATCCGATCCGAATCCGATAAGACTCAAATCCGATAGTGGTAATCCGGATCCGATCCGAAAATCCGATCCGAAAACTTTTTTACTTCAAAAATTTTAACAAAAAATATATATATATTTAAAAAAATACAATTTTTTTTTTGAAAAAAAAATTATTTTCCAATAAAAAATTTTAAAAAAAATGCAACTTCTAAAACATTTTTTGTTCAAAATAAAAAATTTACTGTTTTTTTTAAAAAATTTTTAAAATATTTGAAAAGTTAAAAAAAAATAAAGTTCGGATTCGATCCGATCCGATCCGAAAAAATCCCGATCCGATCCGATCCGTAATAATCGGATTCGGATTACCGGATTACAGATTTCTGTTATCGGATTCGGATTTGGATCTGATTTTTCAGATCGGATCCGATCCATTGACAGGCCTAAGTTTACTGTTTTAGGGTTGCTGTATTTGGGTTTGGACTTGGCCCATTTGGTGCTTTTTTGTAGTTGTTTTTGTTGGTCTCTTGCCAACGCCTGCGTCTTGGGTAGCCTTTTGTTGCCCTTCAAGGGCGAAATCACTCATGGACTATGGTGGGCTAAAGCCCAAGTCCCTTCCGAAAAACAAAAAAATAAAAAAATTGTATGTAAAAGCTTAGCTCAATCCATTTTTTCTTTTAGCCCAACCCCTCTCACCTAACCCATTTTACTGGCTAGTGTGTTTAGATCTGGATAATAATTTCTTTCACCCGCCTTTAACCTTTAAAGAATGTGACCGTTATCTTTCTTGTGAAAATTGTGTAAGGTCTACGGAATCAATACACTTATTGTTAATATGAGTTAGTTTGTGGTAAAACCCACACATTTTCCACCAATCACTGGAAGGGTAAAGTTCACCCTTTTTAAAGGAGGGTGAACCAAATTATTCCCTTAGATTTGCTTTTATATTGTTAAATGCAGAACAGTGACTGGTGTGCTTAGATTTTTACTGATTTAGTTTATGCAAAACACTGGCATTCATAAATTTTAAAATGTTGGTTCTTGCAATCTTACTCTTTTAGGTTTAAGTTATAATAGAACGTCAAAAAAAAATATATATATCTGGAGCGTTTTTTGAGATTTGTTGATATCCAAGGATTTTTACGAGAGCGTTTTTTTTAGGTTTGCTAGTACGAATATTATATACACTGTTTTGCCCACTGAATTTTTTTTAAGTTAGCCCAGGGCAGAATCAATTCCTGGTTCCGCCCTTGTTGCCCTTATTCCATTTAATCTTTGTATCTTTTTAGAGATTAATAAAATTTCTTTTGCCTAAAAAAAAAAACATACCGTACACCCCAATGACGAAAAAATCTTTAATGCAACGATTATTTGTAACGCTCTCTCACATAATGTGGACTTCATGTACGTGTAAATTCCACACCATGTAAAAGAGACGCTATAAATAACCGTTATATTGAAAACGACAAGCCAGCAAAATGACAAGCAGGAACAGTTTGACCAATTACCCTCCCCTAAAACGTCATGACATTGCTTACGCATGAGAACGAGTCTCCTCCTCAAATCATCTGTGGACTTTTTTCCCGTTGTACATTTTTTTGTACTTTTGAATCATACGAACGAGAACGTTTCCTGTTCTCAAGATTCTGACATAGTAGTAGTAATTCGATGGTCAAGAAGGACAAGAGCTAGCAAAGCGTACTGAGCAAAGATTTGATTATTTTTAAGCGTACTGAGCAAAGCGTACTGAGCAAAGATTTGATTATTTTTAATGAGCAAGCTGAACTCATTCTTTATAAAGGGAGTAATGCTATTGGGACCGACGGTCCCCGGACCGAAATCGTACCGACGGCCTCGGCCGGAGACGGCCGACCGAGGCCGTCGGTACGATTATTTTTAATGAGCAAGCTGAACTCATTATTAGATAGACTTGTGGGCTTATGAAATGTTTATAGTAGACCTATCACTGAATCTCCCTATATTTTATTGATTTGTTTTCAATAGTAGTGTTAGAGCTTGTAATTATTATGATTGTGAACTCTATTTGTATATAAAACTATACTCCCTCCGTCCCTAATTAACTGTCCACTTTCACTTTTTCCAAATTTTTTTAAATGAGTTATATCTTTTAATATATACTTTTTTTCATAATTTTCAAAATTTTGTCTAATAGAATCAATCGAGATCTATCAAACAAGATCCATATTGCATATAAAAAATATTATACTTTGGAAGATATAAATAAATTTTTAAAATGTCCAGAATAGTAACATGGACAATTAATTAGGGACGGAGGGAGTAATAAAAGTTATAGTCTATACATAGATAATTCATTTATGTTTGGCATACTATGCTTTAGAAAAACAAATGGACTAATTAGAAGCACTTCAGAAATACAAAAATTTTACTAGGGTTAGGCTTGAGAATACTGAATGAACCCCTTTTATTAATCGGATGGGCTTCGGCGTGCATGTACATAGTATAAGCCCAGCCTGAATTCAACCCGGCCCAAGATGTGGTTTCTAATGAAAAATCGTTTGAGGCCCATTATATGAAATTAATTTCTGGGTGTTGTTATTAGATAGATTTTTGTTGTCCAATATATAAATTTATATCATTTTTGTGTTTTCAAAAAGCCGGTGCAAAGTCGATGCAAAAGTGCTGAGATGAAGCAAGGAAACATGAATTGTTGTGGTCCAACATATGAATTTTTTAATCTTGGTTATTAAAGTCTCGTGGGTGCATGGTCCAATTAGATGCAAATTTCATAGTGTAATTTCATTACGAGTCTTTTTCGTAGCTCGAGATATACACAAAAAAATACATACTGTGCTTGGGTTTGGGCGGTCGGGGTAGTTTGTTGTTTTACGGTTACTGTATTTGGGTTTGGGCTTGGCACTTTTGGTGCTTTTTTATTTTATTTTATTGGTCTTTTACCAACACCTGTGTCTCGGGTAGCCTTTCGTTGCCCTTTTTCCATTTAATCTTTGTATCTTTTTGGAAATTAATAAAATTTATTTTGCATAGAAAAAAAATACATACCGTACACCCCAATGACGGAAAAAAATTCAATGCAACGGTACGTTATTTGTAACGCCCTCACATATGATATGAGCTTCATGTACGTGTAGGTTTCACACTATGTAAGAGAAACGTTACAAATGACCGTTAGTATTGAAAATGACAAGTCAGCCGTAGTTTGTTGCTCATGGATGCGCCCTTGTAAGCTGGGCATGCAAAATGACAAGGAGGAAAAGTTTGACCAATTACAAACGTCACACTGCTTACGCTTGAGAACGAATCTCCGATCAAATCATCTGTGGAATTTTTCCCGTTGTACATATTTTTGTACTTTGAATCATACGAACGAGAACGTTTCCTGTTTTCAAGATTCTAACATAGTAGTAATTCGATGGTCCAGAAGGACAAGAGCTAGCAAACCTCGGACTCAAGATTGGGTTCAGCGTGCTGAGAAAAGATTGATTATTTAATGAGCAAGCTGAACTCATTCTTTATTATTTGTTCCTTCGAATGTGGGGTATTTGTTTACTTGCTCCATCCCATAAAATTAGACTCCTAAGAAATTACATGTAATTTGTGAACTGGAAATTTATTTATCAAAATATTTTTTTTTACAATATGGATCTTATTTGTTAGATTTTGATGAGATTTTTTGAACGGTGCAAAAAAATTGCACATAGTTTCATAGAGGACCAATTTTATGGGATGGAGAGAGTAGCAATTTTTTTTTTAATGGGTTTTCGGTTGAGTTTAGGATTGTCGGCTATGTTTGTTTTACGTAATTCGGATATAATTTATGTTCTTCCATGGCTTGTAATAAAAAACAAGGGGTATAATTTGATGGGGCTCTTTGGTTCTCCCCTTGGATTGAGAACGTTTCTACTTTATTATGATTCAAGTGTCCGAATCAAAGATAAAAAAGAAAGTGTCGAAGTCACCTTACGTGACCTTGACTAATACTGAATTCATGGGGAACCAATCCCCGTCGACTAGCACGAATATTCCTACTTGTAATTGGTTGTAAATGTGACAAACTATTACCCTTTGTGAGGCTAGTTTACATTAAACTTTAGTCCCGCTGTAAATAATCCTGTTAGCAGAGAGTTTGACTAACATCTCATGATTATTTGAGACGTATGATGTAAACTAACTCAAATACCTTGTGTTCTTGAAAATCACACTATAATACCCAAGTATGTTTTGACTTAATAATCCTGTTATATTATATTTGTCTGTGTTAAAAAACAAAAAATCAATTTGTAAGTTCGACGTTAAATTTTTTGTGACTATTACTAGTTTTGCATCTATTTTTTTGTCGTTAATAAGCTGTTGTAATCTAGCCTGGGGACAAAAATGAGAGATTGTTGGCCGTTTCAAATGTTTTCACAGGTTATTCAGTTCAAAAGAAAAGTTTACACAGGTTATTTCCGTTGAAAGTCAATCAAAGACCAACCACTTCCCCAAGCTTATTACTAGTAATTGAGAAATGGTCCAATCCCTACCCGATTCAAACCCCACGAATCTCTCTCTCTCTCTCTCTCTCTCTCTCTCTCTCTCTCTCTCTCTCTCTCTCTCTCTCTCTCTATAAATACCTTCCCATCCTCTCTCCATATCTCAACTCACTACATTCTTCAACCTCAAATAACCCACAAGAGAACTTCACAACCTGTCTCACCCGGCCCCAACAACAACCAAGATCACAAAAACAAGAAAAACTTCACACTTTGAAGAGCCATTCGATCGAGCTTCTAATCAAAGGAAAATGGCTAGCATTCGAGCATCAAATGTGGTCCCTTCATCATTTCCCTCATCTTCTTCGCGTTGCCGGCGAGAAATCATGACCGTTAGAGCTACTATTAACATGCCGAAGCTTCGAAATGGTAGTAGCCTCTCTCTTCCCAAGCTAACAACGATAGGCTTGGCGGAGGGGTTGCAATTGAGGAATGGTTACAAAAACACAACCACCACCCAATTCGAAAAGCTTTCTCCCTCTCCTAAGGCGTCCAATCCCATGGCGATAGAGAAGCTTTATGCCATCATGGAGGCTGTTGCCGATAGAGTGGAGATGCATAAGAATATTGGAGAGCAGAGAAACAACTGGAATAACTTACTTTTAACCTCCATCAACTCAATCACTCTAACAGCGTCACTAATGACCGGAGTTGCAGCTATGGGGGCCGGCGGGGCTCCTCTTGTGGCTCTTAAGCTCTCTTCTACTTTGTTGTATTTGGCGGCTACGGGAATGTTGTTGGTCATGAACAAGATTCAACCGTCTCAACTTGCAGAGGAGCAGAGAAACGCTGCGAGGTGGTTTAAGCAGCTTCACGAAGAGATTCGCACGACTGTTAGCATCGGTGCTCCAAATTCGAAGGACGTGAAAGAGGCGACGGCCAAAGTTCTAGCACTTGACAGGGCATACCCGCTTCCTCTGCTGGGTGTGATGCTCGAGAAATTTCCAAAAACCGTGGAGCCTGCTGTCTGGTGGGCCCCACTACGAAATCGGAAGGCAAAAGGGCTCGGTGGGAGAAACAATGGGAACGGTTGGAATGGCGAGCTAGAAGGGGAAATGAGAGAGATAGTTACGGTTTTGAACAGGAAAGATAAGGAAGATTACTTGAGGTTGGGTAAGAAAGCCTTGAAACTGAACAAGGCCTTGGCCATTTCCGGGCCTTTGCTTACCGCGCTCGCTGCTTTCGGCTCTGCCTTTGCCGGCCACGGACTGTGGGCTGTGGTTCTCGGGGTCGTTGCCGGGGCATTGTCAACCGTTGTGAACGCAATCGAGCATGGTGGGCAAGTTGGGATGGTGTTCGAGATGTACCGGAGCAATGCCGGTTTCTTTGAGCTCATGCAAGAGTCCATAGAATCAAATTTGGAGGAGAGAGAGGGGGAGAGGAGAGAGAATGGAGAATTGTTTGAAATGAAGGTGGCTTTGCAGCTGGGAAGGAGCCTATCTGAGCTAAGGGATCTAACAGCTTCTTCTTCCATAAAAGGGGAGGCAAACCCTGAGTTTGCAAGCAAACTTTTCTAATTTTTGGAATTCAACTGTACAAATTTTTATGTAGGACTAAATTTAGGAGTTGAATTGTAAATTTGTCTACATATTGACCGATGACAGGATTCATTTATTCAATCTAAGCAGTGGGTTTATCTTGAACACATATATTGCAATCAGTAGTCAATATTGATCCACGTATTTTAGCGAAATTGTGGGATAGTGATCAATTTTTTTTCCCCGACAGTCAACGTTATCCGGGTCAGTTTACGTATACCTCAACCATTCCCCCTCCTTGATCAAGCCAAAGGCAAAAGTTAAGGGGGGTTTTTTTTTTTTTACCAGATGATAGAGTGTTAATTAGGTTAGATTACTACAAGAGATATCAATGCCATTCCATCAGCTCAAACACAGAACCTCCCAACAGTTGAGTACTGGACTACTGGTACACGACCAACGAAACTAGAAGCCCTCGAATGGGTCACTTGCAAGGAATTATCAAGATTCTTTCAGGCAATACCTAATTGAGAGAGAAAGATACCATCATTTTAAAATACCATGACTCGAACCTCTACCGACGGGGACACCACAAAGGCGCCACCATCAGGGAACTCAGAGCAATTGGTAGGCAATACCTAATTGGGTTACATAAAAAAACATTGGAAATGGACTGCCATTTACAGATTTAAGGCGCATACAACTTTGACCATCGACCTGTTTTGGCACTAGCAGAAAGAGAAAGGTGCAGGTATTACACACGAAAACTATAACATATAGTATATGTTGCAATCAGTAGTCAATATTGATCCACGTATTTGAGCAAAATTGTGCGATAGTGATCAGTTTTCAAGTAACATCGTTCAAACTGTGTTTCGGTGCATTGATCTGGACCATGCTCCGGGATTTCTTTCAAATCAATTTTAGGATTGAAAACCAATGGAAAACGAAGAGTAAAAGTTAAAATTAGGTTTGAGGCACGACATAGAAGTATAGAAAAAGACAGTTATCCAGAAATACTAGTATCCCAAAAAGAACTCCGGGAAAAGAGAAAAAAAAAAAAAAGAACCCACCTTTCTCAAGCCACAATACTTTTTGGCAGAAATATAGAAAAAGACAGTTATCCAGAAATAGTATATTTTTATCATCCATTAGTGTACCAACTAATTGATTCAGTAAAGAAAAAAATTGAGAATAGGTATAAGATTTTTGGCAGAAATCAGAATTCAAGTCTGAAAGGGCTACAACCCCTTTTTTTTTTGAAACAGTGAATTTTTTTATTAATCTTGAACAAGAAGTACAAGAAATAAAAGGTCTCGGACACACCGGCACAAAGCTATCCAAAACCTTCTCCTGCGGAGGCATAGGGCCAATGAAGGAGGACCCCAAACCGAACAACCCAAGATGCAGAGCCCAAGAATATGGGCCCAGCTCACCACAAACAAAAACACCTAAGCCCACAGAAAACAAAAAAACACCTCAACCCTAAACACAATCCGACCAAGAACTCGCCGCCACCCACCGATCCATCACAGGGCAGAGCAAACTTCAACCACCACCGAGGAGCCGTCACCAGTTGCTGCATCTCCAGCCCAAACGATTGGAGCATCAGCCGATCCAAACGCCGACCAAATCGACCTAAAAAGGATACCTCCAAGTTAGACTCCGACGAAAAGGAAAAGCCCACGGCCGCAGGATCCACACCCCAAAAACTTCAAATGATCCATCTGGTCAGGAGACCAAACACCACCTTCGCAACCATCCAAGGACAACCACAGCCACCTAATGCTAGCGATCCAATCATCAGTCGCTGCACCTCAAAGGAATTGGTCGAATCGGAAAACCAGTTTAATTATGCGTAGGAATTTGATTTAATCCTATAGTACATTGAAATTTAAGAGACTAAGAGCAGGTTTGGGGTTCAGGAGTATAGATAGCCTCTAAACCCTTGTTGACTGTATAAACTATGGCAAAAAAGTAAATTAGGTTTACATGAGGGTAAACTTGTAAATAAATGTTTTCTAATTTCCGAAATATTATGGTAAATGACATAAGAAACATGAAAGTGTCCCAAAAATAGAATAGGCGTCAAATTCGCTCTCTGTGTCATGAATCCGAACAATGAATCCAAGTCGTCTATTCTCTTTCCTGGACACCTTCATGTGGACTCGGGAGTGCTGTAGTGCACTTCCCGCACTACACGTGTAGTGCGGCCAATCCGGCCGTCCATCTTGGCAATGGACGGCTCGGATTTTCATCCAAACAATGGACAGGTAGGATTTATAGAAGCTCGGATTATATCCAACCATTTATTGTCAAGATCGATGGCCCGTGTGCGCCCTGCAAGGTGCCTTGCACTATAGGATTTTCCAATCCCTTTCATGTATCCTACCATTCCTCTTCTAGTTTTTACGTGGTAGAGAAAAATCTTATGGGTTTAAATAGTACTATGATTCTTAATTAATTTAACTTACCCCAAAAAAGAAAACAGATAGGTAGATCAAGGTATGAATCTCATACCGCACCGGTAGGTACGTATTGGTATTGGCCAAATTCAGTATCCTACACCTCTAATTTTGTTTCGGCTCAAACACCAGTTAGTATCGGTCAATATCATCCAATATCAGACGGAACCGGAGATATCGGTCAGTACTAGCCGATATCGGATGGTATTAGATTACTTTTTGAATTTATTTTTTCTCTTTTTGTACTGGACAATACCAGTCGATATCTATCAATACTGAACAATACCAGACAAATATCAGATTACTTTTTTCTTTTTAATAATTGTGTATATTATACTATAAATTATTTTATGCGAGAAAATAACACAATAGCGGTAAATCAAAAAAGATAGAAGGTATCTCCCCAGTAACGATACGTATTAGGAAAATTAGTACTCAAGCTGATATGGTATTCAAAATCTTACCCTAACATACACTCTAATACATATGTGTGAGTTCTACGTACGTTTTTATGTTAGAAACCTCACAAATATTTAGTGGAGAGGAGGGTTGGACTTTAGAACATCACGTAATAGTGCTCCTGGGGCAATGTTCAATTTTTCGATATTGTGATCTGCGTCGATAGGCGAGGGTCTGGTGGTAACCAAACCAAATGAGGGTTTTGTTTGGGGAGTCTGCGGCCGCGAGAAGAAGGTAGATAAAAGAGGATAGAGCGAGAGTGGAAAACATAGATCTGCACTTTTAAGGTCAGTCGATGTATATAATCCTTGAATCAGAATGTTTTACATGCATCAGTTTTATACATACGCATATAGAGAGGAACGATATATCTGATGTTTTTAGGAATTGTTGTTCGTCAAAAGAAATTCAGGAAATTGTCGGTTTGATTTGTGTGTGAGAAGGAGGTGTGTTTGTATATATGTAACAAGTCCCCGGGTAGAACTCACCCCCAAAAGCTAGCTATTGAGGGAAGGGTGCCCAAGGACTTATTAACCCCCCACCGAGAGCCCATACTCCCGATGTGGGACAAGTCCCATACCTTGCACTGGGATCATAACAAACCCCACCCCTTCAGAGCCGACGCCCACGGCGGCAGGTAGCCCTTCTGGCACCTCCGACTACTCCGTGGCGGCCCCACGGCGGCAGGTCGCCCCTCTCGGCACCTCCGACTATCTCGTGGCGGCCTCGTCAGGGAGGAGGCTGGCTCTGATACCAATGTAACAAGTCCCCGGGTAGAACTCACCCCCAAAAGCTAGCTATTGAGGGAAGGGTGCCCAAGGACTTATTAACCCCCCACCGAGAGCCCATACTCCCGATGTGGGACAAGTCCCATACCTTGCACTGGGATCATAACCAATGTAACAAGTCCCCGGGTAGAACTCACCCCCAAAAGCTAGCTATTGAGGGAAGGGTGCCCAAGGACTTATTAACCCCCCACCGAGAGCCCATACTCCCGATGTGGGACAAGTCCCATACCTTGCACTGGGATCATAACAATATACACGCATCAGTTATATACATAGTTACATACACATATAGAGAGGAACGATATATCTGCATTTTTTTAGGAATTGTTGTTCGTCAAAAGAATTTGGGCTTTTTACTACTGGGTACACAAAATTGAACCTTAATTCCCATTTAAGGTATAATAACACTCTTTTTAATTACCGCTAAGTCTAGGCATGTGCTGAGAACGTCAGATAACAAATTAACCATTGAGTCTAGGCAAGTGCTTAGAATGTTTGCAGTGCTGAGAATGTTTGAGAATGTTTGCAGTGCTGAGAATGTTTGAGAATGAATTACCTCTAAGTCTAGGCGTGTGCAAAGAATATTCTCAGTGTTGAGATGAAAATGTTCTAAGTGTTGAGAACGTATGAGAATGTTCTCAGAACTACTGAGAACGTATGAGAATAAATTACCACGAAGTCTTGGCGTGTGCTGAGATATATGCGTGTGGTGAGAACATTCTCAGAGCTGAGAATGCTCTGAGAATGTTCTCAATTTTGAATGCTGTGTTTGGATGAGTTTTTTAAAAAAAATTTAGTTTGGTTTTTTGGGTAATGATTAGAGAGAGAAATTAGGGTAATAATTGGAGATAGGGATAATAAGTGGAGAGAGATAGAGAGAGAGAAATGAGAATAATGATTGAAAATAAGGGTAATGAGTGTAGAGAGAAATGAGAGTAATGATTGGAAGTATGGGTAATGAGTATTTTTGGAGTTGGAATTTTTTTTCCAAAAAGCGAACCGAACAAGGCAGAAATATCCAAAGTTGTCAATATTACCATTAAGTCTAGGCGTGCTCTAAGAATGTTCTTAGAGCTGAGAACGTTCTCAACGGTCAACATCGGTGGTCAACAGTCAATGCCGATATTTGGTCAACAATCATCAATAGTGGTGGAGGAGTATTTTTAGTATAAAATTTTGACTTATCTTAAAGGTATATTTAATGATTTGAGCCTGACCCGGTGGGAATTACTTTGGATTTTCTGTACCTACACGTAAATGGCCCAAAGAATTTCAATAAATTCTTTGATGAGGAGTGTACATTCTCTCATGAGGTATTTGAGGTAGTCCTTGTCTCATTGATCCTCTATCTGTTAATAGTTTCAACATATTGTTCATCTTCTATCAGCTTCACCAATGTATTAAAGTCTGTTTCAATTTTAAAATTTGATTGAAACAAGCTTGCTTTAATGTTATGAGCAGTCCTACGTAACCACACAAAAGTCAACTTCGAAGGGGGAATCCGTGCCTCGAAGTTTTCCAAAGTACTCTTCACCCGAATTCCTCTATCATTTATCAAGATACCTCGATACCCAACCACTGCCTCTCTATTTGTTCCTTGAATGATTTCCTTGAAATGAAGTTTTAATTGTCCTGCACAAGCCTCACTTTGTTGAGAAAAGATTTAAAACTTTATCAACAATGTGAGGCTTGTGCAAGACAATTAAACTTCATTTCAAGGTAAAAATTACACTCTCAATCATGTGCAATATATAATATCTGAAATGATCTGATTTGTCAAAAAAAAAAAAGAAAAAGAAGTGCAATACTAGCATGGTGATTGATGTCTTTCACATGGAAAATTGAGACTCCGTTCGTTTTGGGGTTTTAGATTCTAATTATTATGCTATTTCTTTTCAATCACTACTCTTATTTTTCTCTCTATCTCTCCTTAATCATTACCTCTATTTTTAATCATTACTCTATTTTTCTCTACACTCATTACCTACAAATCCAAATCCAAAATTTCAAAACGAACGAGGTCTGAGAGTACTAACGAGAGAAAATTACAAAGAGTACTTTGGAAAACAATGGTTGGGTATGTGGGTATCTTGACAAATGAGGGAGGAATTCCAGTGAAAGAGTACTTTGGAAAACTTTGAGGCACGGATTCTCCCTTTGAAGCCGACGTTTGTACGGTTTACATAGGACTGCTCATAACATTAAAGCCATGTTGTTTCAATCAAACTGAATTTGAAACAGACTCTGATATCGTGGTGAAGCTGTTCGAAGATGAACAATATGCTGAAACTATTATCCAACAGATAGAGGATCAATGTGACAAAGACTACCTCAAATACCTCATGGGACAATGTACACTGCTCGTCAAAGGTTACGGAGTTCAAGTAAAGCAAGTTGGTGGGGAAGTCGTTTCAGCTGCTGCTCGCCTAGCTCAGAATGGGACTACTCAGGATCAAGATCTGGTTATTCTAGATCTGAAGCATTCCGATTCTGCATTTCAGTAAATAAAGTAAGACTTTTTTTGCTTTTGAAATTAAAGAGACAAAAGTTGATATGATCTAATAGGTTCCGAACCGGCTCTTTTGTCCTATCCAATGAAGTTTCCAGTCAATTTACACACACAAAAACCCATAAACTTTGGTAGGGGAAGTAAGTGAAAATGTGAAGTTTTGAGAGAAACAAATAAGATCATTGAGACGTAGAGATAAAAATGGAGATGTGTGGTTTATAGGTATCAAATGAAAAAAAAAAAAGGGCTGAACAAAAAGAAAATGAAAAAAAAAGGTCTCCAAAACCCCGTTTTGAGTCTCAAAAATAGGACATCAGTTGGAGATGCTCTCACATGTTAAAGTTCAAAGTAGTGTCAGTGGCCATGTAATAGCATTAACAGCCACTCAAAACATTATTCCACCAACAAAACCCTACCCAACCAAACCCTCCTAACCGTAAACCTGTCTAGATATTTTAGCTTTTAAGTTCACTTGCTTTTCGTGATCTTAGCTACTACTCCCTCCGTCCCAGTTTGTTTGTCCAATTTCGACATATACGTGCCTTTTAAATTTTTTTTCTATATCTCACAATCTATAATGTTTTACGTAATTTCGAAAACATCATATTTTAGATCTAATTGAGATCTATCAAACAAGATCCATATTGCATATAAAAAATATTATAAATTGAAACATATAGACAATTTTGTAAGAGGTCCCAAATAGTGAAAAGAGACAAACAAATCGGGACGGAGAGAGTACTACTTTTCTTAACAGCCAGTTATTTTAAATCAACCATTTTCTTCTCCTCATCGATATTTTAGGGTGTTCGACCAATTTATGTGTAACTCGACAAATCTCTGGAGGACCAATCTCACAATCTACTAACATGGGGGGCAATGTAAATTTGGGCCAAAAAGTCCCATACCCGGCAAGAGTTAGCATCTGAGAGATTTTGAAATTTTTGTGGAAATACTATTTCGGCTACTGTACAACGGGGTTCCTCTGTGGTCCACCTTAATCTGGGAAAAATAATCGGTATACGCATGCAGATGTAGCACATGTTAGATGGATCACGGCTAATAACTTATTGAAGAGATTGGATCTTGGAGCCTTATTTGCCTTATCCATGCTTTGGGTGCGACAAATTTCATTACGTTCTTGGCCGACATTCTAATCTGTATTACGCTATAATTGACCTGTCCGACCTTAGATATACACCCAAACCCATGTAAAATAGGATATAGCATGCAAGGTACTAAAACCCATTGCATTGGGTTTTGGGTACGACATGCTTTTTGAAGTTCCAATCTTAGTGCTTGGCTCTTGGAGCCTTATTTGCCTTATCCATGCTTTGGGTGCGACAAATTTCATTACGTTCTTGGCCGACATTCTAATCTGTATTACGCTATAATTGACCTGTCCGACCTTAGATATACACCCAAACCCATGTAAAATAGGATATAGCATGCAAGGTACTAAAACCCATTGCATTGGGTTTTGGGTACGACATGCTTTTTGAAGTTCCAATCTTAGTGCTTGGCTCTTGGAGCCTTATTTGCCTTATCCATGCTTTGGGTGCGACAAATTTCATTACGTTCTTGGCCGACATTCTAATCTGTATTATGCTATAATTGACCTGTCCGACCTTAGATATACACCCAAACCCATGTAAAATAGGATATAGCATGCAAGGTACTAAAACCCATTGCATTGGGTTTTGGGTACAACATGCTTTTTGAAGTTCCAATCTTAGTGCTTGTTCCGATGACATTATACTGTGAACGATTTTTTGCGTGAAAATTTATTATTTTCTGCATTCAATGGTTATAAAATCTGGAACTCGCATTCCTACACCATAAATACCTTTGCCTCCGTAACGGGCTAAATTTGTGCCATTACGGGATTAATCCTTTATTGCTCTCCTTAATTCTACTCTAATCCCTGTTGCCTGCAATAGAAGTTATTGTTAGGCGCTCGCTGGCCAATGGGGGTTGACTGGAGGAACTCTTATGGTTACGTGACACGTCAATGAGGACTAAGAGACTTGGTTGATCGAAATCAACCAAGCAGAAAACCAAAGAAGTTGAGAATTAAGTTAATGAGTAGAGAGACAATGTTTTTGCTCAGAGAGTCAATACCCTTTCCTCTTGGACCTGCTCTCTCACTTATAGATAGGTATTTGTAGACTTTTGCTTAACTTCTCCCAATGTAGACTTTTCCTCTTTTCATTTTCAACTTTTTGCCTTTTTTGGCTTTTTTGGGAATATGATCAGAATGTATTTTGTATTTGGTAGTGTTTGGATGATATGTGCAGAATGCATTTTGCAGTAGGAGTAGTGTTAGGGAGATATGGAATGAAAATGAATTATGGATTGGTTTTTTACTATGTTGCCCCCGGTTATTAATAATGGTGTATAATGTACATAAATAATGTTTTTTTGCTCGGCAATGTATATAAATAATGTTTTAATCAATTTTTTTAAAATTTACTTCCGAAATTGCTTATGTACATGAACTGAAAGTGTCCCCCCTTATTTATGGTGTGAATGTGAAGGAAAATCACAGTTGAGAGGATAACGTTCAAAAACTACGGCTTTGTGGAAATAATCCCAAAAGGGAGAGGGTAGAGAAGTCTTTTTGGCATGGCAGGAGAAGAGAATGGGAAAATGAAAATTGGAAAAGCTCCTCCTGAGCTCTTTTTACGTTTTGCTCTAGAAACCTGAAAATGGAAAACCCATTTTCCCTCTTCCTGCCAAACAGCCAAAACTCAAAAAGGGGAAGTGGAAAATGGGAAAATGGGGGATCCAACCACCCCTAAGTATCAGCTGACTATTGTGGACTCTCATTATTGTATTTTCTGTGGGGCTTATGAAAGCCATATAGAAGGGTGCTCATGAGGTTTCACGCCTCAAGCTTCCCTGTTCTATTAGTGAGCCTCCATCATTGTAATCACTTCTGGAACCACTAATTCTTTCAATGGCCAACTGCTATAGTGCTCTTTATACATGATGACTAATTTTTCCGAGAAGGTTTTGGCTGCTCGGCCACTCATTCTTCCATCCAATCTTCAATTGGTCGGATACTCTTTGCCGACTGCCTAGCTCGTTGATCCGCATGATGGCTGCCGTGAGGAGCCTCCTCAGCTGATTACTGGTGTACGGTATGCCGGCATTTATCGTGCTCAGCCCTAGATCAATCTGGCCAACACCTTTCATGGTGCAGCATATTAGGGGCCCTTTTAAACTGGATTTGTTACTTTATTGGCATTGTCTTTTTGTAATAAATCTCTTGCTTAATTTAACCTCTCACAGCCTCATTTTCAGGTAATTCTTGAATAAATGTGGTCTCACCTTTCTTTAATTTGTTCTAATTCCCAGGCATTCCTGCTGCTGATCTTCTGATAGTGATGGTTCTCGATTTAACAAGTCAAGGAAGATATTTTCAGCTGGTGTTGTATGCTTTGTGTCCCTTGTGATGAGTAGTGTATATCTCCATGGAATTTTGAACAGCTTGCAGTGAAAACCTGATATTTGTTAGCGTTCCACTCTTGAGTATTGTACTTAATTTCCATCTTGTTTTGAGTAGGATTGACTCCTTTTTCTGTCAGCAGTCTAATATTTTCCATCTGTTTTCTTTTATTTCGCTAGTCGTAGCTTTGGGCGATTGATTAGCTGCTGCCATCCTTTTGTATTGAACGTTTTAAAAATATCCATTTCATGCTCTGTTTGTTTGTTTAATGGATGCTCATGTGAATCTTGTACCAGTAGAGTCGGCCCCGTGTGAGGGGTCAGAGTTTTGAGTCTCATAATCATGTCACTGTGTCGCGTCCTAACTATGCTTCTACGTGCTTACCACCATTTAGATTAAAGTACTACATTACTCTTTTCTTGGAAATGAACCTATTCTTTTATTATGTTCGCTTCTACTTATGTTTTTTCCCAGGAAATGAAGGATTTCTTTCAACAGTATGCCGCCTCTGTTTTTCTTTCGTTTTGATTTTTTGGGGCACTTTCGATGGTTGTCCCTCAGGAATATTTACGGCATGAAGTTGAGTAGAGCTTCTGAAGTTGACATGATTTTTTTTTTTTGTTTTGTTTTCCGGCTGGGTCTTTTACCGGAGCAACAGAACAGAACTCCTACCCTCCATGCTTAATCCCAGGAGAAATTGAAGTGAAGGAATGGTTCAGGAAGATTACTCTCTAATTGTTAGAGTATATCTCAAATTATTTCCGTCTTAATGGGGGAGGATAACTAGTGGAATATGAAATTTTCGCTTTGATACTTTATGATTCTCCTTCCCGTAGATGCTGGTTCTTAAGCTCGATCAATCACACCGTCGGGGAGGATGCCGAAGATTATCTCGTTCAACTTCTTACGTTTCTGTATTGCATTAATTACACCCGGTCCTGTTGCACCGCCTGCTATTGGCGGATCGAGGTTAATTAGCATGACCGATTAAATAAAAATGATGTTCGAACTCATATGTAGGTATATATATGTCGAGAGATACAGTGTAATAGTAGTACTAGCATTAATTAATTTAACACACAGATGATTTACACAAAATATTACTCGTAAAGCCTTCCATTAACATAAAGTAATTATGGTAGCGGTCAAGTTTAGTTAAAATTAAATAGAAACGTAGTGTGGGTGTGCCATAGGGGCCGGCCGGGTTGTACGTACATCATGCAACAACCAAGTCATTGGCACAAAAGTGTTAACTTAGGCATGCAACATGGAGTAATTAAGAAGCAGCTGAATATATTGTCCACATCTGTGAATTTGTAGGGTTTGGTTTACCTAGTTATATATATATATATATATATATATATATATATATATATACACTTCAATAGAGACATTTAATTAATATATATGATGGCGGATTGGATGAGAAAAAGTGTATGGGCTTTTTTTTTTTTCCTTTTCACATGTTGGAAGAACTTATACTAAATTTATCCCAAACTCAATGCATCAAGGAGCTAGGACATGCATAAACTTCTACTAGTAATTTATAAAAGTTAAACTCGCAATTTCATTGTACTTCATGTTAGTTATAAGATTCAGATTACCCATCAACTTGTATGCGTAGCCCATAGGAAGAGGGACTTTCAAGTTTTCAACCATATTTTAATTGGTATGATTCACGCGCTTTGTTATCCAAGTAGCTTTATTATCCAAACTTAACTTGATCGCGAAAAAAGTAAATCTTTTTTGCTTAAGTAAAGTAAATCATTTCTCGTCTTTTTCCCGGCCCATCCACGTTTGAAACTTTTCTTCCTCTCACAAGTCTCATTCACCAACTTTCCTTAAAGGAAAGCGTCTCATGTTGTTTAACGTTTTCTTCCTCTAGTGAGATATAACGTTTTCCATTCCACTGGGTCAATAATATGAAAAAAAAATCTATGAAAAAGTATTGTTATTGTTGGGGCTGGAGGGCCCTTGGATTTGATTACACAATATTACTTTCTGCGACCGCTCAAAAAACAGACTTGCAGGTGCGATGTTGAATGTCATAAAAGACTTAATTGAAACCCTCTCTAACACCAATTGGTTTTAGGAGAGATAGTGGAAAAAGCGGTCTGACAATTATCACCTCAACTGATTTATGCAGTATGTTGGGTTCTGTTGAACAGATAAAGATCATGTAATAAGTAATTAAAGTCCCTACTAACCCCCACAGTACTCCTTTATGAGTCTTTTGAGTCATGCTCCAAAGTTTCTTACTATTAATTAGAGGCCTTTGGTACTCCTCCTTCAAGATATTAATATAACTGTTCGCACATTCTGACTTTCAACGATAAATTAAAAAAAAAAAAAGAAAAAGTTTCTTATGATTTCTCGAATTGTTAGAATATGGTTTAGAGCAAGAGTAATGCTCAAATTTTGGTGATATCCCCTAGTACAGTAAATGAGAAAGAGAATCTAGATTGATTTGGACACAATAAATATATTCTTTTTAAGACGGTAGAGTATTTTAGACAGTGTAATTAGTTTCTTTAATCTTTTCTTACACCTCAATTAATCTAGAAATTTTAAAAGCAAACGACTGAACTAACCTTCAGTGGTCCAAATCCCTCCACAGAAGGAAACAGTTAACTTGGAAAAAGGTGAAATGGTGGTCCCTACAATATGTAATAGTTTTCTTCCATTTTGGTTTTTTTTTTTCTTTCATATTTGTCAAGGGGTGCGTCCCACAGTTGTGTGGGTCGGGTACCCGTCCCCCCACCAGGGCGGGCATGAGAGCACTCGAGAATTACCCAATCGGGGTTCGGGACGAGATCGGGACTGTGTGGATGTACTTTCGGATCGTGTCGAGGTACAGCAAAGCCCACCCACCTTGTTGCCATGCCTGGTAGCGAGTGCATATGAAAGATAATCATCACGCGCGCATACATACATGCTTTGCTGTATAGTTCAAGTAATTTGCCCAAAAAGGAGAACGGATTAATTAGTACTGTATTTGATTAATTTTACAGCAGGCCAGAGTTTATAAAGTAGTTACTCCAGTAAGAAGTAGAGCCATAATCACTGATGCGTGAGGGAGGCATGGGCCTAGCACATGTTAGCACTGATGGTAGGTCACCCTCCCCTAGCTAACTTGCTCATGACCTTTTTTGGTGGATCACCATAAAAATCATAATGTTAGCTACTACTTGTTTGTGTAGGGTCATTCCAATTTTTTTTTAAAAAATTAGTAATGAATTTTTATTTCAAAACTCGTTGGAAAATCAATCACATTAACAAACCCAGCTTAAAAAGCATATTTTGAGATTTTTCTTATCCTTCTTGTGTTCTCCTTGATTCTGGACAGCGAATAGATAAAGGGTTTTCCCCTTTGTAATTTTCTCTCGTTAGTACTCTCAGACCTCGTTCGTTTTGAGATTTTGTATTTGGATTTGTAGGTAATGAGTGTAGAGAAAAATAGAGTAAGGATTGAAAATAGAGGTAATGATTGGAGAGAGATAGAGAGAAAAATAAGAGTAATGATTGAAAAGAAATAGAATAATAATTAGAATCTAAAACCCCAAAACGAACAGGATCTCAATTTTCCATGTGAAAGACATCAATCACCATGCTAGTATTGCACTTTTTTTTTTTGTGTGGACAAATCAGATCATTTCAGATATTATATATTGCACATGATTGAGAGTGTAATTTTTCTTGCACATTCAAAAGTAATTCTTAGTCGATGTTCCAATATCTTTTATTCGTAGAGCTCTTTTTTTGGCCAATTTTTTTAATAAGTTAGATTAATTTCATATCGATAAACACTTGTCTTGGTTTAGAACTTTAGATCAAGAATTGAATACTTTGTTACTAAATCACTTAACGATAATCGATTACTTGATTTTTTGAAGATTCATTAAATCATCAAACACATAAATTAACCAAATCTGTATATTCTAAAAGATTCCGAAATCGACTTGTCATCATGTATAATGAGAGAAACTTTTTATGTATCTCCGGGAAAGTTCTAAATTTTCGGTCATTGTTTGAGCAAATTTGGATGATCGGCTCAGTTCATTATGTAGAGTTCGGCGAGAACCTTTATCGTACCAAAAATCTTGTTCATCGGACTTTAGTAGATACATGATTGGCACATGTGAAAATTGAAGAAAACCAAAATTGAGTTTTGATTTAGTGTTGTTCAAGTATCTACTAAAGTCCGATGAACACGATTTTTGTTATGACAAAGGTTCTCACCAACCAAACTCTAAATAATGAATGGAGCCGATCATCCAAATGTGATAAAAAAAAATGACTGAAAAATTAGAAACTCCCCGAAGGAGATACCAACCCCTTTATACCGGGAGGAGTACTTAATTTGCGGGGATGTCAGCCCGTCACTTGTAATACACAGCAGCAGGCGACCAGTTCTCATTTGCCATTGTACCTCTGTCACAACATCCACTCTAAAGTGCTTTAATTCTCATCTGTTGTAAATACTCCGTATGACTTTATATTACTTCATCTGTTGTAAATAATTATATGGATGTTAGTAATTGAATAGAATCGGAATCGAAACAAAATTGGACCGTTGTGGTTTGGTTCTTGTCAGGTTCCACACCTATATTGCTAAGGTTTTGGCTCTCAATATTTTAGAACCATTTAGAATGGTCTGGTTACTAATTCTCTAAAGAACCGGACCAATTTGGGTGCACCCTTAAAGGAGGAGGGAGGCAATTTCAAAAGGACCGTGCTAATGACACAGACTATTGTGCACAGTTTTTTTGTGGGGACAATTTTTGCGTCCCACACAAATGATTTGATCCATTTACGAGTATTGATTTTAAAATCTTTTTTTGAGGGACCCCGTAAAAAAATTAGCTCAGTATGATACATGTAAGTACTTGATCTAATCTCTCAACTTTTCATTTAGAATTTTGAATGAATAAAAAGTTGTAAAATTGGATCAAGTACTTACATGTATCCTATCGAGCTGATTTTCTACAGAATCCCTCAAAAAAATATTTTAAGATTAATGAACGAACCAGATCATTTATGTGAAACCCATAAATGGGCCCCACAAAAAATCTGTGCACATATCTGTACATAACAGTCTGTGTCGGCAGTGTTTCCGATTTCAAAAGCACAAAAACAAAAACAAAAACAAATACCACAGGGAGGCGGAGTCAGTAGGCAGGCACAGAAATGAAAGAAACCTCTCCCTCACTTCTTCCTTCTTCCTCCTGATCTCTCTCTCTCTCTCTCTCTCTCTCTCTCTCTCTCTCTTAACCCAACTCTCCTCACACCCGTTGACCTGAATTCCTCCGCCCAAAATCGTCACCATGTTTCAGCTCCTGTTCACTCTAATATTCGCCGAGATGGCCCTGATCGTGATCTTCGTGTTCAAGACCCCCCTGAGGAAGCTTGTCATCATGGGCTTGGACCGGCTGAAACGCGGCCGCGGCCCCACCGTCGTCAAGACCGTCGCAGGCACCCTTTTTGTGGTGATGATGTCGAGCGTGTACAACCTCATGTCGATCCACAGGCGTTGGATGGAGGATGGGGATCTTAATCCCACGGATCAGGTTCTCGCGTCCCAGCACATGCTCGAAGCTTCTCTTATGGGTACCGTTAATCATACCTATATTTTTTTCTTGCTTCAATTATTTTGATTTGATTGTTTTGTAACTGTTTTTTCTTTTTCTTTTTTTTAAAATCTGTTTACGGGGTTTGATTAGGTTATAATCTTATTCGCCGTTGCACTGAATTGGTTTTTCGTTGAGATATTAGGACTGTTTGGTTGTATCAGAAATGTTGATCAGGCAATTTTGGATCTCTCTTCTCGACAATTTAGATTACTCCATAAGAGGGTAAGAGAGAATCTAGCTTTAGGGGGAGGGGATGATCTCCGAAACCATGGGAGATTCCCCTGCAGGGCAAGGGATGCGACACAATCAGCTACTCGGTTCGCCAACCTTCTCAGTCTCACCCAAGATAAAGAACCAAAAACTTTACTCCTTAGAGATTTGATGGCCAAGATTCGAACCATACTTGAAGAATAGCTTGATAGACGACGAGTTTGGCTGTGAAACAATATTTAGATGAGTTTTCTCTATGTCGATTTAAAGTTTTTTTTTTTTGGGTTTAAAACATAGAACCGCCTAAAAATGAAAGAGTTCATTTGTTATTCCATGGGTTTGAAACAAGTTGATTGAAAAGGGATAATGGAATATTTTGTTTGTCGCTTGCAATCACTCACTAGATACACGTAAGTCCAGTCTTCGCTAGGAAGAAAAGAAGATGAGAACTCGGGTTTACAATTGGTCCCAGTGGCAACTGGCTACCTTAGTCGTTGGGCTAGGGACACACACTTTCACATGGAGAGCAGGCAAACACTGCAGACAGTATATGGATAATAATGAAATGGATTGAAGTGCACATGAACTGCCATGCTTGATGCTTGTAGTGTCCAACATAAACAACTTAAGGCTTGCTAAAGGCTCTAGTTCTGATCTGATGGAAGCAAACTTTTAGAGTGTCCAATGGAAAAAATTTGAGCAAAACTGCGGCGCTTCTGATTTGAGTGTCAGACACTTCAGGGGAGTGTCATGTCTGATAAGTATCTGACATGTAGGTTACCACAGGCGAAGTGTCTCTGCTTCTTAGCATGTAGTTATTGTACGGCTAACTGTATCTCCATGAACCGACAGTCTTACTGAAGAGGGACAGTTTTTGGTTGTAGTGGAAATCAAGTTTCTATGGTAAAGATTCTTGTTGCAAACAGGACACAACCTTGTAACAATCTTAGAGTTCAGAGATGACTTCAATTTAATATAAGGACATTTCATATTCGTTTTCCTTTCCAAGTTTTGGTTACCATTTCCTGCCATTTCAGAAGTCAATACATGATCATGTTCCCAAATCACCATGCTTCTTGTTGAATTGACAAATTGATTTTGGGACTGATTGGTGGTGAGTGATATAGTTTAACCCACCAAGCATGATGACTGCTGCTATTGTCAAGTTGTCAACTTAGTCATGCTAATGAACGTTATCATATTTTCTACAGTTCTCTTTCCCCATTTGTACTTCATTATTCTTGGTGGATCTGCTCTATACATTAACACGTATTTTTCTTGGTGCTGAACCATTTCAAACGATGCCTTCACTGATATCCAAAATAGTTTTTGTTACTAACAATTTATGTCCAGGGGAGCATGCATTTTGAATTTTCTAGCTACTTAAACAAAATTTACAGCTTCATTGAAATGTTATTGCCTCCAGAATCTGGTGGAAACTCCTTTGCGCAGTCCCTGTGTCTTTTGCTTTTCCCTGTTAATAAGACTACTCTGTTTGCCTTGATTTATCTTTCTTTCCTACCCAAGGTCAATGTTTAAAAGGAGAGTGCTTTTTTTAGGAGTACGTTAGGAGTGTGTTCTTGAAGGTATAGTCTGGGTAGTTATTACTGTTATAAGAACCACACTGAACTTTGTCGTTCACCTCTGTCCATTATTTGGGCCTTTTTAGGAATGAACTGTAATGAAACTGACTATAATGAGGTAGAGAAGAAATGAGTCTCTGAAGGCTCAAACCTGCCTTTGTCAAGTGTGACCCAACTGATCTTTGTTTGACTTCTCTCCACGCATTATTGAAAATTCTGGAGTCACGATTTAACATTCATATTTTAGAAAATTGCTATAGAACAATTGTTCCACCGGTTGAAATGCTGAACTTGACCAATGCCTTTGCCTTTCTTCTGTCTGGTTTGCTTCTGTTAACGTGGTAAATAAATGGGATTAGTTTGTTGTTAATTTCCTACCATTCTTGTTCATGATGAAATCGAACAAGTGAATGTGCCTTTCTGTCTGTGCAGCGTTTTGTTCTCTTCTTACCATCTACTATTCAGCTTATTCCTCTATGTCAATTTCTTTCTTCACTCTTTCTAACATTCAAATGGGTGATCAAATGCAGGATTTTCACTATTCCTTGCGCTGATGATAGACAGACTTCATCACTATATCAGAGAACTCCGCATACGAAGGAAGACCATGGAGGCTGTAAAGAAACAAAACCAGATTTTCGAGGATGGGAAAAGTGGAGGGGCAAAGGAAATCAAAATCTTGGAAGAAGAAATGTCCGGATTAAGTGCAAAGGTTAAGCAGCTGGAATCAGAACTTGAGGCAAAGACAAAAGAGGCACGCAATGCAGAAGCCAATGCGGTTGCCCTGAAAAAGCAATCTGAAGGATTTCTACTTGAATACGACCGTTTGCTTGAGGATAACCAAAACCTTCGAAACCAGTTGCAATCAGTAGACAGGAGAGTATCTCGTTCAGATAGCAAGAAGTTCATGTGAGGAATCATACCCTGTGGAAACCCATATTTTCGACAACTTCATTTTCATCAGTACATTTGGTTTAGTTTCTTGATGGTTTTGTCCATCATAGTTTAGCATTTTGAGGTTTGAGAAAAAATCCGAGGAAGAATCTAAGGGAAAAGGGAAAAACGGGAGCGAAAATGGGTTATCACTTTATGTAATTGGTCCAGAACCCATTGATGAGGTAGAATTGATCTGAATATATAACCCATCAGTTATAAAGTTTGATTTTTGAAGTCCTGAATTGTGTTTGGTCAGAGTCGAAATGTGCTGCCTGTTGAACATTTCTCATTGTCATGTTTCTTATTGTGTTCATTCGAGCTCTTTGTATCACAGTTGCCATTAATGACCTGCTGTCTTGCTCTGGATTCGTTATAGTGAGTTTAGCTCTGTTATTGTGTTTTGCTTCCAGAATTTCTATTCCATATAACATTTTTTGGTCATAGTCTGTGCAAATGTTTCTGCTGCAAGAAAAGAAAGACCTGATACTTGAGGAAAACCCCACTATTATGATGTCGTGATGGTTATTTTTGCGAATTAAAATCCAGTCATTTGAATATCGTCAAGGAATGGAACCCACACGATGTTGTTTGTGTGTTGGGTCATGCCCAGATGCATTCGATAATGTCTTTTTCTGACAACTCAAGGTGTCCAAACCAAGTTACACGCACCTGTTGCAAGTGTGTTGGGTCATATCAAGATGCAATCGATATTTTTCAATATGACATCTCAAAGTGTTCGTGCCAGGTTACACGCATATCTACTTTTATCCCGTTAAGGCTAGTCAACAACAGTTGCAAGAAGTGGCGTCAGTTTGCTGAGCTATTAAGGTAGAAAACACAGTCACATGCCACCAAACCGTGGGAAATTACGTAGGATGCAACACCAACAAAAGCAAGACTTTTGACAATTGTGATAGGTTTTCATTGACATCCTGTAAAAAGTAATGGATTTACATTGGGATTGGCCATCCCAAAGGCTCATTAGTATACATGTATTTTTACCTGTTGGTATTGGGATTGGCCATCCCCTCATGTCATGAAGTCTAAGTTTTTGTTCCTAAACAGCTGGTGAAAAAACATACATCGTTTTCACGTAGGAGTAAGTCAGTGTTGAGTGCAGTGAATACCATTACACAAAGGAAAACCAGAATGGAGAGCGACGATAAAATGAGCGTTAATCTGGGTGCTCCGATACCATTCACTTGTTTTGCGTACTCTGCAGAGGCCAGAGCGAGGAAGGATACAGGAAAAGAGTAAGCCCACCATGCAACACTGAACCTTTTCATTGATTTCTTGAAAAACAATGGCCTGCAAGCCTGTTTAAGACAAAAAGGGCAGGGTTGTTGGTCAAATGTTTAATCATGTTCCAGTTACAAGGGATTCTTAATAGCAAATGGAATATATACGCGAAAAATCCCACCAGAATGATGCGGCAGTGACCAACATATGATATGGCAATGACATTGGCATTTTTCCAAATAACAAGATACTCTGAACAGTGTATGCATCATTCTTGTGAACATCACTGCTTTACCTGACCTAATAACTAATAAGTTTTGAAAGCTTATTTAATTTCTAACCAAAAAGGACCGTAATGGTGTCTTTGTTAAGCAAAGTGTAGCTTTCTATCTGTGGATAGAAAACTATATCCACAGAAATTGGCATTTAGAAGCACTTCCACCCCATATGATTTGTACTAGCTAGGATTTTAGTTCTGGTCGACAGTGAAAAAGTTTCTTTCATTTTTTGTGTTTAACTTTTTGGAGAGTGAGGAGTCTAAGGACCAATGCAAAAGTGGTTTCATTTTCATGTCTTTTTTTTTTTTTTTGAGATATACTTATTTACGGAGCCGCTGCAAAGCGGCCTTTTATGGAGCTGAGTGATCTCAACCGTCGGTTTCGGCATTGGACAATCCGAATTGAAAATAATCTATTACCGTTAATAGATTATTTTCAATCCGGATCATCCAAAATACTTTTGGACGGCCAAAATTGAGCTCCGTAAACACTTGTTTACCGCTGTTCTATAAACAAGATTTTCTCTTTTTGTTATGTTTCTTTGACCCACGTCCTTTTCTGTTTTATGACAAATGCATTTTCATCCTCTTGGTGGGGGCACTTTCTGTAAAGGAGAAAAAACAATGAAGACCAGAAAAAAAAAAAAAACGATAATAAATACACGTATTAACTTTTTCAAACTAAATTCAAATCAGAGTTCGATATTGTAACTTTTTATCTATTGACATTTTGTATAGGAGAATTTTATACTATATTTCTTGATGCCTGTTCACTGAAGATGACTGAAATCAAGTATTCACTGGTGAAATAGGAAATGATATATTTGTTAGCAACAATAACTTGTTCACCATATGCTAAATTTATCAAAACAATATCAAAAGGGTTGATAACTTTTTCATTTATGTACTCCCTCCGTCCCCTTTTTATAGTCCAGTATTTCATTTTGGGCTGTCCCATAATAAATGTCCATTTTGTAAAGTTAGTGGGTAAAAGTTGATACATTTTTCATTTTGTCCCTATAAGTAGATTCTATTTTAAAAAGTTAGTGAGTAAAAGTGTAATGATGATTTCTCTCTCCATAGAGGGTAAGTAGGGAAAGTGGAGGTAAAAGTTGATGTGAAAGGTGTAATGATGATATTTTCTTAATAAGTCGGAGTTACGAAGCGAGACACTTAAAAAGGGACGGAGGGAGTACATTAATTTATCAACAGAAAAGTACTAAAATAGATGATGTATGTTCAAATATGATTAAATTTATCACCTAGAATATATTTGAATGATCATGACTTTACCATATTGAAATGAAAATTTATCGATCCAAACAACGATGGTAAACTGATAAATTAGAAAACAAAAAGAGAGGAAATGAGAATTTATCGATCCGAACAACGATGGTAAACTGATAAGTTAGAAAACGAAAAGATAGGTAGTCAAGAGAGAGAGATATCTGATCTTACTATTGTCAACTCAAATCAAATCAAAGTACAAACAAAAGAGAGGTAGTCATAGGAGAGAGAGAGAGAGAGAGAGAGAGAGAGAGAGAGAGAGAGAGAGAGAGAGAGAGAGAGAATTATTCCTATAATCTCTTCTTACTATTGTGAACTCAAATCAAAGTATGATATTGTAACTTCTATGTTATTAATAAGATTTATCCAAAGTCCACCCTCATTATTATAACAATAAAAAAAGAATTTTATTAGTCTTTGCAAATAAATAACAAAAGATTAAAGGGACTTCAAGCATGAGGCATAAAAAATGGAGCTAGAGCATACCTTTTATAAAATAGCAGTGCTATCACGATACATTAATTATTCGTCAAATTATGAATATGTTTCCTCTTCGAATTAACGGTTACATTCACATCCCTTCCTTTCTTTTCAGTGTAAACAATGATGCAGTTGTTGTTGGTTCTGGTAAATGTGTATGTAGCATTACTGTTCAGAATTAGGTGGCCGAACATTAAAATAAGGTTTGCATGAAAGACAATATGAAAATTTCTTCCATACAAATGCAAAATAATACCAAAAAATTGATATACATAGTTTTGATCAACCGAACCAACACAATTACAAAAATAAATAGTTAAATACGATTCATATATGACTTCAGACAAATCCAATCTTGTTTGTCTATATCTATTTCAAAAGGTAAAATGTCAAAACTGTGGTGAATTTTTTTTTATGAATGCATACAATTTAAGGAGGTTGATTGTCAAATATTTCAAAAGAAATCTTAAACGCGCAAGTGTTGGATTGTTTGGAAACTATTGGACGGGTGAACTACTATAATTTTAAATAAAATTCAAAATCTGTGTCGGGTGATCGCCCTAGCTCGCCGGCCCGCCTTTCCATCTTTGCACAAGTTGTCAGTCGTAATTAAACCATATAATGTGTCGACCAATAGTTGAATATTGTACCAGCTACCCCATAGCAATAACATACTAGTGCTTAATTAATAGGAGTATGTCAATAGCTTTCAATTCAATTGCCACTTCTGGTAATTTTTATTTTAACATAACTTTTCATATACCACAAAGCAGAATTTTGTAATCATTTTCTTCAAACTCAAATACCTAATTAATTAAAGTTATCCTGCCAAAAAGAATAAATAATTTACCTGTAGATGGTTCATAATTTCAAAATTTTCGTATTATTATTTGTTTGTTGTTGTGGTAAACATTATTATATTTTTTGTTGGTAATCATAAATTAACGTAAAATGCAATACGAGAAGGGCATCGATGATAATGCCAATCCCCAAACTGATAACTGCACTCCCTTTTGGGAGTGGCATTATAAATTTCCTACGAGAAAATTAATGCTAAGTATACAAATTTATATTCACGCGTGTCAAAATCTGTGCGCATAGAATTTCTGCATGCCAAAAATTACCAGGGATATGAAAAGGAACAAGGCCAGAAAGAAGAGCATTTTGCAGGCCACATCGAACGTTCCACTTATAGACTTCCAAGCCAAGCTCCCCACGCTCGGCGCAGCCACAAACAAGAAGAAAATCGGCCGCAGCCGTGCTGGGGTCCGACAACCGCCGGACAACCGCTGATAAAGCGTCACGAACAGGACCAAATAATGTGCGGCCCCTAAGGTGAACACACAGATCGCAAACTCCCTCCACCCCATCTCCGCCGCGGCCCACGCAACCACCAAGTTCCCTATAACTGATAATTGACTCGTGGGATTGGCAAACACCGATAAAAACCGCTTTTCCGACGTAAACCACTGCCCGTAGACCTTCACGTCGAGAATCAACAACGGTGCCGCAAACACCCAACAGAGAATCTGGTATGAGATCGTTTTCGAGGCGAAAAACGGCGAGGAAACTAGCAAAATTAGCCATGAAGTGGTGGGAGCGAATAAATAGTTGACGCCAACGTGGTGAGAGAGTTCTGATTTTACCATGTTGGGGTGGAAAATGAATTTTAGGAAGTAGAGGAGAGAGAGTGCTAGTTGGGTGGCTAGAGTGAGGTACCAGAGTAAGTGGAAGGTGGTGGAGGGGAGAGTGGGGGACACGCGGTGGAGAGGGCGTGGGGAGATGGTGTGGTGGTCGATCAGAGTTTTCCATAGCAAGGCTTGGGCGCCAAGGGAGAGGGTTATGGTAAAGTGGCAGGCTTGTAAATTTGGTAAAATGGAGTGTTTGGGATTTTGGTTGGGTTGGTGGTTGGTGGTGAGAGGGGGGGAGTCTATTATAATCTTGATGGGTGGTGGAGAAAGTTGGTCATCCATTGGTTGAGGGTGGTAAGAGAGAATGGTTTTGAGGTGCTAGATGATAAGCATTTCTTGAGTTTTGCACCATAAGAGAGGTGCTTATATAGGAAGACAAAGTGTGTGTGAGAGAGAGAGAGAGAGAGAGAGAGAGAGTACATAAAAAAAAAAAGAAGAAAAATGCTAGAAACAACATACGGGAGTACTAGACTGTCATTAAGGTTTAAAAAATGTATTGAAATATATGAAAAATATATTAAAAAAATTGTGTGAAATGTATTGAAAAATGTAAAAAGTGCATTAGAGCATGTATTTTTTCTTGTCATTTTCTGATCTTATTGAAAGCCCGACGAACTGTCAATAGAAGGAACCAAAAAACGTAATTAGACTTCAACTTTTGGGTGTTGAAAACATTAGTTTATATTAAGGTGACAACACAAAGTGAACCAGCATTGGTTATTGTAAATATAGTAATGGTGCAATGCCTCAGAATCCCAAATCTGGATATCAAGTGAATTTTTATCTGATGTATATAAGGATAATGACTTTGTTTGAAATCTATATTTTCGTGGGATTTATCTCGCTTAGTCTGTTTAGACACTAGCGGAAATCCATCCTAATTTGTAAAAAGTAAACCACAGCCCTGTAGCTCAACCGATCATGGTTGGGCAATTAGGTATATATCAATGTATGAGGTCTCAGGTTCAAGTCAACAGAACGTTGTTGTTCCGTCATAGTAATGTAACTCTATTAACACACTAACATTCTTTCATTTGTGTGTGTTATTTTATGTGTGAGTTTAGGAGTTGAATAGGTACTCCAACCGTGGCAGCTCCAGGAATTTGTAATATGGTGTTCAGAAATTATCTTAACTCTACTAGCGGATCTCTTAACCAATAATATAAGTACAAAATGTCATGTACTAGTATAAATAGTGCGGTAAAAAAAAAACCTTTATTCTAAAAAAATTAACTATGAGGCGAAATGATAACTTAAAAATATAGGAGTATACTGCTGTGTTTTGGTTTTTGAAATTTTTTTTGAAAAATAGTAGGGGTAATAAGTGGAGAGAGATAGAGAGAGAAATGTTAGAAGTAGGGGGAATCTAGGGAGAATTTTTTGAAAAAATTCTTTTTGAAAAGGAAAGAGAACACAGCATTGTTTTTTAAAAAATAAATAATTTCTTTTTTGAAAGTTGAGTAGTAGATAGTGTTTTGAGAATGGAGGAGGAATTTTTTTTAAAGTTGTCCTAGATGAGATCTCATATTTTGTGCCAACGTTTAATCGGCGTATTAATCTACTGAAACACTTTTGAAAGAAATTGTAGCGAGTATGTTGAGACTGACCTTCTAAAAAATATGGTGTCCTTTAGGATAACATGATGAGATTTAATTTTCTATCGTAGTCTGAAATTTGAAGGAATATTATTCAAGTTAACATGGTTTGTAATGAAGTTGAATTTTTTTAAAGCTTTGTTAGTAAATTCTATTAGCTAATAAGACAAAAACAAATAAAGTAGTTATAATTGTCATGAATGCGAAATTAACACATTTAGACCATCGACAATAAAGGTAGAGAGATAACGCATAGCATAATACTTACACCAATAGATTCTTCTTTTTCTCCTTTTTTTCAATTTCTTTATTATGATTATGAGTTTTATTTGAAGTAATTAATGTGTGTAATGTTCAAATATAAATTACATGGATTGATGGCCGTAATTGGGTTATGATTGATTGTTCAACTAGTTTTGGGTTAGGTGATCAGTTCTTTTTGAGTCAAGTATTCAAGACTATTAAAATTGGATGTTCATTGATATTTAAATTGGATGTTCAAAAAAAGACTAGTCTATAATTTTTACATGTATTCTAATCCCAAAAAAATATTATTTGGGTGTTCAGTTGACTATGAAAGGCTCTATGTAGAGCCGCCTCTGCACTCCAACAGTGTAGTGTTATTTTATGTGCTACTATGAACGTGTATATTTACAAGTTGATTGGTTAAATAAATGATTGTTTCCACCTCTCTCCACTCTTCCACTTTTCTATCTCTACTTTAGCTTCCTTTTACTCTTCAAGTTTGCTAACCCAAACTTAAACCCACGTCTCTCTGTTAGGTCTTAGCTAGCATGCACCTGGCCATACACCACATAGCACATTCATTAGAAATATTACTCTGATGTGGAAAGATTTGGTGCCACTCTGTAAATCATGCATTCACAATCAATTGATACTAATAATTAAGTAGAAGGATTGCACAAACTAATAGTTAGGTAGTACCATTTACCACCCAAAAAAAATAAAGACAGAGAAACCAAAGTTATGAATGTCGTACCATACCAACTGGAACCGGCCGAAATGTACCGTACCGGAAGAGAAACGGAATATGCAACGAATTTTCCGAATCTCATCCGTCACCAAAAAATGTTTTTTGGATTTCCAAACACAAAAAATGCAGATTTTAGCGTTCTACTTCTAGCGTGAAAAATAGTGATAAAGAGACAAAAGGGCAGGACGGCGGGGGATTTTGATCGGCAAAAATGGTGGTTTTCATATGAAAGAAACGAAAGGGAGGAGAGAGGAAAGGAGGAGATGGAGAGAGGTGGGAAAAGGAGCTCAACTCCTCAAGAGTACATTGACTCAGAATTTTAATGTTACCTAAATTAGTATGGAGTAAAAGGTTTGAGCTAGTGGGTTTTTTCCACAAAAGAAAGAAACAAGGAGCTTTCAATATTCCATGCACATCCCAAAAGAAATAGTAAGGCCTGACACTCCTACGAGGTGCTTTAAAAGTTTCTATTCTTTTCTCTGACCACAAGAATAAAATTCTAAAGAAATGAAGTATATAAAATTTTATAGATTAAAATATAAATAATTGCTTATAGTGATAAATCCGAAATGGTACGCCAGTACACACTGGTACCGGTCAAACTCTAAAAATGGGACACTCGCCGGTATGAGATTGATAACTATGAGACAAACTCTGAGTCAATGTATATGTAAACTGCCGTTCAAATAAAAATGTACATGTAAACTGATTTAGACACCTGCATTGCTGAATAAGGCTCCGTTCCAGAACGAGAATAAGCTCTTCTTTTTTGTCCAATAAGAAGCCCTCTTCCGGAAAAATAAGAAGGCTTTGTTTGAATTGGGAACAATTTATATAGGTACAAATGGGTGCCGGGAGGGAAATCGGTCCGGCGGCCGCGCCGGGCCGTCTCCAGCCACCGGACGGCCGATCCGAGCCGTCCAAAAATTCTAAAAAAAAAAACCAAGGGGGCTTACGCAAGAATCAATGCCATCCAAGGTGTGTAAGGTGCTTGATCGGAGCACCTCTTTTTCGTGTATAATATACACGAAAATTGAATTGGATTATACACGAAAAAAGGGTGCTACGATCAAGCACCCTACACACCTCGGATGCCATTGATTCCCGCGTAAGCCCCCTTGGTTTTTTTTTTTAGAATTTTTGGACGGCTTGGATCGGCCGTCCGGTGGCCGGAGATGGCCCGGCGTGGCTGCCGGACCGATTTCCCTCCGCCGGCACCCATTTTGGTAAAAACAGTCTTCTTTTTTTGTAAAGGCAACTTCAAGCTAAAAAATTATGTGTTTACGCAAATAATTTTCCTATCACAATGGATCTTGTTTAATAGATCTCATTGAGATCTTTAATACGGTGAAAAAAAAATTAATTTTTTTTTTCATTTACATTATTTTTGAGTTTGAAAATGTGAAAGAAACTTTTTGTTTGGGAAAAATAAGAAGGGTGGATTATTTTTGAATGAGAAGTGAAGGAAATAAGTACTTATTTTTTAAGAAGGTTTCCGGAACGGAGCCTAAGACAAACTCTTTAACACTTTAAGCATGCGTCAGTCGCATAGAAAGAGATAACCGATAGACTTGGAGCGTGAAAAATGGAATGAGGTCTGCTATTGGTACTGACAAAACTCATACCTATGGGTACCGACGGGCATACGGGATCCATTCTGGATCCTGCACAGATGATCCCAATCGTTTAATAATTATAAAAAAAATCGAGTAGCCCCGTGAAAAATCAATTCAATCCGATATGTTTAGGTGTTCGATCCCCACATATCGGATTGAGCTAATTTTTTATGGGCCCACTCAATTTTTAAAAAAAATTATTGAACGACTTAGATCATCAGTGCGAAACTCGAAGTAAGCCCCGCATGTCCGTCAATACCCCATAGGTATGAGTTTGGTCGGTCCCCTTAGCACTAACGAAAATGAATTAGCTGATGTGTAAGCTTGTTTCCAATAATTAGGAATCAAAGCTGCAAAATTGGAGTGTTGTCTAAGAGTTTACAACTATGGAACTTCAAGTCATGCTAACACCATTTTTCAAGTCCAGAAATGATACTCACGCATAATTTTGCGCACAGATTGTGATGTGGGGCCCACTTCAGGTCCCACACAAACAATCCGACTCGTTTATTAAATATAGAACATTTTTTCAAGGGTCCTCGTGAAAAATCACCTCAATCCAATACATATACCTACTTTTTAAAGCTATGTTTCGCTCTATAAACCTAAACATAAACTGAAACTGAGCCAAACAAGTTACAACTTAACAAGAAACAAAAACATTTAGGCTCCGTTTGTTTTGACGTAAAATATTTTACATTGAAAAATATTTTTATGCAAAATCATTTAAGAGTAAAATGATAGTTGAACATTTATTTGTGGCTGTTTGGTACATGAGTAGAAAAAAATATATGTTCTTATAAAAACGTTTCTCACGCGGCAGGGGCTTCTAAGTGGGGTTGTCTACATGTTCATATATACAAGGAGAGAGATGCTTGGGTGTCATGGGCCTATAGAGAGAGAGGATACAAATTCAGTTAATTGAAGAGAGAGAGAGAGAGAGAGAGAGAGAGAGAGAGAGAGAGAGAGAGAGAGAGAGAGAGAGAGAGAGAGAGGTAGAGGTGGTTTGTAGACTTCCACAAGAGAGAGGTGGTTTGTAGACTTCCACAAATAGAATCATGCAAAAGTCTCAGTTGATGCCTGGTGGCCATTCGTGCACTCAATGGTCAGCAATGGGTGAAGCGGGCATCAGATCTCAATCCAGTATCGTAAAATGATTTACAGCCCTCACAAGCGTAAGTCATTTTACGCCTTACAATGGAAATCATTTTACACCCAAAAATGTTTTACGTGTCATTTATCTAATCAAACAAAGGAAAATGGGTAAAATGTTTTCTGCAAAAATATTTTACGTCAAAACAAACGGAGCCTTAATGAACAAATCGGATTATTTGTGTGGGATCCGGAGTGAGCCCCACACTGCAATATGTCCTACTACAATATTGGTCCTCTATTCTATTTTGAAATATCCCAAAATATTAACCCCTTTTGAGAAATCAACTAAAAATGTGTCAAAATTTCAAAATTTACTCTTCATAAATAATTAAAAACGGGTCCTGCTATAAAAAACTCACTAGGCTTTCATTAAGCTAAACAAATGACAAATAAGCACAAATTTCAATACACTTAATTTTTTACATTTTTCTATACAGTTTCACACACATTTATACACTTTTCAAACATTTGACACACTTTTTTTTTAGCATTTTCCATTAAAAATACTACTCTATTTATTTGTGAGATTCAAGGGGTAGTAATGAAAATTAATCAAAGTTCATTTTCAAGGAAGACATGCATTTAATGCTTGTCCTCTTGAATTCCCAAAAGAAACTAACATTGTGAGATGGAGGAAGTAGCAAGGATCACGAAAACTTTATTCAGAACCAATATGAAAGCAGCTTTCTTGTTGACCTTCCTCTTATTTTGTGCTCCTTTTGTCATATCAATGGATGGATACGGAATTTCGACGTCCATATAATTTAGAGAGAGAGAGAGAGAGAGAGAGAGAGAGAGAGAGAGAGAGAGAGAGAGAGAGAGAGAATTATGTTCGTGAGTACGCACCTTAAAGGTAAAACATTATAGGTTTTTACATTGCCCGTAATCCATCCTGGGTGATGATCATACACATTCTACGTCTATATAGGTTTTTGAGATCTGGCGCAAGAACGGGCATCATCAACACTCACTTTAACCCCTAAACCAACTTGCACCACCCTTAATTTTACTCTAGGGTTTTAATTTTGGAGCTCCAGCTTTGTACACAGGTGCTCCATTTTTAACATGAAAATTACTAGTAACTTTTTCTTTTTGGGTAAGTTAAAACTTTTATAAAGCAAACCAACCAAAACCAATTAGAGGTCAAAACCTCAGTACAATTAGAGCATACCTAACAATCTAGGAAAAGTAAACACATGAAAAGAGCAATTACGTAGGACCGAATATCCTAGAACTAAGGCTCCAGGATGTAACAAGAAACTGATTTGCATTGCTATGCTGAACATTCTTTCACGAGCATAAGCAGTCTCGGACTTCCTCAATTATCTGCAGGGACCCAAAAGTTTGAGCATGCACACTAGCCCCTTGAAATTGCCTTCGATTACGTTCCCTCCAAATCTAATAAATTGAGGTAGCGATATGATGGAAAGTTTATAGACACGATTTGAACAAGAATTAGAATATCTCTGAGTGCACATCCAGTCCAGTTCACTAGTTAAACCAAAACAAGGGCGTTGAATGTTATTCTTGCGAAGCAACATCTGTCAAACCATCTAAGAATATGAGCACTCAAAAGTTAGTAGTAACTTTATGTACAAAATGAAGTGTCTGCGTATAAAAGTAGAGCGCCAAAAACAATCTCCTTACCCTATACAAATTGAAAATACATGAGCCTCGTCGTGGGGAAGCTAGCATATTCTCCTATTTAAAATATTTGTATGTAGCCTATTACATGGCTACATGGCTGGTCAACAGCTTCAATTATCACGAGTCAAACCCGAGTCAAGTAACTGCCCATGACCTTCGATCACCATGTACCTAAAGATCTTAATTAGCCAAAAGAAGAAAAATTAAATTAACCATTATTATCTATATAAAGTTGAGTCAACAATCTGTCATCTGTGGTCCCTTTAAGATACTATTTAACTGAGTTGTCCACTCCAATTAATTAATCCCGCATTTGCAAACCAAGGCCTAATTAGGATCTTAATTAAAAATGAGTTGAAGTTGCATTTTGTGGGTTCTCCACCATAGGAAATGAAAGATAAGGGGCGCACCTCATCATTCTTTTTTCTGGATAATGCAGGATATCCATAGTTTGCGCACCTCGAACTAATTCCTACAATTTTTTCCACGGTTCTTTCCACGCTTACATGTGAGATGAAACAGCCCCAAGCAATAGCTGGCAGGGAATATTGAACTTGAGACTATTTGAAAAGAGCAAACTCCTAAGTCTCAAGTCAAAACCACCACCAACGTGTTGAGTTAAGGACAGGACATGACAAGACACCTCATCATGCAAAAGAGTGGACGGCAAATTAAAAAGAACAAAAGGAATTGATGGTAAGGTTTTGTTTTTCTAGTTGGTTAGTACTTCTTTTTGCTTGTCCTAACTATGTATATGATGTCTCTTCGGAGTCCACTAGTTGTTAAAAATTGAAATTGGGAGTACCTGTCATTGCACGGACTTCTTTTTTGAGTTTCCCCTATGGAAATACACAAGAATCAACACAACTCTCCTTCAAGAATTCAAATCAGATCAAGAACCGGCATTTAGGGGTTTTCTATTCACGACATTCTTTTTTCTTGAATGAATACAAAGAGTACACTGGAGCTTATATACTCCCACTTAATCTCTGATTAGTTAGCTCTTATCTAACAAACTAAACTGACCACAGAAACTTAACCAAACTAAACTAATTGATTGCCAGCTCAGCATTGCTACATGTATCTAAAGAATGCAGAAAATCACTTAGTGATTTCTGCTTATAGTCCCCTACAAACTCATGGGGGTATCAACCACCATGAGTTTGGATTTTAGAAACAAAAACCTAGCAACAGAGAGAGATTTGGTGAAGATATCAGCAATCTGCTCCAAAGTCCCAATATGCTGAACTTGTAGTTGTTTGCTGAGAACCTTTTCGCGAATGAAATGATAGTCCACCTCAACATGCTTAGTCCTTGCGTGAAAAACAGGATTAGCAGCTAATGAAATTGCTGACTGGTTGTCACACCAGATAATAGGAGAACCAGAAATAGAAACATGTAAATCCACCAAAAGTTGTTGAACCCAAGAGAGATCAACTGCTGTATGTGCCAATGATCTATACTCTGCCTCAATAGATGATCGTGCAACAGTATGTTGCTTTTGGAACACCATGAAATCAGATTTGAACCCAAAAACAAACAAAAACCTGAGGTAGATCTGCGATCTAAATGATCACCTGCCCAATCCGCATCAGAGTAAGCAGTAATCGTCAGAGGACTAGGAACAAAAAGAAGGCCTTGAGTTAAACTACCCTTGAGATATCTTAGAATTCTTTTCACAGCGATGAAATGACTATGCTTTAGGTTGTGCATATGCTGACATGCCAAATTGACAGCAAAAGAAATTTCAGGATGTGTCAATGTAAGATACTGAAGTGAACCTACTATAGTTCTATACCACTGTTGGTCAGAAAAAGGAGGATCAGGATTCAGTACTGCAGGCTTTACTGAGGAAGGAGAAAAACTAGACTTGCAATCGTGCATGCCTGCCTTTACAAGTAAATCTGTAGCATATTTTATTTGAGAGAGAAGCAGACTAGAACCATGCTTCAGATCTTCTATTCCCAAAAAATAGCTCAAAGTCCCAAGATCCTTCATAACAAACTTAGCCCCTAGAAGAGTAATCAGTTCATCTATATATGAAGTATTGCTCCCAGTGATTAGAATATCATCAACATACACCAAATAAGAGTGGTCCCTTGATCATTGTGAAGAGTAAAAAGAGAGGCATCAGCCTTACTATTATCAAAGCCTTGACTAAGCAAAAATGCAGAAAAAGTAGAGAACCAGGCCCGTGGAGCTTGCTTGAGACCATACAAGGCTTTAGTCAACTTACACACATAATGAGGGAAAGAACTATTTTGATAACCAAGCGGTTGTTTCATAAACACTTCTTCTTCTATCGCTCCATGTAAAAATGCATTAGACACATCCAATTGACGAATATTCCAATTATAATGAACAGCCAAGCTCAAGACAACCCTTACAGTAGGCTGTTTGATAACAAGACTGAATGTCTCTGTATAATCCAACCCTTCAAACTGTTGATTTCCATTGGCTACCAATCGTGCTTTATATCGGGCTACACTACCATCAGAGTGTCGTTTGATCTTGTAAATCCACTGACATCCTAAAATGTTAGCATTAAGAGGTGGAGGAACAAGTGTCCAGGTGCCTTGTTTGACTAAAGCTTGAAATTCTTCCCCCATGGCTTGTTGCCACACAGTATGTTTCATAGCCTGAGAAAAATGAGTAGGTTCTGTAGTGGGCAAAACAGAATCAGAAACAACTGCATTGAGACTTAATGGATATTTTGGTTTAACAATGCCATTCTTAGATCTTGTAGTCATAGAATGAGAAACAGGAGGTGGAACAATAGAAAAGGGTAAAGATACAGGTAAAGAAGAGGATGAAATAGACAAAGAAGTAGGACTGGAGGATAAGAGAGGAGAAAAGGCATCATTATTAAAGGATACAGGCAAGCAAGAAGAAGAAGTATGAGGAACTGAGTAAGAGACAACAACAGGAGAGACAGGTGCAGGGGCAACAGTAGTAGAAGATGTAAGAGGAGACACAGAAATAGGCAATTGTACCACAATGTCATCAAAGGATGTAAGAGGAAAAGACAGAGAATGAGGAGGTAAATCACATGAAGAGGTATGAGAAATGACAGAAAGAGATACAAAAGGAAACTCATGCTCGACAAATTTGACATGTCTAGAGATATAAACTCGTTCTTGAACTGGATCATAGCATTTATAGCCCTTAGATGTCTCACTATACCCCAGAAACACACATGGTGTAGACTTTGGAGCAAGTTTATGAGGAACATAGGGCTTAAGCCAAGGATAACAAGAACAACCAAAAGGTTTTAAAGCCAGGTAATTTGGGAAAGTATGGAATAGCATAGAAAAAGGAACTTGAAATTTCAAAGAAGAATGAGGTAACCTATTTGCCAAGTACACAGCTGTAGTAAGAGCCTCTAGCCAAAATTTACTAGGCCTTTTAGCTTGCAGCAAAAAAGTTATGGTTGTTTCGATTAAGTGTCGGTGTTTTCTTTCTACAACTCCATTCTGTTCTGGTGTATGAGGACAAGAGGTTTGATGAAGAACCCCTGTAGACAAAAATAGATGAAGAAGAAAGTGATTAACAAATTCACCCCCATTATCACTTCTAACAATCTTAAAGGAAGTATGAAATTGGGTAGAAACATAAGATTTGAACTCAGCAATTTTCTGCTTAACTTCAGATTTATAATGCACAGGAAACAACCAAGAATATTGTGAAAAGTCATCAATAACCAACAAGTAATATCGAAAACCTTTATTAGAAGGGATGGGAGCAGGGCCCCAAACATCCATATGGACTAGTTGAAAGGGAGCAGTGGTTTTTGATATAGACAAAGGAAACTGCAACTTATGGCTTTTGGCCATATTACAACAAGAACAATTCAACATTACAGACTTAGATATAGGTAAACTAAGCTGATTTATTAAGGCATGAAACAAAGGAGGACTTGGATGACCAAGTCTCCTGTGCCACAACATAGCAAAGGAATCAGAACTCACTAAGATAGTAGAATCTGAGACAGAAGATGAGCTTTTAAAGTTGTTCATAATTGGATAGAGCCCCTTGTGACATGGTCCCTGATAGAGAATGCTGTGGGAAGTCTTGTCCTGAATGACAAGACCAGATGAGTCAAAAGTAAGAGAACAATTATTATCTTTGGCAAAATGATAAACTGAAATAAGATTGTGTGTGATATGAGGTGTATGAAGAACATGAGAAAGATGAAACTGTGCTTTTGAAGTAGGAAGAAGACCTTTTCCAGTATGGGTCACTTGAAGAGAATTACCATTGCCCACCAAAATTCCTTCAGTCCCATGAACAGGTTGAGAAATGTCTAGATTCTGCAGATTATTGGTTATATGATTCGTTGCCCCACTATCAAAATACCAAGGTTGCGGAGGTGACGGAGTTGCTGAGAGAAATCCTTCATAACCATTGTAATTTTCATTGACAGAACTCTGAAAACCAATTGGCAATGAGTGGAGAGGTTCCAAATGTTATTAAGTGATCACCCATTCCACTCGAAAGCAATGTGGGACTCTATTTTCTTAACATCCCCCCTCACGTGCAGCCGCGTTTGAGGTCTGTCACGTGTGGCTACTTTTGGCTCCTATCATTGTGCAGCCTTTTTGCTGGTCTGTCATCGTGGGATGTGGATTGTAAATTTTTAAAATGTGAGGTGGAACGGGCCCCGCTCTGATACCATATGGAAATACACAAGAATCAACACAACTCTCATTCAAGAATTCAAATCAGATCAAGAACCGGCATTTAGGGTTTTTCTATTCACGACATTCCTTTTTCTTGAATGAATACAAAGAGTACACTGGAGCTTGTATACTCCCACTTAATCTCTGATTAGTTAGCTCTTAACTAACAAACTAAACTGACCACAGAAACTTAACCAAACTAATCTAATTGATTGCCAGCTCAGCATTGCTACATGTATCCAAAGAATGCAGAAAATCACTTAGTGATTTCTGCTTACATCCCCTACATACCTTAATTTTTCCTATTTTAGGAATTACTCCAAAGTTCACTGACTATTTTTAAAATTTTTGGTTAACATGCAATTTGAGATAAATAGTTGGGTAATGGCTAAAAAGTTGCTATTTAATTTGCCAAATCTGAGAAAGGAAATGGCATTTGCCAAATTTGAAATTTTTTTGAGTTTGCGAGTGTGAGATGTTATTTGTCATTTCTTTTGCCTTTCATGAGAATTAGCAACAAATTGTGCCAAATTTAACAAGTGTAGTTACTCTGAGAGCATGTACATCAAGCATAGCAATTTTACCTACTCAAAAAGCTATTTTTATGTTTTACCTATTCACTTTTTTCTTTCACCCTACACATGCCAGACTCTCTATCATCTCCTCTCTATTCATCAAATATTCATTAAATATATCCTATTCGCTTTTATGTTGCAGTCTTGCAGAGAAGGAGAACGAGAGAGAAGGAGGGAGAGAGAGAAACAACAATAAACTTAGGCTCAGTTTGGATGACCGGAATCTTTAATAGGAATAGGAATGTGATTACTAGGAATCAAATTCTTAGGAATTTTATTGAGTGGGAATAGGAATATGATTGAATTTTTTTGGAAATTATCAAAGTCAATATTTCCTTTTTTTATTGATTGAGCCAGGAATCTAAGATTTCCATAGGGTAAGGGAGGGATCAAATTCCCACTCTATCTGGTAATGTGATTCCTGGTTGGATGTGTTGTCAGGAATCACAATCCTATTCCTGTCTCTCCCAAACATGGGAATCCTGAGAGTGCGGCATCACATTCCTATTCATGTTCCTTCCAAACGTCGGAATCATGGAAGTATGGTATCACATTCTCATTCCTCCTCAAGATTCCTACCATCCAAACTGAGCCTAAGGAATACCTATGAACAGTACATCGGTATTTCCACCGAGCATTTCCCCCAAAGGTAGTTTAGCTTCCAGTTTACCTATTCTGCTGCAATTGATTTTTGAGGGTTTGGTTCGGTATTTTATTTAAATTATCAGTTATAGCTACACTGATGTACATGCTCTAAGACCCCATACTTTTATACAAACTGTAAGGGGGGTGACGTGACATGCCCTAAGAGCAAAGGTAAATAGATGAGGCTACTTCTAAAGATCATTGAGAATAAAAAGTCTCTGTTTTGAATTTAAAGGGGTAGATCTAACACTTAATTAAATTTATTTCTCATTCTCCCTTGAGGTTGTTATTTTCAGGACTCAACTAGGCCAGTTAATTACCCCCTATTTTATGCGGGAATGAAGAATACATGTATCCAAGTCATATCTGAATTTTTCGCAATTTTAATTGAGAAAGAAAAGATGTACTGAGAGCTAGGCCTGTTAATGGACCGGATTTGTATCGGATCGGATTCGATCCGATCCATTAACAGACCTACTGAGAGCCAAGAATTTCTAAGAAGGCGTTCCTCTTTACTTTATTACCCCAAGTCATTTTCCCCTGTTAGGCTACAAAAACTAAGTATGATTTCAGTTATACCCGTTAAAGAAATTAAGAATTAATTAACTTAGCCTATCTATGATTTGGTTGATATTAATGCTCCACTTCAAGCAAACAATTTTTCAAGATAGCTCTCACTTTAAACAAAGATCTTTTCCTCACTTCATGTGTAAATTTTGTCCGGATGAGCCGGAAAAGGGTGGTTTTCTGCCACCCCCGTGGGCCCCCTTTCGCGTTTTTTTTTGGTAATTCAAACCGTGCATCTTCTAGAGCCTGTAAAATAATGTATCTACACACAAAAATCAGCTTGTCCGGACATTGATAGGTATGTCAAAAGTTGAGTTTTTAGACGAAAAAATGAACTGTTGTGGACAGTTTAACTAAAAAAACAGTTGAAAGATCCAAACCGTCCATTTTTTTGTTTAGAACTCAACTTTTGACATACCTATCAATGTCCGAACAAGTTGATTTTTAGCATGGATACATTATTTTTCAGGCCCTACAAGATGCACGATTTGGATTACTCAAAAAAATGTGCGAAGGAGACCCACGGGGGGTGCTAGCGGAAAACCGCCTCTGACCGGACCAGACAGAATTTTAACTCTTTTAAGATATGGGCAATCCAAAGAAACTGTTCTCTCCGTCTATAACTTCAGTTCTTTATTTAATTATTAAAATTTCTGTCATTTTCCAAACTATAAAATACAACACTTCTGTGTATAATCTTCACATTTTTACCCAGCGATTCAGATTTTTAACTGATGCGAAAAATTAGGGAAAATTTTGGTATATTTAATACAAAAAGGTACAATTTTTTACTACAAAAATATTTATGTGGGATGAATGGAGTAACAGTTTCAGATCAAGAATAAAAATATCAATATATAGTGATCCCAAGTCAATAGTCATGTTTGTTGAGGTCTACCTAACTATTGTGGCTGCTGATTGTGGTGATTTGGTGGTGCAACAAATATGTGTGGGGATCATCTCCTCTCCATACCTCATCTCTCCATATCCCTTCTTACTCTTAATTTTCTTTCACACCTCTACCTAAAGCTATTATCCAAATCGTTCATCTTGAAAAATATGAAAATAATTATGTAAGTCTACAAAATATTAGTATGATCGGATATCGATAGATATGTGAATAAGTTATACTTCATTATGTAAATTGTAAGGTTAAACTGTAGAATATATTTATCATTTATTTTGCATAACAATTTGCTATGTGATATTTTGCGTACCTCTACTTCTTTTCGTGTTTTAGGAGGTGAATGATTCGGATCATAGTTTTGTCTTGAGATGTGAGCAAAAATTGAGAGTATAGAGGAGGAGTAAGTAGAGATATATAGAGGAGCTGATTCCGTATGTGTGAGGGGGACAAAATGTACTGCTGAGTGATGTTTACATTAATTAGGTCAAATTTGGGATAAGATTGGGGTGGGTACACTACAGTAATTAATGAAATCCTGATTTTGCTGCTTTCCAGTTCTTTCTGCATGCCAAATCTCCAACATCAGACCCCATGTCGAGTCATCCTATAACACAAGCTAGTCAATTTAATTGCTAAACCATTTGAAGATACACATCAACTTATTGCACTATTGAATGATTGCAGTTGCAGGTACCTCTTGCGGAAATTGGGAGTTACGGTCGTGATGCTTAGCTATCACGAAGGCAATAGATGCGTGGACAAATTGGCCAATTTGGGGTTTCCAATGGATGTTGATTTTCACCTATTAGATATTATGCCTACTGTTGTTTCTTTTCAATTAAGGGCGGATGCCCAAGGGGTTTTTTACCTTAGACTATTGTATTCAATTTCTAGTTAATGCTAATTCCTTTCCGGTTTACGAAAAAAAAAATTAGTCAATTTTTATCAGTTAGAGGCAGATCCAAGAAGGGACCAGGGGTTTCGTGCCCCCTGGATTTTCGATATTTTCACTACAACCTCTAGTTTGTTTACTTCTATTAATTCTCTCTTTAAATTTACATCAGTAATATTTACCCTAAATGTGTCTAAGTTTCTTCGTAATTTAAAAAAATTACAATTCCATATGTAGAATATGTTAATATTCATGCTATTGTACAGAAATAATGGTCAAAAAGTGCACTCGAATTTTTTATGCCCAGTGAAAATTGTGTACTTTTTGGTGTTATTAGTTGTGCTCTACCAATAGATATTTTTTTTCAAGATTATGATGGAAAAGTGCCTCCTTCTGCGTCATTTTGTTGGATTCGCTATGATGTACATTAAAAGCAACGGTTGAACTCATGACAGCTATAAAATTAGTTACCTTCTCCACGATGAATAGCATTTGATAATGTAAAATGGCTTGCAAACAAATTAAAATTACTACTACATAACATCTTTTTAAAAAGTATAAAATCACACAAAGAATGCATACACATATGCATAAACACTTTCATTCTTTTCAAAATGAAAGATTTTTCAATCTTCAAAACGGAAGTTTTTCTCTTTTTTTCCAAAGGCCTCACTAGAAGTTTTTTTTTTTTTTGAACAGCAAAATAGCATGTTATTAGGGGGAGGGGAAAGGTTTCCAACCAAAAGTTGGAACCAAAGCAAAGGGATGAGCTCAGTGCAACACTTGAGGGCCTAGAAGCCAAGATATACAATAAACATCACAGAAAACCCAAAAGGCCTAAAAGCCTAAATACAACAATGAAAGTCCAATCCAAAAGAAAACCCTAAACCTAACCCAAGAGCCGCCACCACCTGCCATAGACAGCGCAACCACCATACCATTGCCAGAATTCACCACCGACATCCACCAAGCCACCACGGTGAAGAAAATTGAAACTATCAAACCCAAACTACCACGAAAGCTGCACCAAGCCGTTAAGCGAGAACCGGGCTACCCAACGACGGCCACAGTGGGAGCCAACGCTGACCGCTCCATCAGAACCCGAAAGGACCCTAGTCGTTAAGAGAAAGTTAGAGAACCCAGCAGCACCTCCGACCGGGAACAAGCGGGCCGAGGGAAGGGGAGCAAAACAGCTAGGGAAAGGGGGTCAGAAAAAAAAAAACAGATCTGAGACGGAGAAGACGAAGGAACGAAGCCATACCAGACGGAACGGATGGAATCTTACCAAAACCGCTCTCCGGCGACCGAGAAACCCTAAAGATGATCCGTTGGCCGAAATCAGCACACAAAAGACGAATCTGGAGAAGCCCACCCGTAGACAGCCACAAGCTCCGGCAAAACCCAGCAAAATGACCAGCACCACCACCGAAGACCACCGTCACCGCCATCTCGCTATCACGCCATTCAGTTTTGTGAATAATAGAAAAAGAGGGTTAAAATGAAGCGGAATGGGAGGAGGAGGGGAAGGCGGAGAGGGAGGAATAGGGTGGCCTCACTAGAAGTTAACAGGAGAAGTTCACATCTATTCCAGTATTAGGCTTGTCTCGAAGAGTAACTATTTTAATGATCGCAATGGACACAGACTCTAGACTCTAAAAAAGAAACAATAGGTACAAGAAGTTTGTAAACGACCAAGAAAAGATTGTGTGATCTCACACACTTGTGTAAATGTTTGAACTAGTACTGTGTATCAATCAGTCAATACCCTATACAAATTTGGGGCTTCTAAACACCCTATAGTCCTATACTGATTTTCTAATTTATTTTTATTTTTTAAGAGAGAGAGAGAGAGAGAGAGAGAGAGAGAGAGAGAGAGAGAGAGAGAGATGTGGGGAGGGAGTGTGAATATGGATGAAAAATTATTTTATACCTCTGGGGCACCGCTACATGGTGCACCAAACTCATTCTCCACCACACACATCTTTTAGTGCATAGAATGAAAATAATGCATGAGTGCATTGAACACGGGACCAAAAAAAATTAAACTATTTTTTTTTATTAACTAGCATTGTGCCAGTGCATTCTATGTGATTGTATCATTGTGCCACTTGTATCATTGTGCCACTTGATGCCACACCCGACCAAACCCATAGCTAATGTGATCCTTGCTTGCAATCAACACATGGTTTCTCATTCTCTACCTTAGTTTCGGGCCAAAAAGATTTATGAAACGATCTCTGATAGCTATTTGTTGCAATATCCGACCATCACTGATTTCAAACTAGGCATGCAGGTACGTAGTGACAACTAATTGCCCAGGAAGCCAATAATCCAAAACAAATACGGGATCGGCCTAACAAGCATCATCAACCCATACTTGCAACGATATCTTATAAGCAACTTCACGACTCTTTTAACTCCTACTACCATGCATTTCATTTGTGCATTGAAGTCCTTAAAACCATCCTCCAAACTTCCATTGAAGACCCTAAATTAGAGGCCAACTCATCACACACACACACACACAGCACATAACGCAATTCGTAAAGTATAGAGTGAACATGAACTTAGCTAAAATTCTCCTATCGATAGACGGGGGAAGCACTCAGTATTTACACACACACACAAGCAAATCCGTATAGTATTAGAGCAAACATGAACTTTGCTATAATTCTCATATTGATAAGACGGGGGAAGCACTCAGTATTTACACACAAGCAAATTCTGTAAGTCGTACTCAAGCACCTTCACAATTTCAACAACCTAAATATTATTCGACTTGCAAGTGTATTCAGAGCCAGCTGGTGCGAAAAAGAAAACCAAGCCGTACGGGAGGGTCCACTTATGCTGCTTCCGCAAATCCGACCCTCAAATTACCAGAATCAAAGACGGTGTGGTAACGACCCATGAAGACGTCACCCAAAATCCTGCATACATAATTGCCAGTTTTGGATTAGCAAAGTAAAAAAAAACAGGGGAGACCACCACTGTACGATATCTAGAAAGCAGAGTAGACAGGAGATGGGAATACCAGAGAGGTCCTTTTGGAGGGGGGATGTCCAAAGCAGTAAAACCACTAATGCACTGTGCCGCGGCACCCTCGCCCACCTTGAGTACATACTGATCATACCACAAACCAATTGATAATCTTAGAGCAATTTATCTTCAACAAAAAAAAAATAACAGAGCAACTCTTACTTCCCAAGCAAAAAACAAAACAAAACAAAACCTTCGGTCCCAAATGCCAGTCCATTTTTAAAAGTCATTGTGTCTATGATGGTAAAATTTGTTTCTTCACTTCCATTTTTTATTTTGGATTCCAGCTCGCAACAAACATTAGAAATGTTCAAGGGTACTTTTGAAAGTAGGAATAATTTAAGTTCAGTGAATAGTCTCGTGAGAAAAGTTAGATCCCGGAAACAGAGGAAACAGTCACAATTAAGACAGACAGAAAACGTAATTTCTTTGGTGTGTAACCAACCCTCAAGCATGAGAAATACAACATTAAGATAGCATAGATTCAAGGCTTCAGTGGTAATTCCTATAAACATCAGGAAAAACTTTCCGTGTGTGTAGATGAGAGGATGCTGTACATAACATACTCATCTTCGGATGAGAGAACAGCAGCAGCAACAAATGCAGGTAACTAAGTAATAAACTATTGTGAAAAAACGAAAGTGCACATACCTCATCTGGCGAAAGGTCAAAAGCTTTACCGCCAATAGTGAAGGAAACTTTAGGCATGGAAGAAAGTCTTCCACAGTCAACAGCTGATTCTCCCATTGGGCTAGGAAGTCGCTCACAAAGCTGCAAGCGTATGAGAGAGCTAAGAACAACAGAAGCAAGCTAATAGCAAATCAAACAAAAGAGTGTAAAAAAGTTAATCCACCTCATTGACATAGTCCAATATACGATCTTGTGTTTGGTTCTGTCTAAGCTGGTTTTGCATCCACACAACTGCCATTTCACAAGCAGAGCACGCACCATCACGTAAACCCCCCATTCTGCCATTGTTCTTGTCATCGACTACGCTCTCAATGCCCATACTGTCAAGAGGCAATAAAAGATTAGAAATGAAAACAAACCACATAGAAAATTAGAGGTAACATGCTTACGATGAAAAAAATTATGAAGCGAAGAACAGAGCAGAAAACTAAAACATAATGAGAGCGCAGAACCTGACACCACGAGTTCCATCAAAGGAGCACAATCCAATTTGAGAGCATATCTTCTTTGGTTGAGCCTGTTCAAAAGCAGTCCAAGTCAAACTCAAAACCTATATGTAAACCAATTTCTCTGAATAGAACAAATAACGCACCGAACTAATTAAGTAATTATCCACCATCTCCACTTAGAGAAAATTAAACAATCAACTATAAGTAATGGGTAACTATGCAAGTGGCCAAGATTTCGAGCAAATCAAACAATCTGACAAGCGTAGAAGGTAAATAGCCAAGATTTTGAGCACAGATATTTACTTCATCGATATGAATCAAACGGTAAATAGGAGAGTGGCCAAGATCTACCTCTGCTAAAAGCAAGTCCATGATGGTTTGACCATACTGTTCAACTACAGTCTTGCATTGCTGGCTAACAACTCCAGCAGCTCCAATAGCATGATTTATCATGGTGATCACAGGCTGAAGAGAGAGAGAGAGAGAGAGAGAATAATGCATCAGAAAATCGTCTACGACTGCAATTGGGGCACTGCAATTTGACAGTAAGAATGGAACAATCACGACGACCAATTCACCAATCAGAGTACACAAGGATATACAAGAATGACAATAGCTAAATACCAATTAACGACTCTCGTTAATTAAACCTGGAAAAAGCAGATGAAAAGAAGACGACAGGGACAACTTGTAAGACAATATTCTATAGACAAACACTCTCTGTTCCTTCATCTTTCCCATGACTTATCGTCCTGAAGATGCCTTATCATCAATGAACCACAAGAAGGATGCCGGAACAAATTTATTTTAAAAAATGGAGAGCACTTCCATGAGGCTTGTCTTCCTCCAAAAGAACCCCATCTGATAAAAAGAACCAGTTCAGGGATGCCTGACAGCCTGAACAAGTTTTTAGAAAAGGCATAGCTTCTCTCCACTCTAATAATCAGACATTGAGTCCAGTTTTCTGTATGGAGGCCAGTGTGACAGGGACCCTCAAAAATAAGGCCACCTCCTCTCTGGATCCACAGAAAGGTGTAGTAGATTTCCATAATGGCGGAGAACCAGTATATGAGAAAATTTCAGACATACAGCGTATCTGACTCATGGAATTCAGTTGTCCACGTGTAGATCCACACAAAAATCCCATAAACTTGCAAAATATTACGATTTCTCCGCTGAAGAAAAGGACGTGCATAGAAAAAAGGAAGCTATGCATGGTGGAAAAAATTTCATCCGCAATATGAAAAGGTGAGAGATCAGACCCCTTCTTAGAGAAATTGAAGGGAGATCAGCAAGCAATATATTATCTATCAAAGAAGAAATTGTCATAGAAACAGAAATTCACAATGAATAAGCCACAAAAACTCTAATCCTTACCGTTGGACCGGCTAACAAAGAAGTTCCAGAATCTGCAATTGCAGAACAACCAGCACCACAGTAACCTGAGGGAAAAAAACATCATAAGTGTAAGATCCAACGCTTATGCCGGAAGCATGTAATCTTCATGGTATTCCTAAAACATAAAGTAAATATTTGTAGTTAAGAACCGTAATAGGCAATAAGATGGAGCATACCAGTTTCTTTACCACCAATGAGAACGTCCCCCATATCAAACTAAAGAAAACAAAAAATTAGAAAACGTAAAACATTGACATCAAATCAAGATGAGTTCAGCGGTTGACATGAAGGGTAGGAAGATGTGGATAACCAACCTGCCAATACCCTTTTTGTGTCACTGGGACATATGTGTGCTTGCCCTTGAAGTGATTTGGATCAACCCCACCAAACACAAGCTCACCCCCTTCTCCTTCATCCGCATTTCGGTTCAGCCAAAAGGAAAAAACTGGCTCCTTAATAAGCCCTTGTTTGACCATGTTCTCCCTGCAATGCATGCAACAGACCATCTCATAAAATGGAACTTACAACCTTCTCAAAAATTGTCACAATCATAATCAAACTGCAGACTAGCCACTGACATATGAAAGCACGGAACATGCGCAAACACAGAGACAGAGAGACAGAAAAGAACGTGCACACATACAAAGACAGAGAGACAGAACACATACAAAATGTAAACTATAAAATTTCAGGTTCAAAACGTTTAATCAAAGATAAGTACTCATACCACACTGGAACAGCACCTCCAACCGAGATCTCACGGAATCCAAGCCCAAGTATACCATCAAACTTGGCAACCAGAAATGTGATGCTGGGCTCTCTGGTTGCTTCGATAAATTCCTGCCATCAAAAAGTATTGAGCATACACAACTCAAATTAAAAATTTAGCTCAGCTGGAAGAGGTGATGAAGATTACCTGGTCCTTCACAACTAGGTCACCAACTTTTACATGGTCTGTACTGAAATATCCAGATATGGCCCCGGTGCCATAGTGAATTTCAGCAGGTTTCCCTGCACAAAAGATGGTCTTAGAAATTTCTCAAGAACATTCATGAACATTCAACCATTATTAAGAAAGTTGTTCTACTTTATGCTTGCGGGTATGGAACATCCAAAGCCGTGTTGTGCATAATGATTAAAAAAAATGCAGGTCATGCTAATGGTCACATGTAGCTATACAATTTGTTAGAATAATAGTGTTTTAATGTTATTAATGTTTAGTTGCAAGGGTAGTATTGTCCTTTCATGTAATAGGGTTTACTTAGGGTTTCTATGTTTTCCCTATATAATGATGTACTCGCCTCTTGTAACATATACTCTGAATAATAGAATTTCTCTCTTCTAGTTTCACTACACAATTAACCCACTTATTCTGGCCAAAAAAGACAACATGCGCAACATTTGTAGAAATACATTGCCAGTTTTTATAAGGGAGAATTTGGCAACAACAAAATGGCAGTTAAAAAGAGACCAAAGCCATTAATAAATTTACCACCCTTGGAGGAAACTCTTGGGCCCCTTAGTTTCACAATTTCGGGGGAATATATGATGTATTGAATCACAGAAAATAGAGTTCGGAATGGATAAAATTTCATTCCTCAAACTTCACCTGTGCTAAGATTACAATTCTGATATATAAAACTACCCCCAAAAGAAACTGAAACGCAAATCTTCAACCACCCTAGAATCTATGACCAACAAGCAAAGCAGTTAATTCACTTAAAGGCTGGAAATGGATAACCACCATCCACATCCATACAACTCGGTATGAGCAGGGAGTAAGAGCAGGGACAGAAAACAAACCATTCTTCTTGTAGGTACTTGATTGACTTGACTTGTATTTTGCATGGAAAAAGCATGGAACCTGCAACATTGCATGAGTCATTACATCATATCCAAGTATCTAATGTTACATTCAGTTTATGTAGTTTTATATAACACCGTTTCAACACATTTTACTTCTACATACCAAACAAATAATAACCTACCGAGAAATAGCACTTAGATGATGGAACCCACAAATTAGAGCTCCCAGTGTCGAAGATTACAGTGAATTTTTGAGGGGGAGTACCAATACCAATCTCTCCAAAGTACTGAGCATCCATATAATTCTTCAGTGCAACGATATCAGTATCCTCGCCTTCTCGCAGATTACCACGGAATTTGTACTTCTTAATTGAAGCTCTCAGTGCCTCCCCTTCCTTGGACTCGAGCCGCGCAGCAAGCCGGTTGTTTTGATCAAATTTCATCTTTTTCAGGCCAATCCTTACCAAGCCATCATTGGACACCGAAAATACAAGAGGGAAAAGCAGGGTGGATAGGAACAAAGATAGCACAATGCATTTCAAACCGGTTCCCATATTGACCTGTAGAAACATGTGTCAATTTTAACTCACCAAAGGCAATTTAACAATATATAATCAATTGTAATCCAACCAAAAAAGATAATGGTTATACTTCATTTTTCCTTGAAACAAGTTATGCACCAGAAATTGCTGAGCAAAAGTCATAAAGCAAGCTACCATTACATAAAACACACATCAAACCTAGACTTCGATATTCTGGAACAACGAGGGACAATTTCTGCAGTGTATTTCTACAAAGACCTATTCATGCAGTCACAAATCTCAATTCCCCACCTCAACCACAAAAGTAAAACGCAAACAAACAGTTTATCTGGGAGAGTGAATTTGACCAGAAAGTTATTTAGCCTATCCAAAAATTATGATATGTCATCAAGCTTTGCCTAAATATTGATGATGAAATCAGAGCTCCTAGAAAGAGAACCATATATCCACAAACCATTTTCCAAAGGACTTTCGAAAAAAATGGCAGCGGCACTTCTTCGGTGGGACATTCACTTAAAAAGCCTGGCAAATAAAATCTATATACTTGAGAATACCAATAGAAGTATACTATTAGTAGCTCACCACTTAAACAGAAAACACTCTTATACACAAAGTTTGAACACCCAGCCCAAACCCAAAGATAATTCCTAGACCAAATAAAATGCCCCAAATAGGTGAATGCGGAGTTGGAAAAAAAAATGATGAAAAACTACTTGAGGAGTCAATCCTATTGCGTTTTGCCAACACTCAATGTAGTACTTTATTTTATCGAATGAATTTTATCATAGTCTTCATTTTGATTGTTACTGTTACTCTATTTTCCAGCAAAACTAGGATGGGGAGAAGTTTTTTTGACAATGACATACATAGATAGTAGACTGTGTAAACGCAAAAACGAGAAGACAGTGGATGAATAGCTGCTTGATTACAAAATTCGATAACATTGAGGATTTATAAAAAAAACAAAAACAAAATCATCAAGAACCATTGTTGTAATGTATGTTGGCCTGTTTTCCGGTCATAACGTTAGATTCAGAGAAAATTTCAACAACCCCCGATTCCCCAACATTTCATTCAAATCATGCATATACACACTTGACCTTTTTATAAAAGTCAATTAAAAAACTGTATTGTTAATAAATACATCAATGTTGCCAAGGCAGTACACCTTGGCTTCCGAGGGAGAGGTTTGGGGTTGAAGTCTATGGGGAGACAGTCGAACCCCCTTTGATAAACCCTCTAACCCCATTGATGTAATTATTGTTGACAAAATAACTGTATGAAAACACATAGATGAAGTTCATGATTAAGAAATTTCTCACTATAACCCAAAACAAACTGAACATCAAAAGTTATCTCAGCAACATTCGATGAATTATTGAATGTGAGCTATAAAATTTTCAGAAACAAACCCCAATACAGAGCGACGATAAACCTTAATCACTTATCAGATCAACACGCTCAAATAGTCAAATTCATAGACACATACATTGGTTCACTCACCGTCTCCACAGCCTAAACCCAGCAGATTGCAGCGGCAGACGCAGAATCTGTATGTACTTACCGGAGTCCATACCACATGTATTTCCCCATTGATTACAAAATTTATCTTCGTTTTAAGTACACACTGTTACTTTCTAAATCTATGAAAAAATCGAAATTGTGTATACATACGTATATACCCTCGTTTAATATTATATATATATATATATATATAAAATAAATGCAACCAAAAAATTGTTGACGACTTAGAATTTAGGGGTTTTTCCAAAAATACGTATATAAGAAATTTAAGAGTTTTTTACTCGAGAAACTTGCATAGGACCATCCCGTAGTATTTTTCTAAATTAACCTGAAAGCAAATATAATTAATAGCAAAACATATTGGAGTTATGCCGGGGCCTGAGCACTCCAGCACCCCATTGTGTCCCCCCCGGCATGGGCTAAAAAAAATCACAAAACCGTAACTAATTTCGGGCAAAGAAACATCAAGCCTCAAAATAAATGGCAGATTCACACATGCATGTCTCAAGGAAAATAGAAACGTATCTCCAAGTCACGCGCAAATCAATTAGAAACGGTGCGGCCATGAAAACACCAACACCAACACATCATCAAACAAATCTAGGCTCGCAAAAGAAGAACAGCAATCGAAACGACTCACCAATGCGATTACGATTTCTAGAGAGAGAAGAAAAGCCGAATAGATAGAGAGATGCGCAAAGAAGAAACTGTATGTATGTATAGATAGAGATAGATAACAGTGTATATGTGAAGAGAGAGAGAGAAACTTTTACCTTCCGACACCCACCAGGCTAAGCAACCCCCGTCACAAAGGTAACGAATGCGAAACCTTTTTCCGATTATTTAAAGGAAAAAACAGAATGAATGCCTTTTAATCCTAACCGTAGAATCGTCTACTAACCGCGTCGTGCACCGTTGATTTTTCCGATAAATGATCGCTATCGCAAGAACCTCGGTTCAGGTGGAGATTGGAGTGTTCGGGTACGCCGCGGAGTACGAAACTGAGGAATGAAGATCGACTTTGAACCGTTGGTTGTGAGATGAGCGGTGATTAAGGTGGGATGAAGGGGTGGGGGGCAAGGTAAAGTGGTAGTTCGGTGATAAGGATTGTTGGGGAGGTGGGGAAAGCGACGAGAGGATGTAGCGGTGTGGCATGGCGTTATAACGGAATGGTGAGTGTAACGTGTCATCGAAGCGTGGGAATGTACTGTATTTATGTTTTTGGGTCACCTGAGCACGCGACACATACCTTGCTTGTTTCGAGAGAGAGAGAGAGAGAGAGAGAGAGAATAAGGTGGTTTTAGTTTTAGTTTTTGGTTTTGGTTTTGGTTTTGGTTTTGCTCTTTTTTTAAACTGGGTGTTGTGATCAGTTTACGAGTACCTAAACTAATTTCTTTTTTGATTTTGCAAAGTTAGGTTATACTTGCCGGGATTAAGAAAGAATTGTGATTTTGGCACTCCAAAAATTGATAAAGAGGCTCCAAAACTGAACTGTTTTGATACACAAAACGACGTCATTTTGGAACCCCTCTATCAATTTTTGGAGTGCTAAAATTTATTTCTTTAAAAAATTTGTAAAAAATTACTTTCTTGCAACTTGACCTCAATAATTGAATTTTGATCAATTGCGTGGAGGGCAAACCAACCAACTGGATTAAACTTGTTTTTGGAGCTTTTGCGGTTACGGGTGACGTGAGATTTTGTTGTGTGGTATGGTGCGGTAGGGAAGATTAATGCGTGATGCCTTGCTTTTTTCGTGTGAAGTGAAGCAATTCCACTCGGCAACAACGACAAAAATTATATGGATTTTGAATATTGAAAGTGGATTTGGCCTATACAGTTTGTTTTACTACGTAGTTTTTGTGAATTTTTACTAATTTTATGTTAACGTTATTTGAATTACTAATTCATTTCGATGAGAGAAATAATTAACTAAAAAGTATTATATGAATGAGTTTTTTTTTTCTTTTTATCCCTCAAATTATGTTCATTTTCTCTACTTAGTTCTTAAACTATCAATTTGACGATTTCATCCCCTCAACTATCATACCGTTACTTATTTAGTCCAATAGATAACGGAAGTTAGGAATTTGGACCGAAAATTCCACGTAAGGCCTGTGTTGGGACCCTGTAGAGAAGATACTTGATTATGAGAGCCTTAGAGATAAAAATTAATTATGACCCTTTAAGATAAAATGATCAGAAAAAATAAGATCTTCGCACCGATCCAAACAAATTGAAAATTCGAGCACTTAATTTTGTAAGAAGGATTACATACTAAAAAATATGGTTAAAAAATTTAGTGCTCTAATTTTTAATCTGTTGAAACCGGTGCGAAGATCTTATTTTTCTGATCATTTTATCTTAAAGGGTCATAGTTAGTTTTTATCTCTAAGGCTCTCATAATCAAGTATCTGCTCTACATGGTCCCAAACAGGCCTTACATGGCATTTTCCTTTCAAATTCCTAACTTCCGTTATCTATTGGACTAAGTAGGTAACGGTATAATAGTTGAGGGGATGAAATCGTCAAATTGATAGTTTAGGGACTAAGTAGAGAAAATGTACATAGTTTTTTTTTTGATAGGCAAAAGTAACATTTTATTAGGGGAAAGGGGGAGGGGAATCCAACAAAAAGTTGGACAATTACAGCCAAATGGGACAAGCCCAACCTCAAAGGGCGAAAGCCCAGTACAGCAGAAGGCCTAGAAGCCCAGATAAAACAATACAAGCACAACCCCAAATGGGCCAAAACACCCAGATCTAAACAATTAAGCCCAAAATCAAGAAAACCCTAAACCTAAGTCACTCATCTGTGCACATCCAGCCACCCCACCCGCCGCCGCCCACTGAACCAGACAGCAACCACCATCCAAACCAATCCTTGCCACCACACTCAACCACACCACCACTGGTAACCCCAAGGAGACAGACAGATCCGTCACCCCCGCTCATTGCCGCGGAAGCATCATAGCCGTTAAGCAAGAACCAAACCACCCAACAGTGATATGGCGGACGCACAACGCCATCCATCAACACCACCGCCTGCCCACCCAAGCCGTTAGCCACACTTCGTATAACCCAGCAGAAAAACGAAGGGGAGAGCAAAAACAAGCAGCTTGACGAACGAGAGCAGGAGAAACAGAGGGTAACTAGCAGTCGGATGCACACAAACCAGCACACTAGGGGTCGGAAAAAAGAGAGGGAGAAAGAGAGAGCCGAAAAGAAACCAGAGATCCTTACCGTTGCCGCCCTCGTCGCCAACCGAAAACCCTCAAAAACGACCGCTGAGTAGCCGCCGATTCGGTACCCACAAATGATCAGAAGGAAAGCGGATGTTGAAAGCCATAACCCCAGTCAAAACCACCAGCGCCGCCGCCTCACGCCATCTCGTTACAAGTGCCAATCGGTTTTGTGAGATAAAGAAAAAAGCCCAGATCAGAAATCGAATGGTGGATGGGAGGGGAAATAGACAGAGAGTTCAGAAAGGGAGAGAGAGGGAAGGGAAAAGAGGGGGGGAGGAGGAGGCACGGCGCCGGCGAGGGCGGCACCCCCCCCCCCGAGAGAACCAAGATGGGGCGGCTGCTTCAAGAGAGAGGGCACAGGAAAAGTTAGAGAGAGAGACCAACTTACTAGAGAACTTTAAGGGAGGGAGTATAAAAGGTACATAATTTTGGGGATAATGTAACAACCCGTAATTTCTAATTAATAAAATTATTAAAAAGTATTAATAATTCCAATAATACTATTTTCCTTATTAGATAATATTAGATAATTACAAAAAATAATTATCCTATCATAATTATCTCTTTTATTTTATTTTTTTTAAGTTGCATACATGCATGCAAACTCTTCCATCTCTCCATCTCCTATTCCTACTCGATCTCTACCCCTCCCCTGACCATATTTTCGTCCATATTTCGTCCCCATCGAAACCCAAGAATTTGAAACCTTTTCGAATACGAATTATTCACCCTCATCGAAAATTCTCTTATAAATAACCCTTAACCCCGACCCTAGAACTCACCACGAAATTATTCACACCCTATCAGTCCAGAAGAGAGAGAGAATTCAAAGAAAATCAAACTCCAATCAATGGAGTTTTAGAGAGAGAAAGTGAGAGAGAGAAAAGTGGGTTTGCGCTCTAGGAACCCCCGAGATCCGAATTACCTATTCCAATCATCTTCTGCAATCCCAAGCATCCACAAGCGTCGTCCAATTCGAGCCCAAGGTCCCCCGTTCGCTCCAACCGAAGTCATCTTCTTCAAAAAGTTCAAGATCCATTTTTTTTCAATTCAATCCGATTCGAGGTACTATAATCTATTCCAAACACCCCTCTATGTATATTTATTGTTTTTGGGCCTAACTCATAGTCCCCCATGATTCCATGCATCAAAACCGTAGCGAAAAACAAAAAAATCCGAATCTGCCTTTAACCTTGCGGCCGCAAGGTTCGGGCCACAAGAACCAGCCGCGAGTTCGCGGCGAGGTGCTCCACCGCAAGGTCAACCCGGTCCAACCTTGCGGTTTGTTCTGTTTCATTCCGAACTGATTTTTCGACCCTCCGAACATCGTTTTCGACGCCCGATCTATTTTTCTTAGACTCCTAACACCTCAAAGATCATAACTTGTTAATATCATATATTTTTTTTATTTTAATATCTATTTAATTAATTTTTTGTTTATTTTCAATCAAAAGTTTCAAACGAAAAATCCTTGCGACCTTATAAACCATTTTATAAATTTCCAAAATATTTTTTTTAGATTCTTTACATCCTAAAGATGATATGTTGTTAATCTCGACATATTTTATTTATTGAATGATTTATTATCTATTTATTCTACTTTTGATAACTTATTAAATCATTTTTATTTTAAAAATAATTCCGTAACCCTCCGGAACCACTTGTTGATACTTGAACAGGTTACGTAGGACCCTAGGACTCCTTTTAGAACCATGCTACCTATTCTAGTGTTATTAATTACTTATTGTATTTATTATGATCATTAATCAATTTATTTTCCTAAATTAAAAATTTATACAAGCCTAAATAATATTCTTTTTAGTTAAAACTTTTATTTAATAAAAGTTCCTGACTTTATTAATGACTTATTGATCATATAGGACTAAGGGCAACGGCCCATTCATAAAAGGTTACGTGATTTTACGCGTATTGTTCATTCCAATTATTATTTTGATTGTCTATTGATTATTTCAACTTCTGATTGATATGCTAGATTGGACCCTAGAGACATGGGGTGGTATACGAAATAGAAGTCACTTAGACGATGCTAAGTAATGGACAAATTGTGAAGTTTCTTTTTTTTTAGATTGCCTGCAGGCGTGATTTGAGATGTGATGAGATTAATAACCTGGCGTGTGTCCAGTGATGAATTGATAGCCTGGCGTGTGTCCAGTGATGAATTGATAGCCTGGCGTGTGTCCAGTGACGAAATGATAGCCTGGCGTGTGTCCAGTGATGAATTGATAGACTGGCGTGTGTCCAGTGATGATTGTGAAATGGTTGTGATGTGGTATATAAGATAGGCGAACCCTAGTTGTGATTCCGGCATGATAAGCTATCCCCTTGTTGTAGTTATTGTAACTTAGGTTATCTACGACAGCAAAGGGAAGTGATCTCATGGGACTGAGCATAGCTAGCGGTTGGGGAGGAAAGATCTTGTGGGTGAGATCTTAGATTTCACGATAAGTTAATGGATAGTAAATAATCGATTGATGTGATATATCCCTGTTTTACTTATTTGTACCATGTTTATCTTGCTGATTGCTAGTTGTAAAATAAGAGGGGTAGTTGGGTTGGATTATTTTATTGGGTGATTTATCACTCACGGATACGTCTGTATCCTGGTAAATCGATTGCTTCGGCGATCAATTTGCCAGAGGATGCAGGATTCAATGGAGAGGATCCTACGATGATACAATTTCAAGGAGAGACACAAAACTCCGAAGGCGAGCAATATTATGCAGAGGGAAATCCAGAAGTGGGAGTTGAACCCGAGTATGCTTGGGATCCGTATCAGACTTAGAAGTTGGCTCTGATACTTTATCTATTTTATTATTTCAAAGACTATCATTAGGATTTCCCAGTGGTTTGTAATAATTGAATCTCTACATTGAGAATTTTGTTTTGGATTTAAACTTTAATTTAGTAAATTTTTCAAACATTATTATTTAAATGCTTTCGATTTTAACTCCGAAAATCGGGGCGTTACAGATAAAAAGGAAAAAAACTCTATATGAATTAAATTAAAAAATTTTTAATCAAATTCAAAAGATTTCATTTGGGTTATGTTTCTTCCAATAGTGAATTTTTCAAAAAAAAAAAATTGTCATATTTTTAAGCTTCTTTATTCTCTCTCCAGATCAACCAACAAATATGGCACATAATTAAAAACAGTTCACAAAACATAACATTAATGAATTAGGCCAAACTTAGCCTTAGTAGTTTATTTTCGCAATAATAATTTAATAGATTAAAACTTGGAGTTGAATATAAAGTAAATTGAAGTTAATGGACAACATTTTTGACACGTTATAGGAGTGTAGATATATTATTCAACAGGAAGAGTCTAAGACCTATCATACTAGAATTAATGTGGGATAACGTACGTATATTTAAAAATTAAGATAGATTTAGAGAACATATAATGTATTATTGAAATCAGAAATAAGATATCAAATATGGAAATCTATATTTACTAACATGGATATAATCATAGAAGATATAAGAGAGTTACAATCCTATTCAATTTATTTGCTTCTGCATGCAATATTCTTTTTAAGAGTAGATGTGTATATATGCTACTATGGGCTGTTTTTCTTAAGTCTTTATTCAATTTTTTGTCGCCTCTGTATTTTTGCATTAATTATTTATGCACTATTAGTTTGTCAAGAGAGGCATATAAAACGTAAAAATTTCTGTTCAAAATCTTAAGAATTAAACTAAATGAAAAAAATTGGATTATTTTTCTTTATCCAAAATTTCAAAGTTTTTTGTTATATTTTTTTATTTATAGATTCCTCTCGTCGAAATGAATCCATAATTCAAAAAATTAAATGCACAACTAACAAAGGAGGAATTTTCTTTGAATAAAGACAAAAAAAAAAATCAAAATGGTTATTAAGCCAAATCACCACTAATTTCATTCGAATGCAAAACTTAAACTTTATGTAAGTAAAGAGAGTGGACCAACTTTAAATAATCTCATGACATGATAATAAGAGCCCCTAAAAAAACAGGATGATAAAAACACCACAGATCTCCTTGCAAAGATAATGAGAACTGTATCAACTACTATTAGTGTGGAAAATACCAATTATTTGTTTATAAAGTCCTTATCTTAGGTTTTTTTTTCAATCCTTATTTTAGTTATCTTGTGGAAAATATGGTGGGCGCATAACAGAATTTTTTTTGATAATGTTATTGTCACTGAAATTGTTATTTACAATGGCAGCCTTATCTTTGCGTCTGAAACTGTTTAAGAGTTTTCTGTCTACTACTTGTGTTGCTCCTAAACCTGTAAGAATTGTATCTTGGAAGTTTCTAGGGACAGGAAAGTTGAAGCTTAACACGGATGGTAGCAGCCGTGGAAATTCGGGAGAGGCTGGATATGGAGGTGTCTTCAGGGAGGAAATATATAGGCCACTGAATTTTGGGTTTTTTTTGGGAGACTAGACTGTACAAGCCTGGAAGCAAAGCTTTGGGGTATATTCAGAGGACTTGAGTTGATTTAGAATCAAGGAATGGAGCCGATGGAGGTGGAACCAGACTCGACTTCAGCTATTGCGCTGATTACGGAGGATCCACCCAAGCATTTCCCTTATTCCATTATGATTAAGGAATGTAAAGCTCTTCGAAAGGCTTCGGGTTGCACACTAAGGCACACTTTGAGGTAGGGACGGAACCAGAATTTTGTACACGCGGGGGCCGATCTATGAATAACAAAATTTTGAAATTTCAAGGTTCGGGAATCTAAAGGATTCAAATGTCTAAATAACACCAAATACAAAACACAATATCTAACAAACAAAAAACAACTATTTTTGTGAAAATATAAAAGTTTCTCAGTGTGTTACTTTAACCATGTATCAGAATGGAATGCGACGCTCCTTTAGAATGTAACACGTTTCTAGTTTCACAGAGGGGGCCACCCATGTTGTTTGTAGTTTCTTTCTCAAAGTCCAACCTAGGGGGACCACCATTAGAACAATATTCAAAAAAAAAAAAAAATTCCAGAAAACACGTGGGGGCCATGGCCCCCATAAGCCTTCATCTACCTCCGTCTCTGCTTTGAGGGAAGGCAACAAAGTTGCAGATAGACTTGCGAATGTGGGCGTTAACCAAGAGCAAAAGATAGTTTCTCATATTATCCCTCCTGAGAGCATCCCCAATGGGGTATGGAAACCAGGTTGTATATCTATAATACAACTCGGATGGGAAAAAATACGCTCCAATGGGGATGTAAAATGGCACAAATCGAGTGTGAGAATGGATAATGGGGAGAATATGTCTATATATATATATATATATATATGGCTTAAGTAAATGGTGTAGTTGAAAGTGGATGAGAGTAAATGACTGAAGTAAATGGTGTAGTTGAGAGTGGATGGGAGTAAATGGATGAAGTAAATGGTGTAATTGAAGTGGATGGGAGTTGGTGTCCAAATTGCTCCTATTTTTGGATGGAAGTAAAAAAATTTTTTTTGCAGAATTAAATTTTTTTATAAAAGTCCTCGATTACCGGATACTATAATTATTTTTTAACGGAAGTAGTATTTGAATTAAGGTTGAGAAAGTTGGGAAAAAAATAAGGTGGAAGGAAAGTTAGTTAATTATTTATCTCTATTTTACATCTCACGATTGGAGAGGGGTGAGTTCTATTTTACATCCAATTAACTTTTAACCACTTTTTTCATCGAAAATGATTATCCATCCGGATGTATTTTACATCTCCATTGGAGTTGCTCTGATGATCTTATACTCTTCCTTGAGGCGGATATGAGGGGGAGTGGCCCTCGAGAGGTTTTAGTTGTTTTTCATTTTCCTATGTACGAAAGAAACAAATAAATAAATACCACATGTAGTCATTAACTACTGCACCAAATATATTAAGATTGTCAATTGGGTTGGAAAAGCCCACGGCCCATTTGTAAAAGTTTGGTGGCCCGAGAGTGATATGTGACGCGAAGTGAATGTATTGTTTCTGGTAGATAATTATTTGGGGAGATTCAGATTGGAACTTGAATCACTTTATTAGAGAACGAGGGGTTCGTTTTTGTTACAGCCACTGAAAATGCGGTCATGAAGCTGCTAGCGAGTCACAAAGAACAATAGTCCTTTGAGGGTCCCATTTAAAGTGGAGAAAATGTCAAGAAATTAATGTGTAGTTTTCCAAAGTATACTATTTTATAGCAAATTTAAGACATTTCTAGTACGAGTATAAATTAAGCCCGAATTCTTTACTCTCTTTTTTTTTTTTTTTTACTGAAAATATGTTTCTATGAAAATACTAAGAGCTGAATTAAAACAAATATTTTGATACAAAGACACGGAAAAAATTGATCATACTAAGAAATTTGTTCTCTTTTAGTTTTCAAAAGTGCTACTACGTACACAACAATCCATATACACAACCTCTCACATACATGTGGGGTCCACACATACTAGTGCGTGTGGGCCCCACATGTATATGAGATGTTGTGTTTGAATTGTTGTGTTCCTAGCATTTTTGTTTAGTTTTAATAATGTTTGTTAAGTATTTGTGATGAGGGGAGGAGATGACTGAATGTGGTGGTGTAGTGGAGACACAGTGACGATGGAAGGATGACAATAGTTGTGGTGAAGAGATGGTGACAGTAGGGATGGTCCTAGTGGTGATAGTAGTGAGTGGTGTGCACTCATGGTGGTAAAATGTGGTTTAACTAACAATTGAAGGTGGTGTAGAGATCGAGGTTGTTGCAGTGGTGGTGGTTGTAGGAGGATGGTTACAATGGTGATTGTGGAGAGATCGTGGTGCTGGTGATGATGATAGTTAGTGGTGGTTCGATTGTGATGCTAAAGAGGTGGAATGACTGCAGAAGACAGTGGAGAGATAGAGATGATTGGAACGGTGGTGATGGTAATGGTGTGGAGATGCGGTTGTGGTAAACGTATGTTTTGGTGGTGGCAATGGTGTGATGGTAGTGGCAGTGGTAGGTGAATGATGATATGTGGTGTGTGTGTGTGTGTGTTGAAATGGGTGGAGTGGTGGTGATGGTAGCGAAATGTTGGTGGTAGTAATGGTGGTCGTGCAAGAAACAGGGTGGTACCATATACTCGTAAATTCAATGAGACCTAAGTAAAGTAGCGAGCCACTTAATTTTTATGAATCTTTACCATACATTTTTTGTGGCACTTTAAATTTTAAGCAATGTGAAGTATCTTTATGAAAACTGCTAAATTTATTATCACTTAATGTCTTGAGTCAAAAATCCGACACTCCTTCTATATACAGCGACGGAGTTGAGATTTAAATTCGAGAGTGGCATTGCTAAAAGGGAGTTTACTTTTGTTTGTTGCATCCGATCAGTAAAGGGTTGTCGCCAAAAAATACCTAATCGACCTATTATGGACATCACACAGCAACATACGTTGTATGTAGAGGTGGCAAATTGAACCTAAACTCATACAACATACGTCGTATATAGACCGCCTCATCGGTACCCTTAGTATAAGGGGTATAATGGCCTTTCAAGGACCGTAGGCCATAAAATATTTGAAAGGGGTCAACCCAAGCACATGGAAGCACGTGCAATAATGAGGAAAAAGTCGTTGGTAAACACCATTGTACGGTTTGATTTGGTACGGTGCTCTTTTCCACGATAGGTTTTTCCCCACAAACTACAAAGTGGAAATACTATACTCTCTGAAGAACATACTGGCACAAAGGTGACGTCAATGGTGCACGGAAGTCAATTAACGTATCTCAGTTGTCCAATAGGTCAACCAATCCAACGTCAATGGTGCACGGAAGTCAATTAACGTATCTCAGTTGTCCAATAGGTCAACCAATCCAACGGTTCTCGCTGCCCAAATTTTGGCATGCTACATACTAGTACCTTCTTCTTCTTCTTCTTCTTTTTAAATTTTTTTTAAATCTACAATTTGGCTAAACTGATCTGACTGTGTTGCAATTAGGGTGCGTTTCCGCTATATTATCAAATTACAGGCTAATAACAATAGTTAAGTTATTTTCACTAATTGATATTTTAGTTGATGTATGTGAGGACAATGATGAGAATGATTTGCCTAAAAATCAGAGAAAACATGCATTTTTATCTATTTAATATAGCGAAAACGCTCCCTTAATTTAAGCAATTATCTTTCTCAAACAATCACAATTGTTGGATCTTCATCAAGTAGATGAACTCTCAAAATTGACTGACGCACAAACCTAGTAAATTATCATACTTAGGGCCTATTTGAGAGTCTAATTATTTTGTGAGTTATTGGTTTTGGATTGCCAGAATAGATTATGAATATGGTAGAGTGTTCGAAAAATGTGCAGAATAAATTTTACAATAGACTAGTAGTGTTTGGGAGATAATACTCTTAATAGATTATACATCGGTATTTTGAGGATAATGCTCGAAATAGATTATGAATTTGAAAAGATAATCCAAAATGAAAATGAAAAAGTTTCTCCAGAGCTAATTCTTAGATTGTGCCTCTAAAGTACAGTTTTCGTAATGCACTGTGAGAGAATCTATTCTTACAATCTGGATCCCAAACGAAAAAAATAGAAAAATGCACAATCACAATGTACAATCTGACTTTAAATCAGTAAATTGTTCTATGTAAATAGTACAATAGATTTTTGCGTAAACCAATAGGTTGTTGCACACACAACTAATGTGGCACAAATTGCTACAACCATTTTCTCATCAAAATTTCGCCACAATGCCGAAATGCCTCCGTTTTTTTTTTTGCTCGGCAAAGAGAAAATTTTATTGACTCGAAATGGGTACATCGAGAGAGGAACTCACTAAGCACTCACGCTTACCAAGTGAAGAAAACAAAGCGGGAAAACAGGAAAATAAACAATGGACCATCCAACAGAAAATTGAATCGCCCCCAACCTCACTGCAAGCTTCACTTGCTACACTTTCTCCTTTCTCATTCCATCAAGATAGCCCTTGAAATCTTCCACCGAGTGCACCTTAATATCGAACTTCACCTTGACCCACATTGCTACTCTAGTTTTGATTATTTCCCCAATATCCTCCACTCGCCAAGACGCATTGTTGAAAACAATATCATTCCGTGCCAACCATATGGACCAAATTGTAGCATGGAATGTCGTTTCCCACAAATATTTCTCAAGATTTTTAAAACCATTACCTATCCACCATGTGAATAGATCAATCAAAGAGCTAGGGCACACCCAACAAACATGCCACCAGTCTATCAACAACGCCCAAACATCCCAAGAAAATTGACAATGAAGGAAAAGGTGCTCCGAAGTTTTGAGATGCAATGAACAGAAAGGGCACAAAATCGATTGTCCCTCCGGAATGAGGTCTCTGAGGAAGAGTACCGATCTCGTAGCCACTCTATTCTGAAGAGCTTGCCACGAAAAAATTTCCACCTTGGGTGGGCTAATACTAGTCCAAATCGAACCCATCACCCGGTTGGTTGCGAAACTCAGTTGTTCCCATCTATTATAAACAGATTTTACCGAGAAGCAACCATCAGGCACCCATCTCCACCTCAATTCATCGTTTTTGGACAAATCCAAAGTCACACACTGTAACCTCATAAGCAAATCATTGAATTGACGAACTTCCCAATCCCTTAATCCCCTCTGGAAAATCAAATTCCACCTACCATCAGTACTTGTATCAGTTAGATCTCCAACCACCATCTCTTTTTGAGTAGAGATAAGGTAGAGGCGAGGGAACTCCTCTTTAAGAATCGTGTCCCCTAACCAAACCTGGTTCCAAAACGAAATTTTCTGCCCAGAGTGAACCACTAACCTGAACCCTTCCTGTATAATTGACCCGATACTTGACGAGGGATCCCCTATCGAACATATGTCCTTCCAAATGTTAGAGGCCTTACCTAAGGATGGCAAGCGCGGTAACCAACAGCTTTGCTCCAGGTTGTATTTGCCTTTGATCACTTTCACCCAGAGAGAGTCACTGTCCTTATGAAATCTCCACCACCATTTAGCTAAAAGGGCTAGATTTTGAATCATCAAATTCTTTACCCCCAATCCACCATACTCTTTCTTTTTCAAGATCTCCTCCCATTTAACCAAGTGAAGCTTTCTCTTTTCCGCCGTATCGCCCCAGAAAAATTGTCTTTGAATCTTAGCTAACACCTTCGCAACTGACACCGGCATTTTGAACAGGGACATGAAGTAGATAGGCAGACTGCTAAGGGATGAATTCATTAGAGTAAGTCTGCCCCCGGTCGTGTTGAATCTCCAACGCCACACACTAAGCCTCTTTTCCATTTGTTGAACCACTGGATCCCATGTTTTCACTCTGTTCGGATTAGCCCCTAATGGAAGCCCCAGGTACTTGATTGGCAACTGATCAATTTTACATCCCATAATCGTTGCAAGGGAGGAAACAATTTGGTGACTCACTTTTACCCTGCATAAAGAACTTTTGGAGAAATTAATCTTCAATCCAGACATGAGTTGAAAACAACGCAGAATTCTTTTTAGGTTAGCCAACTCCTCCCTATCTTTATTACAAAAAATAATAGTGTCGTCGGCAAACTGAAGGTGGGATACCGAAACTCCATTTGATCCAGTCGATCCAATTCGTGCTCCTTTGATGATGTTCTGCACCTTCGCTCTTTCTAGCAGAAGATTGAGCCCTTCAACCACTTTATTGAAAAGAAATGGAGATAGCGGATCCCCCTGTCTAAGTCCCTTCTGAATTTGGAATTCCTTTGATGCAGAACCGTTTATCAAGACGGACATGGACACCGAGGACAAACACTCCTTAACCCAGCCACACCATTTCTCCCCGAAGCCCAATTTTGCTTTTAAGTCTAATATGAATCCCCAATTAACGCAATCGTAAGCTCTTTCGAAATCAATTTTCAAGATCAAGCCCCCTTGAGAACTATTCTTCTAGCAATGAATCACCTCGTTTGCTATAAGAACACCATCCAATATTTGTTTACCCTCAATAAAGGCTGCCTGAGATTCACCAATCAGAAAAGGTAGTTGATTTTTCAGTCTATTGGCTAGGACTTTAGCCAACACCTTATAAACCCAACCCACCATGCTAATAGGCCGAAATTCTTTGAAAGACCTGGGGCAATCTACTTTCGGAATTAATGTTACAAAAGTTGAGTTGATACCTCTCGAGAGCCTACCATTAGCGTGGAATTCTGAAAAAAATTGCAGTAGCATAGCCTTCATAAAGTCCCATCCTTTTTTAACAAAAGAAAAGTTGAAACCATCCGGGCCCGGAGCCTTACTACTGTTGCAATCCTTCAGTGCCGCAAGGATCTCCTGCTCCTCAAAAGATCTTTCTAGCTGGATCGATGTGGTTAGTGAAAGAACCCTCGGGAAAGCTCCCCCCAACACTGGCCTCTGATTGCTCTCTTCTTTAAAATTGTTGGTAAAATGATCAACGGCAGCGGCCTTAATTTCTGCGGGGTCTTCTAGCACTCTGTCATTCACCTTAATCGATCCAACCATATTCCTTCGATACCTATTATTGGCAATAGCTTAGAAGTACCTTGTGTTTTTATCCCCCAATTTCATCCAGTTCAATCTCGACTTTTGTCTCCACATGGTTTCATTCAGACGAGAGAGTCTCCAAAATTCAGTTTTAGCCTTGCATCTCAACGCTATCTCCTCCGAATTGAGTGTTCTCTGTTCCACTAATAAGTCGAATTGATGAAGTTCCTCTTCCTTATCTTGCATCGCAATGTTGACATCACCAAATTCCTCCTTGTTCCACACTTTCAGTTTTTCTTTGATGGCTCTCAATTTTTGCAGAATAATATACCCAGCCCATCCGTTCACCTGCATATTCTCCCATGTTTCCTTAGCAATAATCATACACTTTGGATTGGAGAGCCAGATATCCATGAATTTAAAAGGTTTGGGTCCCCAATCTCTGCTGTCATCAGTCAGCAAAATGGGACAATGATCAGAAATTGGCCGGTGGAGCCCCCATTGAAGAAGTTTGAAACTGTCCAGCCATTGTTGAGAAATCAAAAATCTGTCCAGTCGACTGAGAATGGCATGATCTTGGTAGTTTGTCCACGTGAACTTCCTTCCAATCATCGGAATGTCAAGAAGCTCCATGGAGTTGTAAAATTCTAAAAACTCCTTCATTCCTCTCTCCAATCGTTGGCACCCTTTCCTTTCACTGATAGACGAGATCTCGTTAAAGTCACCCCCTATACACCACGGAACAGAGGAATTCGCCTTCAAACCAAGTAGTTCATCCCATAGGACTCTCCTGTTTCCCACCTCATTCGGAGCATATACATTAGCCAAACAACATGGAAAAGAATTATTGATTACACCATGCATAACAATGAATGACCTTTGGGAGATAATATTATCAGCTTTGAAAAACTTTCTATTCCAAATGGACAACAAACCACCAGAAGATCCGATGGCATTCGACACAGCAAAGTCGAAATCCCCATTGCCCCATAATTTCTGAATAGTAAATCTGTCCATGCACTCCATTTTAGACTCCTGAATGAAGATCATATCTGGCTTCCTTTTTTTTATAAGCTTTGAAACAAAACGCTTTTTGACAACACTTCCCAAACCCCTAATGTTCCATGATAAAATCTGCATTAAAAAAAACAAACCAAACACCAAGCACCGAGAGATAGAATGGCTACCCTCTAGCTTCCTTCTCCAGCAGGGCTGAGTATTCATGCGCCTCATTTTTCTATCATTTTACTAATAATCACATCATCATTAGGTCGAAAGATAATACCTAATTGACTGCCAATCGCCATAGTAGCTCTGATTTCCTGTAGCACGGCTGAATTGCTTTGAGCAGGTTCGTCCGGGGAGAAAGAGGAAATTGCGTCCTCCTGATCTGGATTCGCATCCGCCTCCTCGCTAATACTCATCAGACTTGAGAGTTGTCTGCATCTCCTTCTTCTACACCCGGCATTGTTGAGGTCCACCATCAAATTAATAGTGGGAAGCTGAGATAATCTAACCATCAGGGGCCTTCACCTCCACAATCCCCCATCTTACCCGCAGATTCAGCTAGCATTGACAACTGCGGACGAGGCCCTATTTGGTTATCCCTCCCAGCTTTGTTACCCATTACGTGATCAGAGCTCCTATCTTGAGGCCCTAATTCGATACCCCTCAGTTGAGCAGAGCTCCTAGCTGGAGTTTCCTTACAGCCAGCCATGAGGGTATGCCTATCGGATAAGAGAGGCCCCAAACTTGTCTCGGGAAAAAAGGGAATAATGGGCCCATTATCTTTTACAAGGTCCACTACCCTTTCTTGGGCCAAGTAGGCCTCTTTAGAGAAAAGAGAGCTATGGGCCATACAGTCCACCTCAAACCCTCCCTTTTCCAGAATTTCGAATGAGTCCTCCACTCTAGATTCAAATATCTCCGAGCTGTCCTGGTTACAAGCAGACACATGCATTAAATGCTCACCTGCCTCACAGTGCTTTGAGCCCCCGCCTCCTACAACAGCTTTCCCAGAGGACAAGACCCCACCTTTACCAACCACTCTATTTCTATTGGATACAATATTCAACGCCACGTCATCACCTTCTTCCTTCTCACTACTGAACCAGTCCTCTCTGGGTTCCAGCTCCATAGCTTTACCACCACCACCATTTTCCGTAGCTAGGGAGTATAATGCTTCAACTTCATCAGGATTAACAAAAGTTGAATATTCTTGAATCTTGACAGCATAGTTTACTCCTTGAACCTCCACTTGAATCCATTTTTGAATGGCAGTAGTCTCCTCCGTGGCTATCAAAACTTTTCCTTCCGCAAACGAGAATTCTTTGAGAGTTGATTCATCTAACATAATAAAAGAGCCCCACATCTCGGCTATCCCTCTAAAGTTGTTGCATTCCAAACATTTAAAGGGATCCCTTTGCAACTCAACCAAGCAAATCTCTCTAAGCTAGCTGGTTCCCCCCTCCATGGTTTCACACTAGAGAACCATATCTTCATCCATTATCTCTGCAATAGCTCGTCCCTAACCTCTTGGTTCTGGAAAGTAATCAGAACAGCCCTTCCTCCTAAAGAACGAAACTGAGCCACCCTATTAGTTTCTATACTGAAGCTCACACTCAATGTCTTCATGGACATAACTCTTTGCATCACTGCAACGGCACTCCTATGGAGCCCTCCATTTCCACACAGTTTGAACTTGAGTTTAGTCATCTGATCGGCCCCTGTTTTTGAGGACTCACCTTTTAGAGCTTGGGCAAAGGACATGTTAATCCCAGTAGAGCGACCATGGAACTCAACCTTACTAATCCCCGGACCCGACTCTTTACCACTTCTCTTGATCGGAATCGCCCCTTGAGTGAAACCTTTCTTTGCCAGAGATGGAGTCCTGAAATGCTTAGTCTCTTCAGTGAACTCAAAACTAGCTTCTTTTACAAAAAGCCTCTCGTTTTCCACCCAAACTCCATTCATACAAGAGATGGCCATGGTTGTTGCCGCATAGCAGTTGTACCTGACAAAACCGAATTTATTGCCCATGCGCTTGCTTCTTTTCCGCGGTATAAACGCATCCTTAACTTCCCCAAACTTGTTAAAAGTTCTCTTTAACCAAGTCTGGTCATTGTGCTCAGGAATATTGTCGACATACAAAGTGAATATTTCCTGACTCCTCTCCATGTTCATCTTTGTTCTCCTGTGGTTTCTGAGAACAGGGATCCACCCCCCATCTTCACACTGGCCATTGTTTTGCATTTGCTCTCTCTCTCTCTCTCTCTCTCTCTCTCTCTCTCTCTCTCTCTCTCTCTCCCTCCTTCCAATCTCTACTAGCATTCCCGAAATGCCTCCGTTGGAGTTGGATAATTCGGCTTTGAAGCGAAAATATGACTTTGGCTGCTAAAATGGCAATGCGTTGGAGATGCTTCAAGGCCCAATTACCCAGCTCTAACAGAGAGCCATTTCAGCAGCCAAAAAATGACTTGGTAGCCAAATTTGATGATGGCGTAAATGGCTAGCTGTCTCCATTTGTGCCAAATCAGACGTGTGTGCAATAATCTACTGATTTGTCCAAAAAATTTACTGTGTTGTTTTGTGTGCAAAAATCTACCCATTTTGTTCAATAATCTACAATTTTTTTTTATTAGTCAATCATAAGAATTCTGTTAAAGATTATCCAATGGTATTGATTGGGTGGGAAACATGATTGCTAGAAAAACTGACCGGTGTGATTTTGGTTTCGATTTTAATTATATACGTAATAACCGGATTGAAACCGAACCGTATCTGAAACTGAAATGGAACCGCAATTTTATTACCAAGATAACCTTATACTCCTATATTGCACAACTTTGAGTTTAAGTTATCAGCCTCACTTTTTGATTGAATTTGATAGTTATGACGTTTGAGCATGAAAGCTGTAATTGAAACTTTGGAAGATGGATTCAGTACTCTATGGTGTCTTAATTTGCTTTGGGAGATGGAATATTCATTCAATGGCGTATCAATTTGTTGGGCCTTCTATATTATTTCATTGCAGGATATTGTGTTTTTAATTATGTTTGGAACAGAAATTTTATGTTGACTTTATATGAACTATAATTTTGTTTTTGCATGTGTTTATAATTACGTAGCTCCTAATTTTTTTGACCTTTTCTCTAACGCTTTGCTTTTGCAAAAGACATTTTTAATTTGATCGAAACAAACTAGCTTTCAAATGAAGCTAGGTTACATTACACACTATTCATGCTATAGAACAAATTTTTTTTTTCCTCGACGCATGCTAGATATAGTACAGGTAGAAGTTCTTTTTCACAACCCCGCAAATGACAATAGATTTGGTTATCTTGAATTAGTTTAATGTGTGCGTAAACTAATCTGTTTTGAACACTTAAGGAATCAAAAGGTTCTTTTGTAAAATCAATCACGTACACTCTAATGATATCGTACAGGAATTGATCTGTAGAGAAAGGGGTTCCGCTGATATGCTTACGTGTGAATATTCGTGAGCTGGAGAGATGCGATTGGTCGATAATTAGCGAGAGGGAAAAGAGAAGAAATCTCGTGGGGTGAGGGAAGGAGCAAGAAGTACAGAAGGAACAAAGGCAGTGTGTCCCTTTTGTTCTCCGCGGGGCGGCGTCTGGCTTTTTTCAGACTCAAATGGGTGATGTCACCTTCTCTCTGGGGAAGAATGTCCTCCTTCCTCAAAATCAGTGCTCACACCCTCTCTTTTGGGGAAAAAGTCAGCTCTGTCAATCATTGAGAATGTCAAGGGTATTTATAGGGCACCTGGGCCTAAGTCAGGCACAGAACGGTGCTCCTATAAGACCCCAGCACGTGTCTCCTCTGTACCTCCAGGCCTTGGATAAACTCGTCCTCACTTCCACGGGAGGGCTCAAATTTCTGCGACACTACCTCCATCCCAAGTCATCAAGCCGCAAGAAATTCCCCAATTCCTGTAGGAGCAAGGTCGCGACCTACGGCGATCGTGTATTTTCCGCAGAGTCTCTTCCGTGCCCTGCCTCTAGGCCCAGATGAAATTCCGGGGGCTCTTCGATGTAGCTTCCCCGGATTTGCTAGCATCCAGCAATCCGCGGGACCTTTCTATGGTCTTCTGCTGCCGAGGCCACCTCGGGACACATTTGATTCTCCCGCGGGGCCAGTGGGGGTCCCGCGGTAGCTTCTCTTCCACGGACGCTCCCGCGGGAGTCATCCTTCTATGCTTTGCACGCGTCCTTTCCCCGTTGGGTAGTCAACTATTCCTCTTTGAATGAAACTTTGACCAAGACTTTCTTTCCACGCGAGCCCCGTTGCCACGTGTCCGCGGGCAATGGAAGGGTCAAAAAGTCTTCCTTGGCCATATATTGATAATTTTGACCGCACCTATACATTCAAATCTCATCTGCATAACGAGTCCACAAGACCCATTCTGATTAAATGGGTTTCTCCATGTGCAGGTAAAGTCAATTAGCATCTCTAAAAATTCCTCCAAATCCAGCCTTTTGATTGGATTGGTACCAACAACCATACGTGTTAAGATTGTTTGTGAGACTAGCTTGGAAGCGAAAATTTGGGGAATTTATAGAGAATTGACTATAATTCTGGAAAAAGGCATGTCTGAAATCACAATTGAATTAATCGGATGCTCTTATTGCCATGAAGTTGATCAACGAGGGCAATTCGGTTAATCACACAGAGACGGTCATGATTAATTAATGATGCGCATGCTATCCGAAGGCGGGGGGACTCTACTCTAACCCACATTTATTAGGAGGCTAACCAATGTGCCGATCATTTGGCGAGATTGGGAGTGGAGCAGAATGAGGATTTAGTGGTTTCAATTCATAAACCACTCTCGATTGGATTGGAAAATCCTGTAGTGTACGTAAGGCCTTGCAAGGCATCCTGTAGAACGCATACGGGTCATCGATCTTGACAATGAATGATTGAGATATAATTTTTAATTATGATCGATAAGAATAATTTATTACCGGTCATAATTAATTTTTGATTTGGATCATTGATTGATGAAATTAACAGCTGTGCGCTGCACTACAACCCCTGTAAGGCACTCCGCCCTACAGGATCCCCGGGTCTGTCTGTAATAGTTTAACTATGCCTACACATCTGTTGCATAACTCTCTGTTTGACTAATTTTTTGTAATATTCCAAAGTATAAAAAAGAAGAAGGAAAACACTATGAAAAGCTAGCGTGTCATATATTCATTAACTCAATTTGATCCTAACTGAGGATACTTAATTTCTCCAAAAACACGTAGCACAAACTTCATTATTATTATTATTAGACCCAATCCTTGGAAATTGTGAGTGGTCCAACCCTAATGCATGCTCGTCAATAGAATCCTCCTCTCTCTCTCTTGAAACCTCCGCCGCCTCTGTTTTAGGGTTTCGGGGGGGGAGGTTCCCCCCGGTCTTGCCTCTCCTCTCCCTCCTCCAGCTCCCTCCTCTCTCCACCTCTTCTTCCTCCCTTCTGTAACCTTTACTCTCGTCCTCTGATTTGGGGTTTTTTCGTGTTGGGCTTTTGGCTTGGAGGACTGGGTTTTGTTCAGTTTTCCTCTTTCCGTTTCCCTCCGAGCCTTTCAGATCAGTTTGCGGCGTTGATGGGTGCGGGGTGTAGCAGGCCGAGTCAACTGGCTCGGGCTGCACCGACCATAATCCCGAGCCGAGGGACCGACTGCCCACGTTCAACCTGGAAGCGATCTGGCATAGCTTCGGCAACCGACAAGTTCAATATTGATCCAGGAATGTTTTCACATCCTCGGCTGTGTCCCATTCCCTCGGCTTCCCCACGGATGAACATTTTCCTCCTGATGCATTCTTCGGCCAAAGCCTCTCGGCTAGCCGACTCCTTGACTGACGGCTCATATTCGGTCTTGAACAGATGTGGGGGCCATGTTCCATCCCCCTTCACGTGGGAATGCCACTCTGGCTGTGATGACGATAGTGACGTCAGCCGAGCGGTTATCAGGTTGATGGTACCACGTGAAAGGGGGTCCGCTCACTCACCAATCGGTTACGAAACCCTAGTTGGTGACGTAGGAGATACGTCGGCCGACACGTGGCGAGCATGTATACGATCTTGGTTCGAGCTGAGCGATCCCTATAAATACACAGTGATGCCTCCTGAAAGAGGTACGTTCGATACACAACCCTAAACACTTTTCTCCTTCCCCTTTGGCAAGAGAACTGATTCTCGCACCGGAGGATCACCCCGGAGAACCTCCGGCGTGGTCTTTAGTCGTGCTCTGTTTTGCAGGACTAAAGAGGATCAAGGACAAGACCTAAACCCCCTGAACAAAGACGATCAAGCCATCTCAAAAGGAGCCCCACAATTTGGTGAACCCGACGTGAACTTTCTTCTTTCTGATCCACGGCGGCTCCTCCGTAGCCAATCCTCAATTCCTTGACAAAACAAGCCACTCTCACCACATCTCCACCACTTTTCACTCAGAAAATGGGCGGACCACCACCTCCCTTCCAACCCCTCAATCCTTCTCAGATCCTTTCGGACACAGGCGTCCACACCGCCTCCCCCTCACCCACCTGGCTTTACCGGGCGTTAGCACATCGGTTCAGCGTCCGGTGGGGCTAAGCGACGAAGCCTTGGCGTACGTCCAGATGCTGGAACAGCAGCAGGAACAAACCAACTCTGATGTAGCCATGCTCAAAATGGAGATGGCTAGAATCAGGGCTAACGAGCGTCCGGCGGGCTCCAATTCAGGCTCTCAGGGAAGGCGCCGGCGTGGTAACTTACCACCACCACCGCCTCACTTGGTGGGTGAAGGAGATCCTCATCGAGTCTCGGTATACGACCGCCTGGACCCACCACTAACGGACAATCGGGCCGGGAACAGCGCTCGCTTCGGGCAGCAACGTTCCCCGGTCCATAAGCGTCTCGGTAGTGGTGCGGGACACGGAGGTGGAAAAACTAGAAGGGAAGGTAGCCCTTACACCAACTACTCAAGCTCGTCGGCTGGTGACGAATACTCCCAATCCCAAAGTTATGACACGGTTGAAATTCAGGACAATGAGAACAATCTGGCCTTAATTCCAGATGACGGACGGCGAAAGAGCCGAACGTCGAGGAGAGACGGCAAGGATCCTGAAATTTTCCCTCCAGAACAAGAAGATTTCCTTCGGGAAAATACACAAGCCGGACGCACGGTGAACTCAAGAAACCCACGATCTTTCCCTCGGAAAAAGAGTGTGAGTGTTGTCATTCGGCACGATGAACAGCCGAGTCGACGCAAGGTTTATCGCACGGAAAATCTCCCAGACCCGGATCGGCTAAAGGTCCCCATCGACAAGAAGGAAAGGGCATATCAGCGTCGGCAAGACGAATCTGCCGACAGGGATAGGGAGTACCAGGCCTACAAAAAATCTCGGAGAGACAGAGACGGACGCCCGCCCCGGCCGACACACGAGTATCAGCTAAAGAAATTAACCGAGTCTCCTTTCTCGGCAAAAATTCAAGCAACTCTGCCGAAGCCCGGGCTCCACCTGCCAAAGTTCCAGAAGTTCGACCCAAGCACGTTCGAGGCTTACACCCACCTCATCAGCTACCGAAGCACCATTGCCTGCGTCACCGACGATGACGCCATCATGTGCAAGGCATTCCCCTCAAGTCTCGGACGCCTCGGTCTGTTATGGTTCAACCAGCTGGAGGCAGGATCAATCCATAGTTTCAAAGAGCTAGAGAGGGCCTTCAACTACAGGTTCATCACAAGCAACAAGCAAGCCAAGGAAGAAGATGCCTTGGCTCAGATGAAGAATAGGCCTGGCGAAACGCTTCGGAAGTATGCCGAGCGCTACTGGCAGTTATTCAATGAGATACCTGGTGTTGATCAGTACTGGGCAGCCAGAAACTTCAAGAATGGATTAGAAACTGGAAGTAAAATCCTAGACGAATTGGCAATTCGGGCGCCCTATGGAATGAATGAACTAATGAGGACGGTTGAGCAGTTCTGCTCTTACGAAGAGTTCCTCACTGAGCGAGAACTTCAAGGAGGACAGAACTCAGCCATACCGCACCAGCTCCACGTTCCTACCCCTCAGATCTCGGCACCAAAGCCAATAGCTGTCACACAACCGAAGAAGCAGGTCAACACGGTAAAAGTTGCAAATAAGAAGGCTCCCAAGGACCATGACTATGTAGCCGAGACGACGGTTTTCAAGGAACCAATCTACTTTCTTTTACGAACCTTGGAGCGCGAGCCGTTCTTCGTCTGGCCGAACCCACCCAAGCTCAACACCGAAGCGGGGAACGACAACACTCGGAAGAGATGTTCCTACCATAACGAGCTCGGACATTACACAACGGCTTGCGCCCCATACAAGGCACTCTTGGAGAATCTGGCAGGTCAAGGACTCTTGGATGATTACATCGATTGGACCAAAACGCCGAGGCGCCAGCCGAACGCTGGGGGCCAGCATCAAATCCCACGTCCAGTCGGCGTCATCAATGTAATCCACGGGCCAGTAACCAAGGAAGGAGCACTGAAGCTTCGGTCTGATTTGGACAAGGCCAAAAAATCTGCAGAAATTTTTTCTGTCTCATCCACTCTCAAAAGACCTCGGCCAACTGGGAGACCGTGGTCTATTACCTTTACCGACAGAGATCTCGAGCGAGTGCAGACTCCTCACAACGACGCTTTGGTGGTGACAGTGCAAATCTCCACTCACTTGGTTAAACGGGTCCTTGTGGATCAGGGAAGTTCGGCAGAAATCATGTACTTGTCTCTCTTTACAGAACTCAAAATCCCAGAATCATCTTTGATCCCAAGCACCGTTCCTCTCGTCAGATTCAGCGGCACGCCAGTCTGGCCCCTCGGCAAACTGATTCTTCCCGTCGTCACTGGTTCGGTTGCTGTCAATATAGAGTTTATTGTTGTGGACGCTCCAAGTCCTTATAATGCCATCCTCGGCCGAAACTGGCTCCACTCCCTGAAGGCCATTGCTTCAACCTACCACCAACTGGTACAGTACATTGGGTCCACAGGCCGACAGGAGGACCTGCACGGCGACCAAGTTCAAGCGAAGCAGTGCTACGTCTCGGCCGTTGGAAAGACGCCGAGCCCTAACCGAGTTCATTGGGTAGAGGTTCCAGACAAGCCGGTCCTGGAAGATGTCGGCGCCCCAGCCGAGCAAAAATCAATTGAAGATCTCGTAAAAGTATCAATCAATGAAGACGGGTCACGCTTCTTCATGCTCGGATCCGGCTTGACGGATGCCGAGCGTGAGGAGTTGGTCCAATTTCTTAAAGACAACATCGAGGTCTTTGCCTGGACTCCTTACGAGATGCCAGGCATCGACCCACAGGTCATTCGGCACTGCCTCAACGTCTCCAAGTCCGCCAAACCGGTGATACAGAAACCTAGACGTTCGGCCGCTATCCATGCCGAAGCGGTTAATGACGAGGTCGACAGACTCCTCGCAGCAGGAGCCATCAGGGAAGTTCAGTACCCCACCTGGCTCGCCAACCCAGTGGTGGTAAAGAAAAAGAATGGCAAGTGGAGGGTCTGCGTGGACTACACTAACTTAAACGACGCATGTCCAAAAGATTGCCTCCCTCTCCCAAAAATTGATCAGCTGGTAGATTCAACAGCTGGGCACGCTCGGCTGAGCTTCATGGACGCATACCGAGGCTATCACCAAATCGCAATGGACCCGGACGATATGGAAAAGACTGCCTTCATTACTCCGAGGGGCCTCTTTTGCTATCTCGTAATGCCTTTCGGCTTAAAGAATGCTGGCTCGACTTTTCAACGAATGGTCTATCTGCTGTTCGGCCTTCTCATCGGTGAAATAATGGAGGCTTACATCGATGATATGGTCGTGAAGAGTCTTAAAGCTGAACACCACCTTGCACATCTGACCGAAGTATTTGCCATTCTGAAGAAATTCAAGCTACGTCTTAATGCGGAGAAGTGCGCTTTCGGCGTTGGCTCAGGAAAATTCCTTGGTTATTTAGTAACTCGCAGAGGAATCGAGGCCGATCCTAACCAAATCTCGGCAGTACAACAATTGAGGGCTCCCTCGACTCCTCGGGAAATACAGAAGCTCACGGGCATGGCCGCGGCACTTAACCGATTCATAAGTCGATCCTCGGACAAATGCCACGTCTTTTTCCAAACCCTAAAAAAGCAGAGCCGGCGAAGCTTCAAATGGACCGAGGATTGCGACAAAGCGCTTGCTGAACTAAAAGCGTATCTCAGTTCGGTCCCCCTCCTCGTCAAGCCCTCGCCCTTCGAAACTCTTTACTTGTACCTTGCTGTCTCCCCTCACGCCGTCAGCTCGGCGCTTGTCCGACGCGAAGGCGCCGAAGATCAGCCAATTTACTTTGCTAGCCGGACGCTGCTGCCAGCTCAGACTAGGTATCTACCTTTGGAGAAGCTCCTGCTCGCACTGGTGACATCGGCTCGGAAACTTCTTCCTTACTTCCAGGAGCACCCCATTATCGTCCTCACGGAGTTCCCGTTGAAAAACCTTCTTCGGAAGGCCGACCTTTCAAGCCGAGTCTCACAGTGGGCGGTCGAGTTGGCCAACTTAGATATCCATTTTGAGCCTCGGACAGCGATAAAAGCTCAGGTCTTGGCCGACTTTATAGCCGAATTCACTCCGGGAAGTCCAGACGAAGAGGCAATAATCCAACCAGAATATGGGATGCTGGAGCAGCATGACGCTCGGAAGACTTGGAACTTATTTAGCGGCGATGTCTGGAAGCTGCACGTTGATGGGGCATCGAATAGCAACGGCTCGGGTGCCGGAGTTGTTCTTGTCACCCCATGCGGCGTAATACACGAAAGTGCCATTACGATCAACTTCCAGGCAACCAACAACGAGGCCGAGTATGAGGCTCTGTTAGCTGGTCTACGAGCGGCAGCAAAACTTCAAGTAGAAGACCTACACGTCTACTGTGATTCCCAGTTAATCGTTAATCAAGTGACAGGAGATTACGAGGCTCGGGATCCCAGGATGCTCAAATATCAAGCTACGGCGCTGGAGCTCATTCGGCAATTTAAGGGATTTCATATTGAGCAGATCAACAGAGAGTCCAACGCCCATGCCGACGCTCTCGCAAGCTTGGCCTCGGCAGCCAAAGCTTCAGCTTACCGAAGCATCAGCCTCGGCGAGATTGATGCCCCAAGTTTTGAGGCTCCGGCAGAAATACTCAACATCTCCCTCGGACCCAGTTGGATGGATGAGATCGTAGCCTTCCTCACAAACGAAACTCTCCCTTCGGACAAGAAGGAAGCACACAGGGTCAAAGGCAAGTCGGCTCATTATTGGATCTCCGAAAACGGCCAACTCTACAGACGAAGTTTCACTGGGCCGTACCTTCGCGTCGTCCATCCTACCGAAGTTCCTACGATCCTAACCGAGCTACATTCTGGGAGCTGCGGGTGCCACTCTGGTGGACGTTCTCTCTGTCAACGGGCCCTTAGTCAGGGATACTTTTGGAAGGGAATGAAAAAGGACTGCGAAGAAATTGTCAAGAAATGTAAGCCGTGCCAGTTATTCTCTCCTATCCCTCGGAAGCCAGCCCAGACTCTCAAACCCATTACCAGCCCATGGCCCTTCGCTCAGTGGGGCTTGGACATAGTTGGGAAACTCCCTACGGCCCCTGGAGGATTCAAATTTCTTATCACGGCGACTGATTACTTCTCTAAATGGGTTGAAGCCGAACCACTCGTCACAACCACCGAGGCCGACGTTCGGCGATTCGTTTGGAGAAACATCGTTACAAGATTTGGGGTGCCGTACGCAATTGTCTCGGACAATGGATCTCAGTTCGTCGGCAAAGAGCTGACAGGACTCTGTGAAGAATTTGGAATCCGATTCTTTAATTCAACTCCCTCGTACCCCCAGGGCAACGGTCAAGCCGAGGCCACCAACAAAACCGTGTGCGCCGGTATTAAAAGACGGCTGGACTCAAAGCGTGGGCTATGGGCCGAGGAACTGCCGAGAGTACTCTGGGCCTACCGTTCCACCCCGAGACGCTCCACAGGCCAAACCCCATTTGCAATGGCCTTCGGCATGGAGGCAGTCATCCCATTGGAATCAAAATTTCCAACACTCAGAACTGAGACTTTCGACCCTCAGACAAACGACGAGGCTGTTGCTACCGAGCTTATTTTGGCCGAGGAGAAGAGAGACGAAGCCCAACTCAAGCTGGCAAGCTACCAACAAGAGGTCGCTAGGGGCTACGATAGAAGCGTTCGGCTGAAAAAATTCAAACCAGATGACTGGGTTTGGAGGAAGGTCGTTAGGGCAAGCCAAAAGACAAAATTCAAACCCAACTGGGAGGGTCCATACCGAATCATTAAAGAAGTGGGCAACGGATCCTACAACTTGGAAGACAAAAATGGAAAAGAGATTCAAAATCCCTGGAACGCCCTCAACCTCAGAAAAGCTTACCTCTGAGGAAATTACTCGGCCAAAGCTCGCCTCGGCCTTTATCTGTCTTTTAATTCCAAAAACTTGTAACACGTGTTGATGAGAACAATTTTACTTGAAATTGAGTGGTGATTTTCCAAACGCTTTGATCTTATCTTTATTATTTTCTCCACCATGTTTTGTTCGACCTCGGTCACACAGTTCGGCTTCTGAGCCACCGGATTTAGTATCCAGAAACACTTACTTGCCTCGGGCGATTTGACGTTCGGCTAAGTACAGATCATTAAACCTTATGGTTTATTCATGCTCGGCTTCGTTCATTTTTGACTTGAACAATTAAAGCCACACTCAATCATTTACTTAAGTCTCTTAAACTTTTGGCATAAGGCTGGCATTTGAGCCGAGCCTTACACCAAAATAGGGGCTGATAAACAAGTAAATAAACAAGGGATTTGAAACCCTCGGCAACATCAACACAAAGAAAAATATTTCTAAGGCAAGAAGAAATATTCAAACACACAGACCATTGGAGAAAATTCTAAGGCATTAAAGAAAACTTGCAATGTCTTACAAAAGCTTAATCTGGAAGGCACGGCATAGTGCAACGTTCGGCGCCGTCCCTCCACAAAAACTATTACAAACTGAAGTTCAAAAGTACTTTAAAGAAACTAAAAGAAAAGCTAGGATAAAAGGTCAGGGGTGGCAACAGCTCCATTCCCGCCTTCGGCGAAAGCTGCCTGATCTTGATTTTTCTCTCCCTCAGCTGGCTTCTCCTGCACCGAAGCCTCGGCCATCACTTCATCCTCGTCTTCCTCAGGTGGAAGAGGAGCACACTCCTCCTCGGTATATGGCAGCCGAAGGTCAGGAATCACTGGCGGAGGAACTTGCTTGCGGAATTGAGTATCAGTCTCAACAACCAAGACTGTAGCCATGGCTTCGGCTCCTGCAGCATATCCGAGCTCGAAGAATTCCGGAAGCCTCTCCTCCAGCGCGTCATTCACCATCTGGTGGGCCGTCTGAGTCTACTCCAGAGCAGCCCTCTTAATTCCTGCTTCATAGCCTTTGGCGTCGGCTTCATCCAGCTTCTTCTTCTCCTCCACCTTCATTTTTTCCACCTCGGCCTCGGCGGTAGCTGCAGCAGTTTTTGCCTCGGCAAGCTCCTTCTTCAGCTTCTCCATTTCAGCATCGGTCTCTTGAAGCCGAGACTCCGTGGTCTTGAACTTCGCTTTGAAATTATCTCGGTCTGTCCTGTACCGCTCGCGCTCGGCAGAAACCTTGACGGCTTTGTCATAAGCCTGCAAAGCAGCCTGGCCAGCCTGAGAAGAAAACAAGTCAGAAACATAAGGTAGAAATTGCAACACAGAATCTTAACTTGAAGGATAAAAACATACCTGGACGAGGTGAGAGCACATGTCCCCGAGTCCTGGGATCAGCTCGACGGGAAGCTGATCACAGTCCCTTGGAAGTGCCAAACCCCTTAGCAGGGTAACTGCAAGGTTCGGTTCTTCTTTCACCGAATCCTTCAGCATTAGCACCCTCCCATCAGCCGTTGTGTAGGTCGGGCTGAAAGGGAGCAGGACCTCCGCCTCGGAAGGACCGCCATCCAAGTCGACGGGGCCCTCGGTCTGACGACCCTGATCCATCTGAGGAGGGGGTCGGCGGGTCTCGGAGGGAGCGGTCTTGGAAGCACTCGGATGCGGGACCTCATCCGAGAGCTTTTGCTTCTTCTGCTGCTGCTGCTGGTCCGTGCCTCGGCCCCGAGCAGGGTTCGCATCCTTCGTCGGAATGCTGGGCCTCGGAATATTTCTCCTCGACATCTCGGCTTCAGTCGGCTCGCGGATCTGGAGAGGGGCGTTCAAACCTGGTCCTGTCGGCTCGAAGATGAAATCTTGTCCGAGCGGAGAGAGCCACTCTTCGGCAGAGAATCCGATCTTCGGCAGGCGCACTCCCTTCTGGCGTTTTTCACTTGGACCCTCGGTGTAGGAAGGTGCCCTTTTCTTCTTCGTTCTCTGACTCGGTTGAGTCGGCTTCTTGCCCTTCAATAAATCGCTCGGTTCGCCGTCCTTCTTCTTGTCCTTCTTCTTCAGCACGCCTTTGTACGACGGCTCGTAATCCAATAGCGTCGGAGCGTGTCGGCAGGCTTGAGCTAGAATCTCCTCGCAAGCTTTCTCCCGTGCCTGCGAGTTCTGAGTCTTGGATATTGGGCCGAGCTCTGCAAAAATAAAGAAGACAATCAACAAAGAGAAAATTATTAGCCTCGGTAGAGAAGGGAAAAGTTAAAGCAAGGTGAAAGACAAATAACAGATCTCCGAACCTCGGTTGTCGACAAACCTCGGAATGGGATTCCGACGGTTAGCCTCGCCGAACTCGAAGTTCCCTCGGACCTCGAGGAACAGGTTAGCCCACTTATCTGAATCAGAAAGACCCTCTATCAGAGAGTCTTTCCTCGGCCTAGTGGTGAGAAACCGGCGTTTGGATTTCCCATGCCGAGACATGGTGTAAGTATGAAAGAGGTCGGTCGGCTTGAAGTCGATACCATGAAGTTCGACCATGGCGGCTAAGGACATGATAATCCTGTAGCTGTTGATCGCCAACTGGTGCGGGCACAAGCCGAACTTATACAGAATTTCCCTGAGGAAGGGATGGAAAGGGAACCTCAGGCCAGCCTCGGTAATTGCCATGAGAGGCACGGTGATGTGCTCCGGCCTGTCTTCCCTCTTTGCCCTAATGGCATCGCTCCTCACTCGGTGGATGTAAACGTCGTTCGAATATGATACTTCACGCAGAAAGCTTCATACTCTCCGGCCTCCCCCGAGAAGTAATGGGCATAAGGGCATAGGATCCCTTTGTCGAAGAAGTCGTCGTCACTCGCTGCTGCCGAGGTGGAAGCCTGTTCGCCAGACTCAAAGCGTAACCTGGCCTCCTCACCCATCCTGGGCTCGGCCTCAGACACGGTTCCAGGAGTGGAGACGATCTCGGGTTCCGAGGCGCAGTCCTCGGCGGCGTATTCAAAGTCCATCTCGGCGTTTGAATCACCGGATGCTGGAGTAGTAGCAGACATCCTCGTAGGCGCGGATGGTGCGTCTCGGCCGAGGTTCCTACGGCGTTCTACCAGAGTATCGATGACTCGGCGTTCGGATTCGGTGAGAGAATCGTCCGAGCCTGAAGAGATGTTGATGACCTCGTGAGCCAGACCTAAGAAAGAAGGGAAAACAAAGAAAAATAAGAACGCCAAGCATCCTCGTCGGCAAAAAGAAAAGATGAAAAGGTTCGGATTACGCTACAGGCTCACGAGTCAATTTTTTAGGAGTCCTTGGTGTGATTCGGCGTCCTTCAAAGAGAAGGCCGCATTCGGCTACAAGCGTCGAGATATTCAACGTTCGGCCACCAAAAGTTACTGAGACAAAAGCCTCGGCGAGTCTTCAAGCATCCCCTTGGAGGCTCGGAAGAACAGGTTGAGTTTGGGGATGAACACGCTGTTCATCCCCAGGGTTTTTACTATTCATTCAGAACTAAAACCCATGAAACCACCCCAAAAAACCCAGAAAAAATGCATAAAAAAGCTGAGAGAGACAGCGGGGAAAGAAAAATCGATTGCTTACCTGAAGATTTGCAAGAACTGGACTGGGATTGGAAGATCAAGATCTGGATCGAAGTCTGGAACGGGTCTGAGGAGTGAGAAGCTCTGGATTTGTAGAGAGAGAGAGTGTAAGAAGCCTTTCTCTTTCCTCCCCCTCCTCTATTTATAACGGAGGAGGCCGTTTCGAATTTCCCGCGCAATGATGATCACGCCGAACCATTGACCAGTGAAACCTCGCCACGTGGACATCGCCGTTTCTCGTGCGTACTGGAATCGTCCCTTCGTCTGCCAAAGCGTCCTTTCAACTGACACCGCCCTTTGTCGTTTGACATCTGTCAAGCAGCCATTGGGGCTCGGGTTTCACCGTTGCAGGCACCAAAGGAAGACCCTCGGCTGGGGCTGGGGCTCGGCCTCATTAAAATCAATCCCTACCAACCGAGGAGCCTCGGCAGGAATTGAGGGGCTATTGTAGCAGGCCGAGTCAACTGGCTCGGGCTGCACCGACCATAATCCCGAGCCGAGGGACCGACTGCCCACGTTCAACCTGGAAGCGATCTGGCATAGCTTCGGCAACCGACAAGTTCAATATTGATCCAGGAATGTTTTCACATCCTCGGCTGTGTCCCATTCCCTCGGCTTCCCCACGGATGAACATTTTCCTCCTGATGCATTCTTCGGCCAAAGCCTCTCGGCTAGCCGACTCCTTGACTGACGGCTCATATTCGGTCTTGAACAGATGTGGGGGCCATGTTCCATCCCCCTTCACGTGGGAATGCCACTCTGGCTGTGATGACGATAGTGACGTCAGCCGAGCGGTTATCAGGTTGATGGTACCACGTGAAAGGGGGCCCGCTCACTCACCAATCGGTTACGAAACCCTAGTTGGTGACGTAGGAGATACGTCGGCCGACACGTGGCGAGCATGTATACGATCTTGGTTCGAGCTGAGCGATCCCTATAAATACACAGTGATGCCTCCTGAAAGAGGTACGTTCGATACACAACCCTAAACACTTTTCTCCTTCCCCTTTGGCAAGAGAACTGATTCTCGCACCGGAGGATCACCCCGGAGAACCTCCGGCGTGGTCTTTAGTCGTGCTCTGTTTTGCAGGACTAAAGAGGATCAAGGACAAGACCTAAACCCCCTGAACAAAGACGATCAAGCCATCTCAAAAGAAGCCCCACACGGGGGTGTAGGGTTTGGGGTGTTTAGGGTTAATAATGGAGGAGGAGATGATGGGTTTTTTTATTTTTCTGCTTTTCAGTTTGCTTCTCCGGTTTATCCGGATTTCTCCGACTGGTTTTCCCAGTTCGGCTTGTTACCGGTCTGTGGTTCTCCCGGATCTGGTGGGTTGAGGCGGTGGGCGAATAAGGGCCGGGGCTTGGCCGAGAAGCCTGGATTCTTGTTTTTTCAGCCGTGGGTTTTACCTTGGGGATTTGAAGAGGCCGAAGAGTATTTGCAGTCATCGGGCGCCGTGAAGTCGTGGTATGATCGGAGTTTTAGCCCAGGAGGATTTCTACCTCGATCTCCATGCTCGGAGCCTCGCGTGTCAGCGGAGGCTTGCCGGAGTTGTCATCTCCTTCGCTTTGGTTCGTGATCCCGTTGGTGCCTCAATGTCCGGCGTCGTACGAGGTTCGTCTGAAGCAGGCCGGCGCTCTTAGTGAGTGAGTTCGTTCACGTTGCTGCATCTTCTGTTTTGCTTTTTCTTTTCTGTTTCCATCGGTTTTGTTTTGCTTATCTCTGATTTGGAGCCTATGCCATCCCGAGATGACTGTTGGATAGATTGCTAACTCCTCGTGTCCCGCCCTTAGAGACGGTGAGCAGAGAGCCTTGGCTCGCGTTTAGGATCTAGACACTTTGCGTCTCTTTGTCCCTGTTTTTCTTGTGTATTTCCCAGTGATGGGTTGGTTTGTAGCCTCCTCTTCATTGTTTTCGGATGGTTTCGCTGTAAGTGCCGCTTGGCAATTTTAATGAAATGTGTTTCGGATCAAAAAAAAAAAAAAAAAACTTCACTAGTTGACGTATTTCGTTATTAGTATATTAAAACCATTGATTGAAGAGAAAAGAATCAGATATGCAGTTGCCTAGAAGTCTCCTCAAGGTCTACGCTTTCATGCTTATCCAATTCACCATTTTCGTGTCAAACAATTCATCAAGGGGCCGGGGCCGCCGGGCCGTAGTTGTTGACTCTCAATCAAATCAGGAATATACTTTCTCCAAACCTTGATTATTCCTACTTTCTTCCACACCATCGCCGTCCATCTTTATTGCGCGCTTTCGTCGTCTAATTTGAATGTTGAAAACAAGAAATACTAAAAGACATTCAGCAGAGAGAAAACCCATCTGAACAAAAACATCTAAATATTTCATCTTTTGTGTACGTATTTACTCAACATACAAATAACATTATTTTAACCAGAACAAAAGAAAGAATGAAATTCCTGTTCTACAAAAAAAAAAAAAAAACAAAGAAGGGAGAAAAAGTAAGAAATTGACATGAACAAAAATTCAAAAAAAAAAAAAAGAAAGAAGAAGAAGAAATAGTAAAGGTGTGATCACGTTTAGTTCCCCGGGAAACCGCCGATTTTGTTGCCGTTGCTCGTAGTAGTGTTGGTGGTTGTGGTGGAGGCGGTATTGTTTGTAGCATTATTGCTGTTCGGTTGAGCATTGCCACCCATAATGGACGAAATGGCGGCAGCAAGAGCCGCCGTGAAGCTGGGATCAGCCGTGATGGCGGCCGTGGCAGCACTGAGTGTGTCGGCAAACGAGGGCTGTGGTTGTTGGTGGTGCAATTGCGGAGGAGGAACTTGGTGGGCCTCCAAGTGTTGGGAAACATGGAGGCCAGAGAATTTTGACTGATTATATAATGTTTGAGCAAACGCATGAGGTACTTGTGGGGGTGTTTGGAATGGGTTTTGGAATTGGCTGGGGGCTACGGATCTTTGGAATTGTAATGGGTTAGGGTTTTGGGTGAGGTCTAATGTGACTGTTGGGAATGGAGCTGAGGCTGAAATGGTAGCCATGCTAGAGGAACATGGGAGGATTGTTCTTGCTAGGAAATTAGGGTTCATGAGCCCGTCGGCGCTCGACATCGACCCCGAGAGAAGCATGCTTGCTGCCGCCGACGTGGTCGATGCCATCGCCATGGCGGCCGGAGGGAGTGGGTGGTTGTGGGTTCCTTCGTAGGTGGTTATTAGGATTGTTCTGTCCTCGGCACACCTTTGAACCTATCAATCAAATTCCATAACTCCAATTAGTCTCAATAATTGAACTGCATGACCAATTATTTTCAAGAAAAAAAAAAAGACCAAACAAACACTGCGACGTGAAAGAAGTTGTGAGAAATTACTTGTTTGCGCACTGGACAACCGACTGCCATGGTGCACCTATAGTAAGCTCGAGGACATGGATTTCCTTTGGCCATCTTCTGTCCATATTTCCTCCATTGGCATCCGTCGGTGATCTGAAATCGACAATATTAGCTCAATTGGATGAGTCTACTTTGTTTCGAACGTTTGGGCAAAAATTTTTGCAACAAAAGCATGCGGGAGAGTACTGGTGAATTTACCATGGGAGCTTCCGATCGAGCGCGAACTGAAACACGAGCCTTTCTCATGGTAGCTTCTGTGGTGGCCTGATCGATACTAGTCTTACTAGAGCCATTACTCAGTTTGGGCGCCTTATTCGGAACCCAACCCTCCGATTCCGGACTCTCTTCCCTACCAATCCCTTTGGCCTTGTTGTCTTGATGATGAACAAATGGAACCATCTCATTCTTATGGTTGTGAGGTGAACCAGAGTGGGTTCTTTCTTCTGAAGAAGTAGTATTGGAAGGCTGATCATCTGTCTCAGTTGTTGCACTTGGGCCTAACTCCATGAATTGCCTCGGCACAACTGATCCCACAGCCTCTTGTATCTTCTCTTCTGGTCTCCCTTCTGCTATCTGAACATGGATATGGTAAGTGGAAGCTCCAGAAATTCTTACGAGAGTGTTCATTTAACTTGAGCATGGATATCATATATGGTTACAAAATCATTCCCCTCTGCCCCTAACTTTTTAGTTTGTGTTATTTTGTTCTTTTCTATCTTTTTACGGAGTATTAGTTTTGTGTCAAATATCATTTGAATTGAATATTCATCTTGATGAGAGAAATTTAAAAAATTAAAAGTTATAACGAAAAGCTAAAAAAGTACATTAATGACAAAAATAATGCAATGAATTACTGATTTAAGATAAGTTAAAGCTAGTCTAAACTCTAACTTATTGTAAGCATTTTTTTTTAATGCAAAGAAAATTTTATTAATCTTTAAATAAACATACAAAGACTAAAAGGAATAAGGATTAATGACAAAATTAGCTTAGATGTTAGAAAAGGAAACTGATTTTCGAGCTCTACTTTTTATTGATGGCGCTCCACTTTTAACATGAAGTTACTACTTCATGAACAAAGTGGAGCGCTATCAGTAAGAAGTGGAGCGCGAAAATCAAAATCCGTTAGAAAATTGTATCTTTGTATTCCTAGCTAGAATAGTCTATATATGGGTGCATCGTTGACGAAGTAAATCTAGTCTCCTCCTTTCTAATATCTCAATTTTCTAAAAACGTTGATGGTTAAAATATTTATGATGATCGTAATACATTACGTGTTCGGGAATATAAATAAACTTTGTCTCTATCTAACGACATGTACATTTGGATGAGGTAATTCGTTATGTGTTTGACAAAGCACTCTTGATCGTAGTTTAAATTTCTTTTAAATTGCTGCTATAAATTTTAACAAACACTTCAATTTTTAATCTATAAATGAAGCTAGGGAAATGATTTTGCCACTCCCTTTTTTGTTAACGCCACTCCTCTGCAAGTGTTTTTTTACACCAAAAATACACTTGCAGGAGAGTGGCGTTAACAAAAAAAGGAGTGACAAAATCAGCAGCCAAAATGAATTTTCAATACGAAATTAAGATTATGAGACTAATGCAATTAATTACCTCATGTTGGTGAGTGGTTTCGGCCCTTGAACTCTGCTGCTGCTGTTGTTGTTGCATTAATGCCATTAAGTGTATCTGTAGTGCACTGTAATTGTTGCTAACTTGAGACAGCATCCCTCTTAACCTTTGGTTTTCCGCATTCATTCTTTCAAGCTCAGTTTGCAACACCCCCAGCTAAATCATGTAAAGAAACACATAAATAATCCTTTCGTAATCTGTAGTGTTCTCTCTCCAAATTACACCAACAAAATAATTACCTCAATCTTAGCTCGTTTATCTTCAGCACCATCCGATGAGATCCCGTCGTCCACCATCGACTGATCACTCCCCGTGTTAGTGGTACGAAGGTGCAAGCCAGTCTACGCATTTTCAGAAGAGAGAAAAAAATTTAAAAAAAAAAAAAAAAGCTACTCCAATTAATAACCATAACCATAACAATAGTAATCTATAGGTGAGCATCACGTACTAACATTTTACATGGCTAATGATCAATACTCTTTTGTGAAGAAAAGCAATTTATGAAAATCACAACAATTGAGCTAGATTGCTTACATTAATTACATCCAAATCATTTCTGGGAGCGGTTTCGTGCGAGATTTCCTTTTTCACGGTAATACTAGTCTTGGAATTATCCATACGATCATCTGACCTTTTCTTGTGATCAGAGAAGAAGTCGACCTCACCGACAACTGTCCGATGGTTCTCAGCATCGGACGGATGAGGAGCAGCTTGTTCTTCTCTTCGGTTAAGATTCACCGGGAACATGTTACCCGCTCGGATACGGTTCAATCTGGGTGTCAAACTCAAGCTGGAGGACCTGTTCGCAAAAAACTTCACTGGATCGGACTCAACTGATATCCCCCATCCTCTGTCCATAAAATCAAGAAAATATATAGAGAGAGAAAATTGAAAATGTTGATGCAAAGAGAGAGAGAGAGAGAGAGAGAGAGAGAGAGAGGGTGAAGTATTAAGAGTCTTTTGAAGGTGGAATAGGGAAGGGTATATATAAGGGTGGGAAGGTTGGAACGTGGACCGAATTAGATGGATTCCTTTTTGTAGTGAGAAAGCTGATTTTGATTAAATTACGTAAGGAGGTGCGTCAGATTTCTTGACAGCTGGAAGTGGGACCCGGTCAAGAATGAGATAGCAGAAGAAAGGCTAGAGAGAGGTTTCGTCTACATTTCGTCAATGCTTGGTTTGACTCGTTCGTATCGCCAACCAATGAATTAGGAGAAAGAGAGAGGAGAGAGAAACCGTCCCGAACCATGCGGCGGGTTCCACGTGATGAAATTGAAAAGGTGAGCGAGAGAGAGATAAAGTCAACGAATTTGACGGGCGAGAATAGGGTGAGACTGACGACTGGGTGATGTGTGGTGTATGAAAAAACCTATGGGTACATCCTTTGATGTACATCAAAGGTATACCATGTTGTGAGGGACCTACCTAGAAATTTCGTACGAGTAATCGGAATCGTTTAATTTGTTTAAAAATATTTGTAATGGTCCTTGTAGAAATACTAGTGCATACCCGTGTTTGAAGGCACGACTCACCAGTTTTGTTTATCTAGATTCTTGAAGGCCAATGCCTCATTCGCAAAATTTCAACTACAAAAAAACAATAGCTATTTTGTACTAATTCAAGTTAACCGGTGGATATACTTGAGCTATTGTTTTTTTGTAGTTGAAATTTTGTGCTGATTCAAGTTAACTGGTGTATATACCAATATTATAGCAACCTCTGTTGCTGTTGAGAAATCAATGAGAGAAGAGAGGAGAAGAAAAGGAGAGGAGTGGGGGAGGTAAGAAAGAAAACAAATTTCCATATTTTTTGCCAAAAAAAAGAAAAGAATCGGAAATTAAGGGAGAAAAATAATAGGTTTTCAAATTTCGAACCCAGACAAATGATAACCCTTGGATGGATTGAATTTTAATTCTCAAACCCTTTATTTAATCAGAGCCTTTCAATGTGCCACGTAAGACAGTTGTGAGAGAGACATTTTGCAAACCGTTGTGTATTGTAATATAGATGAGCTAATTCACATATCGGGAATGGCTTAATCATTTTTTGTCCCTAAATTTGCCAGAAAAAGTCTGAATGAGTCAATTAAGTTTTTACTAGGAGAATAAATTCTCTACACCGCCGGTGTCAATATTTGTTTCCTCCAAATCAATTATATTGCGCACAATGCAAAACAGTGGTCCCAATCAATAAAACATGACGACGTGGCGCAATATAATTGATTTGGAGGAAACAAATGTTTACACCGGCGGTGTAAAGAATTTAATCTCCTTTACTAGTATCCGAATGAAATGATGTATTGCAGGAAATGTTAAAAATAACATTCTAAAAAAATTGAACGACTTTAATTAAATACCAATAAGTCTGTCGACACGAACTTATTGTACATAGATCTCATACAGATTTTTGTGTAGGGTCCACTACGGGTTTTACACAAATAATGTGAGTCGTTCATTAAATGTAAAACATTTTTTTAAGTCCTCTTGCAAAAAATTAACTCAATCCGATACCTACAAGTACTTGATTCAATTATTTAACATTTCATTTTCCTGAAAACCAAATGAAAAGTTTGATGATTAAATTGAGCATCTATAGGTATCGAATTGAGCTGATTTTTCACGGGGGCCTTGAAAAAATATTTTACAGTTAATGAACGACTCGGATCATCTGTGTAGGACCCGTAGTGGGTACCACAAAAAAATCTGTACAAAATCTGTTACCTTTTATCTGTGTGTATAGCACAGTTGATTAAATACTGTGGGACTACAAAATGGGTCCGATGCAGTGCAGTGTAAATATAGTGGGTGTGGTGTACGTGGCAGCTTCTAAGGGCTTACTTTTTCTTGTCGACAAGAAGAGAGAGACCAATACGTTTCGAGAAAATACTAAAAAAATATTCAACCAAAAAAAAAAAAAACCTAAAAAAAGATAGTCACCTTGTTTGGATGAACTTTTAGAAAGTTATTTTTGAGAGTTGAGTGGTAATGAGTGGAGAGAGATAGAGAGAGAAATTTATTGAAAACTGTGCCGAGAGTAAAAATTACTCTCAAAATGCTCATCCAAACAAGGTGAGTATAAAGTGTAATTATTCTCTTCCAGATCCAACTGTTGAAGACTCTTTTAACGGTGTGGGACCGAGTCACTTGGCTTAGCTGTGACTTTTTTATTTTATTTTTTGAGGAGAGAGAGAGAGAGAGAGAGAGAGAGAGAGAGATTAGCCCGCCCACGTCGATCTTAATTCTTTTTTTCTTCATGTTCATGCATAATACTCAGTACATGTCCAAATAAAATCAACATCTTTGCGGGATGGATGAACAGATAGCAACGGATTTGTCTTATGTGACTGAGGTAGTATTAATTGGGGAAAAAGAAAGAGAAAGAAAAGAGAGTAGGTTGAATTTCAATACCTTTTTTTTTTTTTTTTAATTGAGTTGCTTGCTTCTTTATCTAAACCCTTCAGGTTGTTTTTGGGCTTATTTATTTGGGGTAGCTAAAATATATCTTGTGGAGTAGTATTTTTTTTATATGGCTTCACAAAAAGGAATTAAAGAATGAAATTAATAAAAATGTAAATGTAGAGTTTTAAAGTCTAGTATGGATGAAAATAGCTGCAAATTAATTTACTTCTTTTCATAGTTTTCTAAATTGATTTGTTGGTGCTGTTGTTCAAATGAATGACTAACTCTAACATATTATACAAGCTTGAAAATGGCGAATAAGACAAAGCATAATAATCTTATAACAAGGGGGTGGGGGGAAAGAAAAATATATTGTAGCTTGAAAAATACGATAATTAAAATATATCCTTTGGTAAAGATCGTGCTAATTATAACAAATTTGAGAGTGGCATATTTTCACACCACATTTTTTTAATACAATAATATATATATATATATATATATATATATATATATATATATATTTGTGAAGCTTTTGTGTGTGTGGTTTTTAACTAAAAGACAAGAAAAATGAGTGCACTCACCAAAAAAAGAGAGTGCGAAAATCATTACCCAAATTATGGTCAATAATTTTTTTTTGAAAAAAAACAAAATAAAGTTAGAAAAAATAATCTAATAATTAGAAAAGAAGATTGGAGAAGAAATAGATGAGTGGAATTGAAAAGTTTAGACGATGACGTGATTTTTTCTTAATTTTTTTTTCGTAAATCGTTGAAAAAAGAAATAGACCACCACGTGGGCTAGACGTGCTCAACTCAATATATACATCATATAGTTGAATGTTCACACACCGGACAAATATTGACATAATTTTGTATGATATAGGAACCTACGGGACGATTTCCCGAAATCAACCCTATATATTAAGCAAATTAATTAACCAGTAGTTGAAGGCATCAATATTATTCCTCCACATATTTGATTGACATGACAAGCTTATCTATTACGTACTCCACCCTTTCTTTCTATTTTGTGCACCAATTTTCAACATTTAATGACGTTCATCTCTTGACTTCCTTCAATCCCAATTCTTTGTTCATCTAATATTCTTAATCAGTTACTGTGCCATTGGGCCAAGCTTTTCTTTTTCTTTTTTTCCCTCGATCTTCTTTTGCTAGCTATCAAAATACAGGGTCTTTCTTTCAAAGAAATTTCAACCCAAACTCCCCATTTTATTAATTATGACAAATTGATTTCCATTTGTCATTAAATTGACCATATGATGATTGCATCATCTAACCCTCATTGCATCATGCACTTTTGACTGGTCCACAATCAGACGGCTACAATCGATTGGCCCCGCCTGAATACATGTGATCGAATGAAAGATAAGCAGAAAGCCCATGGGTTGGACTTGGAATCCATCAATTAATGATCAGGGAAAAGTAGTTCTCTTTTCAATGCCATTTTAATTGTCTTAATTTGAGTCATGAATGTACGTAGAAGAGAAGAGCTAGCTAGCTAGCAACGAATGAGTAGACAAAAATGTTCTGTTCAAACTAAGGGCGCCCATAAGATAAGAAAGGTAAAGGAACAAGGTAGGAATATTTTATTTATTTGATTAATTCTACCAACAAAAGTACGTAGATGGTTTAATTGGTTTGCGTTAGCCGCTTTGGCCTATAAAAAGTTGGATTATGCCATGGTAGTTAATTTGGAGCCGTCTTCTCTGGAGGGGATTGCAACTCTGGTCTCTCCCTTCTAATCTTTTACTCAAAAAGAAAAACAAAGACAAAAGGTCGAATACGTGGTTCGATCTACTTTAATTCATCTTCCATTTTTATTTTATTTTTAAGAGTTGTAGAGTCATTATAAGATGAATGTCCTCCAATTAAAATCACAACAATGGAATTCCTAGTACTGGTTAAGAATTTATAGAACTCTGGCTTTAATCTAGAATTTTGTAATTAAACCCCTCATGAAATTGCAGTTTTAAATTGGTTTACAAAAAATCAGAAACAGAACTCGTTTGATTAATGGAGGTGATACATTTGTCAAGTTGCTTGACATTTGGCTTTCTACTTTCACACATCAATGCACCCTTTTTTCTTCCCTTCGTTGTCCGACACCATGATTCACTTGGTTTCCAATTCCAGCTCTTATTGTAGGAGAGATAAGGTGATAAACACATGCAAGCGAGCGCGCACACGGGCTATCTATGTTAAAAAATCTGTGTCGGTATACTTACTGTTAGACTAATTTCCACATCATTTATCTAAGTCACCAAAATTGGGTTAATATATTTCTACAGATTACTCCACCTCCACCTGTTGACAATTGTTTTTAGGTTGGAACTCTTCGAAAAATCTATTATGGTATTAGATCTAGGCATTGTGTGGCATCACCTCATGTGGTCAAGTCTCCACATGAGTCAATCGTCTCGCCTCATCAATCCATACCTCCACTTGGATGCACGTGAGGGGGAGTGTGAGACTTTATCCCACATGTATTCTAGCGGCTAGTCCATATATTGCCAATTAATTTTAGTTCGGAACCCTAGCCTCTAGGAAAACTAAGATATGCATGCTTGTGTTACCCATTAACGATTACTAGTCAAAAACTAACACGGGAAAAAAATTACTAATACATAAACATCATTATCATAGATTCATAAGATCGATTTGTTTTGGAATATTAAATTTGGCTTACTAGTACAAGTGCTCTAGAAGTACATTGGTACTTTGCCTTAGTGGGCAAGGAAGGAGAATACAAGTGTCTGTGTAGAAGTCATCACACTTGTGTCTATGAAGCAAAAAATACGGTGTCAATAACATTATTTGCTGGAAAAAGAGTACTAGGTGTCCTCAATTGAACTTGTACCGAACCTTTTTCTTCTTGATCACATGGATCTTGTTACTAAATTGGGCTAATAGTATAGAATTGCATGTTAGGAGTACTTCTGATGAAGTTTGGAGGGTTAGGTACTTTTTTCCCTTCCTTAGTAAAAAAGAGGCCAAAAGCGTTCGTTGCATCTCCATTTTTTTTTAAAAAACCTTGATTCTATACTATTGATTGGACGGTTTAGTCAAAAATTCATAAGAATTATAACGAGAGATCAATACTCTATTTTTCGAACTTGTTAATGCCTTTTAAAAATTGAATGTCCTCGTAAGCGGTCTTGAATTAAAGCAAGTGTTGTGGTCGCTTTAGACCTCCAAAAAATTTTGAATTGTAAGAGCCATTCCTGCTTTGTTATCCCTTATTATAGTCTAACAAAGAGGCCCCATTTTAAATTTTTGTTTTAAACCCCAAAAAGTCATGATCGGCTATGTGGACCTAAATACTAATCTCTTCGTCCCATTTTAATATTTCAATTTGAGATTTCAACTTTTTATGGAAGCGTAATGATAAGAATAATGCTATGGTGTTCCCTACCCAAAAGGGGACACCGGTTATAAATAGTATAACAACTACAAAATGACATAACATGTTAGGGATGATACTACGGTGTCCACACGCCGTTTGGGGACACCGTAAAAAATGGCATAACTAACCATTACAAATATAACCAAGACCAGTGATGTGTATTACCAAAACCTTACAAAGGCATAATTCTGGGGATTTTGGGAGTTATGCCTTTGTAAGGTTTTGGTTATACACATCACTGGTCTTGGTTATACTTGTAATGGTCAGTTATGCCATTTTTTACGGTGTCCCCAAACGGCGGGTGGACACCGTAGTATCATCCCTAACATGTTATGTCATTGTATGAATTATTTTTAAAAATGGCATAACTTTTAATTTTTTAGATCATAACACTTTTTAAAAATAATATCATTATTACAAAAATTGCAAACCACAAGAGACATAACGGAGACACTGTAAGGATAGACACCATAGCCATTAGAGAATGACTTTGGTGTCCCCGGTCATTTTGGGGACACCGTAACTTTTAGCATAACCAAAACCCATTACAAGCATAACAGAACCATAACAAGACATAACTTGTTTGTTATGCCTTGGTTGATTTTTTGGATATTCCTTAGTTATGCTTTGTTTGGGTTTTGTTATGCTTGTAATTTTTTTTTTGACACGGACTGTTATGCTTGTAATGAGTTTTAGTTATACTCATAATGGTGAAGTTATGCAAAAAATTACGATATCCCCAAAATGACCGGGGACACCATAGCATCATCCCATTAGCATTATCCCTTCCATCTATACACAATCAAAAAGTGATTCAATTAATGTAAGTATAATACTCCAATTTAAGCATAAGCGTAAGGATGATGCTACGGTGTCCACCCGCTATTTGGGGACACCGTAAAAAATGACATAACTGACCATTACAAGTATAACAACGACCAGTGATGTGTATAACCAAAATCTTATAAAGGCATAACTCCCAAAATCCCCAGAATTTTTGGAAATTTTGGAAGTTATGCCTTCGTAAGGTTTTGGTTATACACGTCACTGGTTTTAGTTATACTATTAATGGTCAGTTATTCCATTTTTTACGGTGTCCCCAAACGGCGGGTGGACTCCGTAGCACTTCCCTAAGGTAAATAATAGAATTTTACCAAATTTCTGTGCTTGATTTTGGAAAGGTGACATGTATTTTGAGACCTCCAAAAACGAAATCAAAATGGGACGGAGGAGTAATAATCAGCACACAAATTTCAAACCAAATGAACCAAGGGAAACAAAACAAAAACAGGAAAAAGGGAAAATCTTGTTAATTTGAAGACAAAGGGAAAGTCGACTGCGTAAATAAAGGAAAGTCGACTGCGGATTTACGTTGACCACTTACCAAACCCCACGTGGGTGTCTTGCTGCATGATGTAGAAAACTGGTGTGTGGTTGGTTATCAGCGTGGACGGCCTTCATTCAAGAAAAGCAGCAGACTTTTTGTACACCTCCATTCGATTTCTTATTATTCTGGCATCTTTCCGATTTCACACGACAATTTCCATGGAGGTGCCAAAGCCGCGGAAAACCTAATTCAATACCACCGGGCACCGCCACATAGTACTGCTGGAAGCTTCTCTTCCAACACACCCCACCATGTGTGGTAGAAAAAGAGCTTGGGGCACTGCCTTGCAGACGGTGCTAGGTCTTCGAAGCTTGGTCGTCGTATTAAAAAAAAAAATTTACAAAATAACTTGATTCAATGATCGTGATGATGCTATTTGATTGCATTTAAAAAGGGAAAGTAGATGGCCTGTGTCCAAAATGATACTCCTCGCCAACTGTGCTACTTGCACAGATTTTTGTGCACATATAATGTACATACATTTTTGTGGGGTCCATTTCGGGTCTCTCAAAGATGATTTGAACCGCTCACCTTTTTAAAAATATTATTTCAAGGGTTCACGTAAAAAATCTACTTCAACAGATATCAGTAAAGGCTTTTTAAGACTTCGTAGGGCAAAACAGAATGATTCGCCCTACGATTTCCAAGAAAGTCTTTATTGATATCCGTTGGAACTGATTTTTACAGGAACACTCCAAAAAAATATTTGTAAAAAGATGAGCGGTTTAAATCATTTTGTGGGACTCCATATGGGCCAAAAAAAAAAATATGTGCATAAAAATATGTGTGGGAATCATTACTGATTCCTCGTTTATTTTACGTATCTCGTAAGACTACAATGATCGGGTCACGATTATCTTCTTTTAGTCTAAAAGTTTTAGATATTTCACCTGAGGTTGTATAAATTCAACTGTTCAACAATTCAACACTTTTCTTGGGGATCTGATTTTCATGGGGTGCTTGTCAATTGCGTGACTTAGGACAATGCAGCCTTCGGTTCTTTTCCACAACTCCTTTGCCTTTTCTTTGATTCCAACTTCATACAATTGGGGCACTCCGTGGGGTGCCCCAAGCTCCTTTTTCATTACGTATTGTGATGGGTCTGATCAATGAAAATTGAAATATTAGACTAAGCACTAGTTATTCGATTGATTGAGTTGATTTTTTACAAAGTTTAACAAAATTAATGAATAACTTAGATCATTTGTGAGGGGGAGAGGTAGTCCGCAGACCCTGTGCACCGTGCACCCTCATCGGTGCCCATAGGAATATAGGATAGAATTTTGGGATTCTCAGGGCAACACGTCTATAAATTTATGTGAATTTTTGTTTGTTAATCGATAGAATAGATCATTTACATCATGTGTGAGGTACAAAGTAAAATCCGGAACACTATATCAATTGTGAGAGTCCACGAGATAACTAAGTCCAACAACTCAACAATACAAGAACTAAGTCCGTTATAAGGTAGAATCAAAGTAAGAAAGGAAAAAATCCATTTAAGGGAAGAACACCCCCACACAAGTGGAGAGATTCGAACTCTTGACCTCTTAGTGAGATGCAAGAATCCTGACGTGGTTGAATTTTTGTAGAGAGGGGGCTAGTAGGGGCGGTCGCCCCCTACAACTCTTAAAAAAACTACTATTACATTACAAAAAATTATTATCAAAATATATAGTCTCATTCCCCTCCAAAAATATAAAACAATCCCCCACCCCCCCAACATTTTTTTTGGTTAAAAAAAGAGAGAGTATGTGTTTAGTATTTTTTGACCTATAGCCATTGTAGGCGCGGTCAAAATTATTGACAGGTTATCAGAGAAGACCTTTTGACCAACCAATTGGCCTGGACACGTGGCAATTAGGTCCACGCGGGAAGTCAATCTTAGTCAAAACACTATTCCGAGAAGACGTTCGACTGACCAATGGAGAGGAAACACGTAGCCCGTAAGATGGATGCCCGCGGAATTGACCCGCGGAAGGGAAGACCCCGCGGGACCCCCCCGCGGGCCCCGCCAGGAAAAATTGAAAGATGTGCCAGAATTGGTACAGAAACTACGAGAAGACCTCGGGATCCTATCCTGGCCTAAAAGGCAGGCCCGGAAGGGACCCCGCGGGAGGCAAAAGATCGCCGCAGGTCGCGACCTTGCTCTTGCGGGAATTGGGGAAGCTCTTGTGGCTTGGTGGCTTGGGATGGAGGTAGCGTCGCGGAAGCGCGAGTCCCCCCGCAGAAAATCCTCCGCGGGAGGACGAGTCTTTCGCGACCTAGAGGTACGGGAGGGACACGTGTTGGGGTCTTATAGGAGCGCCGTCCTGGGCCTGACCTAGGCCCATGTGCCCTATAAATACCCCTGACATTCCCAATGATTGCCAGAGGCTGACTTTTCTGGAAAAGGAGAGAGAGAGAGCACTGATTCTGAGGAAGGAGAACATTCTTCCTCGGAGAGAAGGTGACCTCACTCATCTGATTCCAGAAAGGGCAGACGTCATTCCCCCCGCGGAGAACAAACGAGACACGTTGCCTTTGTCTTTTCCGTACCTCTCGCTCCAGCCCTCACCCCACTAGATCATTCATCTTCCCCTTGGTACTAATTATCGGCCAATCGCACCTCTCCAGCTCACTTTTGTACACGTAAGCGACCCCATAGAACCCGCATCCACCCAAATTTAGGCGACTCTGCTGGGGAGGTGTCTTTTGGTTTATGGTTAGTACCCGTTCTACAGAATACATCGAGCGGCCACTATCACGCCGGAAAGCAATAACGGCACAACACGACGGCGCGCCAGTTCTCGAGGAAGTTGAAGAGACCAATAGCGCGGGCACGGCCGCGCAGGTGATGCGGGCCCTCCAGGACGGCCAGCGGCAGTTCCTCGAGACGCAGCGACAGCTGCTTGCGGCCTTTGCTGGTCTCACCGAGGTCATCTCAGCGGCGCTCCCAAAGGCCGCGGTCGATCAAAACGATGAACCACCACAAAACCAAGCGGGGGGCAGCACTAGCCAGACGGTGCAGCCCCAGTTTCTCCCAACGGTGCCTCCCCACTTGCACCCTGTGCTCGTAGGAGGCGTCGCGGGAAATCACACTAGAGACCGCCAGAAGGAGGTAGCCGCTGACGGTGCTAGCACACCCTCCGCGGGACCTTACATCACCTTGGCGGAAGTCCAGGCTCTACTAGCGCAGCAGAAGGCAAGTGAGGCGAGCAGAAAAGAGCCAGTCGTCACTGAAGTTGGGGCCTCATCCGCGGGACAGTTCATCACCCTGGCGGACGTACAAGCCCTCCTCACTAAGGAGAAAACAAAGATGGTCTTGCCCTCTCTCCCTAGCCCAGATATTCGCCCGCCTTATCCTATCCTATGACGATCCTATCACTACCCTACCCGGAGGGGTATACCCCACCAAAATTTGTGAAATTTGACGGAAAAGAGGGAAGTGCCCAGGAACATGTGGTCCGTTTCATGGAATCTCTGGGGCCCACGCGTCCGATCATAACTTGCGTCTACGGGAATTCTCGAAGTCTCTCACCTCCCGCGCATACACTTGGTACGTCAACCTGGAGCCTTACTCGATCACCACCTGGGAAGAAATGGTGAACAGCTTCTACGCTAAATTCTTCCAGGTCCGTGAAAAGGTAACGGTGATCAGCTTGACGAAGGAGACACAAGCTAGCGGGGAAGATGTGGTGGACTACATCAGGAGGTTTCAGGATCGTGCAGTTGATTGCACTGAGTCCGCGAAGGAGGTTCAACTGGTGGAAATTTGCATTGGTGGGATTATGGACGAATTCAAGATGTTGCTTATCAATTTGAAGTTGGGAACATTCTCTGCCTTACTGGAGTCGGCGTACAACATCTGCCATGTGGTCAAGCCGGCAAGAAAAGATGCATGGAAAGGCAAGACCGCTAGCGCCACTGTGGCTGTCGCGGAGGCGCCGCGGACTCAGCAGGCCGCTGGAGGACGAAAGCGAAGAGAGCGCGAGATGGGGTCGGCGCCGGATTTCCCCTGTACAATGGATGAAGTGCGGGCCTTGGTAAATGCATGGGTGCAGGATGGAGAGTTGGCACTCCCCCTTGTGGAGTATGAACCGACGCGGGAGGACCGCGAGCACCCAAGGTACTGTATGTACCATAGGCACACCAAGCACCCGACGAACGATTGTTGGTCATTGAAGAGGTTGTTCAAACTGAAGCAGAACGCGAATGAGCTGAGGATAGGACGGCGCGACATCCGCGTCGAGCCTTATCCAGCCCACGGAAACAACAACGGAGAGGTCAACATGGCGGAGTGTTACCCGTTTATGTACAACGATGAAGACGATGCTGAATACAACTACTACATGGAAGGAGTGGTTGACGAAGCAGGGGCCTATATGGTCTCGTGCTACGAAATAACAGAAGAATTCGGGGAGGGTCCAGCCCCCGCGGTAGTACCAGACCCCAATGCGTCGGCCAAGACATTACAGAACAGTGCGAAGTTCCGTGCTTTCTTTGACGGCTTTGGGTTCACGCCGGCGGCAAGGTTGGAAATTACTAAGGCGATTGTCAACATCGCCGAAGTTCATCAGGAGTCGTGCATGACCGCGGAAGGGTCCGTGCCGCGAACGATCCGCGATGAGTCCAACTCAGTCACTTTCTCGGACGCGGATCGACGGGTGCCTTACCCCCATAACCGCCCGCTGTATGTCACATCCCGCGTCAACGAGACGGAGCTGAAGAGGACTTTCTTGGATGGCGGGGCCTCCATAAACCTGATGCCAATGTCGACATTCCAGAAGGTGGGGATACAGTCCAATAGGATAGTAGAATCTCCGATCACCATCACGGGATTCGGAGGAGACAAGAAGCAGTCTTTGGGATACGTGGTGGTAGACCTAGAAGTGGGAGCAATCCGCTCAGCCACTAAATTTCATCTCATCAACGCTGACCCTAATTATCAGATCATTCTCGGAAGAAGTTGGATGCACAAATACGCGGTCGTACCATCTAGCTACCACCAATGTTTGAAAGGAATCTGGGCAGGAAAGAAAGTCACAGTTCGCGCATCTGAAAACCCGTTTGACACCAATGAAACACACCTCTCGGACGCGGTCTACTTCTCGGAGCTAGGCGAGGTATCTCAGGCGATCACCGCCAAACCTCGCGTGGTCAAGATCCCAAGGTGGGAAGATATTAAAGATGAAAAGCCGGATACGCGCCAGAGAGACCCGTCCGCGACAGACGTTGCAGCCCCCAGGAAGATTACCAAGACAAAGGAAGGGGGCAAAACAGTTTACTACCTATGACGGTCCACCGGGGCAGCGGCTGATCATGAAATCGCTGACCCCGGCGGAACATGTGTCGCGGCGGAAGAAGAAGAAGTAATAGAAAAGCCGGAGCCTGCTCCGGAGTGCATGCAAGACCAGCCCAAGCCACAGCAAGAGGCTTTAGAAGAAGTTGATCTAAGCGACGGGAAAGATCCCAAAAAGCCAGTGTTCATAAGTAAAGAGTTGAGCGGAGAGTTCCGCGAGAAGCTGATAGCTCTGCTACGTGCCAACTCGGACGTGTTCGCGTGGCACTATGAGGAGATGCCCGGGTTGGATCCAGAGCTGGTCACGCACCACTTGGATACCTTCCCAAATTCTAAGCCCGCGAAACAATCCCAGCGGAAATACCACCCCGATTTGGAAGGACAGATCAAGGAAGAAGTTGAGAAGCTGCGGAAGGCAGGATTCATTCGCCCAATCCAATACCCGGAGTGGCTGGCAAATATTATCCCTGTGAAGAAGAAGAACGGCCAAATTCGAGTATGCGTCGACTTCCGCGACCTCAACAAAGCGTGTCCAAAGGATGAGTTCCCGCTGCAACACATTGATACATTGGTGGATGCCACCTCAGGTCACCAGATGTTCTCTTTCATGGATGGTTTCAGCGGGTACAACCAGATCAAGATGGCTCCGGAGGATGCGGAGAAAACAGCATTTCGAACACTGTTGGAAAACTTCTACTACATCGTAATGCCCTTTGGGCTCAAGAACGCGGGGGCAACGTACCAGCGGGTCATGACAGCAATTTTCCATGATCTCATGCACAAGATAATCGAGGATTACGTGGATGACCTGGTGGTGAAATCCAAGGAGCGGAAGGACCATCTCGCAGATTTAGCCACTGTCTTCGCGAGATGCAGAAAGTTCAACCTTAAGATGAACCCCCTGAAGTGCGCGTTTGGAGTAACCGCGGGAAAATTCTTGGGTTTCCTGGTACATCGCCATGGAATCGACGCGGACGAGGCCAAGATCAAATCTATCACGGAAATGCCCCCGCCCCACTCCCAGAAGACGCTCAAACGATTCCTAGGGAAAGTATCCTATCTCCGCCGTTTTATCCCCGCAATGGCGGAAATCGCGGCGCCGTTCGCGGACCTGTTAAAGGGAAACGCAAAATTTGAATGGAAGGAAGAACATCAGCAGGCGTTTCAGCGGATTAAAGCGGCGTTAACCTCTCCTCAGACAATGGCGGCACCAGTCGTAGGGAAGCCGCTGATTCTTTATCTGACCTCTACCCCGAGATCCATTGGGGCCCTGCTGGTGCAAGAGGTAGATGGGACAGAGCGCCCAGTCTACTACATCAGCAGGAAGGTACACGGAGCCGAGGAAAGGTATACCGCCATCGAGAGACATTGCTTAGCCCTCGTCTTTACCGCGCAGAAACTCCGGCACTATTTCCTGTCATTTCCCATCCAGATAATCACTAAGTGTGACCCAGTGAGATTCCTTCTATCGCGCCCCGCCCTCACAGGACGGGTCGCCCACTGGTTGCTGACACTAGCGGAATTTGACATCTCATGCGCAACTCCAAAAGCAATCAAGTGTCAAGCCCTAGCGGACCTGCTAGCTCAGTTCCCAAGCGGACAGTGCGAGCCGCTTGAAGATTGTCTACCCGGAGATGGTTTCGAAGCTCTCGCGGCCAGCACAAATGAACAGCACTGGACGCTCAGCTTCGATGGGGCCGCGGGTAGTAGATCGGGAGGCGCGGGAATAGTGTTGCAAACAGAAGAAGGAGATAGAATGCATCTGACGTACAAATTGAATTTCCCATGCTCCAACAACGAAGCGGAATACGAGGCGTTAATCTTGGGTCTAATAGCGGCAAGAGAGAGAGGAGTCAAGCACCTAAGGATAGCGGGAGACTCAAAGCTGGTAGTTTTGCAAACGGAAGGGATTTACGCGCTGAAAGAACCAACTCTGGCACCATACCGAACGACAGTGCAGAAATTGATGAAATTCTTCCAAAGTGTCAGTATCATCCACAAACCCAGATCAGAGAACCGTTTCCCGGATGCTCTTGCGACGCTGGGGGCAAAGACGGAATTCGAGAAAGACAGAGCCTGCATTGAAATTGTGAAGATGTTTGAACCTTCCGCGGTGGAGGACTTCGCAGAGCCGACCAAAGACTGGCGCGGATCTATCAAGATTCAGTTAGTCACCAGCGCAGGGCACCTGTCCACCGCGGAGCTTTCATGTTTCATAGTTCTACGCGGAGAATTGTATTATCGTGGCCCGCAGGGGTGGCTCGCGCGATGTATTGACGCGAAGGAGGCAGAGGAAGTATTGGACAGGATCCACATCGACAACTGTGCGGACAACGAAATAGCCCTATACAGAAGAATTCAAAGGTAGGGTTATTACTGGCCTACTATGAAGAAAGATGCTGATTTGATTGCGAAGAATTGCACTTGGTGCTCCCTGTACATGGCCAAACCAGAATGCCTGATGGCAAACGTTGGTAACCAGGAGGTGGACTGGATACAAGTCTACATCGACTACTTATGAGAAGGATCCCTGCCCATCGAGCGAGCTGAGTCCGCGAGGGTTGTCCGCGGTGCACGGCGTTTCTTCTTGGAAAAGGGGCTACTGTTCAGAAGAACCCTTGATGGAATGCCTCAAGTATGCGTGGACAAGGAGCAGGCGGAAGAGGTTCTAGCCAAGACTCACGGGACTGAGCACCAAGGGTGGAGGAAGCTTTACGAACAGATGGTTCATCTAGGGTATTTTTGGCCCACCATGGAGAAGGATTCGAAGAGGCACGTGCAAAGATGCCAAGCCTGCCAGAAATTCGGGAACTTGGTCCACGCTCCCTCCGTGGAGTTGCATTCCGTCCGCGCCCCTAATCCCTTCCACACTTGGGCAATGGATCTAGTCGGACAGATTAGACCAGCATCGCGAAAGAACAGATGGATTTTGGCTGCCACGGAGGTTTACACTAAGTGGGTCGAGGCTGTTCCGCTGAAGAAGGCTACAGGAGACGCGGTGGCAGCATTCATCAAGGAAAACATCATTTGCAGGTTTGGCATACCCAAGGTGATCCTTTCTGATAACGGTACTCCGTTCATCAATCACCACGTGGGAAGCCTCCTCGATGAATACACGGTTGATCACCGTACCTCTAGCGCCTACTACTCGCAGGGAAATGGGCAGGCGGAAGCAACGAACAAGACTTTGATCAGAATTTTGAGCAAGGTGTTGGACGAGCGCGGGGGTACTTGGGCGGATCACTTACCAATAGCTCTTTGGGCTTATCATACTTCAAGTCTACCCGCGCCAGCCCCTTCAGCCTAGTATACGGAGCAGAAACGGTCTTACCCGCAGAACTAAGTATCCCCTCCGCGCGAATGATACTTGCGATGGAGAATTCCGCGGAAGGAAGGAAAGCAGACCTGGAAGCCCTGGAAGAGAAAAGGACAACGGCGGCCCTTGCCCACGAAAAATACTGGGAATCCGTGGCACGCTACTACAACAAGGGCGTGGTGCCGCGGGTATTCGAAGTCGGGGAGCTAGTTTGGAAAGCTACCACGGCAGTGATGAGGGACATGAAAATGCCAAAATTCACCCCTAGATGGGAAGGACCCTATGAAGTGATCAGTGCCTCGGCTAGTGGGTACTACCACCTAGCTCGCGTCGAAGATGGTTTCGAGACAGGAGCGGTGAATGCTAAGTACGTCAAGAAATTCTACCCGTAAGGGGAGACGCTAGAAGCTCGCAAGCCGCTGTCCTGCCCTGCCAGTTCCCCCCCTTTTTGTTCTAGAACAGTTTGTTTCTTTTCTTCCCTTTTGTAACTGTTAATTGGATCTACCGTTAATGAAAAATGGGCACTTGTTCCTAATTCATACTGTTGCTTTACTTTTTTCACGCTGAGGTAAAGCGATAAGACTCCGCGGAGAGAATATTTCCGCGGTACTATCAACTCCTTTTCATGATTCTTTCATTCGAACTTAACGATTATCAAAAAGAGATGATACTAAGTCGCGATAGGTCAGAACATGACCCGCGAGATTCATACTTAGTGATTGTCAGAAAGAGATAATGTTAAGTCTTAAGCGGCTAGAACATGGCCCCCGATCCATTTCTCCGAACTTAACGATTATCAAAAAGAGATGATACTAAGTCGCGAGAGGTCAGAACATGACCCGCGAGATTCATACTTAGTGATTGTCAAAAAGAGATAATGTTGAGCCTTTGATGGACGGAACATGGCCCCAATTTCAAACTTAGCGATTATCAAAAAGAGATAATACTAAGTCGCGAGATTCATACTTAGTGATTGTCAAAAAGAGATAATGTTAAGTCTTAAGCGGCCAGAACATGGCTCCCGATTCATTTTCTCCGAGCTTAACGATTATCGAAAAGAGATGATGCTAAGTCGCGAAGAAGTCAGAACATGGCCCGCGAGATTCATACTTAGTGATTGTCAAAGGGAGATAGTGCTAAGTCTTGAGCGGCCAGAACATGGCTCCCCCCGAGTGGCAAATTTAGTATTTGTCGAGCCGAGATGATAAACAAGTCACAAAAAGTCAGAACATGGCCCGCGGACTCCAGCAAAAGTACATATATCATGATATCATCAACACAAAGACTGTCTTATTTCAGTAAGACCCAAGGTTTTATTCAAATGACAAAGAAGAAAAATAGTACATGTGTTCAAAAAAAACAAAACAAAACAAAACAACAACACTCTCTAAGCCTGCCAGTCCAAGAAAACAAGCCCATCGGGGTCAGGGTCGGCTAGATTCAGCGAGGCAGCAGCCAGTTCCGCGTCGTGCTGCAGCACTCGAGCAAAACTGGCCTCCAGATTGGCCAGGTGCTAGCGAGTAGACTCCAGCTGGGCCACCAGGCCCTGGATTTCAGGCCTCAGAGCGGCCCTCTCCCCCGCGGCCCTCAGAGCAGAGCTCCGCGCGCACAGCCAGGCCAGGTCGAACCCGAAGACCTGCATGTCCTGGGCAACCTCTAACAGATCGGCATCGGTCCCGGGGTTGAAGTCCCTGTAGCGAAGCTGCCCCCAAGGAGTAAGCACTTCGTGAAGGCTTCTGAGGTAAATCGCCCCGAGCCGGGCGGACCGGGGATTGAAGGAGCTGAAGGTCTCCGGATGAGACCGGCCTATGGCGTTCAGCAGCGGGTGGTATTCCGCGGGTACATCGTAGCCCGCGGGGAAGAGACGGATTGGCTCCGCGGCCTTAGTGTCCATAGGCCCCTTTCCCAGATCTAAGGCAGGTTGGCCGGGCCTGGGCGGCGATTGCTCCCTCAACTCAACCTCCTCCCTCTGCTCGCCCATGTCCAAATTCAAATCAAGCTCGTAATCCCCAAGGGCTTGGCTTCCCTGTCCCCCCAAAACATCGTCAGTTGGCAAGAAGTCCATTTCTTTAAATAAGGAATTGAAATCTGAGTCAGTAATGGAGGTGGGGCCACCAAAAAGTTCTTCGTTTACCTCCAGCTGTCGGTCTGAAGGTTGGGCGGAAGGCTTGGCCTGCGGGGTCGGCGTGCGTCTCGCGGACTGGTGAGGGGAATGGGTTTGCGAAGTAGAGCACGCCGGGGAATGAGGACTGGTGGCGTCCATAGCCGTATCTCGCTCCGCGTTCAAGCCCGGGCCTTGGAGGAACGAAGCATTGGAGACCCCTGGAGAACCGCCAACAACCCGGCCCAGATAACTCTCTGTGGACCGGATGCGGGCGCTGGTGGACTGTTGGTGAGAGCCAGAAGGAGTAGAGGTAGAACGCGCCTCAGGTTGACCCGCGGTGGAACCCCCAGCGGCAACATGAGCAAGCTCTTCGAGGTCATCTTCATCTCCCTCCCTCAACAATCGTGCAGCCGCCGCGTTGAGAGGTTTCGCGGCAATATCGGCCTGGCCCACAGACTCGCGGGTGTCTGTTGATGGCGGGGGCTCGCGGGCCTCAGAAGTCGCTGCGTGAGAAGGAGATGGGGCTGGATCAACAGATTGTACTATAACATTTTCGGATTCCTCTGAGGAAGAATACGACTCAGAGGAAACTGTATTGGGATCTCCCCCGAGATCAACAATGGAAGGCTCGTCGGGTAACGTACCTCCAATAACCGCGGAGGATTCTGGCTCCGGGTGAAGAAAAGGAACCGGCTCCGCCCGAGGTTGGATCACCTCCGCTTCCCTCTGTTCCTCGGGGGAGTCGGAGATTTCTACTATGCTGACATCCTCCGCGACGGGGCCCCTCGCGGACGCGGACGCTCGGGCCTGCAAGACGCTGAGGGGGAGATCGTCTTCATCATCATCGTCATCATCATCACCCGCCTCCGCGCCCTCGTTCTCTTCTTCGTCGGACTCCGCCACAACTGTTTGAGAAATTATGGCAAAATACAAGTCAGGGACTAAAAGCTGCAAGATGACAGAAATAGCATCCTAGTAAAGCAAAGCTTACCGTCGAGGCGACGTCTCTTTGGTTGAGCGTCTGGGGCATCCTCTTCTGCCCCGCCCGCTGCTTCTTCCGCTATCGCCGCTGCCGCGGCTGCCTCTGGCTCATAGGCCACGAAAGTACTAGCATCTCGCTCCCGCTGCTAAAGAAAAGGAAGAAGCAAGACAGAGGGAATAAGTCCCAGAGAACAAAAGGGCAAAAGTATTGTAAAGAGATGATCGAACGCTGGAAAATACGCTTACATTTCGGATGCGTTTTGGGCGACGTTGCTTCACCGCCGCGGGCGCCTGAGAGGAAGACGGTTGAGATGGTTCTGCTGGTGGAGGAGGCGGAGGCTGAGACCTCACGCGGGGTCCCAGCACGCGAGTTCGCCCCGGGGCGGCCAGAGGAAGTACAGGCGCTGCTTCCACAGGAAACACCCTGTTCACAGGCTCGGCATGGATCACGGCCCATTGACTGCGGGGTCCGCGCCAGTCAGTTGCCCGAACCGCAGTAATGGCCCGTAGAAAAGTATCCCGGGTCCGGATCGCGGGCATCTCAGGGACCACGGCCTGCCCGCGGACAAACGTTAGGAAGGAGTCAAGGTTCCTCCTCCAGAACGCGCGGAATTCCGGCGTATAACTTGAAACCCTGTCCCTACCGGGGATGGGCAAATCTCCAAGCTGTGTCAAGATTTGGGAAAGCTCCCCCGCCATGAATCGAAGCTGTGACCCCACGAAGGAAGGCATCACGGGGGCAGGCCCGGGCACCCATTGGTCAAAGCCCAGTTGCCTCGCGAAGCGATCCGGGCGATATACCGCCAGCCCAGCTGTCTCATTGCACAAAATGGGGAGCCACCCAGGAAGAGCAATGAGCACGGAATTGATCACCGTCCGCGCCACGGGATCATTGCCACTCGCGGCCCTGACAGAAGACCCGACTGGGAGAAGGCATAGTCCCACGCCCATGATGCCCGGAGAAGGGATGTTGTAGGGGCGTGGAACAAAATTGGCCTCAATGTCACATACCTCGTACCACGAAGCCTCACTGCTGGTCCCGTGCCACTGTTCCACGCGGGACCGCATCCCTGACGCTTCAAAGACCAGGGGTCTGGGGCAATGACACAGAAATGCTCGAAGAAGTACACGAGCAGGAAGGTGGAGTGGGCCATTGAAATGTGGTCACATCTTCCAAGGGACCTGGCGTAATCCGCCTGAACCAGGTCCAGCTGGCGGTAGAGTGACCCCAGGAACAGCGGGGCTAGGGCGACGGGTTGGCCGCGGGCGAGGAAGACGGCCAACGGGAAGACCGCCTGAGAGAGGCCATCGATCGAATAGTCGGGCAAGACGAAGTATGAGAGGAAATAAGAAAAGAAGCCTGCCATGTAGAGCGGCTGATCGTATTGGGGACCCGCGACATGGTCTCGCTCAGCACCAGGAGCAATGGTCCTCGCGGGCTGAAGGTCCTTGAAGAAATAACGCAACCAGCTGCCAAGAGAAGTCTTCTTGGCATTTGCCGCGTTCGGTTTGCGGACCCCTTGATTAGTGAAGATAGGCCCGTTCTGGGCATGCTTGTGGAGGGTCCTCAAAGTCTCCACATCATTTCTATCCGCCTGTGAGAGCTTGGTAAGATCCAGGATGTTGCCCCCGCGGAGAGTCAAGCGGGTGAGAATGGAGACATCCTCCAGTGAGAGCCCGCTCTCCCCCCATGCCCATGCAAAGGAGTGAGTGTCACTGCTCCAGCGAGAGCACGCGAACTCTAGATTCCTGGTGGCAGCCGCCTGCCGGGGAATGCTCAGGTGCCGCGACAGCTGGACGGCCTTAAGAGTACCACTGCCCAGCAGGTGCTGCCTGTGGCGGGGGTTGTTGCAGACGTCATCCACCCAATCCACCCAGTCGGTGGGTGGGGAAGCCTGGGCCCCGAAGCGACATTCCACAAAAGGAAAGTCCCCGCGCTCGAGGCGAAGACGCAGCACTGAAGAGGGGATGAGGGGTTCTACATCCTCTAGGGCAGCAGGGGTCGTGAAGAAAGTAGGGTCAGCCACGCGGGACCCGCAATGGGATACGCCCCAGCAAGGGCCCAGAATGGATCCCCAACTGATTGCAAGTATAGGGCCCTCTGCCACTGGTCCGCGGAGGGGATGGGGATTTCAACGACTGGGCCACATGCAGCCATGTATGAGTAATATGAAAGGGAAAGGGAAGTTGTGGTCGCGAAGGGTGAAAGACGAGAGAGAAAACGATCGCTCGAGAGTCAGAAGAGAAATTGACAGCACTTCGACGAAAATTTGGAGTTTGGTGAAAAAGGAAATAATGGACAAAGGGTTTATATAGTGGTCAAACGGTGGGGACATTTATGACGTCTGCACACGAAGGGTCATGACGGTACACGAAGAGACTTAACGGCACACGAAGAATCGTTAGTAGTTATCATACTCCTTGCTCCGCGGACAGGTCCGGGGCGACCGCGGAAACCGGCAAAAGGGTTAGTACGCACGCGGACGACGTGCACTTGTCGTACGAGCGCGGGGGGCATATGTAGGCGCGGTCAAAATTATTGACAGGTCATCAGAGAAGACCTTTTGACCAACCAATTGGCCTTGGACACGTGGCAATTAGGTCCACGCGGGGAGTCAATCTTAGTCAAAACATTATTCCGAGAAGACGTTTAACTGACCAATGGAGAGGAAACACGTAGCCCGTAAGATGGATGCCCGCGGAATTGACCCGCGGAAGGGAAGACCCCGCGGGACCCGCCAGGAAAAATTGAAAGATGTGCCAGAATTGGTACAGAAACTACGAGAAGACCCCGGGATCCTATCCTGGCCTAAAAGGTAGGCCCGGAAGGGACCCCGCGGGAGGCAAACGATCGCCGCAGGTCGCGACCTTGCTCTTGCGGGAATTGGGGAAGCTCTTGTGGCTTGGTGGCTTGGGATGGAGGTAGCGTCGCGGAAGCGCGAGTCCCCCCGCGGAAAATCCTCCGCGGGAGGACGAGTCTTTCGCGACCTAGAGGTACGGGAGGGACACATGTTGGGGTCTTATAGGAGCGCCGTCCTGGGCCTGACCTAGGCCCATGTGTCCTATAAATACCCCTGACATTCCCAAAGATTGCCAGAGGCTGACTTTTCTGGAAAAGGAGAGAGAGAGAGCACTGATTCTTAGGAAGGAGAACATTCTTCCCCGGAGAGAAGGTGACCTCACTCATCTGATTCCAGAAAGGGCAGGCGTCATTCCCCCCGCGGAGAACAAAGGAGACACGTTGCCTTTGTCTTTTCCGTACCTCTCGCTCCAGCCCTCACCCCACGAGATCATTCCTCTTCCCCTTGGTACTAATTATCGGCCAATCGCACCTCTCCAGCTCACTTTTGTACACGTAAGCGACCCCATAGAACCCGCATTCACCCACAGCCATAATTCAAGAATTGGGGGCTAAAGGCCAACTAAATTCCTAAGAATTGGGGAGCTAAAGCCTAATTCCAAAAGCAATATTTATATTTTTAGAGGCTAAAGCCTAATTAAATTTCATTTTATTTGATTTTACCGTAAAAGAATGACTGTCGACTGCCCCAAACCAAATCTCTCTCTCATCTTACGTTTTCCTTTTCTTCCCCCAACGTTTTGCCCTAACGAAGCTAGCGGTTGTTGATGGAGGACAACTAGCACCACGAGGACGTCGTCGAACACCATGCCGTTGCTACTACCAGTGAAATCCATTGGATAATACAGTCGATCCTCAATTGCAATAATTGAACAATCGGTTTAAAGAAGATACAATGGAGTTGCTCGTTCTCAGCACATCTTTAGATCCCTCGTTCTTAGCACAGTCGGTTAATACTTTTGCAATCTAAGTTGATATGAGAAACATGTTTTTATTTTTTGCACTAGATATGAAAAACGTGTTTAGTTTGATATGTATTGGTGTTATTTTGTATTTTTTGAGTTAGTAAAAATTCACATTATTGTGTCTTTTTTTTTTATTGTGTATATTTGCCCCGCTATGCGAAAATCCTGACTCCATCCCTAATTTGAGTGTGTATTTTAGGTGTGATTCTAGACTTTTTGTTGTTAGGACTGTTTGCCAATTGCGTGTCTCAGGACAAAGCCCTTTGATCCTTTTCCACAACTCCTTGTGCCTTTTCTTTGATTCCAACTTGTTTTTACCTTTTTCTCCACGAGGTTCAAAGTGGTTTCCCTAATCTTCAAACCCAGTTAAGACCGACAAATCAATTGCATTTTACTAGCATTCATTTTCAACCAAACGGCTAATTATGGAAATAAATTTCCTCTTGTTTACGGTTTCTAATTATAGTCTCCCATTTTTTTTGCTTATCCAATTAATGCTAGATATTAAAAATATGCACAAGCAACAAGAGTCGCCCAACCGAAAAAGTGGGCTTTTTGACTTTATCTTGAATATTTTTAAAATATTTGCGTAAAAGTCATAATTTTTTACTTTTTCTATTCATCTTGACAAGACGAATCGAAAATTCACAAAAATTATCCGCAAAACTAACAAACGTGATAAAAAATTTGAGTAAGAACAAAACGCCCAGAAGTTCAAAAAGCTTAGCGGAACTTAGCCTCCCCTCAAAAGCTAGTCAAACTAACAAACGGGGCTCTAAAGGTTGAGGACTATTATAGGATTAAGCTAACAAGACTTCAATGATCGATAATGAAATAAGGAAAAAGACGTTTAGGAAAGAGTTAATAGTAAAATCACATCAAATGGCTCATTTTTCCTCTTTCCATGCAAGTTGTAGAACGCCCGAGAAAGAAATTCTTGGGTAACCTCCAAGACTAGGTTTTCACTACCTAACCCTCTTTTGGAAAGGAGATAGAGTTTATACACTGCACGCATGCATGAAGCTATTTATTTATTTAAGTTAGAAGCTTATAAAGTATTAAACAATTAAGAACTTAAGGAAGTGAACAAAAAAAAATTAGGTGACTGCGTAGAAGACTGCCTAATAAAGTAGCGATTATTAATTTACTTATAGGAGATGAAGGAAGAGGAAATCCACTTTAATTAACAACTATTTGGATTTGTCCTTTTTTTTGGACGTGGGAATATCTATCTCTATGGTGTATGACCATAGACTCTTAATTAATTAGCTGACGAGGCATTTGGGCTATTGATTGGAAAACATAATTTCAAAAAAACTTTGCAACAGACAACAATATATAAGGCACTTGAAATAATGGATGTAGTGTTTTGTGATTTATACTTTGTTCTTTACACAAGATGAAATGATCTCTCCTACCGATTGAGAAAAAAAAAATTTGAGAAAGGACCAAGGAACAAATCATAAGTAACAAAGCCGTCATTGTTCTATCAATAAGTCTGTCCACACAGACAATCTGTGCACAGATCGTACACAGATTTTATTGTGGGGTTCACCACGGGTTCCACACAAACGATCCGAACTGTTCATTAAATGTAAAACATTTTTTCAAGGGTTCCCGCAAAAAAAAACTCAATCCGATTCCTATAGTTGCTTGATCCAATCATCTAACTTTTCATTATCTGAAAATCTGAATGAAAAGTTAGATGATTGGATTAAGCACCTATAGATATCGGATTGAGCCGATTTTTTGCGAGAACCTTTGAAAAGATGTTTTACATTTAATGAACGGCTCGAATCGTTTGTGTGGAACACGTAGTGGGCTCTACAACAAAATCTGTGCACGTTAGCCGCGCTATTGTTCTATTTACCTCTAATTGAAAAATACTTTTCATCAACATGTACTAAAATACGATTTAGGAAAAGTAGATTTTGAAAGGTGAAAATTAGTTTAAATATTTAAAAATATGTTACAGCGGGGGCACGTGCCCCATTGGCCATGCATGCTCAATCCACCACCGATGTTTATCCACCTAGCTAGCATGTGGGTAAAAAAAAAAGTCCACCAATCCTATATGATATACGATGGAGGCTCAGTCTAAAGAAGCTTTTTTTGGGCTCCGGCAAAAGAAATTTGCTTCATCGAAATCTTCTTTTGTTGACTAAATTTGCTTCAGTCTAAATGCATGAATGCCATATATTTCTACCATTTCAAATGTCATCTTAAATTTTTGGCCAAGAATTTAACAGAAGAAACCAAGAAAAATCAACGTTTTGATGCATGATGAATTACGTTCTCTAAAATAATACACGCTGTAAAACTCAGTTGTTTCGACTTATCACAAAAAATAATGCGTTCACATACATAATAGCTAATTAAATAGGCAAAATAGGAAGGTAGGTGGACAACATCCGAATCCGTTGTTTCGAAATTTTTATTTAATTTATCCTCTACTTGTTATTCTATTCGAATTGCTAACTCAACAATAGAATACTCAAGCTTTTAACTAGTGCAGCTAGTAGCAATTGGGGGATGATACTGTGCGCAGCACCGTGCTGCACACCTCCGAGCCGTCGGATCGGATCGTGCATCCGACGGCTCGGGTCTCATCTCGGCAAGTTGTTCATTGCCAAGATGAGATCCGAACCGATGGCTCGGAGGTGTGCAGCACCAACCCGAAATCTAGTAGCACTTAATTGAATTTTATTCGAGTTAATACTAGGCTGCTAGCTAGTCTGGTTTGAAGTCCGTGTGCATGCAGTGTGATTTAAAAAAGGTGTGGAGTTGAAAGGACTAAGGAGTAGTAGTTTGGTTTGGATATCCATTAATTCCACGCGCGGCTGCTTTGAACCGACCAGTCAATAGTACTCCATTATGGAAAAGCATGAGACTTCTGTGGAAAAAAAAAGAAAACAAGCTAGCAACGAGATTAATTGGACGAGAAACACGTTGGCTGCGGACACCACACCAAAAGGAGATCATAAAAAGAAGATACCTTTCACACCATATATTATTCTTAATTCCCAATTAATTCTTGCCTAATTTGTTTCCAACGAAACACTACTTGTCTTCGCAGTTTCAAGGCACCATACTTTGACCAACTTATATATATACTCCATCTCTTAATTCCTAAATACGAGTTTACTTTCACTTCTTTTTTTTTTTCTATTATTTTTATTTTGTTTATATCTTCAAATTTATACTCCTTCTGTCCCATTTTCATTGTTTTTTTTTGATATTCGTGTCAATTTTCAATTGTTTATATCTTCCAATGTGAATCTCCAAAAGTATGCAATATGGATCTTATTTGATAGATTTCAATTTGTTCTATTATAATAGGAGTACAAAGATGTCAAAATCATGAAAAATATTATAGATTGAAAGATATACACAATAGACACAAAAGTGACAAAATGAATAATGGACAATGAAAATGGGACGGCGGGAGTAATATTTTAAAAATTTTGTCTAACGAAACTAATTGAGATCTATCAAACAAGATTCATATTGAATTTTTTTAACATTGAAAGATATAAACAATTTTTTGAAGTGTCCGAAATAGTAACATGGACTCTCATTTACGAACAGAGAGAGTATATCAAAACTACAAGAAGATTGAAGTAATTCTGTTGAACAATGCTACGAACATAACTTTAAAACACAATTTCGAACACAATTGCATGTGTTCAGAGCCATTCAATGAAGATGATCCACAATCCACACGCATCGAATGGTTCCGGATATAGTTATGTCCGGAATTGTGTTTTAAAATTTTGCTGGCCGGTAGACTTTTTTTGAATTTTGAAAGTTTTGGTTTAACTTTTCAAATTCTTAATTTCGAATATCCACGTAGTAATTGTCAAATACCAGCATCCTTAATTTTCTTCTTGTCGGCAAATGTTTCTTCCCTTTTCCTTTTCTTTCCCTTTAAAATGTTCTAAGTTGATCATAAACAGCGTGGCTGCACTTTGGATGCTGTATTTCTTTGGGAGTGTCTGCTTGACTTGTAACCCTTTTTTTTGAACCGCAAAAAAAATTATTACTCTTGAAATTAATACAAAACTAATAGAAGCAATAAACAACATCATGCTCAAAGAGCAATCATTTGTCCAATCCAAAATCCAAACCTAAAATTGACAAGAAACCAATTAAAAACACCCATTGGGACGAAGCTCATTTAAAAAAGTTGAAGCCCATCATCCCTATGGGTCTCAGATTTTTCATTCAGCTCATAATATGCACCCATCCGTTTGTAACCCACTCTGTGAGATTGGTTCTACGGTCTACCCATGCATGCACATACTTTTTCTCGAGCTACTACATTTTATTTGTTTTAAAATTAACAAGAAATCGCTTCAACCTACGACGATTTGGATTCTTAATATTTAAGACCCACACATGTAGTAATTTATTTGAATTTTCTAATCAAAATAAACGTCAATTGATTGGATAAAAATTTCTCCGATGAAAATGGAATAACAGGAAAACGCTACTATATTTTTTGTTAGGTGAAATTTCAAAACAACCCCCATTGATATTTTTTTCAAAATCACACATAGACCCCTGATCTATGCCGTGTCACATCAACACCTGTACTTTGGAATAACTCAACAATGCCCTCCATGTCGTCACCGTTCGTCTAAAATATAAAGAAATGGATGGCATGGACTACACACGGTCTTATTTTGTGGTTAGGTGGATGAAACATGAATGCATACATGGCCTATAGTAGGTTTTTTGGTGCCTAAAATTAAAGTGCCCTATTTGATAAACCGAATATATGTGTTAGGGTTATCCCCATCCACGAATGAGAGATTTAGGGCTTAGGGCTTTCAAAAACTTCAATTGATTATATCAAACCAGAGTTGCAGTGTGCAAATCAAAGGAATTTCAAGCTAGATCGGTGCTTCAATTGACGATGTTGTGGCAATTGAGAGAGAGTGATGGTGGAGCCCCACATGCACTACGGTATCTTCTCCTTTCTATATGATGTACTTGTCATTTTCGAAAATGACGAATAGATATATACGACCACGTTGCATTGTAGTTTTCGTACGCGTCCACATTTGGATCGGATTTGGATTGAATCCAGTCCGATTACAAGCCCACTAGAAATTTAGAAAGGAACCATTCCATGGCCTTTATCATGAGTTGAGAACCATTAAGAGATTAAATTCTTTCTACCGGCGGTGGAAAACTTCACTTTTCCACCTTTGCCTTTTCGGTCTTATCGTGTATTTATTGTTGATCTGAACCGTTCATCTTGTAAACCCCAAATAATAGTGTATCCATGCAAAATAATAAACTTGATCGGACATCAATAGGAGTATCAAAAATTAAATTTTGCTTTGTAAAATGGACAGTTTATCTTTATTATTATTGACAGAAATCAGATCGTCCATTTTATAAACCAAAATTCAAATTTTGATATATCTATCAACTTTTGATGAAACTAATTTTTTGCATGGCAATACTAGACTACGGGTCTTATAATATGAACGGTTCAAATTACAATAATACACATTCGGTGAGACCCATAATAGACGGTGGTGAAAAAATAAGGTTTCACACCAGCGGTGGATAGAATTTATTCTCAACTGTTAATAGCACCAAAACTCCAAGATACGCATTTCGCAGGCCACAGGCCCCGGTAATAGTTGTTAAGGCCTACGATCTTCTTCGTCCAGTTGGGCCTGTTTCTTCTGGGCCTAGTACGTCCATAGGACCAAGGGCAGAACAGGACCTACCCTGCTTTACTTGGGGCCCCCATCCTGACCCCCAAAAGTGACAGCACCTTTTTATTGTTTGTCTATCGAGTTCATGAGAAATTTTTCAGTGCCGAGGGGGCACCGGCCATGTGGTGCCGAGCACGCATCTTAACCGTCTAAACGTGTTTTGGATAGCCCATATCTGTTTGGGCTTGAGGAGGTGTTTTGGTAATTTTACACTCAAAAATTACTCAAACAGATCTGAACCGTCCAAAACACGTTTGGACGGCTGAGATGGTTCTCGGCACCACTTGGCTGGTGCCCACCCGACACTGAAAAACTTCTCCGAGTTCATCCTGTTCACAAGAAAATACGCTGATCGAATCTCGGTAGTCAAAAAAAATAAAAGTTGATTTTCAAACCATACTAGTCTCTTAATTTTGTAGAAGATAAACTTGTTTTACATATCGTCCGTGTTAACCGTGATTTTTTGGTTTGCGTGGCAAACTCGATGAGGCGCAGATCACTTTTTTGGGTGGGGATGAGACCCATACAGCTTTAACAGATATCGGTAAATATTTTTTCTAAATTCGTAAGATGAAACTGCTCAACTGCTCAGTTTCGTCCTAACAAATCTAGTGTAAAACTGCTCAACTGTTCAGTTTCGCCTCTACGAATCTAGGAAAAATACCTATCGATATCCGTTGGAGTTGATTTTATAGGGCGCCATACAAAATTATTTTAAAATTTATGGGTATTTTTCTGTATTTTTGTGAGACCCGGAGTTAGGCCCTGTTCCAGAAACCTTCTTAAAAAATAAGCAGCTTATTTCACATTTTCACACTAAAAAATAATGTAAATAAAAAATATATTTTTAATTTTTTTTTGCACCGTATTAAATATCTCAATGAGATCTATCAAACAAGATCCATAGTGATAGGAAAATTATTTGCGTAAGCACATGATTTTTGAGCTTGAAATTGCCTTCTTAAAAAATAAGTACTTATTTTGAGTTGCACGGAGCCTTAATCTCACATGCGTGCGGTATAAATGTGTGGTAAATTTTGTATGGAAAGAGTAGCATTGCTGATATGTAAAGAAGAAAGTCTACTCTTACTGCACATTTATACCGCACGCGTGTAGGGTCCACTCCGGGTCCCACAAAATACAGAAAATACCCATAAATACTGACCGCTATCCGTTGGAGCTGATTTTTTATAAGACCCTATAAAAGATTATTTTAAAATTATAGATATTTTTATGTATTCTTGTGAAACCCGGAGTTGATCTCACACACGTGTGGTATAAATGTACAGTAAGAGTAGCATTGCTGTATATAAAGAGCACAACAAAGCCAAACTTGAGTCGATAGTGAGAGTAGCAGCCAATTCATTGTCATGTCATTCTGTTATGCATGTTTTCCATCTATTACTTGAGTACTCCAGTCACATACCATCTTCACTAAACCATATGTTATCCCCTATATGCCTATCCCATCAGCACTTTCTTTTGCAAATATTCTTCTGCTCCCAACCCCTCAAAACACAAAGCAAAAGCACGTAGTGCAGTGAGAACAAAGTACCCAGGCAACAGAAAAGAATAAAAGAGAAAAGATAAAGACAAAGACAGACACACTCATAGGGATTCTTCAATCAACTATAGTTAGCTAGTAATACTTTTTTAAACTTTTCAAGTCTTTAACTATACACATTGGACACTTTCCTCATCCCTCATAACCCAACAAACAATTTTACTTCGCATTTTTCAGTCTCCAATGGGTTTCCTATCCCTATCTTCTTCTTCTTCTTCTACATTCTTTCTATTGATTCCACTCATTTTTCCACTACTAACCCTCACAACATCCCAGTCAAGCCTATGCAGAACATCCTGTGGTGACATCCCAATCAACTACCCTTTGGGCATTGACGATGGCTGTGGCAGTCCTTACTACCGAAAAATCCTGGCTTGCTCAAACGGGCAACTCCAGCTCCGAACCCCATCGGGAACATACCCGATTCGAAGTATCTCCTACTCGGATCCACACGTTCTTCTCTCCGACCCCTTCATGTGGAATTGCCTAGACGGCAACAATTTTCGCCCGACACGGCCTTTTAGCCTCGACACTAGCACACATTTCTCCCTCTCCTCTCTCAACGACTACCTTTTCTTCAATTGTAGCCCGGACCACGTGGTCATAGCACCTCAGCCGGTTTTTTGTGACCGATTTCCTAACCGGTGTGACTCATCGTGCGATAGTGCCAGTTACCTTTGTCGTAATTTGCCAGAATGTCGTTCCGCGTTGGCTAGTGGTACCTCTTGTTGTTCGTATTATCCCAAGGCCACAGAGTCGTTGAGGATTATGTTGAAGTATTGTGCGAGTTATACTAGTGTTTATTGGAGGAATGTTGGATCCACCCCTCCTTATGATCAGGTTCCGGAGTATGGAATTAGGGTTGATTTCGATATTCCGGTGACAACAAGTTGCCTTCGGTGTCAAGATGTGTCAAAGGGAGGCGGCCGATGCGGATTTGATACACAGACACAGAGTTTCTTGTGTATGTGTGATGAAGGGAATGTCACTACTTATTGCAAAGGTATGTTATAACATCAAATTGACTAGCAGTTCTTTCAAGGAAAACACAATTCATCCCAAAAAATTAAACATGGAAATTAAAATGTGTACAAGATGAATTGATACTTTTGTAGTGGGTATTTATATGCAATTCTTTCAAGGAAAACACTAAACATCCCAATCTGTTTGTGATCAGAAATTATGATAACTATTTAGGCTAATTACAAGGCCGGCCCTAGGCATAGGCCTACAAGGCAGAGCCTCCAGTTTTGGGCCCAATAATTGGGCCCCGAAATATAAGAATATATTAAATAATAAGTTTGTGAAGAATATTTCAAGTATGCTGTTTTGGTACAGCGGTAAGTCGCGCGTGCTTCTAGCAAAGGGTCGCGAGTTCGATCCACGACTACTTTAAATTTTTAACGCCAGCACTTTAACTTGTTCAAAAAATGGTTTCAAAATGTTTGTTATGAGGCTCAAACTCACAACATCGCATTATAAAGATGAGGTACACAGTCTAGCCACTGAACCACAATACCATCTTGCTATATTTATTGAACAACTAACAAATATACACACATATATGAGGCTCCATTTTCAATTACCGCCTAGGGCCTCGAAAAACTCAGGGCCTGGCCTGGCTAATTAGGTTTATATGTTTAAATGTGCAGATCCTAATGTTTCTTGGCATAGTAAGAAGAATGGAGTTGTTGCAGGTGAGATTTTGCAATCCTACCAACCAAAAAAACTGCAATGCTTTTGGCAATGAGGGTTTTTGTCCCTCTTTTGGGCGTCTAACTATTCAGTGCTCCCGGAACACGACCACGTGGTGCTCCAGCCTCTAGGATACTCCAACACCACACAATCTCGTGAGATCCACGACTAAGTGTATGTTTTCCACATAAATGTACGGATCCCACATCAATGTGTGGTACTGAAATGATCCGAAGCACCAGTTGGCTGTGCTCTGCGACTACTGAATAATTACTCCTTTTGGGCACAGAGGGGATCAGTTAATCTGATTTCAGGGGTATTTGCTTAGTTTTTGATTACCTTTGTCTCTTGATTTCTATCTTCAGGGACTGTGAGTGCAGTTTCGGTTGCTGGGGCAATGGGAATTGGAGCTGGGATATGGTATTACTTGAGAAAGGTGAAAGCGAAAGCACCGGTAACACATGGAGTACAGAGCAATGAGAATAGGCTTTTCTGAGGGCAAAGCATAACAGAGGCCATGAAAGTGTGAAACCAAACACATCTTTTTCTTAATTCATATTACTGCATTTTAATATGTCCCCTTTTGTAAGATTAGTGGATACAACTTTTGCAGTTCTACAAGCCACTTCATGGCCACTTTCCTCTTAAGTCATATAAAAACTATAAGAATCAAGATACTTGTGGTGGCTTTGGTTCAGTTTGATTTCCATATTTCTCCTTTAATCTAATTTGCAGTGTTTTTTTTTATTCTATCTCTGGCGTGAGGATGAACACCGGTCGTTACTCCGATATGCCGGCCGGTACATCGAACCAGTAGGATCTGCTGGCCGACAAATCTATTTTGCAGCCGACGGATCCATTCGCTGGGATAGTTTAGTTTTTGTTATTTTTCATTTATTTTGCATGGCGTCCCTTTCCCTTTTTCTCGTGTAGTTTACGTTTCTGTTCTATCATATATTAACTGTTAATGATTCAATTAAATTGATTATGTGTGGAATTAAATAAAATAATAATTAAATTTATGTTGAATGATTATGGGCTAGCCTTTGTGCTGGGCGAAGAGCTAACATCTTCCCTTCATCGTACTTTTGGCTTTCGATTCTAGCATCTCTCCTTATTTTCTTGGTTTTTCTAAACCTAAGTGCCGGCTCTATGCAAGCGTGGCCATCACTATGTGGCGATACTTCTAGCCATTGGAGTATCCATAGTTTTAGTCAAATCGATCAGTTTTCAATGTGTAGCGCGATTACTGTGTGGAGATGCCCCTTCGAGAGGGTGTCCATAATTTTGGCGACTCTGCTAGGGACTTGAGGACCATAACCAAAGAGTTCAACATAGAATTAAATATTGTTTTATTTGATTCCTATCATATGCATCGAGCGGGAAATCCACGTTTAGTTCACCTAATATCTCGTCATCTCACGGGCTATGTTAGGGGTTCAAGCGAAATTCCACAATCACTAGTACCTTCATGGTATATCAAAAAGGGGTCACCCAATTGTCGCCTATCTTGGGCTGGCAAAAGGGTTGACACTCTTTGACAACAGAGCACACCCTTTGAGACCATCCAAAACCTTGCATACTGTGATCAAGCTTTGTAGCAGCTCAAGGCATATCTCTCGGCTCCACCCCTCCTCGAGGTTCAGGAGGATCTATTCACGTACCTAGTCGTCTCCATGCACGCGGTAAGCTAGGTTCTGGTGCAAGGAGGGGAGGGACCACAAACCAGTGTACTACGCCTCTATAAAAGATTACCCTCGCTCTGGTCTCGACTTCTCGAAAGCTTACGCCTTACTTCCAGGGGCACACAAGGGCACACAATAATGGTTCTAATCGAGTACCCCTTGAAATCGCTCTTGCAAAAGGCCGACCTCTCCAATTGCATCTCTCAGTCGGCTATTGAGTTAGCAAATTTTGACATCTATTACAAGCCTTGAACGGCGATTAAGGCTCAGAGGCCTTATTAGACTTCATCGCAGAGTTAACACCGATCATACCCCAGCCAAAGCACCAGCTCCCAATCCTGCCATGCTACAAGAAGCAAATCGGAGGTCAGCCTGGAAATTATTTCATGTCGATGTTTAGAAGATGTATGTCGATGGGTCTTCGAAAAGCCGAGGAGCCGGTGCGGGCATCGTAATCCTTTCTCCCTATGGGGTCCTACACGAGAATTCCCTCTTTATCAGCTTCTCGACCTCCAATAACGAGGCCGAGTATGAAGCACTCATCTTAGGACGAACGAGCTCATCATCTATAGCAGTTCGCAGCTGGTTTTTATCTGATCAAGGAGTATAAAGCTTGGGACGAAATAATGCGCACATATTTTAGCTCTGCAATCAGCTTGATCCAAAAATTCAAGGGAAATCGCATTGAACATGTTGCTTGGGAATAGAACTTGCACGTCGACGCCTTGGCTGGCCTGGCCTCAGTGTGTTCAGCGTTGGGTCCGAGATCCATTTCATTCGGCACAATTGAAAAACCAAGCTTGGAGCTTGACAGCCTCGCCCACGAGATAATGAATATCGATTTGGGTCTGAGCTGGATGTATGAAATTGTCAGCTTCTTGCGAGATGACACGCTTGTGACCGACAAAAAAGGAGGTGCACCGAGTGCACAACAAGGCTGCTCTCTATTGGTTAAACCCTGACGACAAGCTCTACCACCAATCTTTTACCGGGCTGTACTTATTGGTGGCTCACTCGAGCCAAGTTCTTGGAATCTTAGAGGAATTGGACACCGATGACAATGGATGTCATTCGGGCTATTGGTGGCCGATGATCACGACTCAGACCAGTACGTGAAGAAATGTCAAAGCTGCCAGATGTGGTCGTTCGCTCAATGGGGGATGGACGTTGGAAAGCTCCCGGTTCTTGGGCGGATTCAAAATCCTCATCACTGCCACCGACTACTACACTCAATGGATATAAGCCGAGCCGTTAGTCAAAATACATGAAGTTTCTAGACGAGTTTAGGATCAAATCCGACACCTCTATCCCGGCCCACCCACAGGGCAACGGTCAATCTGAGGCATCTAACAAATCCATCTCGTCCAGGGTCAAGCGTAGACTGACATTGCGATGAGAGAAATGGGCTGTAGAGCTCCCACAGGTGCTCTGGGGGTACTGAACCACTCCTAGGTGTTCCACGGGTCAAACACCTTTCTCCCTCACGTTCAGTACACCTTTCTCCCTCACGTTCAGTATGGAGGCTCTCATCCCCCTCCAAATGGGGCTCGCTACTATTTGAACCGAGCATTATGATGCTTTGGTCAATGATGCCTAGGGCTGCAAACGAGCCGAGCTTTAGCATGTTCGAGCTCGACTCGCAAGAAAAAAGAAAGGCTCGAGCTCGGCTCGTTCATGCTCGTCTAGTCCGTGCGTGAAGGAGCGCTTGTAGAAGCGTGGGTTGGGTGGTGTACTTAAAGAGGATTCTTTGTTCAACAGTTTATAAATCTTCCGATGTGGGACTACCAACTTCTCATTTCCCTTCACTTTTGCTTCTCCCACATTGCCCAGTCAAAGACTCACCAAGGATTCCTTCTATAAATGTTTCACCTCCCTTCCACATGTGCCTAAGGCCTTGCACATGCCTTTGACACTTGGCAACCATCGTATGGTGGCCGAGAATGAAGTTTAAATTTTTGTGGGTGGTATATATACACACAGATATAAGATATATGATATATATTATAAACATTACCCAGATCGCGAGCCCATACGAGCCGAGCTCTTAATAGCTCGAGCTCGGCTCGTTAAATAAACAAGCTGAGGAATTAGGCTCGAGCTTGTTTGTTTGTGTTGAGTCGAGCTTGAACAAGTTCATCTCAAACCGAGCTTCGAGTCGCTTGCGTGCAGCTCTGTTCGTTTGTAGCCCTAATGATGCCTCCATTGGAGATGACCTGGATCTAGCCGAGGAAGGGTGCGAGAACGCTCAAATCAAGCTTGCTGCTTATCAACAAGAGGTTGTCAAAGGCTACAACCGGAGCGTTCGCTTCCAAGCGTTTAAGCCCAACAACCTTGTATGGAAGAAAGTGGTTAAGAAAAGCAAAAAGAAAAAGTTCAAGTTAGAGCAGCTTAATGGCACCCCAATTGCAAAGTCTTGGAATGCCAACAACCTCAAAAAGTTTTATGGCTAGATATCTTTTTGCCTCTGTTCAGCTTGCCCCCAAACTCATTTAAGGTATTTTCTTTTCGCAAAAAAGCTCTATCGTAATGATTGAAAGTTTGAACAACAATATCAATGAAAAGTATTATTGTTCTCTCTATATCTGTTCTTAGCTTTTGTCATTTCCTTTTTATGACTCAGTTAAATTGCAAAATCGTTTTAATAGGACTTAAGGGATTTCGCTCCCCAAAGGTTCCCTTTCGGTGCATTTCCCACCAAGTCAGCCAACCAATAAGGTCTTTCGGGCTTCTGAGGGATCGTTATAAGGACACACGGTTGTTACCCGATCCCCTTAGGCTATCCCTCCCCAAGTCAAAACGTTGCTCGGACAAGCTGTGTTCTAGCGAGTGCGCATGACCATCTAGCCCATCGACTCAGGTTCACTCTCTTCGGGACCTCAGCCCTTGTTCCTTGGCAAATTGACTGTTTACTCGGTATCGCTCCGTTCACTCGGAATAAATACGCTGCAGTATTTCCACAAAGTTATGAATTTATCCCTGTTAAGCTTCGGCGTAAGCCTGCTAGCATTCCTATCACACTCACCCAATGCAAGGGGTGCTGGGATTTCAAATTTTCAACTTTTATCCAACTATTATGCTTCGAGCTAAACTTGCTCGTATTCCTATCAAATTCACTCAAAGCAGGGGGGTGAAGGGATAACCAAGCAAGGATAAAAACATACACAGAGACATTTCAAAGTAACATGCATTGGATAAAACAATTCATATGCAAAACATTGAAAGTGTGGTGTTAAGTCCTAACCGAGGATCTGGCATGGGCCAAATGTTCGGCGGCAGTCCTGCCAAACTAATACAGTGATCTAGCCAATCGTTCGGCACTAGTCACACAAAGATAGTTAATTACATAACCCTGGAATGGCAAACTCCGATTGTCCAGAGTCGTCCAGCCAAAGACTAACAAGTTCAAAAACAAAAGTTCCTTTTTTTCGTGAGAGAAGAGAGGGGCAGCCTTTTTAGGGAGGGTCCTGTCAGAATTTGCCAGCGTGGCCTCGGGAGCAGAAGGGGCGACGTTTGGATCAGCAGCTGACTGCTCAAGAGGAGGGAGCTCTTCTTTCTCAGGGAGTACAAGTTCCTCAAGCGGGGGCTTGGGAACCGTTAGCTCTAACCCGAAGGGGAGGTCGATTTTGCTAAGCAGCAGTTCGTACCCGTACTTCATACCGTCCCTGTTTCGCTCGGCGTGTATCTCGGACTCAATCTCCTGAACCTGCTTCTTGTACTTCATTGTTGTAGCATCGAAGCCCTTTTAATCCGCCGCCTCTATTTCCTACATCCAGGCAGCTCTTAGAGCGGCTAGGTCACCCTCGCCCTTTGCTCGACCGCTTGCCTCTCTTCCTCGGACTTCTTCAAATTGCTCTCGTGTAAGGTGCTTGACTCCCGGGCCAGCTGCGTATTCTCTCGCTTCTTCGCGAAGGCACTCTTCAAATTCTCTATCTCTCCCTCCTGCAACACGAACTTCTCCCAAAGCATTAAGGCAAGCACGCCGCTTTGCGAATAAAGAAATGAGTGATCAAGGATGAAACGAAGAGCATAAGACTAGAGCCAGGAACAAAGAATTGGGCAAGCTCCCAAGCCAGATCCTCCACGTTCTTTAGAGCGATGTCGATATCCATCGGGAGAACGCAGGCTCGAGTGAGCTCGTAGGACACGTTCGTACTCATGGAAGCGCTGCCGGTTGCCTTCGAAGAAGCATTCACCCTTCTTCTTCCTTCGCCTCTTCCCCTTCCTCTACCTCACACAGGGTTGACAAAAATCTTTTATGGGTTTCTTCCTAAGGTAGGAAGTGTACGAAGGGGAGTACCCAAGCAAGGCCGGTGCCCTTCGCCTCTCCATCGGAATGGCATAGGCAACATTGATCCTCCCTCGGTACGCCCACTCCTTTAACCGTTTCACAACCCGTACACCTGCCGAGATCAGCAAAAAACAAGATTATCACGGTGAAGGCAACAGAGCAGTAGTATATAACAAACTGAAGATGAAAGGTCAGAGGATCATAAACCCGACATCCCCTCTTGCCACTGAACCGGGGAGGTATGGGGCTTGTCTGGCCTGAACATGAAGTTCCCGGTCACTACCACATAATTGTTTGCCCACTCCTCAGAGTCAAGCAATCTATCAATCAAGAATTCCTCATATTTCTATCCTGAACGTCAAGTCTTCCATCCTCCTCAACTCTACAATGCTTGTTATGACCTTGTAAGAGTTGACGTAGAGCTAGGAGGAGGTGATTGTGAGCGTTAGAAGCACCTACCGAACGAAGTGGTGCGGGGGAACTTGATTCCGCCCTCTATGATGGCCATCACATGTACAGGAAAGGTCAATTGTCCTGCTCGGTATATAATGTCATTTGGATGCGTTGGCCCTAGCTAAACCTGAACGTTGAGCCGGGCTCCCCGTAGGAGAACTTGCAGAAAGGGTACGGTCTCATTACACTTGTTCGGGTCCGTACCTCCTTACAAGCATTGGCTTGTAGGCCCGGGTTGGATGGGCACAGGGGTTCCATGTCAAAGTCAAAGGGTCCTAGTGGGGGAATCGAATGACGCTTGGAGGTTGGGTTGAATGGTTCAATAAAATCGATAAGATCTTCCTCACGACCATCACATCAATCTTTCCCTAGAGGAACTCTATTGCTTCAAATCTCCAAGAGAAATCTTTTCCCCGGCTGCCAGATGTTTCCTATTGCTGCAAGATCTATTTCCTAGGGATTCTGGAACCTTTTGTGCAGTGTTGATCCGAACACAAATTTGTTGCCACCGATCAATTTTCTTTGCGGGCAAGTTTAGGATTTTTGTAGAGGTAGAATCCTAAACCTAAACTACCATACCAATCGTGCGATTCTATTGGTCGGAGTGAGTCACCAATTGCCTATACAAAAAGGATCTTAGGGCTCCGAATTGATATACATTGATATACTCTCGAGCCTCGTTACTCTGCAGAAATAACCTCTCACATATACCCAAAAAAAACCCTAATCTTCTGTAAGCAGTCGCACCCTGAGAGATCAAACCCCAAAACCCACCAAGTTTCTAGGGTTTGAGTGAAGTCAATCATGCCAATCACAATCAATCCGAGCGATCAAGCGATTGAGGGATTAAGGTGGGAAGGCCCAACGGCCTTAGGTTTGGCTAAAACTCTTGCTTTCTAACTTTTAATCTCAGTTTTCTATTGTCTATATAAATTAATTTCTAGCGTGAGGAAGAACACCGCCCGGTTCATTGATTCACCGGCCGGTACAAATGGACTAGTTGATTATGTCGGCCGGCACATCTATTGCTCAGCCGACATGTCATTTTGTTGGGACAGTTATTTTTCTGCTGACTATTGTAATGCTCTGCATGCCCCTATCCCCTTTTCTGTGTGTGAGATCATCTTATTAATTGTTTAAGGGTTTAATTAAAAATTACATGTGGGTTTGAATAAAATAACAATCGATTTTACGTCGAATGATTATGGGCCGGCCTTGTGGTCGGGCGGAGAGGGGTGCCTCACACCTTCCCCTCACCGTACCTTTGGCTCCCGAGTTCAGAATCTCTAACCGGTTTCTTGGTTTCCTAAAATCAAGTTGCGACTCTATTAGAATATACACAGTCACTATAATTAACTGTGTGACGATGTCTCTAGCCATGGGGGTGTCCACAATCATACTTTTGACATAGATTTTGAGGGAGAAAAAAGTTGAAAACATAACTGTAGTTGATACTATGCAATCACAGAAATTCCAGTCACCAATTACTCTAGTTGATACTATGCAATGGCGCTTCGACCACTATTTGTATCATGCTTGTAGCATGAAAAGGGAAGACAAACTGCACCAATCCTCAAAACATGAATGTGGGCTACGACTATGTTAACCTAGTATCAAGATACCCTTTTTTTTTTTTTATAAGTAGTATCAAGATACCAACCTCACATCTAAGGTATCCCCTAAAAAGCAATATAAATTCATGTCTGGCCCGTATGTTTGAGGGACTAATAATGAGGGGATATTAGATATATAAATTCCATATGGTATATAGTTCCAGTAGACTAATAGCAAGAGGATTATACCTTCATATCCCATGGTAATGTATACTCTGGGCACTTTGTGAGATAAAGATGGACATTTTACGAGGGTTGCAAACGATTTAACCAGAAATCGGGTATGTGGTCACCTTGAATGTATATGCAGCTACTTTGTTCTTCTAAAATTTAACAATCGAACTCTATAAGCAAGGGAATTCCTATGCTCCTTTTTTTAATGAACTTCCCGTGGTTGAAATTGGACAAACTAAAGTAATTTAAGAGACAACAAACTCATGCAGTTTGAGGTCATTATCATATGGTCCAGAACATAATGGGTGCGCTTCCATACATTAAAGGGAACCGACTAAACACATATGTACCTTTTCAATAATCTCCATCATAACACCTTTGAGCTCTGAAACTTGAGCCTTCACCTTCGCAAGTTTGCTTCTCTCTTCAGAGTACTGCACACAGTACTGCATATGTCCTTTAACTTTGATCTGCAAGTAGTTTATGCCCATTAGTTCTGATGTAGCAAGATCTGCCTTCTATATGTTATCATGGTCCTAATAAGACTAATATACCCAAATTCCTTGTTTAGGCTATTCGCAGCAGCAGTTGCAGCCTTGCCGCCCCCCATTTATTGACACAAAGTCATCCTTAGCACGCTTCAGAAAAGCAATTGGAATCTATCTTCCAACCGACTCATCTGCCACTACAAAATAAACTACAACCAAAACTCATTTACTAAATACCACTTGCAAACTGATAACTACAAGACCATCAAAAATGACTTCAAGACTCCTTAGCCGCTAGAAAAATCATGCTACAATAGCAGAGAATCATTAAGGATATCATCTTCTAAGCAAATAATTCTGTTTCCCACCAATTCTACCATTTCTGGCGAGAAACAAAACTAGTTCAATGAGAGTTTTATTTTCCTTTCAATTTCTCACTGAATCTGTAAACCGAACACGTAATAGAGTTATGTTTCTCATAATAACGTACCATCTCCACAAAAGTACTCAAACCAAATGGCATTTTAATATGATGTGTTGCTATTGCTGATTTACAAAAACAAACTAACTAAACCACAATTATATTACTTGTCTTTTCCTGGGTATCCTGATCAACCCAAGCAAACTAATATTCATAGCAACCAGCGAGTTTTAAACTGTGTCACAAGCGAACACGGCTACACTAGTAAACTATGCTTTCATATACACGTTCTGCAATACAGAACACCTTCATTCATTAACGTTTTCGAATGCACGTCCGCTATGAAGCACATATACGGATACGGCAAAACCTAAAAAAATACTCCCTCCGTCCCGATTTGTTTGTCCAATCTCGGGTTTCCAACTTAATAAGAAAACCAAATCTGATCCATTGATTTGGAAATTTACAAAATTTGATCCATTGATTTTGAAATTGGACAATCAGTTTGGGACATGTGTAAGTCAAAAAGAGGACAAACAAATCGGGACGGAGGGAGTAGGATATGGATACATCCGGGATATGGCTATATAAATTATACATTTTTATTACTATGTTAGTCTCCTAGACAAAAAAATGAAGCCATAAGAAATAAAAGAGTAGTTGAATTGCCAATACTAAACATTAAGTATATGTCAATGTCAAAAGTCAAAAGAATAGGAATTGATCATCCAAAAGATTAGAATATTGTAAAAAAGAAAAAAAAATACAAATTAGAAGGTAATAGACTAATAGGTATACATATAATATACTTCATTTATATACACATATATCCATATACCAGTGTATGCTATGTAGCATGAACATGGATACGGATACAGACACGGATAGGACACGGGATACATCAATTGATCTATCGATGTGCATAATTTCCTAGGTTTTATAATTTTGGTGAAGCTATTATCACAATTTTTTCACTTTTAGTTTGTACTTGATTCTTTAAATAAATTCTTGTTAACCCCCCGCCGTATCCTTAGACATTTCCTGCCGTATCCCCCGCGTATCCTTAGAAGGTTTGTGGAAGGCTTGAGGAGCCAAGGCAACAACAATCAAATACTGGGTGTGCTGAACAAGGAGTCAACAATCGTCTTAGGTCAATTGTGAGGAGTCCCAATTGTGAAGTAAGATCGATTATAATCACACAAGTTAATTATAGTATTTGATTCTTTCCCGTGATTTTTACCCGTTTTGGGGGTTTTCCACGTATATCTTTGTGTTCGTCTTATTGTGTTCACTCCTTACTTGTGCTTGGTTTGGATTGGAGTATCTAGTAGGAATTTTCACCTACATTAATCAAGCACCCAAAAGATGCATCCGGTAAAAAAGTGTATACCACAAACACTGTCAAAAAAACTTTTAAGAGAACATTCTAGTAAGCCTTTATTCCAGTTCTCTAACCTCATCTTGGTGGACAAAAAGATGAATAGAACTCCGAGCTCTTGGCCACATACATCCAGGCGTGGGCTTTGTCTCTAGCCACTACATTGAGACATTACATTAATTCTAGAAGATCAATATGAACTCTCACGCAAGCATTTGATGTCATGAAGTCTTATAGAAGAAGAGATTCACCTTAATTAAACTGATCCCAGTCAAAGACGATATCGACAGACGTACAAGCTACAAATATGCAAATATTTGAATACAACATATTCTAGCAAACCAAAACTATAAGTACATGATAAGGATTCACAACGGTATGATAGCACATTTTCTAATTCTAGGAGAATGAATGAACCCCGTTAACAAGTGGTTCAGTTTTGATTATTCAGGTTTCATTGCACAAGAGAAAATTCATATGCAAAACTCCAAGAAGGTCCAACATCATACAAAGTTTAGCATCAGACCATGCATTACCAATAAGAAGTAAAATTAGGGCAAATTTTGTCATAATTATGGTACAAAATATTCAGTCTGATTGGTAATGTAATTCCACACAATCACAAAAAGAATATCAAGATGTTACCATAGAAATTGTTTGATCAATGTCTTGCAATGATCTTTTCAAGTACTCACATCTAAGAAGCAAGAATACTAAACTGATTTAATTCTACTTAAGTTAAACATCAAGCTGGAACATCTGGCATACATTTAAAAGTTCCTACTTCCTACTAGGCTGTTCTGACAATCACAAAGACAGACGTACCTGTTGAGGTTTCAAGAAGGTGAGGTTTGTCCTCTGAATTAGTCCCTCAATATGGCGACATCTCGAGTTATCGAAAAAGAAAGGTCACAATGGCCACTAAGCATTTTACACCAGTCCCACATCGGAGACCTTCATAAAATTTGTAGCCAAAGAGTCCTTTATAAGTAAAGCGCCCAGATCTGATTGTCGAGTAGGTTTTGCATGTGATGTTCAAGCTAAAGCGAGCCGAGCTTGAGCCAAGGTAATGAATTGCGAGCCGAGCTCAAGCTGGCTGATGTGATTTCTCTCGAGTCGAACCCGAGCATGCCAAAGCCCTAGTTGAAATCCATACCTAAGAAAAATAAATCAATGATTAAACCCATAAACTACATCTCTATTTGCAGTATTATAGATACATAAGCATACATAGTAGATTTGTCATACCTGAAAGGAGGGAGCAACCCCAAAAAGCAAACACCAGCCATAAAATTTCCAATAACCCTAACATAGATCATAACACAACAAGCAGATGAAAAATAAAAAACTAGGGAGATAGAAAAACTATAAACAACGTAACAAACGACAACGAAACTAAATCGATAATCTGATTGCCTATTGAAGCAAACAGAAACTAACCACGATCGACGACCCTGTAGTGGAAGAACCAAGAATTGACCAGAAGGCTAGAAAGATTTTCATTTTGTTGACATGCGAGAAAATCTCAAGATTTTTTGTCGTTGATTATCTAGGATTTGTGTGGAAGGGAGATAAATGGCCAGAATTAGAGATGTGCACATTGTGTTCTCAAAATATCAAAATAATTAAGAAACAAATTTAAACCACTGGAACTGTAATGAGCCACTTGTTCACCATTAAAAGCAGCAAAAGAAGACAAAGAAGGAACAAAATGGCGTAAAAAAACTTCAAAGTGAGGACAAAACGGGAATTGAAAATACAAGCGAAAACCAACCTGAGGATTTCCTTTTTACGTAGGGTGCGGAATAATATATTGAATGGAAAAGAGGGTCTTTTAGGGCTTATGATGCTGGGTGTAGATGTAAATGGAAATAAGCCCACGCTGCCATTGTCGTATTTGTATACTCTTCATCATCTCCACTGTGACAATTCTCCAACCCACTGCTAAAAAGGAAAACCATAGCCACCACTTGGATAGTCCCATAGATATAGCACAGCTCCCAAATAGTTTTGCTCCAAAGGCAAAAACTAAAGACCAGGGTATGAAATAGACCTTTATTTGTAAAATACCCATTTCTTCAATGGTCATGGGGATTTTGGGCTTGAAATAAAAACTTGGGGTGTATCGTTCAAATCATTCCGGTCCTAGATGTAGCCCTTCTGTGATTTCTTATTATTCTTTCTTCCTTATCTATTTACTTTAAAAAATACTAATAAAAAGAAATAAACATGTATTGTGCTTCGTTAAGAGTTTAAAGCATAAGATTTTGCCACTTCATAGATTCCAATTGAAACAAAAGAAAGCATTAATAATCAACCTATTTCAAAATTCCTAAAAAGTGAAACAAAACAATACATAAAAAGGAACCGAAACCTGCAATAAATCTCAGGCATAGAACATATAGAGAAATAGCCTTGGGTCTCTTACCTGAGATATAACAAGAGAATCACAATGAAACACCTTTGACAAGACTCTCATTGTCATAAAAAATGTCTGAACCACCTATAAAAAGACAATCCAAGAAAAATACATTAAGATCTTAGATGGCCCCTGATATTAAGAACATGGGGATCAAACTAATGTCACCCGCCATATTAACAAAACATTTTTACACGTATCTGGTTCTCAAGTTTCCGATCACAGACCCTCTTTTCTTCAGCAGAAATTTGTTTATTATCGGAAAAATATGTTGGACAGTCAGTTCCATTGGCAAGAAACTCATTTATGTTAAAACTTAAAAAAATCTCAACGATGTTGTTTTCCAGCATTCAAAAATCCAATTCCTTCAAAGCAAGAAGAACAAATTTTACACACCATAATCGAGAAAAGCACATATATAAGCACCAGATATTAATGCATTACCAAATTGAAGCCAAGAGAGAGAGAGAGAGATTGAATATATGTATATATATATATATATAGGGGCCGGTTCCACCCACTTAAATTTTAACACAATTTTTGACATTCCATCTCAGCCATTGAAACCAATGGTTGAGATTAGAACTTAAAGTTGTACACTTTGTCTCTCCTTTCTCCATCTCACCTGATCTCTCTTACCCCCTTCTTCTTCTTCTCTCTCTCTCTCTACTCCTCGGCCCTCTCGGCATCCCCCTGCACTACTATCAGCCACCTCTGTCCCCTCACCGAAGTCCCCTCCAATCAAACGTCACCGCGCACAAACTCTTCTAAATTTGCAGTTGCAAAATCTATGTTTCTAAAACTAATCAAATGATGAAACTTTTTGTCAAAAAATAAAAAATAATAAATGATGAAACTTAACCCAATTCTGTCCTCCACTACAACCAAAAGAGTTCCAATTTACATAGGAACGAAAATCCAAATCGAACCCAATTGGATGGTAGTGATGCGTGAAGTACAACAAAAGGGGATCTTTTAATTTCGCTTCACCTACGTGGATTTACAAAATTGGGGGATATGGGATTTTTCATATATGTAACTTTGGGAGGATAGAATGACGTTCAGCGGTGGCAGGATAGAAAGGGGGTGCAAAATCAAATCTGTTACCTTTTTTGAGCTAAGATGCATGAGATGAATCTAGCACCCTAGATTCATGAGAGAGAGAGAGAGAGAGAGAGAGAGAATGGGTCCGAAGATGGGGATCGCCAGATATTTGGTTGCCGGAGATGGGATTGCCAGAGAAGTAAGAGCCGACTGGAATTGTGTCTGGGAAAGGTGGGGGGTGTGTCGTGGAGAAGGAGAGAGGGAGAGATCAGGTGAGGATGTAGGGAGGGAGGAGATATAGTCTTCTAATCTGAGCCATTGATTTCAATGGCTGAGATGGAGTGTCAAAAGTTGTGTTAAAATTTGTGTGGGTAGATCCGGCCCCATATATATATATATATATATATATATATATATATATATATATAGAAGAGGTACACAGAGAGCAAAACTAAGAAGTCCAAATTTTCTTTCTGTGCATAATCGAGACATTCATATGGACGAAAATCACTACCTTGAGGATATTATTACCTAAAAGTAGAGCCAGCTGCAAGACGATAGCACTGCGTTCCTCCAAGTAGACTTAAAGACTCAAAGAAAATGACAATATTTCTTACCCAAAAGAAATCGGGACACGTTCAATAGACACAGATTTTGTTTGCATTCAAACTAGGATACTTCTAAGTTCTAACCTTTTCAAGCTTTGGTAAAATAAAATAAGGTACCCTCACCTTTTCATTGATCAATTTACATCACCACAGGAAAAAGTAAATGGAGAAATACCACCAAAAAAATACAAATTCATATGGTGGGCCAGCTGGAATGCATGAAATCCACAAAACCAGATAACAGTACATTGAACATTTCCACTTTCATCTCCATCAATCCATCAAATGGCTGATAAGTTGCAATCCTCTGGATGCTCAAATCCCCGCCTATAATCAAATCCTTTGCATTCTCCGCTAATCACTCTTGAACCAAATCCAAAGACAACTCAATCACCAAACCCAATTAAAAGAATCCATCAATTGCTACTCAAATAAAAAAAAGGGGGGTAGTTCGAAGATTTATGAAAAATTTTGTGGTATGTGGGTGGATATTGAGAAAAGAGGGGGATGCGAATACAATTTCCCATTCCGATCCAAAAAACAAAACAAAGAAAAGAATTTGCCGTAGAAATGGGGCCAGAAAGAAATTTCTCCACTCAAATAGAATCACGTTTTAACTAAAGTCTTTAACTAAAATGAACATGGGCGCAAATTCTAACCTTAAACAAACGAAAAATTTAGCTAAAATTCAAACTAAAATAAACCGAAAATAGAAAAGAAAAATAGGTTTGAACTTTACCCGCACTTATCACGGAGATAGGTGAATTCACCAGATCGCAAAGGCCATCCTTTTTGCCATTCACTCGACGACGAAGCCCCGCAAAGACTGTTCATACAAATCCTCGAACTCATTCATAAGCTCGAACCTGTCAAATTGACAAAAACTCAAATTCAATTCAAAAAAAGCCCTAACTAGTCCCCTTTCAATAGAAGACATCAAAACCACTGATAATACACTAAATTAGTCAACTTAACGAGATGTATTGCAAACGTAAACTGAAGAAACACAGCTGACCTTGAAACTATGTATAAGTAACAACTTTGAGTTCAAATGCTAATTCGAATAAAGTAAAGGCATGTCACTAAGTCCTTGTTTGGTTTTGGGTAATGAGTGGAGAGAGAAATTAGGGTAATAATTGGAGATAGGGGTATTGAGTGTAGAGAGATAGAGAGAGAAATGAGAGTAACAATTGGAAGTATGGGTAATGAATGTTTTTTGAGTTGGAATTTTTTTTCCAAACGTGAAACCAAACAATGCTTATCCTTCTAAGCCTTATTATTCAGTGACGTAAGGCCTAGAAGGCTTACAACATGTCACTAATCAACTAAGAAAACAAGCAAGGAGTTGGTGAGATATTTCTTTCCTAAGCTCTCGTATATGAGCAAACCGCTAATGTAATGAGAATGAACAAAAACATGTACCTTATTGCCAGAGAACTAATTGGATTGTACTTTACATTTCACTGATGGGCGCGGATGCAAAATAGTACAAAATGGAAGTATTAGAAGCAAGTTAGCCATTCTACAACGGTGCAATTGCGACAAAACCCAATTGCTAGTTGTAAACCAAAGCTCACATCTCCCTTGCTTGACCTTTCCGCAATTCAATGATAGTATTGTTTAACTCCTTATTCACCACTTGAAGTGCATTTTTCTTTGACATAACATTCAAAGTCATTGTGGAGTTGATCATATTGTGTTTTAGCACACTGACAATCAAGGTCTTTCTCCTCTTGAACCAACTTGAAGCAAGAGTTGTACAAAGAGTTTAAATGAACAACCTTGTCTGAAAATGTCAAACTTTGTTTATCAAGTTCATTTAACTTGGCAGCCAGCAGATTGGCATTTCTTCAAGGTTCCTTATCTAGTTTGCTAGTAAATTCTTTGTTGCTAGTTAGAAGATCACTCTCTCTTTCTCCAACATCTCCTTTGAGATTCTCGAGTGTTTGAGGTCATCTTCCTTGAATCTAAACTCACAGTGCAACTCTTCCAACTTCGAGTTTAAGCTCTCCATATCCAACCTATTAGCTGTTACAGTAGCTTCGAAATGCTTGATCGTAGTATCTGAGTTCAAGGCAAGGCAGAGTTTTATCAATCAAACAAAGATGATAAGCAGTTTACTACTATATAGGTCAAAGACTTATTAACTCCTGGACTCTAATTCAAACGAAACACCTCTGCAAGCATAAAAGTGTTGATTACTGCTATCTGCGCATCTCTTCCGAATCAGGACAGCACATCATCAGCTTTAAAAAAAACTCCATGGAAACAGCCAGCCTAGTCTCGAGACAAATCATATTCTGATGTTCGATACAAGTCATAGAAAATAGCCAGACTAAGAGGTAAGACATTTCTACTTGTATCTCAAGATTTGGAATGCCATAATATCCTTGTGTGTGATTCACCTCCCAAGGAGGGTTACCACATGAGAGTCCAAATATTGTATCTAGTGCAAAACCATAACCGCAATTAAAGTATAAACTATTCCGACTTAGACACTTCCACTCTTATTCCGACTTAGACACTCACTCTTGTTCCGACTAAGAGGCAAGACATTTCTACTTGTATCTCAAGATTTGGAATGCCATAATATCCTTGTGTGTGATGCACCTCCCAAGGAGGGTTACCACATGAGAATCCAAATATTGTATCTAGCGTGAGCAAAAACCATAACCACAATTAAAGCAGAAACCTATGATACACAGACACGGATACTAACACGGATACGAGAATTCTAAAAAAATGGGGACACGGACACGGCAGGGGACACCATGTGTATATTTATTTATTTATATATGTTTATTTTTTAATTTTTTTCCAAGTTTAAATGGCAAAATCTGGACAAAACGAGAAATCCATAGCTCCAATACCATTCAAACAAAACAAGACATCCATAAGTTCAATACAACCCAATTGAAAATTTATAGTTTTACCCCTATTTTTTAAAAAAAATTTACAGTTTGACCCCAATTTTTTTTTAAAATTACACTTTGAGCCAACCGTGTCCCCCTCAAGAATTTAAATTAAATTATGAGACACACCACGTGGCGTGTCCCCGCGTCCGACACTGCAATACGTCAACCTCTAGAGGTGTCGGTGCTTCATAGGCAGAAACTATTCCGACTTAGACACTTTCACTCTTGTTCCCTCTGTAGGACTCACAAGATAACTTTGGCAAGTGACCATTGATTTAGTATTATATGACCCCTTAGCAGGACTTGAGCAAATAGAGGTGTTTGGAGAATTGCCGTGTTTTGACATGGAATTGGTGAGAGATGTACTATTCTAATTGTCAGGTCATGACTTATGGGGTGGCCAAAAGTGGAAGAGGAAAGGATTGCCAAACCAAGTCCAAAATATTTAGAGAAGTAATATATCTGCATGCAATCACCATTGAGAGACAAAACTTAAAAAAAAGAAAATTGAATTGCCAACTGCTCATCCAAAACTGAGAGAAAACTTTGCACCCGAATTATATCAATGCCTACCCTTGGGAACAAATAAAAAATCAGTGACAGAGAATGTACAAAGGCAACGAAATACTCCCTCCGTCCCAAAATATTTGGGTTTTTTGGGGATTCTAGCCATTTAAGGAGCTCCATAATTACAAATTAGAAGAAAATAAATTTCCTAAAATACCCCTGATTTGACGGCAATTATTGGCTGCAAAAAATTCTTTCAAATTTTTGGCTCCAAAATCAAAAGCAAACTCTCCGGTAAGATTGGCTCCAAAATCATTGGCGGAAATTTCAAGTTTTCAAATTTGCGGAGTAAACCCTTTCAAACTCTCCCTATAAAATGGAAAGTATCCTTTCCTGTTTTCCTTCCATCTCAACTTCTGTCCCTACCAAAAAGACTTCCAGACTTCCATTCCTACTGTTCCTCTTCTTACCAAAACAGTTCCTTTCTCGGAGGAGTAATTTTCTTCTCATACCATAACAGCCCATATCCAACTGTATTCCTTTTCTACCAAAACAATTCCTTTCTTAAACAATTCCTTTCTCGGAGGAATACAGTTCCTTTCTTAAACAATTTCTTTCTTTGTTACCAGCTGCTAAAAACCTTCATCTTCCTTTTCGAGCTAACCATGGATTTGAGTGTCTTTGAAAATTCCTCTATCCAGTCTAAAACCAAAAGAAATCTGACCAATGAGCAACGCCAAGCGATTTTTGAGAATCTGTTGATGCAGAGTAGGTGTGGGAATTTAAAAAAGGGTTCTATCAGTGCTATTGCTGCATTCTTCTCCGTCGATGTCAAAACAATTCGTCGGATTTGGCAGCGAGGGCAAGCTTGTATTGCCAATGGTTTGCCCGTTGATGTATCGAGCCAAATGTCAAAAAGAGTTGGGCGCAAGCGAATTCAATTTGACGTCAACCAAATTGCTAGAATCCCATATTGTCAGCGAACCAATGTCCGCTCTTTGTCAATGGCTGTGACTGTTCCAAAATCAACGCTTCATCGGCGAATCAAAGAAGGGGAAATCAGGCCGCATACTAGTGCAATAAAACCGTACTTAACGGAAGAAGGTAAGAGGTCAAGGCTCCAATTTTGTGTTTCAATGGTAGAACCAAGTAGTCTGCAAAGTCAGCCCATGTTCAAAGGTATGTACAACTATGTACACATTGACGAGAAATGGTTTTTCTTAACAAAAGGAGCGGAAAGGTATTATCTACTTCCGGCAGAAAAGGAACCACATCGCACTTGCAAAAGCAAAAAATTCATCACAAAAGTTGTGTTCTTAGCGGCTGTAGCTCGCCCCCGATTTGATGCGAATCACAATGAAGTGTTTTCCGGTAAGATTGGCATCTTCCCATTCACTTACAAAGAACCTGCCAAACGCACAAGTAAAAATCGTGTGGCTGGCACAATGGAAACAAAGTCTATTTTGCAAGTAAATAGTGACGTTTTCCGATCTTATTTGATTAACAAAGTTCTACCAGCTATCCGCTCTAAATGGCCACCTTCAAGTGCAATGGACACCATTTACATTCAACTTGATAATGCTAGACCACACATTCACGCATTTGATCCCCAATTTGTCGAAGGTGCGAGTAAAGATGGATTTGATATCCGCTTATCCTTTTAACCTCCAAACAGTCCAGATTTGAATGTGTTAGATCTTGGATATTTCAATGCAATCCAATCTCTTCAACATCAACGAGCACTCGCAACCATTGATGAACTTGTTGATGCGGTTGAGAAATCTTTCGAAGAATTATCACCGGAAAGTCTTGATCACGTTTTCTTAACTTTGCAAGCATGTATGGTTGAGGTGATGAAGGTTAATGGGGGAAACAACTATAAATTGCCTCACATGGGGAAAAGGCGATTAATGAGAGATGGTATACTTCCTTCGCAACTTCAATGTGAGTGGGAGACGTTAGAAAACGCATTGGTCCACCTCCAGCCGTGAGCTCACTAGTGAGTTGCTTTTCTTCTTTGTTTTTTTGTTTTTTTCAATAACCCAAATCTGTTTGTGCCATTTAACAGTAAGCCATTTCCTCTTCATATGCAGGTTCCGAACTTGGTAGCTTTTGGCAAAGTTCTTCAGTCAACTAAGAACTCTTTTGATGGCATTTTGCACTCTTTTGATGTAAATAGAACACTCTTTTGATGGCAATGGACAGTAGTGTAATGGAAAAAAATTACTGTATCTTTTGCTCTTTTGATGGCATGGGCAATTTAGTGCAAATGGAAAATCTGTAGTACATGGAGCTCTTTTGGTTTAAGTGTAAATGGACTTGTAAGTAAGAAGGGTTTGTACAGCTCTGTTTTGGAAATGCAATGGAGAATGTTCTGACAATTTTTAGCACCTCTTTGTTGTTGCTGTTTTTCAGTTTAAGTTCTTCTTTCTTTTCTTTTTTTTTTTATGTTGATTGTGACTTGGAGGGAAAGGGCAAAATAGGAAATAAACCCAATGATACCCACTGAAAAGTAAAAATGGACAAATATATTGGGACAACAAAAGATGGAATCATGGGCCAATATTTTGGGACGGAGGGAGTACGTAATAACATACTACTATCCTTCAGCACCAAACGAAGAAATCTTTGACGAGCATTAGAGACTCAAAAGGAGCAATATAGTATTAAATGCTTTGAAATAAGCCATTATGTTAAATGCGTAAAGGACTCGTAGCATTATCTGAGGAGAGACGTGGCAGCAGCAGCAAACTAATCAACTCGACAAGCAAACAACAGTTTAGTTACTCTCAAATTATGTTTTGGTCTAATCTCTAGAAATTTCTCAAAAAAGAAAAGGAGGTCGCATGAGGCATGATACAAACCTGTAGGTATTTTAACGGGTTTACATCCTTCTGGACCTTCTGAATGTAATCTGGAAATGGTCTCCTCTTCTCCCTTTGTTTTTTAATCAGCTCTTCTTAAAGCAAGCTCTTCTTAAAGCAACACCAGTGACATAAAAACAAGACCAACTTTCAGTTATCCCTAAAAACTTCTAGAGTATATTATAGACCACCTGGATAAAAATTTGCCAAATGAATGTTCCATAAAATGAACGAAAAGGAGAGAGATTTAGTGATTGTCTCGTAAAATTAATTAATCAAATGTCAACAAAAAGGATGACTAAACTAACCAAAACATATATAATATCTAACTAATCCAAAAGGATCTATGCCAATCCCACGAAATAGCATAGGGAAGAAGACACGCTCCAACCAATGCATTGTGAAGGACAACTTTAACATCCAACAAAAGTGTATTTTCCAACCAAACACATCTCACACTCATATTTCAATAGCACCTAAAACTTACATATTAACCAAATACACATTTATCTCAAAGGTTACCCTAGGACCTATTGGAGGGGCTACAAAGCATGACCAGCAAATGAGTTAAATTCTATAAAAACTCGCCAAAACCAAATATTTAAAACAAAGATAATCACCTAATTTATTCAGAGCATTATGCAAAGAATATAAACAAACATAAGACCAACCAACCATAACCAAGCCTCCAAAATAACTCTCCTCTCAACAGAAACCAGAAAAGAAAGTGCAAGAATGAAAAAAGAGTGTCCATTACCTTATTGAATCACCACAAAATAGCTCCATCACACCTGCAAAGAAAAAATTGGCATGAAAATATCAAATCCTTCTTGATGGGTTTTGTTGGAAAAATGTATGCATATTAATTTCTTGGAAAATTATATGTAATACAATTATATATTTATTTTGATGAATGTTGAAAAATGATATTATCTATTTTGATGATGTTTTGGCAAATGCTAATCTATCGAAAAGTCTTTTTCGGACTAAACTTTCTAGGCCTTGAAACATTGCTTAAAGTCTCTTGAATTCAAAGTTTAATATCTACAAATACTTAGTAAGCTCAATACATGCTTTAACGGAATTATTCAAATGAATTTTTGTGCTACAAGTTGACGAACCGGCTATCTGAACAGAAGAGGTTGTCAACCGGAGTTCACTGGATGGCAGACCGGTTGAGAGAGCGGACGACCTCCCGGTCAACGGGCCGGACGACCGGTAGTACATTTCTGCAGATCAGTAAAATTCCAACGGCTATATTTTTCCTAAATTAACTCTCAACGGCTCTATTCACTTTCCAACGGCTAGGAAGCATATGGAGGGCTATATAAGGCTTCAAGAATTCATTGATGAGTATCAATCCAAGCTACAACATTCCATATCATTCCAGGAGCAAATTCTCCAAAGATCAAGTCCAAAATTCTCCTTGTTCTTCCACTTTCATATTTTTCATGAGAGAAAATTTGTACAAGTCGTGAGCGATAATTTTCATACTTTCTCCACATACTTGTAATTCCTAAGCGAGTGTTTGAGTCAAACACTTGAAAGCTTAGAAGAACAAATTCGGGTTTGAATTTGGGTGTTATTGTTTTCGAGAGGTTTTCAGAGAAAACTCTTGTGGTTGCACTAGCTCCTCAGGAAAGCTAGGGGATAAGGTCGTTGTAAGCACTGGCAAGACTTACTACTTGTAATCTTTTTGAAGATTAGTGGAACCTTCAAGTAGCTGCTTGAGGAGAAGTGGACTAGGTCGGACCGTGGACAAATCCGGGCCGAACCACTATAATCGGGTTCTATCTCTCTAACTCTTTTACTTGCTCATATTATCTTGGATATATTTGTTAGAGAATATTATTAAATTGGTATTTTTACTTAGCATCCCTATTCATCTCCATTCTAGGTTGCATTTTTGGGTAACAGGTTTACCTTAAAAAATTCCTGCCCCCACCAAGGCACTAACCAAGCATGGAAGATGAAGTTTATTATCCCTAAATTTTTGATTACCCAATCAACTTGTCTTTTTTTGTTTGTTCGCTGTTGAACCAACATTCTTAAATCACTCAAAATGGGTAATATAAATGTTTGCTTCAACGTTTGTCCACTAATGAACTTCCTTTTAGGAGAACCCACAATAAAAGAACCAAATCATAGCTTAAATACATAATCAAACACCTCCCCAATGTCCCTTTAAAATCATTCACTTTAAAAAAAATTCAAATTGATGCAAACAACTTGGTGGTTAAAATTCATTCATAAATAGTTAAAAATGCCTATCCAAAAAAAGTTTCAAGCTTGTGTAAACAGGGTCTTCTGCAAGGCGCTTTAACAAAGAAGTTTCAACTTGAGGATCAATAAGAAAAAAGAAGTTTGAACCGTCCAACCGATGCTGAGGTTTTCTACTACTTAAACAATTAAAGAAAATTTAATAATGCACCTTGAAACATTGGGCCTTCCAAAATGAACACTACTCAGTTCGGGATGTGTCGATCACATAGGAAATGAAAGATCTTTCAAACATTAAAAAATTGAACAAAACTACAGTTCAAAATGCCGATGATAATTGTGATACAGTTCAAACATTAGTCTTTATATATTATGATAATTGTAATAGATATGTCCGATGATATCAATACCAAAAGTAGATGTGTTCGCAGCTGTTTGTACCAAACACCATGGTGTGTAATTCTAGATTTATTTTAGGATTGAGTACTAATGTGTGGTGGTAGGTTGATAAGCTTGTGCGCATGAACAAATGATTTCTATCCAACTCCAATGAAGAATCCATTAGCATATTGGACAGTCCATCTCTTGCATTTTGAAACCAATAAAAATTCTTCACGGTCATGCTGATCGCAAAATGTTTTGAATTATTCAAGTAGCTTCTGGAAATGGCAAAGGGTAGAGCTAGGAGTTGGAGATTAATGGAAATACAAATGTTTGTTATGTAAAGTATTTTACCAATCTTTGCAAATCTGTATATGTTAGAACCAGAGAGCACCCTATAGAATGCCTTGAAGCTCTAAAACAGCGTGGTGGATAAGCAGTTAATGCCAAACAGTTAAATTGCAAATTGTAAAATGAAATTTGGTGAAAATTTGTTCGATTGAATGAGTCTTACATAGAGAGATTACAATCTTTTAGTAGCTTATTTGCTTTGTGCACTTCACAAAAAAATTGCAAGTCCGGCGAATTGACGTATTTTACAAAAAGACTTTCAAGGGGAGGGGGGCGGAAAATCGAGAACTTTTTACTCTGTCTAAGCTCAATAGACCAAAAAAGAAGACATATATTCTATACCAACTTTGCATATTCCGTGCTTGCAGTTTTATTCCTCGAGTAATCTTGACTCACCTAGCCTCATTGGTTAACTGTAACGAGCCATCTCTAATCAAGTTTAAGCTGAGACTCTTAAGTCTTTCACGCAAATATTGCCTGGATGCTTTTCTCCAATCGGTACCGGCTGTCATCATCGCAGCAAATTCATCATAACTTATGCGCTTGGGATGAAATCTATTTAAGCTGAGCACGAACCGAGATGCGTGCGGGTCGGCCTTTTAGGGTTTCGGTCCATTGTACGCTTATGATATAAAAGCAAAGCTAGGGCTGCCTCCTTTTTGCAACTCTGACATATTTTCATCATAGTGAAAACCCCAGCACCCCGTGGACGTACGATTAAGCAATCAGCTTAAGTCGGAACCACGTAATCTCTGTGTCTTGTTCTTTTCTTGCTTTATATTGTTTTCTGTTCTTGGTTTGTTCTCCGATTGTGTGCATTTCCTTGTGGGTTTGGACGTTTGAATCCCTGACAACTAGTATCAAAGCTCCGGGTTAGGAGATCTAGGGTTTCACACAATGGCAGAAGACAAAGTCAAGATTGAGAAGTTCAATGATACGAACTATGTGATAGGCGCCTAAATGTTCACGTTAGCGCCCCTTAATTTATTCTTATTAAGTCCGTTTATATTGTTACTTGGACGTTAGTAATGGTTTCTTGTGATTGTAGGGTATTTGGAGATTTTGCTAGAAAATGAAGTTTAAAGTTGGATTTTACTCAAGCCTATGATCAAATTAATCAAGAGATGGGCCAAGCTAGAAGCACCGGATTTAATTCCCACCTAAGAGGGAACTACTGGTAACAATTGAGGAGGGGCTAGGTTAATTGGGTTGCCATAATCTTATTAAAGACTTTGGCTGGTAATTGAATTTAACAAGGGGGGCCCACCATGTGAATTTTGGAAACGAGAAGTGAGTCGGCTGGAAAGAGGACAACACATATATAAAGAAAAGAGCAGAAGGGTTTGGAGATCTTCGATACAACAGCCGCGGTTACTACGAGAGAACAGGCCTTCGGCTCCCATGGCCGGCTAACTCCATTATCTAGGGGGAAGATGAAGCACCGATTCAAGTAACTTTGTATATGTATAGGTTTAGGTTTTAATATTCGGATCGATTGTTTAACTAGAACTCGTTACAGTTTTATGGAATGGTTTTAATACTTTTAATCTGTTCCGTATTTATATTTGCGGTTTTCAAATACGGAGTTAAACAATAGTGTTCATTGATTGTGGTTGGAGTTCTGAGATAGATTATGCTCGTAAGACGGATCGTGCCGTTAGGTGGCCAAACCGTGCTACTGAGAGACGGTCCGTGCTATGGGATAGTCTATGCCTTTTAACAACCCAATAATTTTCTTGACGATTATCGAAAGGGATTGCAAGCTCTAACGATAGTCTTTAATGATTCGAATGTTAAACCTAACCTATGCATATCGTTGTTACGCGGTCGGGGTGGATTCGAAACCCTAGATCCTTCCTCCACCAGTTTTCAATCAATTAATTAGTTGTTCTCTTACTCTATTCAGTTTTCTCAAATCAAACAATTCAATCTTTTCTTTCTGAATTAATCTAAAAGTTAATTGAAATTATAATAACTTAGCCATACTGTCCCTGCGGATTCGACACTCGGTCTTAACCACTATTCTACGGAGTAGTAGTTAACTCCAAGGTTTTATAAATATATTTTTGACACGGAACGACGCGGTCACTATGCTTTATGGAAGATGCAGATGGAGGATATTCTGTATCAGAAAGATCTATATCATCCGATCAGCGACGTTAAGCCAGAAAGCATAAAACAATTAGATTGGGATATTTTGGATCGCAAAGCTTTGGGGACTGTGCGATTAACCCTCGCGCCGTCAGTCGCATCAAATATTGCCAAAGAAAAGACTACAGCAGATTTGTTCAAAGCCCTAGAAAAGATGTACGAAAAGCCTTCAGCAGTGAATAAGGTATATCTTATGAAAAAGTTGTTTAACCTAAAGATGCATGAAAATTCTAATGTTGCTTAACATCTCAACGAATTTAATACGGTCACGAATCAGCTAGAATCCGTGGGTATTAATTACGATGATGAAATTAGAACTCTTGTTTTACTATCAAGTTTGTTAGAAAGTTGGAACGGACTTGTCGTGGCAATAAGCAATTCTTCCGGGTCTGAAAAGATAAAACACGAGGATGTTGCTGGTTTGATATTAGGCGAAGAGGCTCGGAGGAGGGTATCGGGTGAGGATACTGCTTCGGGTTCAGCGTTGAGTACAGAGAATAGGGGCAGGTCTGCGAATAAAGAAAACAACAAGAACAAAAACAAGGGCAGAGCGGCTTCAAAGAACAGGGGCCGTAATAAATCTCGGGGAGGAGATACAAAGACTGAGGAGTGCTTCAACTGTGGTCAGAAAGGGCACTAGAGGCGAGATTGTAAGGCACCAGCAAAGCAGCAGAACGGGAAAATCAAGGGGGTAAGAACACTGTCTATGTAATGAGTCTGATAATGATTGCTTGATTTGTTCGCTGGATTCTCGCAATGAGTCTTGGATTGTAGACTCTGGAGGCTCATTCCATGCTACTCCACGCATGGATGTGTTACAAAATTATGTGCAAGGAAATTTCGGCAAAGTGTATTTGGGCGATGATGAAGCTTGAAGCATAGTTGGGAAAGGAGATGTACAGATTACTCAGACAGACGGGACAGTTCTGAAATCGAAGAATGTTATACATGTGCCTAGTCTAACACGGAATCTTATTTCAGTGGGTCAGTTGTCAGAGGGTGGAGTTGTTACATCATTTACTTCAGACGCATGGAAGATAAGCAAGGGGGCCTTGACTCTTGCTCGTGGTAAGAAAGACGAAACCCTCTATGTGTCTACAGGTACATATAGTAGCATCGCGGTGGCAGCAAAAGGAATTGATTGCACTACGTGGCATCGTAGACTGGGTCACATGAGCGAAAAGGGGATGAAAGTAATGTTGTCGAAGGGAAAGTTACAGGGTTGTAAGTCGTTGGACTTGGAGTTCTGTGAGGACTGTGTTTTCGGGAAACAGAGGAAAGTCAGCTTTACGAAGGTGGCTAGGAACCTGAAAACAGAGAAGCTGGAGCTTGTGCACACCGATGTGTGGGGCCCTTCTAAGGTAACCTCTCGTGGTGGTACTAATTATTTTGTTACTTTCATTGATGACGCTACTAGAAAATTGTGGGTTTATTTTCTTAAACATAAGTCTGATGTGTTTAATGTCTTTAAGAATTGGAGAACACTAGTTGAGAATGAAACAAGAAAGAAATTGAAGTGCCTAAAATCAGATAACGGTGGCGAGTATTGTAGCGATGAGTTTGAGGCTCATTGTGCTGCGGAAGGGATTCGTAGGATAAAAACGGTCCCAAGAAAGCCAAGGCAAAACGGAGTTGCTGAACGCATGAATAGGACGATCCTAGAGCGTGCAAGGAGCATGAGGTTACATGCTGGGTTGCCTAAGCAGTTCTGGGTTCATGCAGTAGATACGGCCGTGTACTTGATCAATAGGGGACCTTCAGTTCCTTTGAATTATGGATTACCAGAAGAGGCTTGGACAGGCAAAGAGGTAAATTTATCTCATTTACGAGTTTTTGGTTGCATTGCTTATATGCATATAGAACTGGCAGAAAGGGGTAAACTTGATGCTAAGTCTCGTAAATGTGTGTTCATAGGCTATGGTACTGATAGCTATGGTTATAGGCTATATGATTTTGAAAATCAGAAAACACGCAGGAGTGTGGATGTGGTATTTAATGAATCTGCTCTGTATAAAAACAAGAACAGTCAACCTGAGGAGGTTGAGGAAAACTCAGACTTGGTAGAGTTTGAAGGGATCCCAGACGGCAAAGTCCTGCAGCCTCAGGATATTAATACTGAATCTATTCCACAGGAAAATCCACAGACTCCTCCTCCCAGGAGGTCTACACGTGTTGCTAAACCTCCAATATGTTATTCTCCATCTTTATATTATTTTTTGCTAACAGATAGTGGTGAACCAGAATGTTTTAAAGAAGCATTGCAGGTTGAGACCAGGGAGGAGTGGGAGCACGCCATGGATGATGAGATGGATTCTCTCATCAAACCAGACTTGGGAACTGGTTCAGTTACCCAAAGGGAAGAGAGCTTTGCACAACAAGTGGATTTACAAGATTAAAGAAGAATCTGATGGTAGCAAACGGTTCAAGGCAAGGTTGGCAGTGAAAGGTTTTGAGCAGAAACCAGGTATCGACTTCACTGAAATTTTTTCACCTATTGTGAAGATTTGTACTATCAGATGTGTACTTAATATTGTGGCTGTTGAGAACTTGCACTTAGAGCAGTTAGATATCAAAACTGCTTTCCTTCATGGGGACTTGGAGGAGGACATCTATATGCATCAGTCAGAAGGTTATGTTGTGGAAGGAAAGGAGAATCAAGTGTGCAAGCTTAAGAAGAGCCTGTATGGGTTGAAACAGGCTCCGAGACAGTGGTATAAAAAGTTTGATACTTTTATGACTAATACGGGTTCAGTAGGTGTCATGGGGATCACTGTTGTTACTTTAAAAAGCTTCGTACGTCATATCTCATACTTTTGTTGTATGTAGATGACATGCTTGTTGCAGGTTCAAGCATGGATGAGATTGTGAATCTCAAGGCACAACTGTCCAAAGAATTTGCAATGAAGGATTTGGGTTCTGCGAAGAAAATCCTTGGGATGCGAATGAGTAGAAACAGAGTAAGGGGAAAGTTGAAGTCGTCACAGGAAGAGTATGTTAAAAAGGTGCTGAAACGTTTTAACATGGAGAATGCTAAGCCAGTTAGCACACCTTTGGTAAGTCACTTCAAGCTTTCGAGTGAAAGGAATGCAGTAACTGATGAAGAACAGAGCTACATGGCGAGTGTTTCATATGCCTCGGCAGCAAGCAGTTTGATGTATGCCATGGTTAATACAAGGCCAGACATTGCTCATGCAGTGGAAGTTGTCAGCAGGTTCATGGCAAATCCAGACAATGAGCATTGGGAAGCTGTCAAGTGGATTCTGCGTTATTTGAAAGGTACTACGGATTTGGCTTTGTGTTATGGGGGTTCTGATATTTGTCTGCAAGGTTTTGTGGATTCAGATTTGGTAGGGAACATTGACAGTAGGAAGAGCACTACTGGGTATGTGTTTACTTTGGGGAGTGCAGCAGTCAGTTAGGTCTCACGGTTACAGAGAATAGTGACTATGTCCATGACAGAGGCAGAGTATGTTGCAACCACAGAGGCGTGCAAAGAGATGGTATGGTTGAGGAGCTTAATGAAAGAGTTGGGTAAAGAGCAAAACAAATGCAGATTGTTCAGCGACAGTCAGAGTGCTATACATCTGGCGAAGAATGCAGCCTTTCATTCAAGGACCAAACATATCGACATAAAGTATCACTTTATTCACTCTCTGTTGGAGCAAGGGCAGTTCACTTTGGAGAAGATTCGCACAAGTGAAAATCCGGCAGACATGTTCACGAAGGTTGTTACTGTGGGGAAGCTGATGGCTTGTTTAGCTTCCATGGGTCTCCAAGCTTGAGTGGGAGACTGGGTGCTGGTGGTGTTTATGATTGGTGGTGTCTGAAGACGACTATTGATGTTTGGGGGTGCCGCTGTAAACAGTTTTCAAGTGGTAGAATTGTTGGGATGAAATCTATTTAAGCTGAGCGCGAACCAAGATGCGTGCGGGTCAGCCTTTTTAGTTTTAGGGTTTCGGTACATTGTATGCTTATGATATAAAAGCAAAGCTAGGGCTGCCTCCTTTTTGTAACTCTGACATATTTTCATCATAGTGAAACATCCCAGCACCCCGTGGACGTAAGATTAAGCAATCAGCTTAAGTCGGAACCACGTAATCTCTGTGTCTTGTTCTTTTCTTGCTTTATATTGTTTTTTGTTCTTGGTTTGTTCTTCGATTGTGTGCGTTTGCTTGTGAGTTTGGACGTTTGAATCCCCAACACCCATCCTATGCAATAATAGAAGGAGACGCAGATTAAGTTAATGTGTCACCGCTGTAACTCAAAAAATATGATACAGATGCTTACAAAATTATCATTGCATGGATTTCATTGTGCAGTTAAAGAGAGCTACGAGTCATGCTCGATGACATAAAACTGTGAGAAGCCAATAGCAGCAAGGAAATTTGGCCCAAAAAGGTCAATAATTAAGCAAAAAGCCATGCCTTAACAAGGAAGAAAAAGAGAAAGAAGAAGCGTCACCTACCAAAAGAGTACGATCATACATGTATATAACATGACAGTAAATGTACGTAAAAAGATGGATCATCATCAATTACCCACGTGATGGTGGCAGCATTGACAAGACTCACATCAAACTTGAACACAAACAAATGAGAAAAGTTGAGAAACATCTCCAAAGAATTTCCCGTAAATAACCATCTATGTGCGGAAATGAGGGGTTTTCTCGAATATGTACACTTCTCATGTTGAGTTTAGGCTACATCACCAGAAAAAGGGGTAAAACATAGGCTATGGTGAGCCTTATGAGATACGAGTGGAGGTGCCATGGAGACCTCTGAAAGTATGACTACAAGGCCTTTGGAACAACAATTTCTTGTCATCACAAAACCAAAGCCATTGATCAAGTCTAACTACTTGCCTAAACAAGAGTGATCACAAGAAAGCTTAACGAAAAGATTCATAGTCCAAGACTCAAATGCTTGCTCGAGAGGAGCTACAAAAGAAAGCATAATGAGAAGATCCGTAGTCTAAGACTCTAATGCTTGCTTGAGAGGAGCTATAAAAGATTCGTGGGGCATTAGGAAAACTTATAGGGGGTAAATTTGGAATATTTTACACAGTGAACCTTCCAAAAAATTGCAACAAAGGGTATAGATAGAGAACTTCAGATTGGGAAGCGGTCCATTCCACAGTGAACCTAAAGGGGAAGTGTCCAGATCGGGGGCTTTATTTAGTTCCTGAAATTTTGGGATTATTAAGTTCTAACAAGATTTGCCTTCGAGGTGACGGGAGGGGTGCCACCCTATCAGTACATCGTAGACAAACAACCTCGTATTTTAATACAAGACTCAAAGGAAAGCAAGCTTATTGCGGCCAAAATTGTTGCAAGTTTATTTGGTTAACACAATAAATGAGTCTGTGCAACTTAGTCATCAGTACATCATAGACAAACAACCTCGTTTTTTAATACAACGCCAATACTATGGAAACTACAAAGATTTTCACATGAATCAAACGTTGAGGAGTTGTGTATAAAATTGAAAAACTAATTACAGCCGAGTTAATATTCAGTTAATCTGCAAATAAAGATCAAAACATGAAAAAGTAGTTTGTTAAAATCACTTATGAAGATTGACAATTTATTCTGTTGTCCAAGTCCTATAACCACCTGCACAATCGAATTCTTTTCAGATTTAAGAATTGTGAATTATGAACATGTTGAAAGCATCTTTGATCTTTATCCCTCCCATCACACTGATAGACATACATATCTCAAGAAGCAATATATGTTTGTGAGAGGCATGTAACTAATAGAAAGAGAGATATTGAGTGAGGAGAAACCTTCATAAATGCACAGCAAAGAACCATAGAGGAAGTAATTTCATCTAAAATGATAAGGAAAACTTTACTAAGATTAATTGCATGCAGGGAAACATGAAAAAATAATAACTTGCTGCTGCAAGTTAATTGAAACTCCATAAAGAAACTAAGAAATGACAAGGATTTATCGTTAACCAAAAGGGATGAGCACGTACAATTCAAGATTAAGATTCACATGCATCAAGTTTATGGTGGTGAGTTCTGACCTTATATGTATCAACATCATGCATAATGGCATTTATGACCTCATCACTGTTGGAGTCATCTTCACCACTTAAGGCAGCTCACAACTCTTCGAGGTCTATGTAACCACTTTTATTAAGCTCAAAGAATGCAAAAGCTTTATGCAGGTGCTCATCATTGGCCAACTTACTTAAATGAACAGAAACAACGACAAACTCTCCGTAGTTCAGTGCTCCGTCTCCATCAAAATCAGCCTGTTGCAAGCAGGTTTACAAATTTACAAATTCAAGCACTTAAGGAAGAAGCATGATTATTGTATTGGGGTGAGTGAAGGTTCACAATTGACTCAAAACATAATGACTAACAAGAAGAATCTATTTCTATAATTGGTCATGATTTGGGCAAATAGACAAAAAAGGACCAACTCTAATATTGTCAGGTACACAAAATTAAACACAAGGGCTCAGAGTCTCAGACTGATAGGAATTAATAGTTTGATGCTATGTTACACGAACTTTTCTCAATGTATAAAGTACTTGCATTGGACCCTCCCCTTTTTTGTAAGCATATGAAAACTGTTGACATTTTTTAATTGACACTCACCAAAGAAATATTTTTAATTAAACACAAGGACTCAGAGTCTCAGACTGATAGGACTTAATAGTTGATGTTACGTTACACGGACTTTTCTTAATGTGTAAAGAACTTGCATTGGACCCTCCCCATTTGCATAATCATATGAAAACTGTTGACGTTTTTTTATTGACACTCACCAAGGAAATATTTTTAATTCAAGTTTATTATTGAACGATGGCTTAAACTTTCATGTTATGCATTGAAAGGTCTACGACACGCTGATAAAAAAAAATTGCTGACCAAAACAAGAATGGTCTACGGCCCATTATGAACACTATTTACCCAAAAAATGAAAGAAATATCCTACGGAATATGAATATTTTGCCATTTTCCCAAAACCATGGCAACTGATCAAATGCATCTGATACATCGACACGTACCAGCACTCAAAACGTGTACCCGAGTCCATGCAACATAGGTTTGAACTCACAAAACAAGCTTTTCTAGAAAGTCAAAAAGCAATGAGACTAAAAAAAAGACGGATTTTGCAGAGAAACATTATGATACATACAGCTTCCATTAGGATTTAAAGATCCGCATCAGGAATCTGGTGGCAACCTTTTGTATCCCAACCCTAAGCTCCTCAAGATTTATGTTGCCTCTCTTGTTGGTGTCCATTATCTCAAATACTTCCTTTATGGTAGCCACTTCCTCCACTGATAAATGCTCTGCAATCATTTGTATAAGCGGCATTTAGAAAAGTTAAGCCCTTAAGAAGAGGTTCCATGGAGATCTCCAAAGCCAAAAGCCCAAACTCTGGCATGGTCAATAATTTTAATGGACTGTTATTGTTCCTAGTAAAATACAAAAAATCAAATTCCATAATTACCGTTAGAGCTCTCTTTTTTAACTTGTTCATTACAGAAAATCGCTTAAGCCTTGCTTTTACAGTATCGCCAAGTGGGACATTTGGAGCTTTCTTGGCATCTTGTAACCAAGGGTGTTCTGCAACCAAGCAAGAAATTTGTTTTAATATCCTCATATCTATTAGCAACTAAAAACATTACCAAGTGCTTCCTGAGCTATAAGCTGCCCCTTTGAGTCTGAATCAAGCATTCTCTTTAGGAGATCTTTTGCATCATCTAAAACTTTAAGCCAAGGGTCTCTCTTAAAATCTATTACAGCACAAATAATTGCTTTTGCTACTCCTTGTTCAGTTTTTATGCGAAAAACACACTTGTGTTAGAAGAACCAACCATAGAACATGGTATATTGTTTCGCATGGGTGTGGGGTGTTTCTTTCAGTAGGAAATTATTCTGACAATAGTCATTTCAGATTCCACATTTCGTACATAATAGTAATGCATTCAGAAATTAATATCTTCCATGTAGCATCCCTAACTTCAGATGTACTTATTGTGGCTGACTCGGACCAACCCAAACACCAAATCTACAGTCTGAACTCCCCACAGTTGCAGAACTAAGGAGGTGTTTAGGATGTCTAATCAGGCACTTGTCATCTTTTAGTTAATTGACAGCAACCAAAGTTACAGAACTAACCACTTCTGTGAAGAGTCATTAGAGATCCACTTATAGTGATTGTAAACTGCAACAAAGCACCTGTAGGCTGCAACCAGTATATAATAAGGAGAGCATGTAAGACAAACGTTATCCAAGCAAAAGTTTCTCATCAATGACACCATAAAAACAAGAACTCAAGAAACTATACATCATGCATACAAAACAGGTCTGTCCCGCATAGAAATTTGCTGCAATTACTGTTCCATTTTCTCTTTTCTTTTCCATCTTAATTCCAGAAACTGCAAAAGTATCATTGTATACATACAATGAGCTATCCAATATTACACAAAAGTGTCCTTGTATCCCGTGAGCTATCCAATATTACACCACCAACAAAAGGCAGTGGCAAAAAAACACATCATAGAAAATAGCATATCTTTGGCTAAACGCTGCAAAAACCAGCAATGATTGAATTAAGTGAATACAAGCACATACATACTCATAAAGTCCTCTTTCAGAAGACAACAAATCATGTCATCCCAAAAGCACATTCCTTTCCAACATAAGTTTGCATCAGATGTAAACTGAGTTGAAGTTCAGCATATATAGCAATTAGCAACAAAATGTGAAGCACTTAAAATTGAGAATCACCTCCATTGCTCTCTCCGGCCCAATTACAAACTTATCAAGCCCTCTACAAATCTCTTTAGGGGTAGGAAACTCACTACCCAAATTCGATCCTTCCCAATACTGCAACACCCATCCTTCAAATTCGGCACGTACCCACCACCACCACCCGAACCCCCTTCGAATTAGGCACGTACCCACCACCACCACCCGAACCCCCAGTTCCACCGCTGCCGCCTTCTGTCACCCTACCAACTTCACACCAGGCCTGACAGCAATTCCCTCAACAGGAGGCTGCTGCCAAACCTCAAGTGGCTAACAAACACTTTTTAATAGAAGCCTTGGGCAAAAACCTCAAGTGGTTAACACCCAAGCCCAACACTTTTTCATAGAAGCCTTGGGCAAAAATCTTGACCAAGTCTTAGATTTTTTAACCTCTGAAATCATAGAAGCCAAGTAAAGTATTCCTAAAATTTGTTTTTGCCACATGGTTCAAGGGTTAAATCGCAAAAGTTCAGGCATTAGAAGTAGGGTTTTTTTCGGGCAGGAAAAATGGTTAATATATTTTAGCATGAAGGGGAAAACAAAAGCAATAATAACATCAAGTCCAATTACCTTGAACTGCTACGCCTCAACTGTGTGGAGGTGGGAAAACACCTTTCTGAAATCTACAATCTCTTGTTCCCTACAGAAATGGGTAAACAAAATACTTTAAGTGCAGTCTACAATGTACAAAATGAGGTAATGAAGTGGTAACTATTCTATTCTTATGGTTCTAAAAATATAAGAACAAAACCAAAAAACATATCTTCAATAATGAGCAATTAAGAAAAGAAAAGTCGCAAAAGGTTATAAGAAAAGTTCAAAAGACACAAATGAGTGAATAGGGTAAGAGAACTTTCGCGAGCTCATTGAAAAGACTCTGAGAATTTTGAAAGAAGAGAGAACCCACTTCTACCACAAAAACCTTGGTTGCTTTCATCTTGCAATTGTTGAAGTTGTGTGAACTGATCATCAAAAAATACCTTCTCCATGCAAAAGAAGAATTTATCATCAATATCCAAGTCCAAAAAAATCTAACATAAACACATACAAAAGTAGGCACATTCAACCAATGAGAAAAAAAGAAAACAAAACTCATGTTTAGTGGCACTCAGTTTTTCTAAATCTTGATTTCAGAATTTTAAAAAAATCATTCTTTTGAAAAATGGTTTTCCTAGAAAACTATTTTGACCAAATGTCTATTTATGAAGATAATATTGAGAGATAGAGAGAGAGAGAGAGAGAGAGAGAGAGAGAGAGAGAATGAACTAAAATCTGTACAAATTTGTTGATGCTAATTACTAAAGTGAACCCCATCATGCTATATACCAAAAACCGAACCTTATACATAAGTTCCACACAACATTGCATGTGTTAGCATAGCGAGTACAGAGCTATGAAAGGAGAGATCTAAAATTGAGTAAGAATATATCAAACCTCTCCAAGATGAAGTTGTGGATGAAAATTCAGCCATAAATCCATGGATTGATCATAAATATTTCTATGTTTTCATATATGGAAAATTTGTTTTGAATTGTATAAGAAAGACCAAACATGCCTGTCTTACAGAATTTTCTACTTGTCAATCAAACTTAACATTTATGAAATTTTAAATCCAACCCGATAACCTAACAACAAGAAATTAAGATAACGGTAGAGTAGAAATGTAGCATAACAAACATTCCTCTCCGGGAATCTTGCTCCCTCAAATGGAGAATTTAAAGCCATTACTCTTTATGCACAAAAAAATCGACCATTCTAATTACAAACTACCGTAGGCAATATAGTGTTGGTTCCTTTCCGGAACCGTTTATTGTAACAAATCAGTATTTATAGAGATTCGAATATACTTGCAGAAAATGTACCACGTTAGGAAACTGAAGTACTATTTGGGGAATTTCTTGGTTTGGTGCTACTCTTCTTGTATCACAAACAACTAAACATGAATTTGACTTCATCTCAGTTTCTCTACCAATTGCATATGAACACTAAAGTAAAGAACATATCATTTGAACAAAAAAGTTACACATGGGGATACCTTAGTCGCGGCCACGACTTGTGGTGCGCAGCAAACATTGGAATATCTTTATTCAACACTTGCTCTAGATCATCACTCATTCAGGAATAAGACCGCCAACTTTATTCTAATATCTGGACGAAAAGAAAATGTGGGGCTCCGATGAGTCTGGTTCACTCCTTCCAGGACCGTGGTTCGATTGAGAGTGGCTTTTGGCTTCCGCCTAGCCTGCACAAGGAAGCACGACTAAAAGACCACACTGGAGGATGAGGAATGGCCCTCCGGTGCAAGAATGAGTACAGTGTTCAGAGATGAAAGCCAAGAACTAGGGTTTGAGTTTGGAAGAGAATGTACCTCTCTAGGGTTGGCAGAATGGGGTATTTATAGAGCACTACTCACTACTTAGCTTGGCCTCCAAGACTGTACATTTGCTTGTCACGCGTCGGTTGACGTCACCCTATCGTCACGTTAGGGTTTTGTAACCGCTCGTGAGGTGAGCTGGCACTTTCACGTGCCCTCGTCCTTATCCAAGTGCGTAATCGTTCGAATGATGTGGCTGAGGCGAGTGTTCCCACGTGGTCCCCACGTCTGTTCAAGGCCGAACGTGGAGTCCGACCGTCAAAGGGTTGGCATGCTCTGCCGACGGTCCATTCAGACTTTTTCAGGGAGTAAGATCTTTTGAAAGTCTGAAAGCAATTCATGGTTCAATGTGACTTCAAATGCAACAAAGTTGACTAGTACGTTACACAATTTCCAAATGTTACGTACTTTCAAAACTTACCACGATATTCCATATGACCCATACCATTTTTAAAATACGTTTTGGATTAGCATGTGTGTAGACTGTAGTGCAATGCGAAAAAGAGTATTCCATAAAGAACTAGATCAAGGGCTTCGTGCATTGCACGAATGTCATGCCCAGCGATTTGTGGTTAAAGAGAATAGGCTTTGATTTAGCACGGATTAGTTTTGCTTGTAACGGTTAAGTTGGGAATGTAGGAAGCAAATTGAAGGCTGTGTTCAGTTGCCATTTATCTTTAGTTTTAGTTTTGTTTTTCAATCATTACCCTATATTTTTCTCCAATCATTACCCTATATCTCCAATTATTAATTTTATTTCTCTCTATCTCTCTCCAATCATTACCCCTCTCTCCAATCATTACCCTATTTCTCTCTCTACCCACTACCAAAACTAAACTAAACTACCAACCAAAGTAGTTATAGAAGCATAGTATATGGACTGGTTAAAGTAACAAATAGGCCCAGAGACTTTGCTATCTCCTCTCCTTCATTACACGATCTCAGTTGCCTCCAAATATCACCTAGCTATTCGTTATCCATACCCTGCGGTCTGAAGCGAAAAGGGGACAACAACCAAGCTTTCACCATTCTATTATAGCACATGTGACGTGGTCAAGTGTACTAGGTGCACTTGATAAATTATTCATAAAAAAAGAGAGTAAACATAATCAACCTAACATAAGAGAGTAATCGATAACTAACATAACTTTTCTGATACCTAGGCCACAACAATGTTAATAATACCCATCCCTTATTATAACAAAAGATTTGAGATAGTGCGGAGAGAAAGCAGCTTCATATGTAGTCATAAAAAATTCTATTAATTGCTTAGTCCAGAAAAAATAAAACCAAATCAAAACTTTGTTATGCCATCCTAGCTTATCTAGACTTGAAGTAAAAATTGCTAACATATGGAATGTAAGTGAATTCAACTATCAAAAAATAAAGAGGCAATAAAACTAATGGCATAGTGCCTTTTGATTCAACATCCCTCCAACCTCCTTCCCTAACCCACTATTTTTTAGTTATAAAATAAAAAAGGGTTAAATACCTAGACACCGCTCTAAGTTTACCTCTTTAACTCGCTCACCCCCTCTTAGAATTTCGCCTACGGAGAGACCCCTTCATTAAAGTTTTTTTGTCCTGTACACCCCTTCCGTTAGGGTTCCATCTAAAAATGTTAAAATTTTGATCTAAATTATTTCAAAAAGATAAAATGTTCCAATATTGTTCCAACTCCCTCTCCTCTATGAAACCCTAACACTAAAATACGCCACAACCGCTGCCCACCTGCCACCACCACCACATTCTTCATTGCCGTCGACCCATCACCACCCACAACCACTACAACCACCATCGTCGTCGTTATCCATGGCTGCCAAGAGAAATGTCTGCCACAAGAACTCCTCTTTGAAAAATATACGAATGTGGGAAAGATGATTGTTGAAGATTTCAATCAATTTTTTTCAAAACACAACTGCCCACCTTCCCCATCTCTCAATTTTGCAGGGAACTCTTTCAATTTGTGTGCAGTGTAATTTCTGCACAAGTCAATATATATATATATATATATATATATATATATTACAAATCGACGGTGTGGTGGCCCACACATTTTTCCTACATAAATCTAGACCGTTTGATTTAGTACACATTTTCTACATAAATCATAACCCTTTATTCATTTCCATTCTAATACCCCGGCAATAAACGATTTCCCAGTTATTCATTTCCTATACGGCAATGCAAAGTGGGCAGGGCAAAGTTGAAAATGGCAACAATTGCTATTCTATTCCTAAACCTTAAATTGGCAAACATTAAAAACGGCACCAATTGCAAACCATAAATTGGCACTTTATAATTTATGGTAAGAAGGCAAATCAAAGTGCCAATCAAAGGCAATTCAAAATTTACGGCAATAATTGCTATTCTGTTCCTAAACCAATATACGGATTTGTATTATAAATTGTTTTGTATTTGATTGTTTTACTCTCTCCCTCTCTCCTCCCCCATCCCCTCACTTGGCTTCCAAAACGGCAAAACAAGAATTGAGGTGCGTGTATTTCATTATTTTCTTTCGGTTTACCCCCAACGCACGGTTCTATCTTGCTTCCCTTTTTTCCAGTTTTTTTTTTTGGTACATATTTTTTTCGACTACAATTATACGGTTTTGTATTTCATTCATTTTTTTCCAGTTCTTGGTTTCATATTGAGCATATATACGATTATGCATCTCCATTGCCGATCCCATTGCGAGGCCAAGGAAAAGCCATTTTTGACTACAATTATTCGTTTGAACCGTCGGTTAGTTTGGTTTAGAAGAAGTAGATTCTTTTTTCGTATTTCACGATTTTTTTTTGAATCAGATTTTACGAGGACACTGAGTGTATTTCATTATTTTCCTTTTTCACGATTATGCATCTACAATTATTCACATATTGAGCATATATACGGTTTTGTATACATTCTTTTTTTCAGTTCTTTCTTGGGACCAGAAAAGTCATTTCATTCCTTGCTGAATGGTCCAGCAAATCATTGACTTGAATTGCATAATTTTTGAATTCTCCCCAGACCGTTATTGAATTGAATTGCAATAATAATCATTGACTCTCACCCTTTCTTTCCCCTGAGTTTTTTTTCTCTCTTACGTACTCTCTCTCTTATGTACTCTCACTCTTTCTTTTTGTGTGTCCAGAATATGAATAGTGAGAATGAAATTAGTATGGTTCCAGTGACTGGACGAGTAGAGACGAATGAAATTGGTAAACTGCGATTTTTAGTCTGCTTACATTGAAATATATATTATTTGAAAAATTTGCTATTTTTTTTAGATGAAGGAATAAATGTGCCTCACGTGTCCAAAAAAATTCATCTACATAAGAATGCTCATGAAGCAAATGAAAAGCAAATTGTTGAAATTGACGCACCCAATGGTATGCATTTATAGTAATAGACTTCCAATGACTAAAAGAGTTGATATTCCAATGACTAAAAGAGTTGCATTGCACAGGTGTAGAAGAAGTTGATATTCCAATGACTAAAAGAATCGAGACACATGAGGATGCTCAAGTAGAGGTTGACAAGGCGTGAGTTTCCAGTCAGGTAGGCATATGCAATGACAATTAATAAATCGCAAGGAATATATGTAAAATTTGTTGGGGTTGACTTGCGCATACCAGTCTTTAGTCATGGACAACTATATGTAGCGCTATCTAGATGCACACATCTGGTGATCGTACAAGTGTCCTTTCCAGTGATACATCCAATTCGAAGACGAACATTGTGTATCCCGAGGTTTTGTTACAGTAAAGGTAAAACTATTTTATTTATCCACACATATCGTGATCTTATTTATCCACGCATTTTTGGTGTTATGTAGGAGTGGAATGAAAAGAGAAAATACAACAAGACTACTTTGATGGGGATATCATAATAAGGTAAATTTAGTCGCCGTTTCACTTCTCAAGTGCAGGATACGATAAAGGCAACAGCCTTTTTCACTCTTTTCCACCAAAAATTAACTTCATAATTAAGGATAAGAGTTACAAAGTTGAAAGGATAGAATAAATGTGGGTGGTGTTCTAATTGTCCAAATTTCATTGGCCAAAATATTGATCAGTGCCTAATTGTTTCAGGGGTGAAGGATTCAAAAAAACCGTTGGTGCCTCGATGGATTTAAATTACGTAAGTAGATACCCTTCACTCCATCTCACTGTCTCAAATATTTGCTCGGTTAGAAACTCTATTCCTTTATACATTGTTTTTCTTTATTCCGTTGGTTACCACTCCCTCCGTCCATTTTTAAGTGTCCCGCTTTGTAACTCCAACTTATTAAGAAAACATCATCATTACACCTTTCACATCAACTTTTACCTCCACTTCTCTACTTACCCTCTATGGAGACATCATCATTACACTTTTACTCACTAACTTTTCAAAATAGAATCTACTTTTAGGGGCAAAATGGAAAATGTACCAACTTTTACCCACTAACTTTACAAAATGGACGGAGGGAGTATTATTTTTTTCATGAATAGTTTGGTATATATACTTGCTGAAATTAAACCGCTTTAGTTCATAGCTTGGATTTCGTTGGTTGTCGTAAGCCTTTATTTTTAGAAATTAAATTTAGCATAATGGAATAGGTTAAATAAACCATGTTTTAAGCTTAATAAAGAAGCAAATTTTGAGAGAAGTCAAGGCTTAATAAGTGGTGATGGTGGCCATATAGGAGAGGATAATGGCTCCGGCAAAATACCCTTGTACTATAATTTATTTTGATCGAGTTCTAATTATGTTGGAGATTCTAAAGTTAATTGTCCCAAAAATAAATAAACTATGATTACCTACTTTTGTTCTAGATACTATTTTGTGGGTTGCACATATGGCAACAAAAGGACATACGCATTACATGTTTCTAGGTTCAATTCCCACTTCGTTTTTTTCTATCTTGGGTGTGGATTGATTTTACATATACTTGATTTTTCCGTATGACTTGATATTTATGTTTGCTATGGTACAAAAGGTTTTCAAAAGAGTGGTGTTGAAGTGAAGTATCTGGGTGTTTTTGGAATCTCTGATGGGGAACAAAGATAGAAGAGATATTCTTTCGAAGTCTTTAGTTTTCTCTATATTGAAATTTGTAGGTGTTTCATTAGTCATTTATCTTTCTTCAATCGTGAATTGAAACTATCTTAGGTTGGTTGATTCATGTATAAAAGTGTGATGCACCAAATGTGCCATTAGGCATTGTTTCTGGTAGTTAAGTACTATATTCATGAATTAGATGGCTTTAAATTTGGCATTGTTTTTGGTAGTTAAGTACTAGACTATACTCATGAATTACAATAACATCTTCCTAGAAAGAGATGTGGTGTCATGCCTTTAGGCACAGACAATTTCTATGAATATGATTGGGTTATTGTTTTGCGTAGTTGGATTTGTTGGGCAGAGGTTGATATATTGCACGTAAAAAATTTGGTGGTGATGTGGCGTCGTGCTTTAGGCAGTGTTTATTTGTGTGTAATGATCGTTCGAGCCGTGCCTTCAGGCACGGACAATTTCTAGTATATATATATATATCGGGGCGGTTCCGGAGACCCTTAAAAAAACCTCTAAAAAAAACCCCCAAGTTCCCGATCGAATTTTGATGATCCAAGCCGTTCAATGTGTTTAAAACATGTTTTTAAGGGTACCCGCGAGAAATCAGCTCAAAATATGATCGAGATATATATATTTATGAAAAACTGTTTGTATCGAGCACTTCCTCGGTCATATTTTGAGCTGATTTCTCACGGGTACCCTTAAAAACACGTTTTAAACACATTGAACGGCTTGGATCATCAAAATTTGATCAGTAACTATGAGATTGAGATTTGGGGTGTTTTTTTAGATGTTTTTTTAGGTGTCCTCGGAACTGCATATATATTATATATACAATTTCAGAGATAGATATACATAGAGAAATGCAGCAGGGTTTTGAGAGAGACAGAGAGGCGAGAACTCCTCTTGCCAGACTCTAGTCATCGACGCCGGAGTTCTATAACTGGACGGTGAAACCCACACCTCTCTCGATCTCCACCTCCATTTGTGTTGGAGCTTCGAAATCTTCAGTTTTAAAAATGTTTAACTTGGTTTTGAAAACCCAAATCCTAATTTTAATTTTGCCTCTAGGATCCTCTTGAAAACCCCAATGTCAACATACTCAATTGATTTTTTTATTTTCGCCATACCCAAATCCTAATTCACACTTAAAGGAAGTGGTGGTTCTGGGTGGCTATGGCAAGGCGATGGACGATGTGGTGGTGGTGGCTATGTAGCACCGACACTCCAAAAGGGCGCCGTGTCCACGTATTGGACACGGGGACACGGCGGGGACACGTATTGGACACGCCACGTGGCGTGTCCAATAATTTTTATTATTTTTTGATAAGGGACACGGCGGGGACACGGCTGGGGACACGGCTAGGGGTCAAAATGTAATATTTTTTAAATTTTTGGGGGTTAACATGAAATTATTCAAAACATTTGGGTTAAACTGTAATTATGCCTTTGAAAAAAATGTATACAATTTGTGAAATTATTCATATACAGTGGTTCATAATTTTTTTTTTATATATGTACATATGTTTATTTTTTATTTATTTATACACGTGGCGTGTCCCCCGCCGTGTCCGTGTCCCCATTTTTTTAGAATTGTCGTGTCCCGTGTCCGTGTCCGTGTCCGTGCTACATAGGGTGGTGGTGATGGGCGGCGGTTGGGATTGCATTTTAGTGTTAGGGTTAGGAAGGGAGAGGAGTAGGAAAGGAGATGGAGGAGAGTGTGGGTGTGCTGTGTGTGTGTGTATATACGGGGCGGTTCCGGGGACACCCAAAAAAACACCCCATATCAGCCCTTTATTTCAAGGGCCGAGATTAAATCCCAACCCATCCTTAAAACTAATTACACGCTTCCCCCTTCTCCTCCCATCTCTCACGTCTGACAGAGACCGTCCCGGCAGCCCCTCCACCTCCCTCCACTCCGACTCCACCTCCCTCCACTTCGACCGACGATGACCCACGATGCCGACGCCGATGACCCAGAGCGGCCGCCCGACGACCTCTCCCTCTGGTCGAGGTAACGCTCTCCCTCCGCCTCTCTTTGTCTGTCTCTCTCTCTTTGCGTCTCTCTCTCTTCGTCGATGAGCCCTAGATTCTCTGTCTTAGGGTTCCAAAATTTGGGGACCCCCAAAAATTAGGGTTGTGATCCACAACGAAATTGGGGATTTTTTGTGGTCCACTACGAAATTAGGGTTTGTTTCAGCCCTATACAACTGGATTGCAAATTTTTTACTGGAGAACATGAATTCCACTGATATACCATTATTATCCAACCATCCCATTGATTATTGGGTCTATAACATGTGTTAGGTTGTAAATTCCATCCATACCAGTTGTTATATTGCAAAGTTCTATCATTTATATACTTAGAGCATCTCCAACTATCCTTCAAATCTTCAAAATGAAGATCATTTTGGTTCTTCATGCATGAATTCCCCTCCAATTTATAGACACTGCTTAGATAAATAGTATGCTTAACTTCTATAGTAATTATCCAAATCGTCGGTCGGAGTGCAAAGAGAGAGAGACCTTGGTGCGTCCCGATTTGAATGCAAATCAGCATGTGGGTCTGCACCGGCGTGGTGGTGGGTCGTCAATGGAGAGAGAAGGGCATCGGCGGCGGAGGCTGAGCTCGTCGGTCGTAGTGGAGGGAGGTGGAGTCGGAGTGGAGGGAGGCGGAGGGGCTGCCGGGATGATATTTGTCAGATGTGAGAGATGGGAGGAGAAGGGGGAAGCGTGTAATTAGTTTTAAGGATGGGTTGGGATTTAATCTCAGGGTGTTTGGTGTTTGTTTGGTTGTCCCCGGAACTGCCCCGATATATATATGGGCAAATTAGTCTTTTCATTTTTCCCGTCCAACGGAGTCAGGCACTCGAAATAAAAGTTTAATGAGGGGGTCGTCCGTGGGCGAAATTCTAAGGGGTGAGTGAGACAAAGAGGCATACTTCGAGGGGTGTCTAGGTATTTAACCAAAAAAAAACACCTTCAATCCATGACTAATGTCCAACACAATAACAATGAGTTTACAGAAGTAGCCATGGCACCCACATACTTAAACTTCTAACCAGGTCCAATACCGCATTACAGTGCAATTATCCTTGCTAACATTCCTATGCCAACTAAATGAGATAATAACATGCATGGCCACAAGTGGTCTACAAAAGGTATAGGAATGCGAAGCCCTACAAGCCAACTCATATGTCATTGAGTACTACCTTATAGTAGTTCATACCACATGCCACATCCAAAATAGTTGAACTGAAAGAACACATCATTAATTTGGCATAGTCAGCAATGGATATTCATGCAAAGAAATTAAAATGGTCCAAAAGATTTCAAGAACAGAAGACAACAAAAGCATAAAACAAGTCCGGCACATATGAACAAGCATGATGCATTCTCCGCATAAAACTTATTACTTGGTCCAAGATGTATCAAATTCATGCATGAAAAGGTTAACATGGTCCAATTTACCTTTTGCCAAGGATCAGCCGTTGTTGCCACATGAGGAAACTGCAAATTGACAGGTAAATTTGGAGCTGTAGTTGAGCTTCAACTTGGATAGGAGGGAGGGGGATACACACCAGTTTGGTTGCCACCAGAAATAGTTATTTGGTCAGACGATGGGTACACATTCTGCAGCCCAAGAAGAGTCTGTAATTCCCTGAAAATAAATTACAAGAAAGGAAGATGAATCTGGAAAACAGGCTGCAACAACTAAATTGATTCAAATCCCATATTTGAAAATACAAACTTACTAGTCCTACATTCAATCTCTTGTTACCACAGTCATGAACAAGTTCTTCAGATGCTAATCGCTTGTTTCAAGCACTTTATAGCCAGCAATGGAGAAAATTGTGCAAATCAGTTACTGGCATGTTCAAATGTACCCAACTGAAACCTCCGAAGTATAATTTTGACACTTGTGGTAAAATAACACCTTTGATAGAATAAGACAACAATATGCTCATCAAAGAGATAGGAGGCTATTGCCACTTATACATATGTACCAAACAAACGAAGCTACACCCAATGTCACGTTAAAGAGATTACACATCTTTTTGCTCACACGTCAACAACGCAAAAGAAGCTAAAAAAGGTGGGAAAGAACCCAAAAAACCGTTGAGCTCAAAGACAATGTTTCTAGCCCCCAACCCCAACAAAAACAAAATATATTGGACCCTAATTTTAAAAGTTCCAAAGCTGATAGAAGGATGTACCTGGTGGCATGGAAGCATTGCACTTGTTGCACTGCTAGTAAAAATAGGAGCCAAATCAAATACTTAAGCATCAAAAGAATAGTGAATGCTTAAAGTGCGTAGAAGTACCTGTTCACAAGAAGAATAGTCATGAAAGCCACAACTGCAGATCCAGTCACCATTTCGCCATCCATTACTATGCCCTATCGGCAGCTGAATTGCTTGGTATATTGAAACCCATAACTGTTGTTCCCGCCCAATGGCCTGCAGGTAGACACCTGAATTGCATACTTATCAGCCGGTTGAACCCCATATTTATCAGCCCCTCCTGAAAACCAATTAGTGCTCGAAGGAAATGAATGGTAGAGAACTCTATAGCCCAATAATCCATACAGCTGGAAGACATGTACCGGCAAAACGAAGATCACCATAAGAATTAGCTCAAATATCATCCATTGTACAGAAATTGAGCCGCCAAAGGGACTGAAAAGCCAAATACTTGGTATTACGTACACAAGTGAGGTTCAATCTTTCTGTTTGCTCTTCAACTACACTATTTCAAGTTCAAATAATTGCATGTTCGAATGCCCATATCATTTGCTCTAAAAGCAACCACGCGCCACTGGTATAAAGAAATGGAGGGCATAGTTTGGACAAAATTGGTAACCATAATAACCTTCTCTTTTCCATCTAATATGGGGGATGCAATGAAAGCCGACCTACTTTCACAACCAGCTGAGTTGGGATTTCAGAGATCCTAAAAAGAAATGAAGTTTCAAAATGGATGACTGCAATGGCGCGTCAAAGTGTACAATTACATTCCCACCCCGTCGTTGACCCCAATAGTTGAGTTGAGCTGGGTAAAATAACAGTTGCAGCCACACGCACACCCTTTTAAGGTTATCACCAACAAATGACTTGATAACCTTTTGATCTAAAGGAGGGAATACTTTTCCATACTTTGTTACACTTGATACACTCGGACTTATTTTTCATCACATGCCAAAATCATCTACTGGATGACATCAGTAAGCACCATGAAATAAATACATAGATTAGAAATGGTTAAGCAGAAACAAAACTCTACTTCACATCCTTAGCCTTTTTTCGTGACCCGCCAACAGAATTCGTTGAACCCAAGAAACTTATAAAACTACGTAAAGCAGAACTTAAAAAAAATGTAAAAAGATAGAACCATACCACCAAAAAGGATTTCGAATCAGACACCCACACGATCACTAGATCAATACTTGGAAGAAACAACATATGCCATAGAAAAGTGGCTAAAGGTGGAAATAAAGATAGCAATGCGCTACACTTGCACAAAAATAAAATTAAACTGCAACAATTAAACCAAACAAAACCATTTAAAGCACACTTAGAAAAATAAATCTCCCCATCATCAAGTCTTCAAGTATAGTATTATTGTGTACTTTTTTTTTGCTTATGAGTAAAGTACATATAACCTGATCAAAAGAATCATGAAAAATCAAACGTAAAGCCCTAGTATAGACCGAGATCAGCAAGCATACCAATAGTTATTTTACCCATAAGAAAAGGAGAAAAATAATCAGTACTATACATATTAGAATTGGACTAACTAAGGGAAGGTAGAGAGTTACCTAAGAGACGGAGAGAGAATCACCAACTCAAACTCTCTCCCTGTCATAGCATCAAGGAAAGGCAAAAGAGGAAAACTAATCCATATTACTATAACAATTCATTACTCGTAAGTCGTAACTCTTCAAACGAGAAAAAAAGGGAGAGAATGCAATCCTACCATCAACCGGCATAATTTAGTTTGTCTGAAGATGACAACATTAGAGGGTGACTATAGTCCAACCCCTAACCTATATAAAAACCAATCGTAATTGGGAAAAAAATGACCTGTCTATCTCGGTTTCACTATCAGACTATAAAATGCTCATGGTGATATGGGAGGGGAACAAATGAGTTTATGCGTAGCAATTTCTTCCAAATGTGTCCTTACCAGTAACCAATTGCATTTTATAAATGATTTGACATGGGGATAGTTCCAGGGATCCTCCTCGAAAATCCCTGCAAAATAATGGGCCACAAATGCATTTATGTAATGCAAAACCAAAATGATTTTGCACAGCTAAATCACTGAAGCCACTATTAAATAATAGATACAAAATATCTCAAAAACTTTGAAACAGTAAAAATCCATTTGTCCCAGCAAATCCAGCCCTATTGTTTCTAATACCACACTTCTAGTCTTAGAGTCCCAACAAACCACAAAAGATGAGATCAAATCAAAACTATGAAATGTAATTTATGAAGAAGGGTACGATAAGGTCACCAAGAGGTTCGTTTTCTTTTCTTGCTCAAGATTAACACCACTACCTTGCTACATAAACTTAACACATTCAAACCACTTAAAAAAACAATAGCTCAAGATCACATAATCAAGTCACGCCTAGAAATAAATTCAGAGTTACAACAATGCAGCAAACCACATCATGTAAAATTTTCTGAACTTGGTTTTAGAAAAAGGACCAAACTAAAACCATACCTATCTTGGGCATGCATATTCAATTGCCCCGCAAGTGAAGCCATCCACTGACCACAACAATTGGAGATTACCATCTGCAAGTAGACAAAAAAAAAAAAAACAGATATGAAGCTGAGAACAGGTAAAAAGAGGGGCAGCACCACCCATAGTAGTTAACACAAAAAGGAGAAAACGAATTGAATGAAACTGAAACCTAACAAAAGGAAAACAAAAAAAAAAACAGTACTAAACACATGCAACCCTTCCATTCGCATTTTAGAACCTCTATTGAGACGATCATGGCCACAAGAAAAATGAGAATTGGTGAACTATATAAAAGGCTTTATTAGGACTGAGACCACCATCTCATTTCACCACTACTTGAAACAAAGAAAGATTATTAGTTATTCACCTAATTGCACAGGTTTTTTCCAACAAAATAAAGCTAACATATTTGAGACAAATAAAAGTTCTCATCCATTCATTCAACTACATTTAATGTTCAAGTGCGTCTAAACCTGACTGGGAAATTTAACCCATAGAGAACCAACATTGCTAAGCCTAGAGACAATCAAAAAGATTGGTGCACAAACTTCAGTGGTGTCTAGAGAAAACCAAATCTTCTGAACCCTAATTGCTTAGAAACCCAAACTATCATAATCAACGTTTTGTGAACTCAAGTTGAATATACTATAGCCCAAAGCACAAAGATGATTCCCTAAGCACAGTCAAAGAAGCAAAAATGTTAAACTAACATTTCCAATCAGCCAAAACAAAGGACGAAGATGTGTTTGAAACAGTTACCTTGAGCCTTTTGTCGCCACGGTTGAGTTCCAATGAGCATGTTGTGGATGTGGTTATAGTATCACAAAATTAAAGTAAAATAAACCAGTCAACAAAATTTCAAACCAAATTAGTTTCTAACTGGATTTTTCAAGCCATTGAGAAACAAATGGCTACACATACAATCTCATATTTGGGGTGGCAAAACTTACCACATTCCCCTAACTCTTCAAGTTATATATAACTAGCGCATGACCGTGCCTGTCGAATATTTTGGTGTCATGACATCTATCCATGGAAATGTGCGAGCATAAAACAGTGGCACATCCAAACATTTTCTAGCGCATGCTCGTGACAAAAGGCACGACAGAACGGATTATAATCTCAAGCTAAATCAACTAAGTTACCCCATCCAATCAATCCTTTTTTATTTCCTTATAGTATTCTGTGTATATGTACTTGAGAATAATAAAGAAAGCCGAGTTTTTAAACATTTTGATACTCTATTAAAAGGCAGAGACATACTTATAAGACAACAGTCCATGCACGTGCCAAAAGGCAAGGCTCAAACATTTCAGTATTCCATACAGCTTCAAGTGTGAGCACAAACGAAAAGACATTTCTTATGTATGCACATAAAATTGTCTAACTGCTAAAAAAAAGAGCTTAACATAAAATAAAATAAAATAAATTAGTATCATACATGCACCAAAAAAGTATAACATTTTCATGATACACTTAAGTGTACCATAGCATTCTCCCTATATGGATATAAATCTTTGCACCAATAACTCACCCCTACCCCTTCTTTCACTTCTCTAATTGCAGCCATACAGATGTCGCGGACCTGTGCGTAATAACCCAATTATTGGTAAAATAATAGAAACAGGATATCTTTGTGTTAAACTAAAGCCATACAACAACAACAACAATAACAGAACCCATCTAGTTCCCTAACCATCAAACCAATATGGAAAGAAAAGCTCACTTCATTGAAGACACCAATAGGAAACATCCACACGCATTTGCCTTTGGAATGCCAATATTTTCCTCGACTACCATAACCTACAAACAAAACTCATTCCAACATCAAAGACAAAGCTTCAACCTATGGCACCAAAGTCACCCAAACCAAAAGGGAGAATATGGATAAGATCAGTGTAATTCTTAGAGAGAGAACCAATACAAAATTAAATCTAGTTTGTCACTATTTCTGTTTTTAAAATGGTTTTTGGTTACCAATTTTGATAACCATTGATTGTGAAAAGAATAGATTGAAAAATCTACTTTGAAGAGAAGTTCATATGTCTTGAAGGATCATAAGACTAATTATAGCTATTGCACTCAAAGCGGGCAAGATAGGGCACAAAATTAGTCGGAGTTGGTAAGAATGAGGGCAAAAAACCACCAACATCCTCTACTATTGATCAAGTAGAAGTAGGACTACCAAATTTCATGATCTCAAGTCCCAGGTAAACAGTAACAATACAATAGACCAACTCTTGATCTCGCGTGTCAATACAACACACATAAGAACGAAGTCCACAATGCAAATTGAAAAACAAAAAAAAAATTCTTGGCCTTAGGATGAACCTATAGATGATTGCAAAAAATTTTAATATACCAACAACTTTGCGACTTCCAAGCCAAAATCAACAAGTACCAATCAAGAAAATCAACACATGTGAAGTTCATAAGCCGTATAAGCCATAATATATAAGGCACAGAATCAAAGACACCCGAACTACATTACTTTTCCGACAAAATAAACGCCAACTGAGTAAGTACCTATGTTGCCCAGGTATAGCAAGATTGGCATCCAGTTCATTGCGCATCATAAGTTCCTTGGAATACGTGAATGTAGAAGTCAACATAGAGAGGAATCCTGGAGGAGTTGTGATCTTGAAACTCTCAAAATCACAAAAGTCACTGCCTGGAGAGAGAAAAAATGTTAAACCAAGTAGAAAGTCTCTTCTAACCTCAGCAAAAAAAGGCTGAAAATTCAACATATAGCCATTTTCCGTACATGAACCCGGAAAAGAAACTATTTTCATAAACAATTTAAATGAGAACAAAAAGACTAACTCATTGTAAAAAGGATGAAAACAGTGTTCTAAATGGTGCTTGGCGGTAGTTGGGCGGTGACCCACCTCCAAGCGCCTAGGAGTTCGGCTTTTTTTTTTTTGGGTATTTTTTTGATATTTTTCATGTTTTTAGTGTATATTATGGTATTAATATATACTAAAAGGACTTGTTGTGTAATTTACCATAACACACACACACATATATATCTAATACCATATACATATTCAGTACATGATTTCCAGATCTGGATCGAGAAACCCACCATTGTTGGTTCGCCTGCTTCACGCTGATCGTCGTTGCCGATTGTCGTCTGGTATCTCTCTCTCTCTCTCTCTCCCTCTCTCTCGTCTCTCACGCTATCATTTTGCCCGCCAAAGTCCACCAAGGGTCCCTGGCCGCCGAACAAAACGCCAAGGGGGTAGCCGTGGCGCTGACCCTCCGCCTAGCGCCTAGGCGCCGCCTAGGCCGCCATTTAGAACACTGGATGAAAAAAATACGGGCTTCTTGAAAAAAAATTATTAGAATCTATATCACTGTTAAATACAGAGCTTTTTGAAACCCAAGTTCTATATCATTGCTCAAAGAACAAAGACGTAAGATGAGAGAATCAAAAAAAGTGGAAGGGATTGGTACGAAAAGGAAAAATTCGCAGAATAAAAAAGTCACTGGGGCAACACTCAAAATTTCGTTTTGAAGGTAGAAACCACTGGGTCTCTCTTGCACTGATTCCATGCTTAACTCCTCTCGTATGAATTGTTCACCAGCAATTGTTCCCATTGGAGTAGTTTATGGATTATCAAACCAAGAACCCAAGTCGACCTATGCTTTCTAGGGGAAGCGACTGATTGATAGTTGAGTGGAGTTCCGTCAGGGGCAAAAGGATCTGCAAGAGAAGAAAAAGAGAGAATCGATTGAAGAAACGGAATCCAAAGCAGCAGCTTCAAAGTCAACTAAATCAACAGAAGAAACTAGATCTGTTTCAACCCCTGACTCCACGCCTGGCTCTTATTCTGCTTCAAATAGATACCGACACTTGAATGAGGAGAAGATTATGATCAGATTCATCAGAAGATAGTGGTTTCAAATGAAGAAAATTCCCTATGAAGATAAAGACGTGTGAATGGAAGCACAAGGTTATTGAGGAGCATAGAACTTACTGAGGACACGTAACGAAATTTGAAATCGGAGCACAAGTATTAAGTACTGCAAAAGCTCAGTTTATCGCCTATTGTTTATTCATTAAAAGTTAGATTGGAGAGCTTACAGATGTCATTGATTATCTGGTTTTAGCAAAGCGGAAAATCATCTCCACGAAGAGAGGCAAGCTATAATGTCCCCAATAATTTTGAAACTCACCCCTTCCATAGGCAAAGCCTTCTTTCAACAAAACCTTGCATTTCTTCCACTCCATAAATGAATTGGTCATAAAGCGGGAGAACTTGTCAGCTTAGTGCTCTACATGAGCAGCTTTTGTATCTACGTGCTTGTGCAAGTAAATTAAAAAAGAAATAGAGGCAGGGGCACACGCTATGCGTGCACAAGTCGGATTTTGTGAAAATGTGTGAGAATTTGATCAAACAATAAACATGAAGAAATTTTACTTGCACACGCATCTCGTGTGCCCCGGCCTCTAGTCTAACTAATAACAAAAAGTGCATCTAATATATAAAATGGAAGTGAAACAAAAATTGCACACCTTTGATAAGGGAATTTGTCCTTTTCTCTTTTAAACCTACAATAGAGTGAGAGAGAGAGAGAAGTAGTTGTCCGGAGGAGTTTGAACAATCTAAGTAAGGGACTGGGTAAATGGAAAGAAAAGCCAAAACCATTAATGACCTCTGAATTCTTGCAGGTTTGCAATGGGAAAGTGGTGGGTTGTGTGTGTTCTAAAGGGAAAACTACTCAGTACATGGGGAAATGGCAGTTGGCCTGTGATGTTTTTACAATATTGACGAGGAGTGTATACATGGAACTGTCCGGGAAAGGTTAAAAGTTGGGGCAAAAGTGGAAATCACTTTTGTGACACAGTTTCAAAAAAGTGTTCACACCAAAGGCGGCTCCCCCTTTATATATTAGAATAGATGCATCAGAACCTTCCATGTTTGAGACAGAGAAGGAGCGAAGAGTAGCTTTGTTATTTTTGTACGTAGTTTTAAAGCAATTCCATCACAGCCCTAATTGTGTTCCAAATTGCTCGCACCTGAAAAATAAAACCGAATCAAAACTTTGTTCAATGATATGAGTTTGTTATCATAAAAATGCATCAGAACCTTAACTTTAAGTTCACATGTCTGTTCAATTTCAGCGAGTTCAATGAAACATGTAGGAGTACGAAAAAAAATGCAGCAGATTTCATCTGAGGAAAGAGGAGTAAAAAAAAAACCGCAAAAGAGGCATTTGATGTTTCTCATAACAAACACAACTATTCATAAAAGATAGCAGAACAATGCCTCTCCAAATTATCCATTCTACACCAAGAAAGCAAAATCTGAAAACACTAACCAAATTGTATTTCCAAATAAAATGTTAACATGAGAAAATGCAAAAGAAGAGAAAAGATAGTCAAGAATATAAGTATCAAGAAGTCTTCCCACCTAATCCGAAACCAAATTGTTGGATTCAACAATAGATTGCCAACTTTCAAAAAGCAACAACATTGAAATGAGGAAATCTGTAAAATGGGAATGCAAAAGCATAGAGAAATAGTAGGACAAAAACAATGCAAGAAAGGATAGCAATCCATAAAATACCAACAATGCCTATCGCTGCCATCGATTCTAGCAAACTCCAACGAACAAAGAACCAACTCCAAAGTCAAGAAAGAGCCACACAAATTTATGCCGTATAAGGCCCACTTTTTAAGATCAAAACATTACAATTTAAGTTATTTAATAGAAAGAGTTATATATAAGAAATACACTTGCAAAGTAAATAGCCCACTAAGGGACTAACCAATACCAGAGAGGCAAATCTTCCACAAAGGAAAAATCCTCTGTCTTGATCTATTATTTATCCAATTCTTGTTCTGCACTCATAAAGGATCAAACCCATATACAATTCTCAAGTAGCAGAACAACCACAATGCATAAAAAATGAAGAACAGTTTATGAACCTGATCAAACAAAGAGGAAATATATGGGAAGTGTAGTAAATTATCAGAAAACTAAGACACGGCATTGGCATGTTCAAAACTAATGGCATAGAACCTCTTGAACCAACAGCCCTCTAAACTCCAGCTTTAACCTACAATTTTTTTCTCTTCAATTCAACACTAATGTCCTGCACTCACATAGCTAAACTTCTAAGAAAGTCCACTTTCACATTACTATGCAGTCATCCTTGCTAATAAACCTACGCCGACCCATAAATGAGTCAAAATTTTGAGTAGAAACCAGAACTTAGGGTTCAGAAGTTTTAATAGTAACGCCAAAATTTGGTAAAAAGGGTCGTGGTTGTTCCTACAGGGCTCGTCTAGCAAAAAATTGGGTGGGGGAGGTTGGGGGGGAAGAGGAGAATTAACTGTTTGTTTCTCGCCAACATCATCCAACTCACCAGCCACATTGTTCTCTATCACATTCACCTTCTCCAAGAGTACCACACAGTCATCGTCCAAATCTTCTTCCGCCGCCGCCAGCGTTGGCCTCTGCTTAGGGTTTAGCAAAACGACGTCAGATAGGGTTTCACAAAACGACGTCGACAGCGGCTTAGGGTTTCACAAAACGAAATCGTCAAAACCATCTTCCAGAAGCTACGATATCCAGATGTAATCGTCATCGCCTCCTTCGTCTGAACTTATGTCGAGTCCAATACCCAAAGGTCTCGACTTCTTCCAGGAAGTAGCAGAAAGCGAGAGGTGATATCATGGTTGCACGTTTGTGGTGATTGGAGGGTTGAATCCGATGGTTTGGATGCAGAAAAGTTCAAGGGTTTTGCTCTGAAAATCGATCATTCCAAAAGTTTTACGAGAGAGAGAGAGAGAGAGAGCGCGCGCTTCTATGACAAGCAACTCTAACGCACCCACAAAAAGGCTTTTTGAATTTTGAGTCGGTGGTGATCAAAATTATTGAGACAGAAATACGTAAGTACCTTCTCAAGTACTCCCTTTAACTAACACCCGTTAGCACTTTACCCCCCTCTAACTATGTACGAGTAAATTCCAAATGTTTTAGACAGCGTTAACGGAAAACATTAAATTCCCATTTTGCCCTCTACAAATAGGACACCATTGTCCAAGGCACAATCTTCTTTTCAAGGCCTAACACAACCTGCCACCACATCTCGCACAACTTGCCACCACCACCATCACCAGGGTGAAAAACCCAACAAACCCAGAAGAGATAGGTAAAGCTCAACCTAGCCATCTCGCAGATCATTCAAGCAAAATAGCAAGCAAATTGAAAGAGAGAGATAAAGCTCAAATTTGAGATTTCTATGTCAAATTGATATATAGTAATAAGTGTATTACGTACGAGGAGATTCATGTATTGTTCGGCGTCGAAAGAAGTGGTGTTAATGGTGTCAAGCTTGCGTATTTGGAAGAAGTATTGGAGGACATTGAAGGAGGAGGATCTGCGGAGTAGAAGTTCGACAACAGATCTTTCATTCTCTTCGCCTTGTCGTCCAACAGAGCACCACCATCCACCTCCATTCTCTCTTTTTCTAGCGATTTCTCTCTCGGCTCTTCGAAGCGTTCTTTGAGTCGGCATTTGGATCAGACTTCAACGCTAGTGGAAGAAACGAAGGAGATAGTAATGGAAAACAAATTTACAAAGGAAACGCAGTCAACAGATCTTTGGAATTTGGTTAGAGCAACTCCAACCCTCGTCGTCGATCGTCATCTCGAAATCAACCGTTGCAAGCGGTGGCCGCCGGGATTTTTCAGATCAATGTTGCCGTCACTGGTTTCCATAGGCTCGTCGATTCGATCGGTACCGCCAAGGACACTCCCGATCACCGCCTCTCTCTCCCTCTCTCTCTCTCTGTATATATATACTATATATATATACATATACAGTCCGGTTCCCTTGAGGGATCCCGGATGGTGACGTGGCACGGGATCAAATCGTGAGCCGTTGGATTGAAATCCAACGGCCAGGACAAGAAAATGCCATTAATTACACTTAACCCCTTGAAGACCTCACAGTTCCCCCTTCTCATTTCATTTCACGGACGGACAGACAGAGAGAGAGAGAGGCGACGCACGCTGTTCAAGAGAAGACGAACCCGTTCAGGAGAAGATCGAACGAGAGCAACGAAGACGAGAAGAAGGTCGAAGATCCACCGAGGTATCTCTGTCTCTCTCTCCCTCGACTCTGTCTCTCTCGAAAATTTTGAAAAATCTGGACAGACAGAGAGAGAGAGAGGCGACGCACGCTGTTCAAGAGAAGACGAACCCGTTCAGGAGAAGATCGAACGAGAGCAACGAAGACGAGAAGAAGGTCGAAGATCCACCGAGGTATCTCTGTCTCTCTCTCCCTCGACTCTGTCTCTCTCGAAAATTTTGAAAAATCTGGACAGACAGAGAGAGAGAGAGAGGCGACGCACGCTGTTCAAGAGAAGACGAACCCGTTCAGGAGAAGATCGAACGAGAGCAACGAAGACGAGAAGAAGGTCGAAGATCCACCGAGGTATCTCTGTCTCTCTCTCCCTCGACTCTGTCTCTCTCGAAAATTTTGAAAAATCTGGATCTTCGACCATTCCTCAGAACTTAGGGGTTTTTTTTTTAGGACGAACGACAAAGAACGAAGAGGAGAAGAAGAACGAACGAAGCAACCCAACGAAGATTGAAGCCAGCATCCAAGGTATCTCTCTCGGAAATTTTTAAAAAAATCTGGTTAGGGCTTTTTTCATACATTCGAAATCGGCAGAAAATTAGGATTTTTTTTTGGGATTCGAATTCAGCAAAGTATTTTGAGGAGTGTTTCAATTTCATTCATGGAGCAAACACATGAAGCTACATTATTGTTTCTTCTGTTAAGCAAGAACAGGGCTGAAGGTCTCTCTCTGTGTGTTTATTTTTTTATCTTTGGTTTGGTTCAAAAATTAGGATTTGGGTTTGTGACATTGGGTCTCTGTGTGTTTAAATACGCATTTTGGATGTTGTGCTTGATGCCTATGCTAAATTTCTCAATAAGTTGTATACAATTCCAATTTCCCTGTTTTACCACAATAATGGAACAACTGCTATGTTAGGAAAAATTACCCTGCTTTGGGAAACTAATAGTTTTGAAGCGTGATTGAGTGATACATTTGTTATAGTAAAACCTATGGCTAACATATAAAGATCTTGAGCACTTGGTTCAATTTTGGGGATAAACTATAATAATCTTGTTGAAATGGTATTTGGCAGAACAATTGTGGGAGCCTCTCCTTTGTATTAAGAACTAAATGATGTGGAGTAGTTCAATTTTTCTTTTTCTGTGCAGTACAGTAATAGAGAATCAGCTTCCAAGTGGTGTCATATATCAGGTACTTATTCATCGTGTTTCTCACATGATGATTTGTTCCTCGATGCTTGTAGTTGTTTTTAATTTTTGTCTCGTGCTATCCTACTTGATAGTGAAACAATATTGATTCAAGTTATTCAACTCCCTGTCGAGCTTTGAAATCTTTGATCATATCGAGTTTTCTTGTCCCTGATGAATGTTTCACTTCTGATTTGTTTTATTTCCTTCAGCACACTCACGGAGACTCATATCTTTTTTAAACTTGTATTTAGGAACTTTCGCCAAGTCAAATCAGAAACATGTTCTATGCCAAGTATTGAACTACCATGTACTTGTACTGATAAAACATCATGGAAGTGTCATGTTAACCTGTTTTTACTGGCTCTGGAAACTCAAACAAAGATTATTTTGAAGTCAAGCATGGAAGTTTCATGGATTATACTGATGAAACTGAATAGTGTGCTCATTATCTCTCCCGTTTTGAGTTGGTTGTCTTATTCTGGCATGTGTCTCTTCTTCTTTTCCTCAATTGAATGTATTCCATTGTCTTTGCTATTTCCAGTTACACATTCTTAAAGCTGAAAATAGTTCGAACTAGACCAAGAAGGAACGAAGAAGAAGAAATGGAACAAGAAGATAGTTCCAGCGTCAATCCAACCCCCTTGTTTCCACCACCACCACTGCGAAGGTATATTTCTCTCTCTCATGTAGAAAATAGGGTAGTTATGATCACTATGGTTTAGTAAGTGTTTTGTCTTTTGATGGTTAGAATGCAGCCGTGTGAGGAGTCTAGTAATTCTTCTGAAGAACTTTACACTCCTGATGTGACGAAAAACGAGGTGATACCGAAATTGAAACAAGAATTTAAAAGCTTAGATGATGTTTATAAGTTCTACAACGATTACGCATTCGAAGCTGGTTTTAGTGTGCGAATCCATTCTAGCAAGACAGATAAAAATGGTGAACCCATTAGGAAAGAGTATATTTGTAATAAAGAAGGGGAGAGTCAATGTTCTGAGGGCAGTCAACGACAACGGGGTCAAACTAGGGAGAAATGTGGTGCAAGATTAACAGTTGTAAAGAATCGATCAGGTGAAGGGTTTGTTGTCACCCAATTTGTCGAGGGGCATAGTCACTCTCTTACGACGCCAAGAAAGAAGCATTTCTTGAGATCTCATCGTCGAGTGTCACTTGCACAGAGAGTGTTAACGCAACAACTAGCAGCTGCAAATGTGTCAACTAGCCAACAAATTAGTGTTTTAGAGTTGCAAGCCGGGGGTCTTGAAAATGTGGGATGTTTACGACGAGATTTTTATAATTCTCGAAGGGATACAAGGAAATATGTAGATGGACATGATGCAAACATGTTGAAAGAGCTTTTTGAGACTGAAAAAGAAAAGAATCCAGGTTTTACGTATACAATCGAGGAAGATGATGACCATAGGATGACCCATTGTTTTTGGGCCGATGGGACCTCTAGGAAGTCATACCAGTATTTCGGGGACGTGGTCGTATTCGATACTACATACAACACAAACAAATATCGCTTGATGTTTACACCTTTATTAGGGGTTAACCATCACGGGCAGACAACGCTATTTGGGTGTGCCTTCTTAAGTGACGAAAAAAGTGAATCTTTTGAGTGGCTTTTCAAGGAATTTTTGAAAGCAATGCCTGGACCACCGCCCAAAATGATCATAACTGATCAAGATCCGGCAATGACAAAAGCAATTGCTTGTGCTCTTCCCAATACGTTTCATAGATATTGCATTTGGCACATTGTTAGTAAATTTTCTGAGAAAATAGGTGCATTGGCATACAAAGATCATTATGAACAGTTCAAGAAATGTATTTGGAATTCTGAGAGCCCTGAAGAGTTTGACGCAACTTGGGCATATATTGTAGGACAATCGAATTTGTCCACCCATCAATGGTTGCAGTCGATGTACGAAATTCGTGGCAAATGGGTTCCTGCATATACGAGACATATTTTCTCTGCCCACATGACAAGTAGTCAAAGGGCTGAAATTTCTCATGCATTCTTCAAGAGGTATTTGTCTGACAATAATTCAATGTACGAATTTGTGACACGGTTCGAAAGGGCACTTGCACGTGTACGACATACTGAATTAGATTCGGACCACAAAGATATAAATGAGAAGCCAGTCTTGAAAACCTCATGGTTGATGGAAAGGAAAATGAGTGAATTATACACACTCCATTCATTTAAGAAATTTCAGGAGGAAATATTTCAGATTGGTGCATATGTGGTTACGGTACTACATGACGATGAACGGCGCTGTCTTTCAAATGGCTACCAAAAGGAAAAAAAATGCAAACCAGAGAGGCCAAGTGTAATAAAAAACCTTCACGCACCAAAAGAAAAAACTACGCAAACTACCATACACAGTCTTTCAAATGGCTACCTTGTAGCTTCATCTTAACAAAAATAAGTGTATCACTAACGTACTACTACTACTACTACTTGAGATCATTGGCTGCTTTTGCCACACATGTAGGACAGAACACAAAAAACAACAATCCAAAGATAATTCCAGTTCATTTTCCCCCCATTTCTCTCTCTCATTTGCATTGCATCAAACTCCTTCTGCATGGCTTCAAACTTCATCTGCATTGTGATTGTTGTCCTCTGCATTTCTTCACTGGTCATGGATGCTGAACTCTCGCATTGTTGAACAGTCCTCACAGCCTTTTTTTTGGTCTGAACCATCATTGGCCTCAAATCAGCCCTTCCTTGCAAAATAGAAGGCTCGTACCAGCAAAAAAAACCACAATCCTCCAAGTGTTGGTTCTGTAAAAAACAAGAACACAATAAGAACTTAGGGTTTCAGCTCCAACGAACAACAAACGAATAAATTGGGGCAATGCATGCAACTCACCTTATAGTTTGCACATCCGAAGAACCTTCGACCTGGGTTCTTTTGTGTTCCAGATGTCCTCGATGGTGTTAGTTCTCCGCAAAAACAAAACATCCCAAAGTCCGGATCACCACTTCCATTGTTACCCGAACTACTTCCTTCCATGAAATGTATTGCTTTCCTTAAAATTTGAAGAATTCAAGCCAAAGAAGATCAATGGTCAAGGAGATCTATAAAGCAAAGAACAAAACATGCACATGCATTGATCAAAGGCATGCCGAACAATTTACTGCAAAAATGCAACACCACTTCATTAAACATACATAAAGGCAACAAGGTCCAATCGTTGTTACGCACATAGCTGCATAATTGCATTCATTTCTAGTTCAAGAATGAGACAGGTTTTAATCAACATCTTAATAAGTTAGCATTTTCAATTAACTCTTTATCTGCAAACTGAGAAGCAACCAATCCATATAGTTCTCATGTCAAAAGCACCATGAGAAGGCAAAAAGCACCATCAGAAAGCTCTTCCAAAAACAATAAGTGAAAGATAGGGTGCGTCTCTTTGGTGCAAGCAAATGGTGTACCACGTGCACGACAAAAACTCTTCCTAGTTAACAAATCTCTAAACTTTTCTTCCTACTGTAAATTGTGTTTCACCAATGATATGAGACATTCTAGGGGAGTATGTCAGGCATGTAGCCTGTATCCTTGCACAAGGTCAACCGTCCAACTCTTGTTCTTTATACATCTAGAAAAGTCCGTACAATAAACAGCTGGCAATAATTTCAACACATGATACTGCATAAGATACAAAATTAGCATCTTTGGGGTAGCTTAAGCAGTTATAACTTATAATCTACGCGCACCCAACTAACTCTGCAGTCAAACTGACAACCAAACATGTTCATCTTTATGATCTAGCAAATCTAAGAGAGCTAAAAACCATATTCATTCTAGATATAATTTAACAAAGAACAATATAGTAATATTTACGTTATGGAGAAATTCTAAATGCAACTCTTTTGAAACCTTTTCATTACCTTTTAATCTTTGGATTAGAAATAACCCTACCTACTGAGAAATAAATTCATATACTTAATTCAGCTGCATGTTTTTGCCTTGTAATGTACCGAATTCTAAAAACCAGCCTTAAGTTTCCTTTCTGCCAAGAAATCCAGTAATCTGCATGAGGTCTAGTGTGTTTTCAACTTGCTCGATCTCATCATGTTAAATCATACCCCTGTGTACTATCAACAAAGTATCACTTTCCCATAGATTAATCAGCTTTAATGAACAACATATTAAGAGGTTTACATTTTAGCCAAGGTTTTAGCAGCAAATCCTACAATGCATAGATCAGAAGAAAAAAAAAATCCTAATTTTCTGCCGATTTCGAATGTATGAAAAAAGCCCTAACCAGATTTTTTTTAAAATTTCCGAGAGAGATACCTTGGATGCTGGCTTCAATCTTCGTTGGGTTGCTTCGTTCGTTCTTCTTCTCCTCTTCGTTCTTTGTCATTCGTCCTAAAAAAAAAAACCCTAAGTTCTGAGGAATGGTCGAAGATCCAGATTTTTCAAAATTTTCGAGAGAGACAGAGTCGAGGGAGAGAGAGACAGAGATACCTCGATGGATCTTCGACCTTCTTCTCATCTTCGTTGCTCTCGTTCGATCTTCTCCTGAACGGGTTCGTCTTCTCTTGAACAGCGTGCGTCGCCTCTCTCTCTCTCTGTCTGTCTATCCGTCCGTGAAATGAAATGAGAAGGGGGGAACTGTGAGGGCTTCAGGGGGTTAAGTGTAATTAATGGCCTTTTCTTGTCCTGGCCGTTGGATTTCAATCCAACGGCTCACGATTTGATCCCGTGCCACGTCACCATCCGGGATCCCTCAAGGGAACCGGACTGTATACATATATATCCCAATTTTAAGATTTGGACAGGTGATATAGGTTATGGGTTAGGGTTTGGCTGGGTTTTGGGTGACTATTGGACCGTTGGTAAGAGGAGAGAGAAACGTGGCTGTGGAAAAAAGAAAGGGTAATAACATCCCTAAGAGCATCTCCAATCCATACTCTATATCTTCATTTTGGAGGAAAAATATTCTCCAATCCATCCTCTAAAACTCTCCTCCATTTGGGAGGATAAACTTTGATCCTCTAAATATAGAGGATGAAGGGAAAAAATAGAGGATCTCCTTCAAATATGTGTTGGAGTTGAGAAATAGAGTGTTGGGTTGGAGTTGAGATAAATAGTACAATCTTCTAAATCTACTTTTCAAATAAAATAGATTAATTTGATCCTCTCAAATAGAGATTTGGAGGGTCTTGGATTGGAGATGCTCTAAGGCTCTGTTTGGAATTTAGAGAAAAGAAAGAAAAATTAAAAAAAAATTTCTCCTATTGTTTGGTTAAAAGAGAAAGAGAAAATAAAATAAAGATTTCAAGTTCAGTGAATAGTAAATTTTTCCTCCTACTTTCCTCTCATTTTCCTTCCTTTTTAGTATTTTTTTTCCTTTCTATAAGTTCCAAACAGAGCCTAAATTTCATATGGGAGGACATGTGACTTGCGCGCACATGACATTTATCATCCAATTTTTTTAACAGCACCTCCAATCAAGCTTTAAATCTTTAAAATAGACAATCAATTCACTCCAATCAAGCTCTATATTAGTTCTTTACATACAGAGATGTTTCAATGATCTCTATATTTTTTTGTCTTTCTAAAATCACCACTTTACCATTTTTCATACTCACTTCAGGGCCGTTCCATTTTCTTACTAAACCTTTTTTTTGAAAAAGAATGTAATTTTAAGCTTAAAAATCATGTGTTTACGCAAATAATTTTTCTACCAACATGAATCTTGTTTGATAAATCTCATTAAGATATTTTAAACGGTAAAAAAAATCAAAAAATTATTTTTCATTTTTGTTATATTTGAGACCTTCTTTTTGAAAAGAAAATTTAGAAAGAAAGTGAAACGGGGCCTTCTCTTCATCACTAGAGATACTGTTATTTATACAACTTCCATACACTGCCATTTCTTCTTCTATGTAGTTTATCATTGCTATAGAACTCTCTGTGGCAGCATGTTTAATATCAAAACACACTACTTGATTGGTGTTAATTAGTGAAATTTGAGATTTGGAAGGGAAAATATAGAAATGAAAATAGAGATTTAGGATTGGAGTTGGAGTGAATAGTTAAAACCTCTAAACTTGCTTTTTGGATTAAAAAAAAAACTATATTTTGAGTCTTTATTTAAGAGAATTGGGTTGGAGATGCTTTAACAGAATGCAAATAGAAGAAGGGTTTCCATTAGTTAGAGGGGGTTAAGTGCTAGAAATAATAGTCAAAGAGGGTAAAGTGTTTCCGAACCATAGTTAAAGGGGGTTAACTTTAATTTACCCATGAAAATATCTCATTTAGAAAACAGTATTTTTAATATTAAAAAACACAACATTTTTTTTTCTAGGTAAATATTTTCAAAACTCTTGATACGATAATACTTGAATTTTTTTTTTGCGTAAATTTTTTAAAATATTTGGAAGCACTATTTTCTAAATGGGTTGTTTTCATTATGTCACTGTTTACCCAGAAAGTAGAGTCGTGGACAAACAAACTAGCTTCACATTTCATAACTGAATGACATTTAAAAAATAGAGCCTAAAGTTGCCAGTTTTTTGTTTATTTATTAAAAAAACAAAAAACATGTTTGGTGATCATAATAGTTTTTGTTTATTTATTTTTTGGGCTACCGAAACTGATTTCAAAACAAATGAAAACGCAATTTTTGTGTTTCTAGAATTTTTGTAAACTAGCGGAATTGATTTGCCAAGTATACATCGGATAAGCAGGGTGTTAGTACACAAGTGATTTTCAGAGGCTATCCAATATCCATAGCCCTAAATCCCAAACGACCACGACGAGATTCGAACCCTGGCCTCCCACATGAAGAGGACCGGGAGATATCAATTGAGCTAGAGCCCATTAACGAAAGATCAAGTTTTGAATCAATGGAAGGGAAAAATTCAAAAAAACCATTGAACTTTGAACTCAATGTCAAATAGGCACCTGAACTTAAATAAACTTCAATTGAACACCTGAACTTTCACTCCGTTATCAATTTACCCCCTGCCGTCTCAATCCGTGACTTGTCGTTAACGGCACAGTTAAAAAAAAAAACTTACCACCAGTTTGCAATCCTATGAAGCAGAAACGTGATTATGAGAGCCTTATAGACAAAATTTGATTATGTCTCTTTAGAATAATATGATCAGAATAATAAGATTTTCACACCCGTTCAAACGGATTAAAAATTGGAGCACTTAATTTTTTAACCATATTTTTTAATATATAAACGGTCTCAAAAAATTAAGTGCTCAAATTTTCACTCCGTTCGAATCGGTGCAAAGATCTTTTTATTCTTATCATATTATTCTAAAGGGTCGTAATTCATTTTTATCTCTAAGGCTCTCATATTAAGTATGTGTTCTTATTTTAGGACCCTATGGAGCAGAAATGTGATTATGAGTACTTAATTTTCTGAGCACTTAATTTTTTATGAGCACTTAAATATCTTTGTACTGATTCAAAACGGAGTGAAAATTTGAGCACTTAATTTTTTATGACCGTTTATATATTAAAAAATATGATTAAAAAATTAAGTGCTTCAATTTTTAATCCGTTTGAACGGGTGTGAAGATCTTATTATTCTGATCATATTATTATAAAGAGACATAATCAAATTTTGTCTCTAAGGCTCTCATAATCACGTTTCTGTTCCATAGGATTGCAAACTAGTGGTGTGAATTTTTTATTTAACCAAAACGTTGCCATTTTGGTGTGTGGGTAGGGGCTGATGTGCCTTTGGGGCAGCAGAGCCCCCGGGTCCGGGTAATAAGTGGAGAGAGATAGAGAGAGAAATGTTGGAAGTAGGAGGAATTTTTTTAAAAATTCTTTTTGAAAATTTGAGCACTTAATTTTTTTAGACCGTTTATATATTAAAAAATATGGTTAAAAAATTAAGTGCTCCAATTTTTAATCCGTTTGAACGGGTGTGAAGATCTTATTATTCTGATCATATTATTCTAAAGAGACATAATCAAATTTTGTCTCTAAGGCTCTCATAATCACGTTTCTGCTTCATAGGATTGCAAACTGGTGGTAAGTTTTTTTTTTTAACTGTGCCGTTAACGACAAGTCACGGATTGAGACGGCAGGGGGTAAATTGATAACGTAGTGAAAGTTCAGGTGTTCAATTGAAGTTTATTTAAATTCAGTGCCTATTTGATATTGAATTCAAAGTTCAGGGATTTTTTTGAATTTTTCCCTCAATGGAAAATTGATCTAAACCCAAAAGTAGGGGCCTATAGAGACATCTAGCCTCAGTTATGTTTTTGAAAGGTTTGGTCCATGGATTTACAAGTGTTATACTCCCGAGGATATACAATCCTTATCAGACAAAAATACCCCCCGAATATATACAATAGTTGATCACTAGAATTATTGTTTAATCAAATTTTGTAAGGAGACATGAATTAATGACATGTCCCCTTGAACAGTTAGATTTTTCGTACAAGACAAATAATATGGGACGGATGGAGTACTAAAATTCTTCATTTCAATCTTATAAAGAAAAACAAATTGTAGGAAAACTATAGGCTGCATGGAAGTTGACTCGACCACCTTGAGATACTCAAAAAAGCCACGCAAGCCCGCCACCTTTTGTTTGAGAACAAAAAAAAAGAGGTGATTTTAAAAGAACCAAAATGATGTACTAAAAAAGTTGATTTTAATTTTTAAAAGAACCAAAATTTAGACCAATTATATTTTTGCGCGTAAGTTGATCTGAATACTTGAGATTAAAAAAAAAAAGTAATACCGATTTAGGCCCGGGCTTTAAAATGATGTATGCACCAAAGCTATAGTACGGAGTATTTATCATGTTTTTTGCTGGCTTTTTTACCTTTTGGGTCTCCAAAGTATTTGCAATTTGTCAATTTCGTCTCCAATGTAAATATTTGACCAATTTAGTACTCAATGATTAAAATTTGCGACAATTTGGTCCCTATTCATAACGCCATTTCTTGATTCCGTCAAAAGAGGGGGTATTTTTTGTATTTCACCTATCATCATCTTCCTCAACACCCCACACCCTAACCCTAATGCTCTGTTTGGAACTTAGGAAAAATGAGAAAAAAAAAAAGTTAAAATTTTTCCCTCCAATTGTTTGGATCGGAGAGAAAGAGGAGAAAATAAAGGCTTTGTTTGGTTGGTAGTTTAGTTTAGTTTAGTTTTGGTAGTGGGTAGAGAGAGAAATAGGGTAATGATTGGAAAGATGGGTAATGATTGGAGAGAGATAGAGAGAGAAATGAAATTAATAATTGGATATATAGGGTAATGATTGGAGAAAGATATAGGGTAATGATTGAAAAACTAAACTAAAACTAAAGATAAATGGGAAGTGAACAAAGTGAAAAGAATTCAAGTTTTGTGAATAATAAAATTTCTCTTCAATTTTCCCCCAATTTCACTCTCATTTTCTTTCCCTTACTTTCCCTAAAAACCAAACAAAACCTAAGTGAAATCAGCCTGTACCAAAAAAAAAAAAATAGAAATTAGCTAGCGGTCCTCCCCACTCCTCATCCTCTCTTCTTCCCGAGGGACCCCATCTCCATCTCCTCTCTCCTCTCCACTTCCCCACAACCAATTCCTAATAAAAATCCCAATCCGGCCTCCTTTCCTCCATAGAACCTCCAAAACCCACCACCACCAGTCAGCCTATTGATGGCCCCACACCCGCTCCAAATCCATGTCCCAAAACACCCACCTCAACCCCCCAATGGTTCGGCTCGAAAGCGAACCCAATTGGTACGAAGAACAAAACAGAGAAGAGGGAGAGAGAGGGCCTCGGTTAATCGACGAACGCCGGTCAAAAAACGCAGGTTTGTGGCGTCGTAAGAAGGGGTTCAGGCCAAGGAGCAGAGTACAGGTGAAACTAAAAATGCTTTCCTCCGACCTCCTGAGCACGCCCAACTCTTTTCAGCTCCGATTGGCCTTCAATTGCAGAAAATCCCCTGCCGTCTTTTTACGTATGTGAATTGAGAAGCTGGATCGTCAAACTCGAGTGGATGTTGTTGATGGTATGTGAATTGATATCAATTGGGGTCTAGTATGTGGGGTGGTTTGTTGTAATTTCTGTGTAATTTCCCCGAGATTGGGTTCAATTCTACCTAATTTATTTGGGTGCTGAAGAATGGTTTTGAATCCTAGAGATTGGTTGATCTCTGATTCTACTGAAAATGTGAGTTGAGAGAATACCAATGATGTCCCCTCTTTCGACGGAATCAAGAAACGGTGTTATGGATAGGGACAAAATCGACACAAATTTTAAACATTGGGTACTAAATTGGTCAAATATTTACATTGGGGACGAAATTGATCCCTCGCTAATATTTTAGGAACCAAAAAGATAAATAGCCTTTTTTGCTTTTAAGATAAAAAAAAATGATTTTTGCTTTTCAGAAGATACGGAGTAGACCGAATTGGCCCATTAGCCCAAACGACAACGACATCTTCATAATTTATTTTTGTAGAGAATTAATTTTCACACATCTTTTTTATCCAAATGCACTTTATTTTTTATCTTCATTTATGTAGAATTACAAAATTACCCTTCATATTTTTTTTATTCACACATAAAAAGGGTAATCATGTAATTTCACATCACTACAAACAAAAAAAGAGTGCATTTGGACCAAAAAAAGAGTGAAAATTAATATTCTTTTTTTTAACAGGCATGCTTCAAATTAAATTAGGCCTTGTTCCTCTAAGAGGTTTTTAGGCTTTTTGAGTTTTGTCGTTATTTATAGAAAAAAAAAAAACCCTCATCTGGTAATTTTGTGCTAAACTTTTTTGGATCATTCATTTGTCTCGACAAAAGGAATGTATAATTTTGGAAATATCGAAGATAAAGGCCTAAAAGGCACAAAACTATCAAACACAATTTTTATTTATTTTTGAATAAGGACCACTCAAAAAGTCCAAAAAAATCCAAAAAATTCTTTGAGGAACAAGGCCTTAGAGTAGCAATTTTTCCTTTTATGTACAACATGGTGATCACATATTCATAATAGTAGATTCTTGCATCTCAAAACACAAATATCGCATTAATAAATTCTCATCCATCTCTTCTCAAAACCCTAGTCGCAACCTGTATCTTTCTTCTCTGTTCCCCTCCTTGGCTCCTTCCCCTGGGGTTTCACACCCTTGTACGGTGGTAGGAGGGAAAGACTATGATACTAATTCTAAACATCTTCTTCTATACTTGTATATTTGTTTTGTTTTTCCTGTCTCTACAGGTCACCGACTAATCCTTTGATCTGTAAGAGTTTTGTCTCTTTTTTTCTCAAGAGTAGTTAGTTTTGTCTTTAGATGTATATTTTGTCTACAGATCAGGTTCTTTCAATGACGATGTTGTTTACAGTGATATATGTGGCAACAGCGCTCTTACCTTACATGATATTTTTGGCGGGACAACTCGTGGTGGCATGTTAGATTTGTAGCTTTTGGATGTTTATTGATACATTCATACTTTGTTGGAGTTCATCTGATCATCTGGATATTTATTGTCTTTTGTCTTTGGCTAGCACTTTATCTCTTTTGACACTGCTAACTCCAAATATGAATTCTTGACAGATTGTGCTTGTCACTGTTTGCGTCAGACTCAATGTTGACATCGCGCCTGCGTGCCTTGCGTCAAACGTCTGAGTTGGAGTAAAAGGCACGATTGTGCACCTTGTGTTTTTCTCGTTTTACATTAGTCAGATAATTAGTTTGATTTTGTTCAAGATATTTGTAATAAATTTCATGTGAAAGTGCCGCTAGGTTGTTATTAATATAATCTTTCCCATTTTGACAACAACAAAAAGGTGATCACAATAGTTAAGGGCAATTGCAGTACTACAACAGCGCGATTACATAATGGTAAATTGGTGATCACGTTACTTAATGGGTTTCACTGCGTACCCTAAAACAAAACAACCAAAAAATGTATGACATAGAATTTGGCAAACGTAGTGGTTACTTGACACAAAGTGTCATTCGTGTTAATGTATCTGAAGGGAGAGATTAGAGCATCCTTAGTGGGCTCCTTAAATGGCTCCTAATTAGGCACCTAGCTAGGTGTCAGGACAAAGATAGCTAAGATTTCTTCATTTTAATGCTTCAATGGACTCCATAAAGTGGCTCCTAATGTTGACTCCTAATTGGTGCTAAGTTTAGGGAGGGAGTTGAGAGTAGAGGTGTCAAACGTGCCTGTCGTGCCGTGTCGTGCCATTTTTTTCCGTGCCAACCGTGCTTCGTGTCGTGCCGTACCGTGCCTGTTTACTTCATCGTTCCATAGCGTGCCGTGCCATACCGTGCCCGTGCCCGTGCCGTGGTGGGCCATTTTGCTTTGTCGGGCCGTGTCGGGCCGTGCCTTTTTAAAATCGTGTCGTGTCGTGCCGTGCCCGATTAATTAATCGTGCCGCGTCGTGCCGTGCCTTTTTTAGTCGGGTCGGGTCGTGCCTTTTTGTCGGATTGTGTCGTGCCGTGCCTTTTCTTGTCTGGTCGTGTCGTGCCGTGCTTGTCGGGTTGTGTCGTGTCGTGCTTTTTTTGTCGGATCGTGCCGTGCCTTTTTTGTCGGGTCGGGTCGTGCTGTGCCGGCCCTTAATCGTCTAGATTGATAGGCTGTAATCGGATTGTAATTTTTTCCATTAGGATTGTGAGCTTTGTTTGAGATAATGTGTTAGGTGTTCAAGAATGAATTGTCCGGATTGATAGGCTGTAATCGAATTGTGATTGAGTGTTCAATGAGTTGTTGAGTGTTCAATTGTTTTTGGGTTAGATGTTCAAAATTCTTAGAATTTGGTGTTCATTGATATTTGAGTTGGGTGTTCAAAACAAGACTAGTCCATAATTTTTACATATATTCTAATGGAAAAAAATATTTAGGGTGTTCATGTGACCATGGAATGGTCCATGTACAGCCGCCAGTGAATCCAAAGCACTTAATTGATTGCATTTTTCCTAGCATTCTACAGTAATTTGCCACTTGTTCTAGAGTCTACACAATCAGACAACGATATGAAGTTAGAGCGATTACGAACATGGTTGGCCTAGGTGTTGGAATTACTTGAGATAGAGCACAAAAGGAACCGTAACACAGATAAAGAAAATCTCTGCTCAGTGATAAGTCGCGGTGCCCGTTTGGTTAATTCCACATTGTCCAGGAACACAACGTACAAAGCAAGCAACAGCGGGAATGAATGCAAACCCTTCCAGGCAAAAGCATGTGAATATTCTTTGAAAGATGATTCAACCACACCGCACATCGCATTCTACACATCAAGACACTAGGAGGTACCGAGGTATATGTGCAAGGGAAATCAGGAAAGCACCCTAGTTTTCAAGAGCATCACATCTTTTTGTTCTGTTATATATTCAATCGTGACAGCAATGTTTCAATCAAGTATATATAAAATATAGTCGCTCTAATCTTGCAAACAAACAGAGTCTGAAATCTGAGTCAAGCAACAACACTGTACTTTTCTAGAGTAGCCTATGCGGGGGATTGAGATGGTAAATGGCCTAAGTGAACAATTTATGGGCTGGCTATCTCTCCTTTATCAAAATCCAAATACAAAACCACCGAATGATAACTTCAAACCGTTAGTTGCAATACTCAATCTAGAAAACTAGCAAAAGAGAAAAATAACAGTAAATCCATGGCAACAAGCCTTGTCTCTCGAACTTTATCGGTTGGCTTTTGCAACCCTTTCAATCTCATCCTTTTTCTTAATTGCGTAACTGCACATACAAAAGGATAGTTATATGCATAAGCGTGTGAGTCAATGTGAGCTATATCAAACCATCAACAGACCAAAGTAAAATCAAATTTTAGCACTGAAAAAAATTGATTAACTTTGTAAAAAAGTGAACCATATAACGCTAACTAGTTTGTGTGAAAGTACAGAACTGATTGACTGAGAGAGCACCAAGTATTAAGAGTCAAATCTTAGAAATAGCCTAAAATTATGAGGCACGACTCGATTTGTACAAGCAACAAAGGCTGGCGCCCACTGGAGTCTTGTTTTTTTTCCAATTTAAGGTACTTTTGACTCACTCTACTCCAAATATTAACTTCTTTTTACCTGTTGGAAGAGTCAAAGACCCTATGGCAACAATGATAAGCTCGTCGGCAAGACATTCAGCAATGGTCTTTGATGTTCCTGAAAGTACTCTCACAGGCACCGGTTGTCAGGAGATAAATAGCCTGGTTAACACGTCGCAACAGAGATATATCAACAGCTTGACACCTCACAACACCAGCCAAACCAATTCGAGTAGCATCTTCCCTTGGTACACTATTAACAAAGGAAAGCAAAGTTCAGCAAGTAAATACTTATTAAAATCTAGCAGTCTTAGATTTTCCACTTTGGTATTTATCACTTGATGCAAGTATTAGGCAGAATGTAATTAAGTCAAGCTCCTTTCATTTTATTGTTGCAGGTAATGGTCAAGCCACAAAACAGATTCCATTTTTGTTTTTTCACCAGCAAAATAGACAGCTAACAGCTAACAGATTAACCTTGTGACACTTGGGCTTAAAATGTAGCAACTAGGGACAAGCCTCCTAGCAAGCTTAAACATAACAGATGCAGCAGTTCCTCACCAACAATTACCAGCAACCACAAACTATAGCAGTCAACAGTAGCAGCAGCTAGCAGTAGCAAACAACAGTAAAAGCACTTCACAGTCGTGTAGCACACAAACAGCATCAGAATTGGCATAGTTGGCAGCCCTCTTGCTGGACTGCACCTCACAGAATTGGCAGCCCTCTTGCTGGACTTGCTCTAGCAGTGAACAACCTACTAGGTTAACCAAAAGCAGCAGTAGAACAGTAGCAGACAACCGGCTCTACGCTGATCTGGACCCAACAGAAAACTGTCCATAACAGTCAAAACAGAACAGAACATGCCTTAAATAGAATAGACCACCATAACCTATTGATCAATGGTACTAGGCTAACAGCTCACAAATCAAATACAAGGATGAACCATAGCTTGTGATTATAATGCAGCTCTTGACTTAGCTACGAGTAATAGAAGAAGCTGGTGACAATATAGATTGGAAAATAATTTTCCAACACAAACTACATTGAAGAGTCTACACTCATTAGAAAAACACTAATGTAATCTCCCTTGCCATAAAATGAAATCCTAAACTAGGCAGCCATATCATTCAAGTACCCCAATTCTTTACATGATTGGATCCACCAACATAGCCAATCTCATCCTAGACCTGAGCATCAACCACATGATTGGATCCACTTGAATCAACAGACAAAGATTATACCTACTAAAGGGGTTGTCCCCTATCTTCTTCCTTTTCTATTTCAAATTAATCTCAAGATGGCTATGAGCAAGTCCACATCTTAACTAATGAACATAGTAGTCATAACGAATGTCAGGCTACAAACTAACCTGATTAATCATGCATAAATATGATATGCAGAAAAAGGAGTAAGCAAATACAAGTCCTATTTAACCTATATGAACAACAAATGCAAGATACCCGTATACGAGCTAAAATGCCTTTTCGCGCCTTGGTTCGTACATAAATCACACTAATGTACCCTCACACATAGAGCTATATCACTAATTGCACATATTCTCAAAGGTGATGATCAGTTTAATAAGCCATATAAGACTTGTGGACGAACTCCTAAAACATGGTAAGTAAACTCCTATTGCTAAAACGATCAAGCCTATCACCAAAGGCAGCAAACAAGATTGTGGATAGTCACAATGTCATTCAAAGAAAAGGTGGGCAGATTATTGTGGAATGCAGCCAGCCCCGCCCCCGTGAAGCTTGAAGTGTCTTTTTAGGCTACAAATGAAAGTGTCTTATGCTACAAATGGTAGTGTTTTAGGCAGCAAATGGTAGTGTTTTTTTGTATCCACATGAATCTGGAAAAGCATAACATGCATAGTGTTAGGCAGTATGAACGTTAATCAGAAGACGGAACCATAGAAAACCCACAATAGTCTTCTTGCATTTTCTAGGTAGTACAACTAACAATGCAAACTAACAACAAACTAACAGACTGGAGGGGCTAGGCCGCCACCTCAACTCAGCAAATAGAATATGCGAGGGGTTATGCCACCACCTCGACTGAGCAATGCAATCAAATAAAACCAACTATACTAACAAAAAACAAACTCAATATTTAGCTTGGCTTCGTTACACCTCAGGTTTGGCATAAAACCAGGTTAGAGGTATCCACCAAGCTAAATACGAGCTACTAACACATAAACTACAAAAAACAAACTCAATATTTAGCCTGCGTATGTTGTATGCACCATTTCCAGCACATAAACAGTAAGCACCATTTACTTTAATTGAGGTTATCATAAAAAAGCCATGGATACAAAAATAAGTGAGAAAATCCACCTTCTACATTTTCCTGGCATTAATTTGCTTCAGCCTTCACATGGTTTGGTCCTTGGCGTCTACAATGTCCTACAAAACAAGAACCAAGAACCAGCAGCAGCAAGAGCAGCAGAAAACAGGTATATGAAAGCCAAATGAACAAGGAAAATGAATAAGAAAATTGAAATCTGCTCAGATATTAGTTCCTTTTATCATCATAGCAGAAAATTGAAATGGGTGCAACGTCAAGTTGCCATTATGGCCTTCATAAGTTGCAACACCACTTCATAGTTCATAACAATACGACTACGGCTCAGACATTAGTGTTTTTTTTATCATCATAGCCGGAAACTGAAATGGATGCGGCAACGTTAAGTTGCCATTAAGGCCTTCATAAGTTGCAACACAATCACACTTCGCATTGCCAAAAACTGGGGTTGTGTCTGTGGCTAATTCATTTCAGACTAAAAGGAGACACACACACACCCCACACTGCCACACACACCACAACGCATGCAGGCAACATCCATTTCAGTTAAGTGAAGCTAAACAGACCACAAGGCATGCAGCAAAACTTAGGCTCAGATATTAGTTAAGAAAATACATCATAGCCAAAAACTGAAGTGGGGGCAACATCATGTTGCCATTTAAGGCCTTCATAAGTTGCCACAACATCCACTTCAGCCCACTTACTGAAATGAATAAGCCACAAACACAAATACTGAAATGAATAAGCCACAGACACAACCCCAGCAGAATAAATGAATAATAGATTCAAACCAAATGCCAGCAAGTCCCCCTAATCACTGTCTATATCAGAATCTGCAAAATAGCCTCTGAATTCATCTTTAGCTGAGCGTTTTTTAATTCCAAGTCGTGCATCCTCCCAATCTTTCAAGCATATGAGACAATCCAAAATGTCTGGAGCTAGTCTGCTCCTCCTCTCATCCAACACTCTACTACCTGCACTAAAAGCAGATTCGGATGCCACTGTAGACACAGGAGGGGTTAGTAGATCACGTGCCATGATTGAAAGAACGGGATATTTATCTTCACTTTTTTTCCACCAAGCTAAGACATCCAAATCACGCCTTTCATTCTCGTTAACAGATTCTAGGTCCAAATATTTATCAAGTTCAATGCGTGAAGTTACCGTGCTACTTCCTATTCCTAAATTTGAATTAACGAAATCCCAAAATTCATCATTGGTACTTGTAGAAGATGTTAAAGGAGCAGCATTAGAATGAAACTTAGAGTCATATTTAGCATACATGGTAGCCAATAAATCATACACATTAGCAAGCGAAGGTAAAGTAGTAATCCCTAAATTCTTACCAATCTCTCTTAAGAGCAAGTTAACACCTTGTAACTTCATCCTAGGGTCCATTACTGCAGCTAACATAAATATTGGTGGCATTTCCTCATAATATTTTCTGAATTTTCCTTCCATATCAATACAAGCATGTGCAAAATTTGGATGTTCCCTATGTTTACGAAAATTGACACTGATATTGAAAAGATGATGAAGCACAATACAAGAAGTAGGATAACGAACACCCGAACAACCTAAGGTAGCAACATAAAACACTTTCAAAAATTTCATGAACTCAAAACCAATTTCCCAGTCATCTTGAGTTAAAGGATTACCATGATACGATCGATACCTCTGATTAACATAAGCAGATATTGCATCACTATATTTCCTACAAGACTTTAACATAATGTATGTTGAATTCCAACGATTTTGAACATCAGAGTTCATACTTTTGGGTTTAAGATTGTATAATGATGTGCACAATTTATCAAATTCTTGTTGCCTAGATGGGGAATTAGCAATAAAAAGAACAGCATTTCTAATTTTTGAAATCTGTGGAGCTATATGTGTCAAACCATCTTGCACAACTAAGTTAATGACATGGCATACACATCGCAAATGCAATAATTCACCAAAATAAGGAGTCGTCAAATTTCTTGTAAACATTGGAAGTGTGGCAGTATTAGCGGTATGGTTGTCAAAAGTAATGCTATAAACTTTATCAACAACTTCAAAATCCCTAAAAACACCCATAATACTTTCAAAAATATGTTCGGCATCATGAGGAAACTCCACTAAACGGAAAGTGATAATTTTTTTTTGCAAAGTCCATTTAGAGTCTATATAATGAGCATTCACACAAATATAACCACGATTATTTATACCAGACCACATATCAGAAGTAAAAGCAATTGCACCAATAGTTGCAAGTTCACTAATCAAATCTTTTTTAACTTCACCGTGAGCTTTCTTCGTATCACTACGGGTTGAATTTCTAGAAACTTTAGCAAAAGAAGGATTCAGATAATTTTGGACAAAATATTCAAATCTAATATCATCACCAAAAGTAAATGGTTGTTCTACTGCAGCTACATAAAGGGCCAGTCTCATTTTTTCTTTTGAATAAACAAAATTACTATTAGATGCACTAGCAATTTTATCAGCATGTTTAGTTTTTATATGTCTACCATGTGGCCCTACACCATTATAACTTTTGCATACATAATGTCTGTCACAGTAATTGCATGCAGCCCTACGGCCTATGTCAATACCACTTTTATCCTTGAAGTTATCAACTATAGAGAAATGATTCCATACCCATGAGTAGCGTCGTGACCTTTTTGAACCACTAAGGCTTGAATTTCCAGCTGTAGGAGTAGCACTAGAACCTAAAGGTCCTGTTCCACTTCCACCACCAACAATGTTTGAAGCAGCCTCCTCACCTACAGAACCCATACCCTGTGGTGCAATAGGGTTTTGTGGTAGTTCATGAGAAGAACTTGAGTGGGCGTCACAATCCTCCCCATTTCCAGGAGCCATCTACAAAAAAGCACCATAACAGGGGTTATTAAAGGGGAAACACGAAAGCCCTAATTTTGTAACCCTAAATGCAATATTCAAGTAAATAGCTTCACAGATCCTACTTAGTGGGCTAGTGGCTGTGGGTACAATATAACAGCAGACTGACAAAATCATATGCAACAACAGCAACACTAGACTGACTTATAACATTGGAATTGATTAATCACTCTAGACTGATTAATCACTGGTAAATCAGTTTTGACAAATTTGTCAAAAATATACTAATAGAAGAAATTAGTAACAAAATCATCAGATCTGGCCTGACTGGTCAAAACCCTAATGTAAGAAATTAGTAACCACAGACCTAATTTCGTAACCCTAATTTCAAGAACCCTAATTTCAGAAATTAGTAACAAAAGCCCTAATTTCGTAACCCTGATTTCATAAATTAGTAACAATTAACAAGAGCCCTAATTAGTAACAATTAACAAAAGCCCTAATTTCAAACACCAGGTCAAATCAAAGCCCTAATTTCACAAACCCTAATTACAATACATAAGTGGAGACTGGAGAGGGAAGTGAGATAGGTACCTGTGCTCAGAGGGATACGGTGACTGATGTGAGTGAGTCGGTGAGTTGAGGACCTGAGGTGATGAGAGAGTCGGAGAGACAGACGTTGAGAGACTGATGGTCACCGTCTCACCCCACACCGTCTCGCCGATTCACCGTTTGAGAATCGAGATTTGTGTCACCGGAAAGTCGAAAACAGAGAGAGAGAGAGAGAGAGAGAGAGAGAGAGAGGTGAGCTGCGTAGCCTGCGTGAATCCGTGATCTTTGAGCAGCGAGACAGAGGGAGAGGGAGAGAGAGAGAGTCTGAGACAGAGAGTGAGAGAGGTGAATCAGTGAATGACTCGGTGTCTCGGTGAATGTATGAATCCGAAGAAATAAGGCGTGCTGGTGGAATCCGAACGTTGAGAGGAGTCGGAGTTGAGAGGACAGAGAGACGTTGAGAGAGTCAGAGAGACAGAGAGAGTTCGAGAGAGATCTAGATCGGAGATGAGAATGACTGAATGAGATGTCTGCTAGGGCAGCATCTCATTCCTTTTATATGATCTTTGTGATCATGTGCATACGAGACACCATAATCCATATGCACCAGCTTATCGAAAATTCTCGTAGAGTCCTATAATGCATCACTCGAGGGCCACCCGAGCTGTTTGTTGAAAATCTGAACCGTCTACCTTTTATGTGGGAGTGATTATATCATTCATGCAAAAAATAAAGTAATTTGGTTGTCGTTATATACTTGATCTCACATAACAAATAAATTTCTATTAATGAATCTACGTCCCGGTGAAAGGGCTTCCAAAACCCGATAGACCCAAAAATTTGCGAGAGTGATTCAAACATCAAGAACAACAAAATGAACGGTATGGATCGTCATAGTTATGTTGCGATCGTGTGGCTAACGTACATTAGACTATAGTAGAATACTTTTGTTTAGAACCAAGTAAGTGCAGTATATAGATTTGAAAGGTAGCTACAGACTCATTTTTCCAAATGTTCGATCTAAACCGTTACGATTTAACGTATTATCAATTATATCATTTTGGCCCAAAGTAGAGATAATCGGATGTCGGTAACCACATGATCAGATCACATTCTATGCTTTTAAAGGCATTAAAGTCATATAATGGACCACTCTAGGGCCGTTTGAGTTATTTTTTGAAAATCGGAACCGTCTACCTTTTACGTCGGAGGGATTATATCATTCATGTCAACAATCAAGCAAATTATTTATCATTACATACTTGATCGGACTGATTCGAACGTAAAAAAAACCATTCAAACAATGATTCCGTGTCCCGATGAAAGAGTTTTCAAAATCCTATAGACCAAAAAATTAATGAGAATGATTAAAACACCAAGAAAAACAAGATGAACGATATCGATCATCGTGATTGTGTCTTCAACTTCCTAGAGCAAAAAACTTCACATAGAGTCAATTTCCCACCTTATTTTCCCATCTGTTTAAGTTGGGTCCAAAGATTCCAAACGGACCAAACCCAATGGGATGAGAATTGAAGTCTTGTCCCCGTTTTACGGTTTTAGTTGTAGTTGCCCCATTTTAGTTGTAGTTGTGTACTTTTTTTAACCTTTTTTTCCCCCCAAAAACTCTCTATTAATAAATCTACATCCCGATGAAATGGCTTCTAAAACCCGATAGACCCGAAAATTTGCAAGAGTGATTAAAACACCAAGAACAACAAAATGAACGATATGGATCGTCATACTTGTGTCGCAATCGTGTGGCTAGCATACAAGAAGCCCATTTTTATGGAATAGAATTATATAATATATATATTACTTGTTCTAATTATAAACACAAAAAGATTGTTGGCCTTAGTGGTTTGAAATGTGTGTCAAGTCTCCAAGGACTAGGGTTCGAGCCCCATAGACCATAGTCCTTAGAGATTATTTTTGTTTAAACCAATTATTTTTTTAAAATTAGTGTTTTTTCTTATTTATTTTCTTTGTCTCTTTTTTTTAAAAAATCTTTATTAGATAAAACACTACTAGTCTACTACCAACTGAAATTGCCCCACAAAGATGAAAAAAAAAGGGTCTTGCTGGGATTGTTTTGCACTCATATTTTAGACCTTATCAATGTTAAATCAAGTTTGCTTTATCTTTTGATGTGTGTACATACAAATTAATGGAAAGATATTGTGGTAAATTCACGAGATAAACAAAAAGGAGTGCAAATATATAAAAAAAGAAGAAGAAAATAACCATTCCCCTTATTTTTATTCATATATCAGATTATCAGGCAATTTATTTTTAACTATTTCCGTCACGATTTACAACACCTCTCATTTACTCTCCCAATTATTTTTATGTTTGAATTTTGATTCAAAATTTCTTAATCATATAAAAAAATTTAAAATCTTATTTTACTTAAATAAAAGGAAAAGATTAATAAATTATTGGATTATCAAAAAATACACAGAAATAAAAGTAAACTATAATCTGAGACCGTGTCGTGCCGTGCCGTGCCAGACTATTGGATTATCGTGCCCGTGCCGTGCCCGTCTAAGACCGTGTCGTGCCGTGCCGTGCCAGACTAACTTTCGTGCCGTGCCCGTGTCGTTCCCCCTCACTTCCGTGCCCGTGCCGCGTCCCCGTGCCGTGCCGTGCCTGGCTAGAACCGTGTCGTGCCGTGTCGTGACTCGTGCCCCATCCCACTTCCGTGTCGTGCCCGTGCCGTGCCCGTCTAAGACCGTGTCGTGCCGTGCCGTGCCAGGCCAACTTCCGTGCCGTGCCCGTGTCGTTCCCGCTCACTTCCGTGCCCGTGTCGTGCCGCGTGCCCACTAAGACCGTGCCGTTCCCGTGCCGTGCCAGGATTATTCCATGCCCGTGCCGTGCCGTGCCGCCTTCAAACGTGCCGTGCCCGTGCCGTGCCCGTGCCGACCCGACCCATTTTACACCTCTAGTTGAGAGTGAAGAGAAGAGAGAGAAAGAGAGAAGGAGAAAAGAGAGAGGGAGGGAGGGGATCCAATTACATTTTTTAAGCCGAAATAGAGTGTTGGACACACTTTAGGATTCAAATTTAGGGAATCCATTGGGGTACCATTCTACTCCTAAATTAACAAATTACTATTATCACACAAAATTGGGTCCCATTTATCCTTATGTGTCCACCTCGGGATTTAATTTATGAGCAATTTATTGGGAGTGCACTTAAGATGCTCTCAAGTAGTGCTCTTACGGAATGTCAACAACTACTCCTACTACAAAATCATATGAGACCTACACAGAATTATGGGGGTATATCACAGGAGCACTGTAATAATTATTCACAATATACTGTATAATTTATCATCCTAATTTAATGCTCAGTAAAATAACTCAAGGTACGTAATATGAGAAATGCAATATTGCAAGTGAAGTTAATCTCGTACCAAGCTTGGCTGTTTGAGAAACCAAGCTTATCAAGTTGGTTGTCTCATTTCTCTCTTCAGTCGTGATCTGAGTTCGAGTCGCAAGCAGGTTGGGGTTAAGACTATAGATAGTCTCTGAACCCCCGTTGACTAACATACTAATACCCCGGGCCCGCATACCCCCGCTAATGTATACCGTATGACAAAAAAAAAAAAAATCTAGTACCATTAAGTCATTAACATTAAGAATATGTCATGCAAAATTTTCATGAATAAGTATTAGTAATTGTAACGAAGGACCCGATCGAAGTCAGCTAAAGCTTTAAGCACATGCAAAGGTAATCAATCTGCTATAAGATTATGAGTAAATTTGCTAAATGATCAATATATCTTTATTTGGCAGCTGAAGTATTACAGAAGTTACAATATCTAGCTAGCCAAGCTCGGATAGAGCTAACCAGAACTTATTTGCCTTTATTGTCAAAATAACATCATAAATGAATCCTGCTTACCAAGTAACTAAAAGTTCTAATTATGATAACACATACATAAATGTTACATATGCTAGACCTAGAAAGTAGCATCAAGCGCGCGCGCGCGCGCGCGCACACACATATATATATATATATATATATATATGAACTCATATAACTTTTTTATTATTAATTAATACTCTTGTTCACGATCCCTAACGAACCGGATAGCATGCATCAAACACACATCTAAGCGTAGCTGCACAACCCATAAACACACGAGCTTCCATTCCCGCACTTATTGTTACAACGGCCACAATTCTTCTCGTCGGTAGATGGGTTCACACACTCTCCTCGGCAGCACATCTTGAAGTAGCCGCACTTCTTCCCGCACATTCCGCAGTTAAGTGAATCTGTCATCACATTCACGCATTGCTTCTTGCAGCAGTCCGGTCCAGGACCCCCCTTGGTCTTACAAACCCTAGGGTACCTGTCGCACGTCATTTTATCAGCAGGGGGTCGACTTTGGGCAAGAAAACGATTAGTCCTCTGGAGAAACGACGATTCTTTGTTTTGTAGGGTGTAAGGATTAGAAACATTTTCTTCTTCGGATGCGAGAGCGGTGGTAGTAATGGTTGTGGCCATTAGCACTGCTAGAAAGATGAAACGAATTTTTAGTGAGGACTCCATTATAAGTAGTAATGTATTTGTTGAGGGGGAGAGAGATTTGAGAATTGTTATTGATGCGTATGATCAAGGGAAGGTATTTATAGAGGAATTAAGTTGCTTAATGGCGGTCCTTGTCAATGGCGGTCCTTGTCAATGGCGGCTTGCAATTCAAGTAAACAGAAGTTAGGCTCCAAATAAATTTCCCAACTGAGAAGTACTCCATATGGTAAGGAAATAGGGGAAGGAGCTAGAGAGTAGAGAAAGAACCACAAATTACAATGAAAGCATGACGTATGGCCCATTTACATTAGTTTTCTTTTTTATGTATATATATACTATTGTCGATCTGTATGTCAATAAGTAGGGACCGCAATCTCATCCGAACCGATTTGATTTTTGTTTTTGAAAGACAAAAAAAATTATTTTAGGCTCCGTTTGTTTGGGCGTAAAATGTTTTCCGGTAAAATATTTTACCTATTTTCCGGTGTTTGGTTGTGTAAAAAATTAGGAAAACATTTTACATGTAAAACATTTTCCATCAATTGGATGAAAATGACTCTTAAATCTTCCGTAAGTTATTTTCCGAAATGAACCCGCTGCCTTCTATTGCAATTCTCACTGTTCAATTTTCTCGATCATTAGTCCTAACCCACGTTCAATTCCAATATTCTCAGATCTCTCCACCGTTTAAGCCCCTCACTCTCTCTTTCTACACTATTTTGTTGATTTTTGAAAATATTTTCAAGTGCCAACCAAACACCGAAAAATAAAAGTTTGAAGTTTATTTTCTGAAAAAACATTTTACATGAAAAATATTTTACATTGTAAAACACTTTACATCGAAACAAACGGAGCCAAACGATCTACAAAAATTAATAGAAACAAGGAATGATATAAAACTCCTAACCCGAGACCCAAACGATCTACAACGCTAAAAGTAATCATATGCCCATCCAAGACTCAAACCCCAAGTTTGACAAGAAACCATACACAAGAAACCCATTGCGACGAAAGTCCACACCCATTGGAAGTTGGAACTGAACCGATGGTTATCCGGTGGATCACTAGCCTGTTGGACAACCGCCCACTGCCACAGGAGTACAGGACGATCGGTTCTCACCCCGATCGTCCACTGCTTTGGCCAGCGGCCTTTAGGGTTTTGTACGGTACAAACCCCATGCATGAAGCGTGGATAGTTTAAGGCTCTTGGAATTGTTTTTACATTTAAAAAAAAAAAAAACCGTTTTCGATCCTAATTATTTTTTTGTTTGCTGTTGTGTTGCTAAATTTAGATTTGCAAATGTTTATGTTATAACATTTTGACCAATAAAACATGAGACGTGCACCCGTGCTAGGGCTAATTGGGGTGAGGGTGGTCCAATTTTTGTTTTAAAGGAGAATCAAACCTGAATTTTTAAGAGGAGCAAACAATTAAAATAGTCACAAAGTACCTTCGATGTCGGTAAAATGTGACACCCTTGTGGTGATATTGGAAATTTGTTGTGTCAAAATGGGCACGCTGGACCCTTTTTTTTTTTTTTCGATAATTAAGTGTGTTCGGACCAGCTTACGCGCACCTCAATTATTTCTCTCTGTGGTCCGGACAAAAACAAAATCATTAATGCGGAGACTAAGAGATTCACCAGAGATTTTTCTATTGCACCCTAATCCCAAACAATAGTCAATTTTTGAACTCAGAATATCTGAATTTACTATTCTTCCTTTTACTATCACATTGGCTACCCCTTGTGGCTCGCTGGACTCTTCTCTGCTTGACAAGATCAAAAGCCTCGGAGGTCAATCTTGAAAGGGCAACGGGTTTTCCAACTTGGAATCGGTTACAAAAGCACTGTGATGCAGTGATCTGCGGCCATATGACAACCTTTTTCTTAGGTCAATACGCACGTGGTTGGCACCGTACATGGTTAGGTTTGTTTGGCTAATGTCCAGTACATGCACATCGATCCCTGAAAAACCAAGTACTCTGTCTGATTGTTTTCACATTCCACCCCTACAGCCATCTTGACCCCGTTTGCGTTCATTTTGGGATTTTGGATTTGAATTTGTATATAATGAATGTAAAGAGAAATAAAGTAATAATTTAAAATAGAGATAATAATTGGAGAGAGATAGAGATAAAAATAAAAGTAATGATTGAAGAGAAATAGAATAATAATTAGAAGGAATTCAAAATCCAAAACCCTTAAGCAAACAGGGTCCTAGTGACTTGACAATTCAAAATAAAATTTCAATCCGATTAAAAAAAAACTTAAGGGTGTAATCGGTTCAATTTAGTCGGGATTTTTACTAATTTTATCACAAAACCAAATCATTCGGTTTCGAGATTTCTAAACTGAAATTGGCCCAAACAACTTCGGTTTTGATCCAGTTTGGTGTTTTCGGCTCGCGCGTTCAGTTTACTCTTTTTATTCGGCTTGAGCCAATAACAAAGCTCAATGAACAAATATGGACAGATAAAATAACTCAACTGAGAAACGATTCAACCCACGTATTTAACTATACCAAAATAACATTAAAAGAGGCCCAACAAAATTAGAAAACATAAAATGACATGAAAAAACTCATGAGACTAATATCTAGATATCCCGAGAACCTATTAAACATAATTTGAAGAAGATAAAAACGGCTTATGGAAAGTGGGTAGAGTATAAGTTTACTGAGTTGTGAATTACTAGGGTTATCGATTAGTCTCATATATTTTGGTTTGATTTCGGGTTTTCTGATTTACTTGCACCAATAGCTCGGAAAAACAAAACCAAACCAATTTTTTCTGTTGGTTGAATTTTGTCAATTTGTATTTCACCCCTACAAAAATTGAATCTTGAAACATTTGTCACTTTCAAGCTATCAATGACTCCAATTTAATTTCCCAAATTTCAAATAGTAGCTCCGTTGCTAATAGAAATTGATAACATGCTACTCAAAAACAAAAGGGAAAATTTCAAAATGGCACCTGAACTTTCACCCCAATGTCCCATAAACACCTAAACTTCATTTTATTTCAATCAAACACCTGTACTATGAAAACCCCCTAATTAAGACACCTGCCGTTACATTTCGTCCAATTTAAGGTGATGTGGCATTTTTTCCCGTTAAAGGCGCACAACAACAGCCCCCAAAAGTTGTAGACAATCAAGCCCCCCTCCCCAAATCAAAACCCTCTTCTCACTCAAACTGTATATCCGCAACCACCACCATCACCGTCCACCACCGACACCCACCCCTCCTCCTCCGAGGCCGCCTCCGCCGCTAGCCTACCACTGAATATGCCGCCATACCCAATGGAGACAACCAGCCCTTCTTCCCCCAAATGAAAACCCTACGTACGAAATGCCTAAAACTGCTTCAACATACCCAGTAATCTTACATCCACTTGCACCCAAAATCGAACCCAAGAAGAACTTCAATCAGGGTTTTAATAGATTTCCAATTAAACCCCAAAATAGTTTTAAGAATAATCAAAAGAAAAGAAGATGAAACGAAGCGCAAGCGCAAGCGCAAGCGCGTGAGAGAGAGAGAGAGAGAGAGAGAGAGAGAGGGGACAGGCACGATCATGGAGCAGCAACCAATGGAATTGGAAATCTATCGCAGCAAGAAAATGAAACGAAGCATGATTGAGCAGCGACGGGTTTTGGAAAATCTCTATTTGCCCGTTTGATGTGGCCGCATGGAGATGATTCCAATTGAAATGTTTCTGATTTTGTTTGTGTTTGAGAAATGGAGTTTTTTATTCTTGAAAGCAGCCAAAAAAATGGGTGACAGGTGCTGCTATACAAGTGATTTGGTTTAAGGTTGGAAGAGGGAGTGGCAGAGAGGCAGGAGAGAGAGAGGGAAAAGTGGGCCGGAGGGAGGATGAGAGATAGAGAGGGGAAGGGCTTTGATTCTGTGTGTTGCAAGGGCTGACTGTCATGTGCCAATAGGGCACTTAACAGGAGAAAAATGCCACGTCACCACTTTTCTTCACAGATTCAATGGAATATGACGGCAGGTGTCTCAATTAAGGGGTTTTCAAAGTACAGGTGTTTAATTGAAATAAAATAAAGTTTAGGTGTTTATGGGACATTGCAGTGAAAGTTCAGGTGTCATTTTGAAAATTTCCCAAAACAAAACCAATGTTAACAGCTACCCCCATATATAGGGGACTGACCCAAAACCACGTCAATGAAAAATAGGAAGAAACCCTTGGTCCAACGACGTCTTATTAAGGAGGGGAGGGCTTTTCATCTATAGTTATTTCTCTTTTTCCAAAGACGGCGCGCCAATGTATGGTGGTTCCGCATGCAGTTCCCTAAACTGCCAAACAGGGACTAATGGCTGCGGGTTGGTGGTCTTCGTGTGGCTAGTTGTTTGTTTGTTTTGGGGCTGGTGGGTTTCGGTGGTGATGTTGGGGTTGGTGGTGGTCCGGTGGTATTTGATTGGGCAGCGCATAATTTCGACTGGAAGATGACTGTTCCGGCTAGTGACCCTTGCGGTTTTGTCCATATGATCTGTTAGCTTTTAGTTGTTTTTTTGTTGTTTGCCTTCAGATTTCAGCGATGCTTAATTATTTAGGGTTTGAACTGTGGATCTCTTTGATCCTTTGTTATCTAGACCGAGATTGGTTCTTATGTACCGGCATTTATCGCGCGGCTTGCTTCGGCAGTAGGTGCCTGAGATCGACGTTTAGATTGCTTGGTTCTTTCCTGTATCTGTTCTGGAATCTGTTTGCCCAATGGGCTTGTGATGAATGAATGACTCTTTTCAAAAAAAACTATGCCCTTCAATGGCAATTATGGCACAACACTCCTTGCTTGCCTTCAGGGATAGCTGAGTTTAGGCCTGTCAACGGGTCGGATCCGATCCGGATCCGATAAGACTTGGATTCGATCCGAATCCGATAAGACTCAAATCCGATAGTGGTAATCCGGATCCGATCCGAAAACTTTTTTACTTCAAAAATTTTAACAAAAAAAAAAATTTTTTTTTTTTAAAAATACAATTTTTTTTCAAAAAAAATTATTTTCCAAAAAAAATTTGAAAATTAAAATAAAAAATTTAAAATAAAAATACAACTTCTAAAACATTTTTTGTTCAAAATAAAAAATTTACTGTTTTTTTTAAAAATTTATAAAAAGTTAAAAAAAAGAAGAAGTTCGGATTCGGATTCGATCCGATCCGATCCGGAAAAATCCTGATCCGATCCGATCCGTAATAATCGGATTCGGATTACCGGATTACGGATTTCTGTTATCGAATTCGGATTCGGATCGGATTTTTCGGTCCGATCCATTGACAAACCTAGCTGTGTCCCCCGATCCGTTTAGAACATGCACCCCATTCGATGCATCAATCATGTCATATGTGTCTGAATCTGTATCCGAACACATGGATACGCATATTTTCCCTAATTCACCGCTTGATTGATGCACCTTCTCCCACCACGTAGTCATTTGACAAACTAAAGTTTAAGAATTAAGTTAAATAATCAAGATTAGGTGTTAAACAAATGCTAATTTATTGATCGAGCAAATCACTCTTAACTCTTAAGTATCAACAGTTGCTAAATTGTGGAGGAAGAAATGAACCATTCCCTCTTCCGAATATTTGGCCCTTCTTTAAGTATTATTACTTTTTTTTAGGTCAAACAGAATAGTTAAATTAAGTTACGTGAGTAAGTTCAAGGTGCAACAACTACAAATATAAAAGATAGAAAACCCAGGCAAAACAATGCCTACCCTAAACTCTAAGATGCCCCACACCAAGGGCATCTGCCATAACGAATTCCCTGGCCGCAAAGGGAACATTCATGGTAACAATAAAGTCATTCTCCTGCTGAGAACCAAGGCGTGCGAGACAATCTGCCGTCTGGTTGGTTTGACGGAATATGTGGGAGAAGGAGGAGTTGGTCCCAGCAGCGACTATTCTGGCTTCCTCCACAATATGGCGTTGAGGATGGTCTGGAGGAGGACCCTGCTGGAGAATGGAGATACTGAACTGCAACACTGGAATTAGATTCAATCTTTACATTAGTCATGCCTTTGTCAAGGATAATCTGCAGTCCTCTGTAATTAAAGCGCCCAGATTTCTGCTTCTAGACTACTACTACTCTCAGCCTTCCCATAGAATCCAAGCAGGGGCGGATTATATATATGTCGAATATGTGCAAGTAGGCAACATTTTGTGCAATAGTAAGTTGCTGGCTTTCTAAATGAGAGTGATTGAGTTCGAGTCTCCTCCACTTCTTTAAGTTTTTTTATTTTTATTTGTCCCCCACTCCCCTAAGTTTTTTTATTTTTTTATTATTTGTTTCCCCTCACTACCCCAACGTGTCCGATCATTTGTGCAGTACTCAATATTAACCTGCACATTGCATTTGTACATTTTTTGGTCTCTGAAACTTGTACTCGTAGAGTTAATAATAGGAAAATAGATAATGAACATGTGATAATTTTGTTTTAAGGCATATATAATCGAGGTGCGTAAGTTTGCTCAAGTAACTGGTTACTATTAAAATACTGCACTGTTGCTAAAGGATGGCTTTGAAGATCTTATTTTGTCTATTTTGCTTCGGTTGAATGCTGGAAGAAGTACTAATGTGATGTGATGCTGATGTGGTTAGAGGGCTGATCGACTTAGGCGGCGAAAGTTTGGGTCTTTTTTGATGGCTGGCTTGTGGATGCTATGGGGTTAGTGCCCTTCCTAAGAGCTCTGAAGCTGATGTGGCTGTTTGGTTGGTAATAAAAGAGGTCATGGTATGATGTCTATAGTCCTTTGGAGCAATGAAAGTCTTTGTTTCAGATTGGACCTTTTCCTATAAGGCTCCTTTCAACCTTGTTGAATGTAATTTTCTTCTTCTTTTCCTTTCTTTTGGCCTACTCTATGATCCAAGTTTTCCTTGCATCTAGAGTTTGGCCCCTCAATGTACCATTTGTGAAGTGACTGCCAACAACTTTTTTGCTCTGCCTTCTCTCTACTTTCTCTCTCTATCTTTTCTTTTCATATGGTTTTTGCTGGGGGGCGGGGCTGCCGCCTCCCACCTCCCCCTCTCTCCTCCAGCCGGTCTCCATCCTTCTCCATGCCGCCTTCTCAAACCTTTTCCTTTGCCCCTCTCTCCATCTCCGCCTCAGATCTTCTACCTTTCCCCCGCCTCGCTCTAAACCCTCTGCCGCTCCTCCTCCGCCGCCGCTCCTCCTCCGCCGCTCCTTTCAGATCCCTTTCCGTCTTCCCCTCTCCGCCCTTCCTTCTTCTCTGCTGTGGGTTAGGGCTGGGTTGGTTGAGGTGGTGTGAAGAAGCTATGGTGGCTTGGCTCCTCCGGCGAATAAGTTGCCGGACCCGTGGCGGCGTCTCCGGCGACAGTGCTGATGACTGGAGTTTTTATTTTCTGTTGTTTTCGGTTTCCCTCCGGTTTCGGAGCGGCTCATTCCCTGCGTGGAACCTTTTCCACCCTCTGTGGGTGTTTCTGTTCCCTCAGTGAGTTGCGCGATGGGGAGGATGGTGAGGTTGGTCAAATTACCGCTGCTGTCCTTATTACCTTTAGCGTATTATCCCTGTGTGGAGCTTATTTTCATGTGCAATTGTGAGTGTATTTCCCTCGCCTTGGGGATTCGTCCTTGGATAACCCGGTCGTTGAGGTCTGTGTACCCAACGACGGGCTCTGGTGCTTGGGAGTATGTAGCCTCACGCGGGCAATTTTATGTTCTTTCTTTAGCAATAAAATTGTCTGTTTTATCAAAAAAAATGTACCATTTGTTGAGTTTCAATAAAATCTTGTTACCGATCCAAAAAAAAAAAAAACTGGTTATTAAAATACACATATGCTTTAAAATTGTTACTTTATCATGAATGCTAAAATTTATTTTGGTGTGAATGTGCTTAACTGTAACTCATATTACGGTTACAAATAAAATTGGTGTCCCTACTATGTCAAATTCCTGGGTCCGTTACTAAATCCAAGAATCCAACTTCCACTACTATCTCGGATGGCTCCCCCAAATAAAGCCCGACTTCTTGTTGGATTCGTATAAACCTAGCTCCATTCGTATTAAGCTTAATTTCACCTGCCAAAGATAAATGCCACGTAATTACACGACCACGGCAGAGCATGTTAACCTGTGAGGCCTTAAAAGCCTCAAATATCTCCTTATATAGCATACATAGAAACAGACAGCCTTAATGTGTGAAAGAAGATATAGTTTGGGCCGACTATTCACAACCCTTTATTTTTTCTATTAGCCCACTTCCTTCATTTACTCCATATAACCCATTAATTTCCCTTTATTTACTCCATATAACCCGTTAATTTCCCCAAAACTTCCTATTATACCCCTCTCCTCCCAAAACACTAAATCTCCATAGCCACCACCACCGCCACTCCCTCCCCTCCTCTCTTCAAGGTTTCTCTCTCTCTCTCTCTCTCTCTCTCTCTCTCTCTCAAAACGAAACCCACTTAGGAACCGATCGAGCACTGTGTTTTTTTCGACGTAGAATTTTTAATTTTTTGAACCAGATTTTCAGCGTTTCAGGTCCGAAAAATGTAATGTTTTCTGTAACAACTCCGATTTTCAGTAAATAAAAATCTCGTTGATTATTATTTTGACTCTATAAATTCCTTATTTCCAATAATCCGTCGTGATTAGATTCAAAACCTAATTTCTTTTCGCCTTGCAATGTAGTCATTTTCTAAAGACAAGTGAGATAGCAACCCTAAGACATCCTATTTAGCAAGCCTAGCTAGCTTCTAACTATCGTTAGGGTAACCTAATCGAACCTTGGACCCTCATGAACCATTGGAACCCTAAGTGAGACCTTGACCAAAAGTCAACCTTTGATCTATTACCCATTGGACGATAGATACTAGGATAATCTTTATCCATTGGACCATAGGTTTACACCTTGGATATTGTGACAAGATTGCTAAGTACACTTTATAAGATTATATATTACTTACCATCTTTACCCATTGGACGATAGAAGTTAGGAGAATTATTAACCATTGGACGATAGGTTAACCTTTCTACCTAGTACAAGGTCCATTAGTTTAATTAAATTCACCATGAGTCATTGTACTATTATAGATAGATTATATAAGTTTAGTACTTTCATCCTTTAACCATTGGTTAATAAATGTTAGGGGAATTATAATCCATTGGTCCATAAAACCATATCAAGCTATAGTACTAGGTTAAATTAGTTAATTCTTTCCTAGATATGATATGTACTTATTTAATTAAAGTATATGATATGTTTATGTCATCCTAGGATACTATATATTAGTATATAGTATATAAGTACATAGGTGGCATTTTGACATAGTTTAATAGGAAGTTTTGACTTAGAAGTCCAAGATAAGATCATATAGTACATTGTCCTTATTTTAGTCTTTCTATTATATGTATATATATTAACCTAGGAGAGAGAGAGAGAGAGAGAGAGAGAGAGAGAGAGAGAGAGAGAGAGAGAGATAGTGTTGTACCTTCTTGATCTTCTTCTACCAAAACCCTAATTCTATATATATAAGTACTTGTACCTTGAAAGATGAAGGATAGGATGACCTAAGATATAATCAAGTACTAGATTTTCTTACAAAAATCTCCTTACAAACTATTAGTTTACTCTTACTCTTTCAACCCTTGTCCTTTCTCCATTAGGTGTGGCCGAGAGAGAGAGAGAAGGAGAGAGAGAGAGAGTGGCCGGTTGAGAGAGGGAGAGAGAGAGAGTGAGGTGTGTGACTAGTGTACTTCCATATCTCCCTACATCATCTTATTGCATCACCTTGTACCACCATATCTAGGGTTTCTTATTCTTTCAACCCTAATGGACTACCATATCTTATTTTCTTATTCTAGACTAGACACAAACCCCATTTGAATAGATTAAACCTTGTCCTAGGTTAGAAGAAAGAACAAGGAAAATCCATTGGTCTTTCAACCTTTGTACCTTCTTTGGACCAAAGGGAGAGAGAGAGAGAGAGGGAGAGAGAGAGAGATTTGTGTGATGTGTGCAAGTGTACAACCAAGCCTAGTATGTCCTTTAGTTCAACACCTCATCCAATCTAAGGACAATCAAATCTAGTCAATCTATGATCCATTGGATAACAAATGTTAGGGGAAATATTGCCTCTTGGATAATAGACCAACTTGGCCTATAAATAGCAAGCCATTTCAAGCCTTTGAACTCACACCTTCAAGCATTGCTCCAACTTCTCTCTAGTAAGTCTAGTGTTCTTGATGTTCTTGTTGTTCTTGCTTAGTTCTTAGTTGTTCTTGAAGTTCTTCCCTAGTTCTTCAAGAAACTCTTCTAGTGCCGCCACTAAGCCGCCACTCCACCACCCTACCGATCCAAAAGTTCTAGTAGCTTTAGTCAAGATCAAGTTTCGAGAGAAACCTTTCTCTTTCGAAGCTAGCGAAGCCATTCCTAAGCCGTTACTCCGTCCGACGTACTATTTTCCTAATCCGTAGCCGACTACCGCCAAGAAGAACGGTAGATATCCTATATCTACTTTTCTCTACGTATATGTAGAATACTCTTTAGATTTAGTATAATTTTACTATACTTTCAAAGATCTAAGTATAGCGTATTGCATGCGTATTTCGAAATGATAGCGAATTATTCTAAACCTTTGAAATCTCGAGCATACGTAGATTATACGAGCTACTTTCCCTAAGCATGATTAGAAATGTTTAGAAGTTGTTATCTTGATTAACCATGGCATGAATAGCTTAACGTTAGAACACTCAATAAACATATGCTGTTTTGAACTTAAGAAAGCATGATTTAGGATTAAGCTGTTTTAATCTTAGAATGAATGTGAGCATGATTATGTGATTACTTGACTACTTCTTGTTGATAAAGCATAAGTGATTTATCACTCCAAAGGTGTCCATCCATGTGGCACTATGCTTAACCTTGTGTGAGTAAATGTGAATATGATGATGTGACAAAATGAGCATGCTATCTAATATAGAGTTGAATGATCTTGCTAGTTTAGCTTCAAGATTACTTAAATTGTGAAATGAATTACCGCGGAGTCATTGCATGCAACGAGACACGAAAACCGAGAAAGTAGAAACATGACACCTAGGGTGTGGTTAAATAAAGGATGAGATTAACATGCGAAAAATATTTTGAAAGTACATAATGACCGGACTTGGTAGTCGTTGTGTAAGTATTTGAAAACCGTAATGTGGCCGGACTTGGTAACTCATTGCGTAGATTTCCAATGGGGCCGGACGTGGTAGTCTCATGTGGAAATATGGCTTGGCCGGACTTGGTAGCCAATGCAAGATTTGAAAGAATGTGTTTTGTAAAACCATGATATGGCCGGACTTGGTAGCCACCGTGTGTGTTGCTAATGGAGCCGGACGTGGTAGCCTCATTAGTAGCAATTTGTGAAAGAAACTTTGGAAATTATGGTTTTGTTAAAGGTAAAAAGGTTGACACGGTCTACGACGAGTCGCGTAGGAGAAACTCGAGAAAAGACATGACACCAACGCTAATAAGATATCAAATGTGGATATGTCATTGTTTAACTATGTTGTTTAATGAGCATGTGTAATTGGTTATATGCTTCCTTGCTTTAAGTTAAGAGTTAGTGGGTATAGTTTATTCTATTGAGCTTGTAGCTCACGGTGTTACCTTTTTGGTGACCCTGACATATTATACTGGGGGCGACGCTGGTATAATGTGTCAGAGTTAATTGATGAGCAAGGTGAACAGTATACATTGGAGGTCTCTGGAGCCGAAGAGCTTGCTAGGATGGAGGAAGAAGCGGAGTGATAGAATACCCTAGAATTCCCCTCCTTGTGTAATAAAAAGTACTCTAGTAAGACTTATGTTGTAATAATGAGCTTGACTCTTAGTCTTTTGATTCAATAAAATGTCTAATTAACGAACCCGAAAATGGGGGCGTTACAACTTGGTATCAGAGCCTTAGGTTCAAAACCTCGGCCATGGGTAGAATGGGTAGAACCACGAGATAGATTGACCGTTGCACAAACGTGAATTGAGTTTAAGTTTACCGTCCCAAATTGGGTGGAATTCTGTCGAAACAATCTCCGGATTGAAGCAAGGTGTGGAAATTGGCAATACCACCGAGCTGGGAATTCCCGAACAATTGGATGATGACTTAAATCAAGAATCAAATGTGGAACTTAAAAACTTGAAAATTTTCTAGTTCGAGTAAAGCCTTGCCTTAAAACTTTTCAATATTAAACCTGTCAACTCTTCTTACTAATTGAGGTTTAACCTTTCCTTGTAGATGGAACCACCGGACTTTTATCAAATCAACCTACTAGCCGAAGCCCGACAACTTAGAAGCACCATAAGAGCCATGACTCATCAACTCATAGAAGATCCCTACTTTCCTTACACCTTTCCCTACATACACGACTTTTACCACAAGCACGGTGCCGTTCCACTTCCCGAAATTGAGGAGGAGGATGACGCTGCAGCAGCACCTGTCCTAGTTCACATAGCACCCCACGACGATGTGGAAATTATAGTCGAGGAGGAACCGGAAGAGGATCCCGAGGAAGATCCCGAAGAATTTAACGACCCACCGGAAAATGAAGCCGATTGGCAACACTTGATGAATGGACCAAACCCGGACTTACCATCTGATGATGAGGAACCATTAGACGATGAAGAGATATCCGATGATGAGGAGGAGGATTTTATGGATTTCAACACCGACCCCGGTGACGTGTCACCGCCACCCTTCGAGACCGACATAGGTTCCTACAAGGCTCACTTTCCACCTATCTTCTAGATCCATGGGTAGAGCATGTCACAATTAGGCCTTTTGCCGTAATATAACCCAATAGAATGACATGTCGTAAGTAGGACTTCTTTTGTAAATCCTTCGGGACGTAGGATGTAAAATAGGAAGTAGTCGAACTCTTGGTGTAAATAGCGTAGGAAGTTTAGGCTGTTATAAGCCATCTATGTTGTACTTGCTTCGTTTATGTAATGAAAATTATGTGTTTCCTTTCTATCTTGTGATCACTGTTTACATGCATACTTGTGCGCGACTACCACTTTCACACCGTTAAGTCTAATATATAATTTTTCTTATTGTAGATATGGATAACCGTACCTTTGCTACCCCGACCAATGTTGCGGACCTGATACTTATCAAGGCCATACTAGCACCGGAGAGCCTTATCCCGATATATATGTGACCTCGAGACTGGCTACCAAGTATACCAGTCTATCGTGATGGCACCCCTCACCAACAAGGACCAACTCATGGAGATAAAGGAGTTAGCCGAAGAGATCCGTCAAAAGGGAGAACATTGGCTCGAGAGAAGGGAGAAGGAGTGGAAGGAGCAATTGAGAGAATACTTCGGACTTATTCCACCTAGTTAGTAGTTTAGTAGTACTAGAATAAGGTTTAGTAGTTGTGATTGCACTTATGGCGCTCTTGGACTAACCAAACCATGTAATCGGAACCAGTAGGATCTTTCCAACTTGTAATAGGAAATCTGTCTTGTGTTTCTCTTTTAGAACTCTATGCTTCGTTGTAATCCTTTGCTTATCTATGAAAAGTTGCCTTATTTTATGATATGATATTGCACCTTGTTTTAAATTCTATCGTTAATCTTAGGAAGAAAACCGAATTTCTAAAAGAAATTGTTCAATAGGCTAAACCTCCCCCTTTACAATTTTTACTCGTAGATGGTGAATCGACGCAGTGGATTAGGATATGAAACCGGAGAGTCCTCCAACGCAAACCCTAGCCTAGCCCAAGTCGTGCAGGCATTCGTAGCCGCCTTGAATGCCAACCGCCAAAACCCTAACCGCGATGACGGACCTATGACTCGAACCCGAGCCATGAATGAGTTCTGCAAACGCCGACCCCCGACCTTCCACGGAGATACCAACCCCACTGGGCCGAAGCATGGCTGAAGGAAACTAAGGTGATCCTGGACTCCTTGGAGATTACCCGCGATGGAGATCGTGTAGCCTTACCCACATACCAACTGAAGGGAGAAGCCCGCTATTGGTGGGAATTGATGGAGGCAACCCATGCCATAGCCACCATGACCTTCGCTGAGTTCGAAACCCTGTTTCTTGACAAGTATTTTCCTACACCCATTCGCCTAGCTAAGGAACAAGAATTCATGAACCTGAAGCAAGGAACGATGACCGTAACCCAGTACGCGACCAAGTTCGAAGAACTATCCCATGTTGATGACGTGGGCGTTTGACGTTGGCATTAGCGTTCATGCAAGGTTAGGGTTAAAACTCCTTCTACTATGATCTATCTATCTTTTAGGGACGAGTGGCGTTCGGAGCTTGAGGTGGGAGTTCAGGCGTAATCATGACCATAATCGCTCGTATGAGTTGTATAACTTTGTTAAAACCTGTATTGCATTGAGGTTCGAGTTGACATTGATTTCGAGATTCACGGAATCATTGTTATCGACGTCGGCAATGTGGTCGTTGGCATTAGGGCTACGCGTATTGTCCTTGCTGATGAGGTTGACAAAGTACCTCGTACTGTGCCTGTTCTTGATCAGGGCCATCTAGACGTGTGTCGTAGACGTATACTCTAACTCGCCCGGTAGAGTTTATTGGACATTGTGGATGGTAGTCGATTATGCACCTATAGACGATCATGGACAGACGCCGTCTGTGGAGTATTGATGTCCATGCCTGATCCGTTTTCGATGGAAATGTGAGATGGATTGGTTGGAGTTGTGTGGATGCTTGTGCTTCTACGGTTCTCGATTGAAACGAGCCTTCGACTTCGGGATCGATTTCTATCTCCATCTTTTGAAGTGATGTTGGGACTATTGGGATGAGTTTGAATCTGGGTTCTGTGTGTTAGACGTTGTTTACTTCGTTTGCATCTGTATTGAGTAGGTACCATTTAAATAGCAAACGAAGAGCTGAAATAAGGACTAAAGCTATCATACATGCCACGATAATAGAAGTTGTTAAGTGGGTTCCGATAAATAATATTAATCGAGCCATTGGTTTAAAAAGTGAAATTGAGAAGAGGTATATATAGCATTTAATTGGTGAAAATAAACGAAAAGATGAAATTATAAGTGTTGAATCATCTTCAAAAAAAAAATCAGTCTTGTTGTTCTGGGCTATTTGTTTGTTGTAATGGTTTAATCTGAGCCTTTGATTTATTTGTGTATGATGTCAGCAAGTAGATCCTACGGCTGTCGTGAATGGTGGAACATAATAAGACAAAGTATCGAATAGTAGTGTTTTTAATTACGAGAATGCCACTGGAAGAGAAAGAATGGTTTAGATGAGGACCACGTGTCCTTGTCAGTGAGGAGAGAGAAGAGATCTAACGGCTGATATGAATGGTAGAACCAAGGAGTAAAATGGCTCTCAAACTTCTCCAAAACGTATAAGTGGAATGGTGGAACATTTGTCATGTAGTGAAAATATACGGTATAAATACATATATACGATCCTTTAAGTAAACCTCTTTAGCTCTTTTGGTCCCTTTTGGCTCCTGTGGGCCCGCACGTATAATATTACCGTGTGGGTCGCCGATTTTTTCGTACCCTTTAATTTGAATTGTGGGCCCCACATGTGTACTTATGTCGGGTTAGTGGGACACGTGGTGCACTGAGGGGCTTGCCCTGGGCCTTATATGTTGCATAATGATTACTGTGGACCCCACTACACATTTAGCACTTTCCTGGAGACTGTTCATACAATTCAAACAGTTTTCCCTCTCTTCTTTATAAAGTAGTTACTTAATTGTTAAGGATTGCAGAAACATGTTTAGAGTTGGGCAAAAACGTTCTTCTGTGATATTTCCCTCTTATAAAGGAAATTACAAAAGGTATAAGACGTTTGGTAATAAACGATATTCAGGTTTAAAAAACTGGGGTGTGAGACGTCTTCGAAATTATGGGGTATCCAGTTCTGGTAAACGTAATTTCCCAAGTAGAGCTATTAAGGACGAGGTACTTAGGCCAAAAGATGGTGTTGTTAATGGTAGTGATTACAGTGATTATTTTGATTTGCCAAGTCTTGGTCAAGGTGTTGATTCCAGACATACAAATCGTGTAAAAGTATGGTCTATGAATCTGGATGGCCGATTTCACATTCGGAATATCGATCAAACGATGGGAGAGGATCAGAACCATGTTGTTGAAAATATTGAAGGATACGTTGGTATCTTTGTTATTTTAGATCGTATGCCTGTACCGACTGATGTTCCAAGCTTCTCCGATGTCTTCGGTGAATTACCAAATACAGATGGTTCGAGATTGGATCAACATGTTCGTGTTGATCAACTAAGCAGATTTAAAGTTCTAGTCAGGGAGCGGAAGTATGTTAATGAGAATGTTTCTGGCACTATGTTCACTTTGAAGCGGTTCTTGAAGTTCAATGGTCGTAATCGTATTGTGACCTCTTTCAAAGACATGGGAGTTAATACCACTGGACGTTATGGAAATATTAGGGATAATGCTATATTTATGTTTGTCGTGTGGGATTCATCTGTTGCTTCTGTTTTGCGATATAGCATAAACAGTCGCATTGTATATTTCCATTGAATGTAATTTATTTAATGAAAGGTATTCAGGGTTTATATATGTTTATTTGCAAAGATCAATTAAAATAAATAGGAAACAGAAAATAGAACATTTGTCTTGGGATTGCTTTACTTAAAAGGGCATTGGGATCTTATAATAACATTGGAATGGCTCATATTATTAATGAATTAGGCACCGTAGGTGACCTTACAAATGCATAACAACGGTAATCAAAATTTGGGCTTTTCTTGGGGTTGGGCCGATGTTGAGGCCTTCATTGCTTCCGCTACTGCTGAGCCCACCATGTTTGCAAGTTCATGGGGCTCTAAAACTATTGTGTTTGAAGTGTTTGAGCCCACTTCGGATATTGATGGGCCTGGATCTTGAGCCTCGTTGAAAATGGGCTGAACAGGAGTGGGCTGGATTGGGTAACTCACTGACGAGCGGGCCTGCTGGAATGTCAGGCCTGGTAATAGTAGTGGTCTCTGCCTTTCACCTGTAACCATTGAGCTTCTAGTCCTGCATAGCTTTGGTTGTTTGGGTGCATATGCTACGTGAGAACAGTCCACGTCTTCCTCGTTGAACTTCTTAGACTTAATCTTGAAAGACGGTGGTCGGAATTCGATTTCTTCTGGGTTCTTCGACGTGCACAGCTTCACGTATGCTTTAATTTTGCAATATCGGACATCTTTTCTGATGTTCGATTCTTCCAATTTGTACTTCGCTATCCATGGGCAGACATCGTCTTGTAACGATGCATATGATGTTCCATAGTAATAGAGTTCAATTGGACAGTTGACTGGGAACACGTACTGTGCCTGTTCTTGATCAGGGCCATCTAGACGTGTGTCGTAAACGTATACTTTAACTCGCCCGGTAGAGTTTATTGGACATTGTGGATGGTAGTCGATTATGCACTTATCGACGATCATGGACAGACGCCGTCTGTGGAGTATTGATGTCCATGCCTGATCCATTTTCGATGGAAATGTGAGATGGATTGGTTGGAGTTGTGTGGATGCTTGTGCTTCTACGGTTCTCGATTGAAACGAGCCTTCGACTTCGGGATCGATTTCTATCTCCATCTTTTGAAGTGATGTTGGGACTATTGGGATGAGTTTGAATCTGGGTTCTGTGTGTTAGACGTTGTTTACTTCGTTTGCATCTGTATTGAGTAGGTACCATTTAAATAGCAAACGAAGAGCTGAAATAAGGACTAAAGCTATCATACATGCCACGATAATAGAAGTTGTTAAGTGGGTTCCGATAAATAATATTAATCGAGCCATTGGTTTAAAAAGTGAAATTGAGAAGAGGTATATATAGCATTTAATTGGTGAAAATAAACGAAAAGATGAAATTATAAGTGTTGAATCAGTCTTGTTGTTCTGGGCTATTTGTTTGTTGTAATGGTTTAATCTGAGCCTTTGATTTATTTGTGTATGATGTCAGCAAGTAGATCCTACGGCTGTCATGAATGGTGGAACATAATAAGACAAAGTATCGAATAGTAGTATTTTTAATTACGAGAATGCCATTTGATGATAAACCAAACATAGAAATAAGTATGCCATGGAATGACCATTCTATTTCAACATTGATTCCATCGAACCAAACATAATGCACTCTGCTATTCCTGGATCCAGAGGAGAGGACGTATGACGGAATAAATTTTTCCCATACCTAAAAATTCGAGAAATATTACCGGAAAACTACACGTATTCAAATAGCTCAAGCTTCATGCTATCCTCTCTCTAAAAACTTTAACTGAAAAACAGGAAAAAATTGTTACCTTTTTCTGCATCTTGTTTTTCAAATTAACGGTTTGAGTGTGTGGCATATGCTGCATGTAAGAAAATAATCTGTCACGACTCACACATATCATGAATATGACTATCTACCTAATAAAATACAAGGGTGTGGGAACCACATAAACACAAGTTGAAAGAAGGACCGAGATTCATTTAATCCAAGGGCTGATGTGTGCTCTCCAACTCTCTTAAAAAAACACTCACACTCTTATAAATATATTACAAAAATGCCATCGGTTCTTTTTACCCATTGCTCGGCTTTTGGCATTGGCATAAAAAAACAAAAATATATTACAAAAATGCACGTGCCTACGGCACTACCGGGGTGCGTAGTGCCGTAGGCACAGACAAACACTAGTTTTACAATAAAAACACACTGAACGGAAGTTATCTAAAAATATTGGACCAAAATGAAAAGATGCTGATTTTGGCGCTCTTCTTTTAACGTGAAGTTACTAGTAATTTCATGTATAAAGTGGAGCGCGTGCGAACAAAAGTGGCGCACGAAAATCAATTTGTAATTGAAATTGGCACAATAAAGTATAAAGATGTTGATGCTATGTTCAGAAAGTTAAGGTGGTGTTCCACTTTAAGAAAAAATGCTTTTTTTTCAAACGGAGGTAATTTCAAGCCCAAAAATTATGTATTTACGCAAATAATTTTCCTACCAATATGGATCTTGTTTGATAGATCTCATTAAGATCATTTAAACGGTGCAAAAAAAATTGAAAAAATATTTTTCATTTTCATTATATTTGAGTTTGAAATTACCTCCGTTTGAAAAAAAAACACTTTTTCCTAAAGTGGAACACCACCTAATTATCCCAATTAACGTTAGTTTTTTTTTTTTTTTGTGTATTTTATTGGCAAGTTTCAATCCCTTTTTCTAGTAGCTAAACAATTTGGTAAAACATGCTTGGAGAGTGGAGAACCTCTACGGTGTCGTCCACGCAATCTGGAGATACGGTATTCTCAGTTGATTTTCACAATTATTAACCACAAGAAGACAAAACAAAATTCACAAATTGAATAGCAAAAACTAATACTCCACCATGAAATAGTAGTATAATATCCACCACAAAAGACATCAAATCCACCATTAAAAAAAGACATAACATTACATATGGTTAAGCACACCATAAGGTTCACATATGATGTGCTACTCACATGTAACATATATAATTAACATCACATTGCGTGAGGTTACGCAATGAGTGCCAATTTTTATTCTCGCGTATATATTAGTAATTCAAATGTAATTTCACAAAGTCATGCTTTCAAATATACATATATGGCTGTGCCAACAATATATAGCAAGACAACAGTAAGTACAAAAATCATATAAAAACTTTCAACTATAATTAAATTAATAAAACATTCTCCATCATCGTATCAACCACTGATCATGCATAATCGCACATCCCATTCCAGCATTCTTTTTTGCACTTGTTTTGGCACCCACCGCAGTGCTTCTCATTGGTCTTCAAATCCACCTTCTTCCCATTACAACAGCTCAAACCGAGCCCGCACTTAGTCCCACACGCCCCGCAATTCAAAATGTTCGTCTTCAGATTAACGCATATCCCGCTGCAACAATGATCAGTGTTTAAGCAAGTGTACCCACACGCCCCGCAGTGCTTCTTATTGGTCTGCAAATCCACCTTCTTCCCATTACAACAGCTCAAACCGAGCCCGCACGTAGTCCCACACGCCCCGCAATTCAAAATGTTCGTCTTCAGATTAACGCATATCCCGCTGCAACAATGATCAGTGTTTAAGCAAGTGTTCCCACACGCCCCGCAGTTGGATCGATTCTTTTGGATGTTAACACATTTCCCTTTGCAACATTGCTTCCCGGACGCACACTGCTTCCCACACTTTCCGCAGTTCAAGTTGTCCGTGTTCAAGTTCACGCACATCTTCTTGCAGCAGTTTGGATTAACGCTTCCCGCCACCGTACAAATTGCCGGGTGCTTGTCACAAGTGTAACCAGCCGAAGCCACCGGAGGTGGAGGTGGCGACCAACCACTTGCGGCTGACAATGCAACAAAAGAGCTAGTTATTGTTAGTAAGAGCACTGAAATTTTTTTTAGGGAATCCATTTGGTGAATGAACTACGAGTAATTAGCTAGAGAGCAGTGGGGGTGGTTTGATAGGAGCTAGAACTGGGATTTATATGGGGTTTTGGGGGAGGGAGTTGACATTCCGGAAATTGAATTCCCAAGTCTTCCTTTAACCCTGTGGGCTTAATTCAAATGACTACTTACAAAGTACTCCTACTTAAATTATTTCCGAACCAGTTGATTTGGAATAAGGAAAAAGTGAAGGCACTAGGTGCATGGTTTTCGGTCATACAAAATTCCAGGAAACTTGCCGCAATGACTGTGATGCGGTAATTGCATGGGCTCCAATCACATTTTGCCACGCCATGACTATGGTGGTCCCATTTGTCTTTGGTCATTTCTGAAGTTGCTCTGCTACTAATCTATGTTTTCTGGATCTTTTTACTCAAAGTTAGAATGATGGAGCAGATGACATCATCAGCAGTGGAAAAACAATAAAGAAAAGCTAGTAGTGTCTTCCTAGTTTGATGAGTAAAATTACGGCTCAAGGTTTGTCTTCCTAGTTAATTTGATGAGTACGTAAAACAACAGAGTTAAGTGTCTTCCTTGCTTGACAAACCATGAGCCGTAATTTTAGCATGCATCATTAATATTCACTCATGCATTTCTTTCTACAAGGAATTAAGTAGATAAACTAGCTAGCTACATTTTCAAGTATGATGTTATGAGGGATTTTGTTTTTTGTTTTTTATAAATTTAAGTGTTTGCTATTGTTATAAATAATTAAAGCCAGAACAAAACTCCGTATAAGTCAGCCACGCAAAACTTTAAACACGTAAGCTAGCTACTTTCCCAGAAACCTATAGGAGCCTAATTATATGACAAATACTAAGCTACTGCCTACTAGTAATGTTTTACATGCATAGTTTCTTATGTTACCAATATTACCATATATACGTTAAATGTGGGACGGGGTATTACAATATATGCCCACTTTTATGGTCTAGTGCTATCGCGAGGGGTTCAGCACCAAAATCACCATGTGATTTTTCGGGTAGTGACCATATGCTCCTAGATTTTGAGCCCACACTATTATGTACAAGCTAGGCTTGATGTAATTAAAAAAAACCTTGGTGGGTATCTGAGCCGGCCCTGAGTTAAACATGTTGTGGCCACTTTAGGCCTCCAATTTTTTTTTGAATTTCAGTTGTCCATCCTACTTTTTTACAACCTTATAATAGCCCAACAAAAATACCTCATTTTTAAATTTCGGATTAGGCCTTTGAAAAGTCAAGGCCAGCTCTGGTGGGCATTACAGAAAAGGACTTTTTTGTAAAATATGGGGTGGAATGGGCCTCGCTCTGATACCATGTGGAAATAGAGTCCCACACTTGACATTCCACCACACATTTTAAAATTCACAATCCATACCCTACGAAGACAGACTAGCAAAAAGACTGCGCGATGATTGGATCCAAAAATGGTCACATGTGATAGACCTCAAACGCGGCTACACATGAGGGGGATGTTAAGAAAATAGAGTTCCACATTGTTTGAAAGTGGAAGGGGTGATCACTTAATAATATTTGGGACTTCTCCATTCATTGCCAATTGGTTTTGAGATGAATGTAAAGTTTCCATATGGTATCAGAGCAGGTAATAGATCATGTGTCGAACCTCATCGCCTATTGTTTGTACCATAAAATGATCGTAGTGTGACTCCTCTCTCATCTCAGCGCATGTTGGAAGATGAAAAAACTCCCGCACAAAACATCAACAAGCCCAGCGCTTCTATCCTTAGTTTTTCAGTAGTTTTATTTCTAGTTTTTACATTCCAGTAATGTACTTCGATTAGCTTTTTAATAGAAGTCTCGTCTTTCCATTCCCATCTACTTGTTCGTAGTTTATCATCGAAGCAAACAATTTACCTATTCCTCCTCAAAATTTCCGCCATCAGAACTGACCCGAATGTGTTGTGCAAGTGCCGGCCGAGTTATTGGATATGATTACGGGATTTGGTCTAATATTTCCACTTCTATATCTTTTTTATTTTGTTTTCAACCAGACTACCATTATGGAAGGTCTAGAAAATCAGAAGGGAGGGAGATCACTAGAGAGAAACGTAGCAAAAAAAATACACCTTAGTTAATTCTCTTTTCTTTCTTTTAATTCTACTTGATTTCCTTATTTGTTGAATACTCAAATTTAAGAAGAAGAAATAGTTTATTTTTCGATGCCTTCAAGTAAGTTTGTTTTATTTATTGTCTTTCGCTTAAATATTATTAAGTTAGGATAAATTAATTGCTAGAGCTTGGATGAAATTGCATGCTTAAACAACAATTTTCTCCAAATTAAGAAAAGCATGTTTTCAATTCATGTTTTCATTGTGTAACTTAATTTCTCCAAAGAAAAAGCATGTTAATTTTCAATTCATTAAAGGTTTTTTTGTTCATGTGCCTACTTTTCATGGAAACATTTATGTCGGATTTTCATCCTGTTTTGTCAGATTCATGATTCGTGAAAAACATATATAAACTGTGTTTTGAAGGATACAGTGAATTTTTTATTTTAAACATTTGTTTGGCAAAAGAATAACTAATTTTCTAAAGCTACCAAAAAAGAGTTGTTAATAAGAGTTAATCGAGGTCACCATCTTCATCCTCAAAGCTTTGTTCCACCGCCATTTTAATTTCCACTCCAAACTCTGTACAAAGGTAGATATACAACCCCCATTCCTTCATCCCTAAGTATGTTGTAGTATAATATATGAAAAATAGGAGCTCGAATTGAACCCAAACGACGAAATTAACTGTAACAAAACTATCAAAACCAGAGTCAACCTCGCGGCTGAAATATCAAACACCGTGGCCTTGCGGATGCAAACTTTGACCTCACGGTCAAAAACTACAACTTTGATTTTTTGTTGACATGTGGCCTCAAACTCGAAATCGCAGTTGCATGAAGGATCGATAGAGGGGCGGATGAGCATGGGTGACCGCCCTACTCATGTTTTATAGTTTTAAATATAGCCTTATACTAGTAGTTTTTCTTTTTTCCTCAAAATCTTTAAGATTGTGTAGGGTTTGCCCGCCAAACATCATATTGAATAATTCAACACACGTTGTCCAACCAAGATTTTTTAGAAAAATAATGTTATTTTTAGCAATGCTTATATATTTTTGTAGTATTATTTTTCTTTTTAAAATGAATAGGAATGCACAAGATCATATGCATTTATATGATCTTATTTACGAATTATTGAATATGCTCATCAGAAATAAATTCAACAATCCTTTTTAAAAGTATTTTAACGATTTGTATTCGCAAATTAATATTGCCTTCAATAGGTTATAAAACTTGTCAAAATATTCGCCCATCAAATCTTGATCCCTGCGTCTTCCCCCGATCATAGTGACTGAAAATGCTATTAAGCAATGGAGGAGCGCGGGTTAGAAATTGACTCCGTTGCGGTTTGGAGATATCTCGGGTGGAGATGGAGACGTTCCGGTTGGTGAGCGCGGATACCTTGGGAGGGGGTGCATCCTGCGCAAGGGGGTGCGGTTTTTTTCATGCTCGGTCGGTGTTTACCCACTCGGGGTGGAGGGGGTGATTGTTGGGTCCACCCTGGTGGGCCTGTTTTTTGGTATTGGGCTGGTTTGGTCCAATTAGCTCTCCTTGTTTTATTCTTTTGTATCCCTAGTGTGGCAGGTGTGTGTGTGCTGCAAGAGTGAGAGGGAGACCGAGAGTCAGAGAAAAAGAGAGATAGGAGAGTTCCATTGTATTGAGAGGAGAGAGTGAGTGACTGAAAATCTCACCGGTGTAATTTCTCGATATAGTGAAACCCCCGCCCCCTCCCCGTGGACGTAGGCCGGTTGTTTGGCCGAACCACGTAAGTTCTTGGTGTTACTCTTGTTTTATTTTCGTGCTTGTGTTTGTGGTGTGGATTGGGGTCCTCGCCATGACCCAACAAATGCATAACATAATTAATCACTAGTCTTCAATAATAACTATGTCTGGGAAGTTGTGATCACTATATCCCTCGTGAAAAAGTAGTCTGATTTAGAGAATTGAGATGACAGCGGGTGGTTGTATGAGTGGTGAAGATCCCAAATCTGTCGAGAATGTCTCGGATCATAAAGAAGAACTAAAAACAGTGATAATCTCACAATTAACATCTTGAACTACGATGATGGCAGTGAGTTACGGTTATAGACAATGAATTTGCGAGGCAAACAGTGGCAGAAGTACTGATATCTTTGGGTTGGTGTCTTTGGTTTGGTTTTTGCTTGTTTTGGTTTGAGGCTCACGAGGTTCTTGGCTGTTTTCAGGTCGGTTTTCTTTAGTTTTTCGGTTGGCGTCTTGCAATTTTTTAGGTTTTGGGTGGCTTTTTGTTTTTTGTTTTTTTTGGGGTAAAATAGCTTGAAATAGAAAAAGAGGCTAACCGAATATACAGCCTACAAGGGGCATACCCCAGGAGGAAAGAAAAGAAGAATACAAAAGAAAGAAAAATGACAACGCCAAATGGCTACAAGGCTAGATAAGAAGATCATAAACGAATGTTTCCAACCCATCTAGAAAGAGGGGAAGAAAACAACGCCAAATGAAAGCAACAAAATAGAATACAGGCCTATTCAAAACCAATTTACACATGAAAGTGCCACAGGCCTATACAAAACCTAATTACATTGGATGTGGCAACTATGACAGCAGCTATCCACAAAAGAGGTACACCACTGTCTTCGTAGCACTCATTTACAGCTACCATCACAGTAGCAATCAGCAGCAGCCTCATTGGTAGCAAAACAGAATCAGAACAGCATAACAGAACGGCAGTTTGCTGGACTGCTTGGCATCACAGCACAACTGGGGCAGCGGCAGCCAACTGCTGCCATTACAGATCAGTCCAGCAGTGATAGCAAGCAGCAACAAGGCCGTAGCAGCCAACACTGCTATAGAATACAGAACAGCAGTAGCAGCTACCCCAAAACAGCAAAACAGCTGCAACATCTTAGCAGCTACCACACAACAGAATTAGCAGCACACTCGTGCATCCATTACTAACAGAACAACATTACTAAATAGAACAGAGCCATAACAGAACCAGGTTACTGAAGCTCCCAACACCAGACATAGCAGACATAGCAGACCTATAGCAGCATCAAAAGCCAAAACCATGAACAACAGCTAGCTGGTACCACTAGCAGCCATAGCAGACAGCAGACAGTCAATCCTAACGGGTGGTTTTTTGTTCGTTTACCCTTAATCCTTTAAATCTTTATAAAGATTAATAAATTCTTTTGCTTAGCAAAAAACAATGGCAGAAGTACTAAATGGTCCACCATATTACAGTGGCCTCTCTCTTTCTTCTTCTTTGTCCAAAGTACACAAATGAAGGAGAGATCGAACATAAAAAGGAGCCAGCAGCATATATATACATTATATATATACACATTTTAATATATGTGACTGTTGGGTCCACCCCGGTGGGCCTGTTTTTTAGTATTGGGCTGGTTTGGTCCAATTAGCTCTCTCCTTGTTTTATTCTTTTGTATCCCTAGTGTGGCAGGTGTGTGTGTGCTGCAAGAGTGAGAGGGAGATCGAGAGTCAGAGAAAAAGAGAGATAGGAGAGTTCCATTGTATTGAGAGGAGAGAGTGAGTGACTAAAAATCTCACCGGTGTAATTTCTCGATATAGTGAAACCCCCCCTCCCCGTGGACGTAAGCCGGTTGTTTGGCCGAACCACGTAAGTTCTTGGTGTTACTCTTCTTTTATTTTCGTGCTTGTGTTTGTGGTGTGGATTGGGGTCCTCGCCATGACCCAACAGTGGTATCAGAGCGCCGGGTTCGGGCTGCGAAGTACACCGGAGAAACATGGACAGCACGATCGGAAAGCACGGTTTCTTATTGGGTTTTGAATCAAGTTGGTTGAGGACTTGATCGGAGCAGCAAGGGTTGTTCATCTCAGTCATACAAACTCAGAGGTGGTGTCGGGGTTGTGTATCGTCACCGGAGGAGATCGTACGAGCGTTTCGAAAGGTGGTGGACGGAGGCGATTAGGAGCTCTACAATCGATCGTCGAAGGGTTGATTGGAAACGAGATTTGAGCACAGGGGTTTGTTCGTCTCGAGGAGACGATCCTGGATCTGTAAAGCTCGTCGTCGGAAGTTATGGGGGAGGCCCACACGCGCCGGTAGAAGTTGGCGCGTGGCTGGCGTGAATCTGAACCAGTCGGGCGGTTCAGAAGGTTTGTAACCGGTTCAGGGAGTGTTTCGGCCGGTTCGGTCCGATATCGACCAGTTCGTGACCGATTTAGACCGGTTCCTGACAGGTTTTTTCATTTCGGATTTGTTTTCGGCCTCGGTTTGGAGTGATTCAACTCGGAAATTGTCGGTACGTTATTTTACAGCTTTGAAACATTTTTTTTTGGCATTGGTTGAGTTGATCAGGAGTACTATGGGTCGGATTAAAGTGATTGTCTTGTTTTGGGTTGATAAAACGAGATGTCGGAGTTTAATATGAATACCATGATCCAATTAACGGCAACCAACTACGCGGTTTAGAAGCCACAAATGGAGGATATGTTATCATGGAGAGACTTATATAATCCGTTGGAGCTCCTAGGGGTTAAACTGACTGATATGAAAATGGAGGATTGGAAAAAGATGAACCGGAAAGCGGTAGGATTGATCCGTCAATGTATCGGACAAGAGGTTTTTCATCACGTAGCCCAGGAGACCGACGCTTATACTTTGTGGACAAAGTTGGAGGGGATGTATCAATCGAAAACATCCCGGAATAAAGCGTTGTTGATGAGGAGGCTAGTGAATTTGAAGTTGAAGAGTGGAAACTCAGTTGCCGTTCACTCTAGTGAGTTTCAGGGCCTGGTAAATCAGTTGGCTAGTGTTGGAATGAAACTTGATGATGAGTTACAAGCCCTTCTTTTACTTAGTTCCCTGCCAGATGATTGGGAAACACTTGTGGTTTCTCTGAGCAATTCGGCGCCGGATGGAAAATTGACAACAGCTTTGTTTAAGGATGCTTTGTTCAATGAGGAGGCACGACGGAAGGAGATGGGAACTGATTATGATGATGGGTTGCAAGCATTGGCCACTGATGGAAACAGAGGGAGAAGTCCAGGTAGAGGAAACGGAAATAGGAAAGGTGGCGGCAATCGTTCTAAGCCGAGAGGGGGAACACCTCTTCCCGGATCTTTTACTTGTTATCATTGCCAGGAGGAGGGGCACATCAAACGAAATTGTCCCAAGTATAAGGCTGAAAAAGGTAAAGGAAAAGACCAATCAAGCAGCGGTTGTGGTTCAAGAATCCGATAGGGAGCTTATGATAGCCGTGTCAGACACTACGGACGCAGGGAAATCAGATTGGGTACTGGATTCTGGGTGCTCATATCATTTTTTCGGGGATAAGCGACAGTTTTGGAGTTACGAGGCATTTGATGGAGGATTTATCCGGGTGGCTAATAATTCGAGGTGTCAGGTTGCTGGCAAGGGGATAGTGAAATTTCAGATGCCGAGTGGAAAAATTGTGAGGCTTAAGGGGGTGCGACACGTGCTAGGTTTGCAGAAGAACTTGATATCTCTTGGGATGCTTGATGAGAGAGGTTTTAGTTTTTCAGCGGGTAGCGGAGTTCTTCGGGTTTGCAAAGGAGAAAGAGAGATGCTGCAGGGGAAGATGATTGGTGGGCTATACAGGCTTGTGGGATCTGTTGTGACAGGAGGAGCTGCTGTCAAGCATGAGACAAGCGGTATAGGGTGTTCGGTTGGACAAGGGGTACATCAATTGCCGACATGCACATGGAGAGAACGCGGGAGTACACGGAGGTGTCACGGTTCTTCGGAGGGTGTGCGGGATTCAGGCCTGAAAGTGAGAAAGCAATTGATGCAAGATGTTCAACGGGAAGCTCAGAGGAAAGGGACAGGAATTCTAAGAATGGGAGCTCCGAAAACGAAGAAAAGAGTCTCTTTCGCTTTTGATTTGGTTAGTGGTGGTGATCTCTCCGGGGTTGTCGACACAGGAGGAGGGAAAGACCCACCATGGACGGCGAGGTGGTGAGTCTCGCGGAGCACCCGGTGAGGGGGTGCGGGCGCTTAAGCAATGGAGGAGCGCGGGTTAGAAATAGACTCCGTTGCGGTTTGGAGATATCTCGGGTGGAGATGGAGACGTTCCGGTTGGTGAGCGCGGATACCTTGGGAGGGGGTGCATCCTGCGCAAGGGGGCGCGGTTTTTCTCATGCTCGGTCGGTGTTTACCCACTCGGGGTGGAGGGGGTGATTGTTGGGTCCACCCTGGTGGGCCTGTTTTTTGGTATTGGGCTGGTTTGGTCCAATTAGCTCTCCTTGTTTTATTCTTTTGTATCCCTAGTGTGGCAGGTGTGTGTGTGTGTTGCAAGAGTGAGAGGGAGACCGAGAGTCAGAGAAAAAGAGAGATAGGAGAGTTCCATTGTATTGAGAGGAGAGAGTGAATGACTGAAAATCTCACCGGTGTAATTTCTCGATATAGTGAAACCCCCCTCCCCGTGGACGTAGGCCGGTTGTTTGGCCGAACCACGTAAGTTCTTGGTGTTACTCTTGTTTTATTTTCGTGCTTGTGTTTGTGGTGTGGATTGGGGTCCTCGCTAGAGGTGTCAAATGGGCCGTGCCGGCCGTTTAACTCCGTGCTAACCGTGCTTCGTGCCGTGCCGTGCCTTTTTGTCAATCGTGTCGTGCCGTGCCGGCCCGTTTACTTAAATCGTGTCGTGCCGTTTGCCAATCGTGCCGTGCCGTGCCGGCCCGTTTTCTTAAATCGTGTCGTGTCGTGCCGGCCCGTTTGCCAATCGTGTCGTGCCGTGCCGGCCCATTTTCTTAAATCGTGTCGTGCCGCGCCGTTTTCAATCGTGTCAAGCCGTGCCGGCCCGTTTACTTAATCGTGTCGTGCCGTCACACCGCCAACCAATTCTCATCCAAACCATGTTTAAAGTAGGACAAAACAAAAATGAAATGATACAAAAGATGTTTCATAGGTGCCGTTGAACCTACTTTGATTAAAGTATCATAAGACCATGGTTAATAAAAGTATCATTAAAAAGTGAGACCATAGTGGGAAGTTTGTTTCCCTTCATAAAGATCTCTCTTATGACATGTTACTTTACTCATTTTTTGTCCCTTGAGAAGAAAAGTGAAAGGGATAAAAAGAAATTAGTTGACATTGTGTGAGTTGTGTTTTATTCAGGTGACCAATCTCATTGGGCAATTGCTCGGTTCCAATCGGCCTCCAATGTGAATTTTGTACATGCTCATCCAATCAGCAAGCAGCTGCCATGGGAGACCTGGAGATTTTGTTTACCTGTTTCATTCGTGCCTTGCCTACATTTTCTTAGCGGATGGTAGTTTGTTGTTTACAAATTTTCTGATGGAATATAAACTAATGTCATTGTTTCAACATGCTTACATGGGTGTAACTTGAGCCTTTTATATTATTAAAGTTAAGGCTATTAGACATCATGGCTGTTTTGTATCTTAAGACATCGAATGAAATAAACGCTACCATGGGAGACCTGGATATTTTTTTTTTATTCTGGTTCATTCGTGCCTTGCCTACATTTTCCTTAGTGTTTGTAGTTTACAAATTTACATATCGAACTATAAATTAATGTCACTGTTTCAACATCCTTTCCATGGGTATAACTTAAGGCTTTTTTTTTTATTTTGGGTGATAAAGTTAAGGCTGTTAGGCATTATGCCGTTTTGTATCTTGCAACATCGAATGAAATAATCATTGATTGCCAATTTTAAATTTTGTCCAAGCTCATTGACCCTCACAAGCAGCCCCCTTTATTGGCTATTGCAAGCATGCTGTCACGACCCTAGCTCGCCCCTAAAGGCTCTAGCCACAACAAAGCGCCAGTGATCCAATCACTAAGGCCATATCAAAGTTAAACATCTCATTAGCAAATGACTAAAAGGGGCACAAGTACTAATAGCGGAAGCAAAACCTCATTTTATTTACATACGCCAAAACTAGAAGTCTTTACAAGGATCTTTACTTGGCAAACCACCCAGATCTGTGCATATTTACGTGACAAAAGTGTTCACAAAGAACAACTCCTAACTACAAGTCCACATGTACAAAGCACGTCCAAAAGAAGGGCTACACGTCACCACTCTACTCCCCGATGCCTGAAAGGTGGGAAAATCCATAAGCCAAAGCTCGTATGAATGATTAATACACAATTCACATGCTTTCCATGGACAACGATTAAACCATTTGAAAATGAATCTCATTCATCACAACATAGCATAGTAATGCACATCCTCTATTCATTTCATGTCTACCAGGCGTCCCCGGTTGTGGATAAGTTAAGACGTCTTTACATTATCCCATATCAGTCATATCTTGCTAGCCTTTTAGCACGTGTCCCCTAGCAAGCTGGGACGTGGGAGGATGCCATTAATAGATATAAAACATGTCCACCTTTCATTCATAATCCATGGAGTTCATATCAAAGTATAAAACATCATTGAAGCGAAAAGCTTATAACAAACCATGTGTTTTGGGTATTAATCACTCACCTCGTATCCCCATGTCACCCAAACCTCCTAAGACAATTAGGCAACAAAACATGATTAGAGGATGTCAAACAAGTCTATTTTTAATGAACACAAGATCCTAGGGTAAAATTATAAAGTTACATAGCTAGCTCTAAGCGAACATAATCTGCAGCTCTAATTTCAACTTAAAATCTGACTTTGCACAAGAATAACTAAGACACAATCTTCATGCATTTTTTTTTAGGTCTATGAGTCTAGTTTCAAAATCAGAAATCGGATCGCAATTTCATCGCACGAGCTAAAAATTATGGCCATTTCCCCAACACGTGTCTGTGCAGTCAGCACAGTCCGAAACTGCGCGCTGCATGGTTACGGATTTTTACAGAATTCCATACTTCGAATCTAATCCCGAAATTTTTACCATAGATAAAAGACTCATAGAGGAACTCTCAATAAAAATCTCATAATTTTTGGAGCTTAGGAACTGCCTCAACAAAAATTCACAAAATCAGGACAGACACAAGGTTTCCAATTCTGCAGATTCCCAGAAAATTACTTCTTGTTCTTCCTGTGATTTTCAACTCTTAAACCCATTCAAAATACTTCAAACTCACATCAAACCCTTACTAATCATGGTCAAACTCATATATATTAAAGAGCTACTCTAGAAACATCAAATTCATGGATCAAGTAAGTTCTAAATATGAAATTCAAGGGATTCAATTAGGGTTCTTGAGCTTCTTCAAGAGTTCAACCCTAAAACTCAAATTCAACTTAAATCAAACATCTAGAGCATGAATTCAGTCCCGAAGATATGAAATTTAACATAAAAATCATGGAATCAAGTAAAGGAAACATGTATTACCAAGTTAAATCTTCAATTCCAAGCCAAGCAAGGTTTTTCCCCAATTTCTTTTCCTTTCTCTTCTTCTTCTTCTTCTTTTCCACCGTTTCTCTTTCTTTCTCTCTCTCTCTCTCTCTCTCTCTCTCTCTCAACGTGGAAGATAGAGGTGGAACAAGAATAATGTAGAACGTTCTCTTTTGTTTTCTCAGGCTAGGTGGATAAATACTTGTGTGTGGCCTAGTCCATACTCTACCATGTACTCCAATTCTATTTAACAAGTATGACAAGTGCAATACTCACCTAATTAACCCGAAACACATCACCTAATTAAACTCCAAGCATAATTAAAGGTCAGGGGTATTACACTCTTCCCCACTTATAGAAGTTTGACCTCAAACTTAACTTACCTTAAATTTACAAGGAATACAAGTACTCGCATCGTATATCTTCCCCACCTATGGAAGTTTAGTCCAGCACAACTTACTAAGAGCCTAATGTCAAAAACTTTTTCTCTATGGTTAATGATCTCAGCGGATCACTTTTGGGAATTCATGTTTTCCTGGAAACTAATTGGAGGATTCTCACACTAATTGTGTAACAAATCTTGGAGGAGATATCTTGGAACATCTACGTATAAAACATCGTGTATAAAGGACAGTTCTAGTGACAAAGCTAACCGGCAACTAACATCTTTAATACTGCTTACCATTCCAAAGAAACGCTATTCCGATACTAGCTGAAAATTATAAAAGGTATAAAACCAGATACCAAGGCAAGCGAGTTTACCAACCTCTTTTGAAATCTAACATAAAAAAAATAGAGAACATAATTCCTTAACCATAGAATACCCACCTGGTAAATCTATTACGCTCCAACCCGAGAGGGTTAACATAAATTGCCCAAATGAAAATTAAGCAACACTCATGTTCAGGTTTACTATGCTAGCACATGGCTAGTTAACTAAATAACTGTAACCAGCTTGAAGGCAAGTAAACAAAAGAAAGCTAAACAAGATATGTTATGCATCCAAATGAATCCACATGCTATGAATTCTACTCCAGGGTTATGTCCCTACATGCACAAAACTAAGAAGAACACAAGCGGAAAGCCCATTCTTCAAGCTTAAGGTGGAGACACGTCCTCCGAACTTGGAATATGGATGATACTATTCCTGGTTTAGCCGATACTCAACTCATGCCATAGTGCAAATAAAATGCATGGACAAGTGTGACACACTCTCCCAATTTAAACCTCTACCCTTAATATGGTACCAATGTAACTATTGCAACAAGAAGGATGGGTAATGTATTCCAGTGCTTCAAAAATAACTCATAGCGATTGGATACAAGAACTCTCAAGAATAGTGACTTTAGGCCATCCACAGTGGTATAATCAAAAGCTAATTGTTTTTAAAGTTAACAATGTTGGTGCAAAAAATGACTCACAATGGTATAATCAAACTTAGCAACATCCTTAGAAATAATCAAATTTTGGGCTTTGAATAACCAAAACTAGCAATCTTTTTCAATAATCAAAATTTGTGAACCCCACATCATAAGTTAACTAGTTCCAAAATTTGTATACACACGTGTTTCAACTGGTATTTTCTTCTTCTCTTCTTTGCCTACTCTATATCTTTTTTACTTCACTCACAAACTATTTCTCTTTCTTTCCCTCCAAAAGTGAAGCTCATATCTCTCGATCATCTACAATTTAATCCATCATCGCCGGATTAAGGTATTTCACTTTTCTTTCCCATTTTTATTTTTCCCCCCAAAAAAATTCATAATAGGAGGGAAGAAAGTCATCGATTTTTTTCCAAAATTAAAAGAGGGAATCGATATGTTTTTGCTCAAAAAAATCGTAAATGGAGGGAAGTGAATGGCGGGAAACAGAGGGGGAGAGAGAGAGAGAGAGAGAGAGAGAGCGTGTGTGCAACTGCAGTGGACCTCTTATTTTGGTTATGGACTAGGAGTGACCATTGTGAAGTTCAACATTGTTAAGCTTAACAATCTCTTAAGTGAGTAATCAAAAGCTGATGTGTCAACTTTTGATTATCCTTTTTTGATTATACCACTGTGGATGGCCTTAGTCCATGACCATGGAATACTATTCTAACCATAGGTGAAAGAATAACGCAACTTTGATGATGACACTTATAACCATTGGAAAAGTAGACTTTTTTTTTTCCCTTCCCGAATCGGTAGATCATTCTTCAAAAATATAATTCAGGTAATTCTGCTATCAATGAGAATATTATGGAGAAGTCGCTCGATAGAGTATACATCATGTGAAATAGAAACTAACATGTAGAGGCAATATCTCCTTTATTTGAACTTTGAATCTATAAGGTAAGTTATCCATCAGTTTATAAATTGAATGGCTAACTGGTCCATGACCTAGCACTCTTAGTCTTATGCATTTGTTCCAAAAATTTCAAAGCAAACATAGAATTGTATCCCACAATATCAGGAATTAAACCTTCAATAAATCAATCAACTTCTCACACCATGATGTGAAATGCAATTCAGGTCATGTAACCATTTAATGCAAGCTATGATCTCCTTTACCAAAAAGGAATAAACTTACTAATGTTCACCATGATCAGGTAAGATTTTATAACAGAGATGCAATCAAAACTTAGTATATTATAATCTTACAGTAAAATTTTTATTCCGATTCCTTTCTTAGTATATTATAATCTTCCTTCATGAATAATTGGCAAGATTATTTTACTGAATTGCTTCATGTATACTTATTAAGTAAGAAACTCAAGCAATGGAAGCTGAGGAGTCCATTTTCTTTCTTTTTCTTAGATTCAAGTCACTGAAAGGTAAGAAGTATACTAAGCTTGGTAAAGATTTCCAATATGATATACTGATAACCATATTAACTCGATCCCAATAAAATATTTATGGGTCATATTATGTATCACCTCCACCATACATAAATGCAATTAACTTTAAACTATGGATAAGATAGTTTATTCTTATATGGTCATAACTAACAAGATCCAAAAGCAATGAAAAATCCTTAATCAAACTTCCATACCATCCAACTAGCCCTGCAAAGACTCAAATTTAATTTTCCCTAATCAATCTTAGTTGCTTCCGTATCACCTTTACTTCCCAGTAATCCCATCTAATCAGAACATATGACAACATTCCAAAAATTATGGGGAAATTGCAAAACAGTGGGAAATGGGGCAAATAATGCCCAAGTCATGGACTAGTTTTTAGGAAATTCATCTAAATATGGGAAGAATAAAAATATTTCCCAATACATGGAAATGGCCTCTTGAAATGACTATTATGCCCCTCAATGAAACAAACCCTCATCTCTCTCCACCGCTCCACCGCCCCACCACAGCCCACACGGCTCCCTCCACCACCACAACCACTCGAGCCCCCCGCCGTCCAACCACCATAAAGCTGCCACCACCACAGCCTCCTCCACCAGATCCGACCACCATACCCACCTCCCCCGCCGCCCCGCCCCAACCCAAAAAAACCACCACCATCGCAGCCCCCTTGCCGAAATTCGTCCACTTGTACAGAACCCCGGTGAAGCTGGCCTCGGATCCCGTCGGCCGTCTGGCATTGCCGTCATATCCTAAATCGTTGAACCCAGTTAAAATCCCACCTCCTCCACTATTCAGTTTGGAATCACGAAAACCCATATTGAAACTGTTATTTAATGGGTTACCGAGAAGTGAAAGAATGGAGGGTTTTTGGCTTCTGTGGTGAAATTTGATAGAAATTTGATTTATTTATTTTTTTTGTTTGCTAAATCCTTGTTCCTCTTCGTCTCGGACTCAGGTGGTGGTGGTCTTCGTCGGTGGTTCTGTTTTCTACAATTACAAATTAGCAACAAAACAAGGTAGGTGTGGAGGGAGGGGTATGAACTTAAGTTGCCCCGTATATGAACTTAAGTTGTACCGTATATGAACCTAAGTTGCCCCGTGTATGAATTTCAGTTGCCTGCTAAGTTGTCCCGTGTTGCTCCCTAAGTTGCCTCATGTATGAACCTAAGTTGCTCCGTATAAGAGCCTAAGTTGCCCCGTTTATGAATCTCAGTTGCCTGCTAAGTTGCCCCATGTTGCTCTTTAAGTTGCTCCATGTATGAACATAAGTTGCCCGGTATATGAACCTAAGTTGCCCCGTGTATGAATCTCAATTGCCTGCTAAGTTGCCCCGTGTTGCTCCCTAAGTTGCCCCATGTATAAACCTAAGTTGCCCCGTGTATGAATTTGAGTTGCCCCATATATGAACGTATATGAATCTAAATTGCCCCGTATATGAACCTAAGTTGCCCCTAAGTTGTCCCGTGTATGAACCTTAAGTTGCCCCGTATATGAATGTGTATGAACCTAAGTTGTCCCGTATATTAACCTAAGTTGTCCCGTATATGAACCTAAGTCTCCCCACTCGAAGATCTGGTATATTCACTCGAAGATTTGGTGATGTTTATGATGCTTATGAACCGAAGTTGTCCCTTGTATGAACTTAAGTTGTACCGTGTATGAATCTAAGTTACCCCCTAAGTTGCTCGTTGTATGAAAATAGTTGCTCGTTGTATGAAAATAAGTTGCTCTAAGTTGCTCGTTGTATGAAAATAAGTTGCTCGTTGTGTGAAAATAAGTTGCTCCTTCAATCCAAATAAATTGATACCCGGGGGCTTAATTTAGTGCCACAGTAAAACGGCAACGTTTTGGTTAAAAAAAAATAATCCTTACATCCATTTGCAATCCTATGGAGCAGAAACGTGATTATGAGAGATTTAGAGACAAAATTTGATTATGTCTCTTTAGAATAACATGATCAGAATAATAAGATCTTCATATCCGTTCAAACGGATTAAAAATTGGAGCAGTTAATTTTTTTATACCGTTTATATATTAAAATATATGGTTAAAAAATTAAGTGCTCCAATTTTTAATCCGTTTGAACATGTATGAAGATCTTATTATTCTGATCATATTATTCTAAAGAGACATAATCAAATTTTGTCTCTAAATCTCTCATAATCACGTTTCTGCTCCATAGGATTGCAAATTGATGGTTAAGATTTTTTTTTAATCAAAACGTTGCCGTTTCAAGAGCCCGGTGCAGTAGGGCCAGTCAGATAAGGGGTAATTTTGTCCTTATATGTTAGAAAAACCATGTATTGGCAATTAATTGTTTCCTTCCCATAACTTAAGAATTTTGAAAAAGTACATCATAGGTTGGGAAATAGTTGCCCCAAGGGCCACTGAAACCGAATTCCGCTTAACTTCTTGTCAGCACCTAGGACCCTTTCTTCTAGAATATATTACCTAGCTCTAGTTTTCCCTATGCATAAAACTAATCCTCTATGGCCGGGATTATTTAGAGGACATCTAGAATTCCTTACAACTTACCAACTTATCTAGTAATTCTAGTTCAGCTCCCTGCAATTATTAGAAAGTCTCATCTGACACCAATGTTTTTCCTATAATCAAATATTTATTCTAATAGGAATTTAGAGCATCATATAACAAAACAAACAGTTCAGTTCTTGTAACTCTAAATGTAACATTCTATAACAAGTCATAATAGTGAGTCAAATCTCCAAAAGTCATTAACATCAAGTTTTCCCTGCCAATCTACTTATAATCCTATCAGTTTCTCTACAAAGCATAGAACACATTTATAATCACTAATTAGACATGTATACCCTTTATAACTCTTCCCAAACAAATTGATAGACTAATCTTTACAGAGAAATTATTGGAGAGGGAAGTGATAGAGGTACCTGTGAGAGAGAGAGATACGGTGACTAGTGAGTGAGTCGGACCAGTCGGTGAGCAGAGGTCCTGAGGTGATGAGAGAGTCGGACTGTCGGAGAGACAGAGACGTTGAGAGAGTGAGATGATGCTGCTCACTAACTCACTGAGTTCAGATCTGATCTCTTCACGACTTCACTTGTGATGGTCACCGACTAACCGTCGCACGATCGCACCGAGTCACCGTTTGAGAGTAGAGAGACTGAGAGAGAGAGAGAGAGAGAGGAGAGCAGCGAGATAGAGAGAGGTGTGACCAGTGAGTCAGAGAGAGAGAGAGAGTGAGAGAGGTGATTCAGGTGAAGAATCGATATATAGTTCGATAACTTCGATCAGAATCCGAACGTTGGCTCGTCAGAGGAGAGGACCAGAGAGAGGACAGAGAGACGTTGAGAGAGTCAGAGAGAGAGAGAGTCTGAGATTGAGAGTTTGACTGTTCGAGAGAGATCTGAGAATGAGATGTCTGCTAGGGCAGCATCTCATTCCTTTTATATGATCTGTGTGATCATGTGCATGCGAGACACCATAATCCATATGCACCAGCTTATCAAAAATTCTCGTAGAGTCCTATAATGCATCACTCGAGGGCCGCCCGAGCTGTTTTTTTAAAATCGGAACCGTCTATCTTTTATGTGGGAGAGATTATATCATTCCTGCCAAAAATGAAGTAAATTGGTTATCGTTATATACTTGATTGTTTATAACGTTCATTTTCCTATTAATGAATCTACGTGCTGATGAAGGAGCTTTAAAAACCCGATAGACCCAAAAATTGGTGAGAGTCATTAAAACACAGAGAATAACAAAATGAACGGTATGGATCGTCATATTTGTTTTGTGATCGTGTGGCTAACGTACGTTATACTATAGCAGAATACCTTGGTTCATAACCAATCAAGTTCGATGTATAGATTTGAAAGGTAGCTACAATTTTTTTTTCCGAATGTTCGATCTAAACCGTTACGATTTAACGTCTTATCAAATTTATCATTCTCACCTGAATAGGTGATAATCGAATGTCAGAAACCACATCATCGAAACACATTCGGTGCTTCCAGAGGCATTAAAGTCCTATAATGCATTACTTGAGGGTCGCCCAAGCTATTTTTTAAAAATCAAAACCATCTAACTTTTATGTGGGAGGGATTAGATCATTCATGCCAATAATCAAGTACAATGCTTATCGCTACATACTTGATCGGACGTAAACAAAATTCAATCAAACAATGAATTAACATGCCGATGAAAGAGCTTTCAAAATCCGACGCACCAAAACATAGGATCCCATGATTAAAACACTAAGCATAACAAAATGAACGCATTGAATGGTATTGATCGTCATGATTGCGTTGCGATTGTGTGGTTACTGCTTAATGGCCTCGTTTTTATATAATAGAGCTACATATTATATACTAATTTTTCAAATCTATGACACAAGTTAATTGGTGGCATAGTGGTTTGTTTGTGTATGAAAGAACTTAAGGATCTGGGTTCAAGTCCTATTCTAGCCAACCCCTTTTTATTTATTTATTTTCCTTATTTACTATGTATTTTTTTTCTTTTTTGTTTGACACATTTTTTCTTATTTCTCGTTAGATTTGGCCCATTTGGGGTATAAAATATATGACTCTTGCACATTTCATTTCGTATTAAATTACTCTTGCACCATAAATATTTTGATAAGTTTTTTTTAATTTTACTTTTTATCTTGTAATGTTAAATTTACAAACCAAATGTCCAAAGCCTATTTTACTAACAAAAACAAAACAAATATTTTTTACCGAATAAAAATTGATAATTTTTTAAAAGTAAAAAAATGATTTTTTAAAAACATGATTTTTTAAGAATTTTTTTTAAAATTAAATATCTTAGTTGTTTACCTTTAAAAAAGGTAAACAAATATTTTTTACCGAATAGAAATTGTTTAATTTTTTTTTAAATTTAAAAAAAAAAACCATTTGGCTTATTTAAATTTTTTTTTGTTTTTCCGTGCCTCGTGCCGTGCCCTTTCGTGCCCATGTCGTGCCGGGTCGTGCCCGTGCCCGTGCCCATGCCCGTGCCTTGCTAGAACCGTGCCGTGCCGTTCCTGTCTACTTTCCGTGCCCGTTCCCGTGCCGTGCCCGTCTACGATCGTGTCGTGTCGTGCCGTGCCAGGCCAATTATCGTGCTGTGCCGCCCACTTCCGTGCCCGTGCCGTGCCCCGGGCCCACTTAAACCGTGTCGTGTCGTGCCGTGTCAGGCCAAGACCGTGCCTGTGACGTGCCGTGCCGCCTCGTGCCTGTGCCGTGCCGCCTCGTGCCTGTGCCGTGCCGGCACGGCCCATTTGACACCTCTAGTCCTCACCGTGACCCAACAGTGACATTTTCTGTATTTGATTTCCATCTATACAGAATATATATGATACATTGCGGGTATTACTGTATATATGTTCATATCTAGTACGGAGTACTACATCAACTCTGT